>BSBM01001242.1:2937500-3602500 GCA_027924585.1 Larix kaempferi | reverse complement strand
AGGCCTCCATGTGCCTTCTTTACTGGGATTATGGTGAAATTGTAACTTTAGGGCTAAAATTGAATTGGTGGGTTTAGGGCTGGGATTATTAGACAACGATGCCACATAAGCTAGGCTATCCATGGAGTTATGCTAGTGGAAGAATCAAATATGTTTTAAGTATTGGTAGTCCCTTTATACCTATCCACCGATTCGATTCACATGGCTTGGTTTGAAGCCTCCCTTGGTGAAGCCCATCTTACTACATTAGGAGTATCTTTGTGAGAGATAAGAGTCCCCTATGAACCACCCTTTATGCTTGGTGTTATGGTTCTCATATATAAACATACTCATCAAATCCTAGAACCATTGGTCATACTCCCAAGTAGTTTCCCTAACCACTTGTTTAAAATATTTTAGCTCAATGCAACTCTAATGTTCAGTCTCGTGCCTTTGGAATTCCATGATGAAGGATTTTGTATTGTACTTCATCAAAGGTTCTAATAGTACTTGGATGGGTAATATACACATACATCATGTACTATTGTAAGGCTCAACCTCTCAATGTTGTCTGGAATTTTACCAACTTTACCTCATAATTTTTTTATATTATTGGTGCTCCAAATGGCTTCACATAGAAACCAATGATGTTCTATATCACATCCATCTTTCCTTGAAAACTCAACGAGTAGAAATGTAGAACTAGCTTGGATCCCATCCATGCTTATGATCGGTGTATAAAAAGAAAGAAACCCTTGCGGCCTTGGTTCGCTCTCTGAATTCTAAGTATGTATCATAGAAATATTAGTATTGTTATGACTATCCATGCTTACACTAGACACTAATTGAGTCCTTGTATGACTTACCGAACCTCCTCACTTTGTAATACCAAAAGGTTGTGCTACTAAAATAGAGTTACCAAAATCAACACAAATTACCTTACTTAATGATAGATGTGCAATGGGTATGATCTAGATTACAACGACTCGACTACATTCTAGAGGTACCATGTATACCTCTTCTACTTTGGTCCCTTTAAAAAATCATAACACATCCATCAACACTTCATTATGTTCATGTACCATGGTCAAGTTCATGGTCAACAACCATCGTAATTTTATTTAGATGTAACCCCCTATTCCAACACTCATAATTTTTTTCTATAACTCATTTTCCATTATATTGGATGCCTCTATTCCATTAAGCAAACCCTACAAAAAATACTTTTCTCTCTTTATGCTTAGTCGGGCTCCCCCTGCAAGATAAAACTTCTTTGCTTTAAATAATGGCAGGCATATTATCCTCTTTTATTTAAAATCATGTGCTCCCTCAGCTGCGATGCAGTACTCCCCTCCTCGTGCATCACCTGCCATATCCCCTCATAATGGTCCCTTATGACATTAATCATTTTTAGCCACAATTGCTCAGTTATTGCAGCTGTCTCAAGGCTTGTTCCTTTCATCCTTTGGCTTGAGATTCCTCGTTGGTACATTCTTCCTTTAGTATTCACCCTTGTCGATCCCATCCCAAGCCACCCCCTTACCACAAAGATTTACACTACAATGAAGGGAAACAAATATTCCTCAAATAAGATCTTCATAAACTATTCCTCAATCAACGAGAATGACTGAATATACTCTCCATCATGAACTCCAAAATAGATCCCTTCAAGTTGGTTTCTACCCAGTAGTTTCATGATCTCAAAATGGGGGCATCACAACACTATAAGGTTATCATATTTTAAACATTCTAGATAATAATCCTCCCATCTCTCTGGGAAAACCTTGAGTGCTCCTTGATACTCTACAACCATTCATATATACTTATTAACAAGTATACCGATAAAATATTCCAGATAAATTCAAACAAAAAAAGATCCTTTAACTTTGGTACATCCACCCAATCAATAAAGATTTGTACTTTGTGAAGAGGTCAATCTATTCATAAAACCAACCTTGTAATTTGTTGTTGTTGTTGTTATTATTACATGCTTAACATGGTTGGGTCTTGATCACCAAACAAAATGTTGGCTCAAAATACAAATGAAGGTACACTTGAGTGTCCAACATAGATATTGTAGTCTAGTATCAACATATAAATCCCTTGTTATAGGAAAGGTCTCACCTTATGCATTGTTATAGGAAAGGTCTCACCTGCCATGGACTAGAATAGATTGCAGATCTGAAACTACTCTAAAAAAAACATTCCATTATCCCAACTTTCAACGACCGTAAGGATGCAACATATTAATCTAGGCAAAGATCATTCACCACAACATAATATATCTATCTAATAATAAAAAACAATAACCCAAATAAAAGAGACACAAAAGTGGCTCAAATTTTAAGAAAGGTGCTACTCCATTAAACTCCAATAAAACAATATATCTTTATATATGGAAACACTAGAAGCTGGGCATATAAGTCATGGCTAAGAAAACCTAATATGCTAGAAAACCCATATAAACTAGCAACATAATTTATCTAGAGACTCCCCATATTCCTAAAAAAAACACTTATAACACAATGTAAACAATGGACACCCAGGCCTTAACCTTAACAATTTATATCCATTGCCTCAAATCAGGTCACGGATTAGAAACTGCTCACTTATTGGCCTCTTGCTGGTGGAATTTACTCCCTATCACTTGCTCCGTTTGACTTGTATAAGCCACATTTACCTTTCACACAATGTTTTCTTCAAGGTTTGAGGAATCCCATTCGTTAGCATCTTCCAACTTCCGCTCTAAGCCTCTATCTTCCAACCCACCTATAGTTTGACCTTGGAATCCTAAAAAAATGGTGGCATATGTTGCCTTTTTATTTGTTGACCTGGTGCCACTTTGCTAACAAAGTATCACCATTTCCTTAACCCAAAAATGAAGGTTTCCAACATAATTATGTAAAATTTGATTCATTATGTAGGAATGAAGAGTGTTTTAGTCATGGTGAACTATGATGTTGTTATGGAAATTGTTTATAAAATAGACCAAGGATTATGGCCAAAGCATTAGATAAAAAATGTTGCAACATGGATCATCTAAGTATAGGACACACATTCAATGTCTATGCTACTGCAACTAAAGTTATCTGCATATTTGGTACTATGAATAGTCAAAATGTTTACATAAATAATAAGAAATTTAGTTTGCAATATTATGAAATGAAGAAAACAATCATAACCAATTATTGGTGGGTAGATCTATGGGTAGTAGTTGAATAAATATGATATTTTATAACCTATGAAATGTGCGATGTTATGGGTCATATGCCCTTGGTTGCATGTTGTTGATGTAGGTTATTGAACCTTGTCAATGCACAAGGGTTTGTCGGGCTAAATCCTCTATTCATAATTCCCACTTTTTATATGGTAAGACCCTATAGTTTCCAACATTGGTCGTTGGATTCATTTTAGGGGGTTTTGTGATATTATACTATTTATTTTTATTTTTATTTTTAGATTATAGGAAGCAAAATGCAAAAAGTAAAAATACTAGTACTAGGAGCAGTGAAAAGATGAAAGTGGAATCAAAACACAATATAAAATAAACAAATAGTGAGAATAGTTAGCAACACTGAGTCTATGCAATATTAATATATCAGTTACATCCACCAGATAGCTATAAACATTTAAAACCTATTCCTATTCTAAAACCGAGTTAGCAAAACTTAACAACAACCGCCTTAACAAAAAGCTAGCTCAATGACACACACTTATAATGAGGTAGATAATTCACACATATAATTGAAGATAGCTTATTTTTTCCATGAATAACTATTATTGTTTTTATTAAAACTAGATTGCTAACAATGCCTCGAGATTGGTTTAAAAGGTAGCTTGTGTGCCAAAATAAAGAACCTTTTCCCTAAACCAAGTTTATACATTTATACAAAATAGAGGCTAGGGAGTTTAAGTGATTCAACTTCCATGATTTGTTTTCTTCCTTTTCCTTTTTAATTAATCTTGTAGTCTTATAAAAGTGAGATACAATTGGAACATAAAAGGTTATGTTGGGCCCCACATTGAAAATATAATGTTGATTTCTTTGAATGCAATATGATAATTTTTTTGGCCATGAAATCAAGTTTCAGTGAGGAAATATTGAATGACTAAGCATGACCTTAGCCTCTTTAAGTTGTGGATGTGAAGGACACGTCATCGTTCTAGACTGGTGTCCCTACACTCATTTGATTGCTTCCCAATGCACATCTTTGTCCTCCTGCTTCAAATTTGTTCTAGTATTAGGTCGTCGTGTCAATTTTATATCCATCATAGGTTCTTATTAGTCATCCACATGGTGTTTTACATGCATTTCCCACTTCTTCAATTTTGAAGGTAAGAACCCTGTCCTTTTAGTTGGTTTCTAGATATAGATATGATATTTTATCTATCTCAATAGATTACTTGAATTATGTTCAATATGCATGGTTGCATATTTAGGGTCAACGTACTCTTGAAGTATGCGTGGAAGTGTGCTGTGAGGAAAGCAATAAGTAAGGCAGGTTAGTCTATTTATTTTCATTTTTTGCTATGTTTAATGCTTAGGACCGTTTGCTTGATAAGGGATTGTCGTACAATTAATTTTGATTTACAGTAGGTGAGCAATAAATTGATCTACAAATTCTATCATTTCTCTAAGAGAGGTCGCAGTCCGATTAGCACATCTATTTTGGAAACAAAGCACCATAGGTTCGAATCCTGTCACTTTCATGAGATTTAACTTGTAAACCCAAACACGAACATTAATCGACCATTATCACACAATCCTACTATCAAGCATTTTGATAGTTATATGATTCCAAAGGATGATTTTGGTAGTTATATGATTCTAGAGGATGATTTAGAATTGGGCCAATCAAGTTTATTAGAAGCGGACAATCGAGTGGTTTTACCAGACAAAACTCATCTATGTATGATTGTCACATATGCTACCTTTCATAGTTGGGCTGAACCTCCCTCAAGTCTCAAATGTGATGTTGTACCCTGTCGTTCGAATTAGATATAGAGCTTCAACTCTATTTGAGGGTTCCATCGGAGGTCAGGTAGAGTGTTATCACTAGAGTTTGTACCTTGACTGCTAAGGCCCAAAGTCTAGAGAATCTTAAGGTGTTTGATTAGATGACTAGGTTTTGGTTTATGAATATTTTTAAAGGAAAGGTGGGAATCAGGAACAAGGTAATAAAACAGTAGTGATGACTGAATTATGAGCAAACAAAAGACTATGAAAATGCAATATATAAAGACAAAGCTTCAAATTGATAAATGTATGATAAATATTAACCCATTCACAAGAATTCTAGAATAGAAAACATTTATCAGAGAATAGAGTTATGAATAAGGTGTTCAAACTGAACATAAACATTCATTATAACAAAAGAACAAAATAGACTCATCTCGAATAAAATACCATCCAAGATAGTCTTTATATAAGCATAAAAAGACAAAAATACATGCCTGTACAAAAGATATCCTATAGCCCGATCTCCCAAACTCTTCCTAATGCATTCAGCCCTCTCGGTTGGAACTCTCCTCTTCATTACAAGCTTGTAAAATATATAGAAGTTATAAAAAATTACAAATTTGTAGGAATAAAATTTTATAATCAAGCCCCAAAAGTTAGAATAAATCTCGAGCTGGCACAAAAAATATGGAACTGGTTCTTTGTTAACTGATTCTCTCTTTTAAAATCTGGATCTGCTTCCTGCCTCTTCGATGAAAACCTTTTGAATGCCACATAATGCTTAGTACCTGGGTTGTTGCTGGAAAACTGGGATTGAATATTTCATGCCAAAAAAACTGTGCCATCTGTTCATTGAATGCTTAAATGCTACTGGAAGATGCTTATTGGATTCCTGGAAATTCTTAACTGCTGATTTTATGCATTAAATCTGGGATCATTTTCTCTTCAAATCTGTACATTGTGATGCTGTGGAGATCATGCCTCATTACTACTGGAAACAACATAATCACCATCAGTATACCCACAACATGGCTTTGCTGTTGACACCTACTAGAATTTGCTTTGGATCTTCCTCCTCAACGTTCTTCTTTCTAAACTATGGTGGCATCCAAAGCAACTTTCCTTGCTTTGATTTTGATTTTGATTTTGTCCGTTGAAAAACTTCACAAGAAAAATCAATTTGCTCGAAACTCATTCATTTGAACACTTGCTGTAGTGAAGACCAACGTACACCCTCTGTGTTTTCTGAAAGCTGCAGGCAGAGTATTTGGAATTTCCATGCTTTTAAGCATAACGCTTGGATGTCCAACTTAAAGCTTGAATTCGGCATTCTTTGGTTATTTTTTTAATTTTATGCGTTGTGGGAATAATCCCACATGCAAGTGGACAAAACTATTTCATGCTTTTATATATACCCGTGTTTCCTAGGAAAACTCGTGCGTAGTGCAAGGCTTTGTCTCATGGGCTCTTAAAACCAAAGATGAAGACTAAGGTTTCGGTTTAACTTGAAACGTTGCCTCCATACAATGCCTCATATTTTATTTGGAAAACTTTTTTAAACCATGACCACTTCAAAAATATGTTTAACCCTTTTAACATATAATATAAAATTCAAAACCTTTTAAAGTAATCAAAGTTTTATTCCATACCTATGATTATAACAATCTTTATGGGGAAGATGAAGACTTGGTTATGAAGAGAGAATGGGACAGCGAAGCTGACACAATATTTTTAACGCTTTAACTATCTTGATATGCATCGATAACATCTTCAAATGCAAACAAAGAAAATAAGGCCAAAGACATATATTGCAAATTGATTAGGATGAAGGTTTGAGGTCATAGGGAGAACTGACTAGGTTGACTGGGACATTCATGACCTGGGTAAAAATGCTAGTAGACTTTACATCCACGCTGTCGGAATCCAAAAATTTGTGGGACAGATCTGGTGACAACATAGAGGTACAAAGAAGCCATATATATAAAACCTGGAAAAAGCGAGATGACCCTTTTTTTGGTCACCGGGTTGTGCTATCTACGTCCCATATACAACGAAAAACGTGGCAGCTCAACATCATTGGGATTTACTTGTAGTTCGGTAGCTTCTATATCACCATGGGTACTTCAAAAGTCATTGGTACTTTGAAAGTAACAAGCAAAGAAAACTTATTTGGAGCCTTGTATATTGGGATCCATCTAGTTATTGGGTCAATCACCCTTAAAACCCTCAAAAAACAAGTTAGGAATCACTTGCACAATTTACCTGGGTATATTGACTTAAAGTCCTTTAAAGGGATCCACTCTTGGGACCACCATCTGTTAAGTTTTGGGGAGGTTATCTTTATGAAGGGGGTCTCTTTCCTGGAGCTCTAAATATGTAATATGTCCTACTTTCATATACTAGGCTTTGAGCAACCCCATAAACTCTATAACTCTAAAAGTTGTTCCAGGCTTCTTGGAGCTTTTGCTTGGGAGGACCATATAGACGTAGATTAGCTCATAGAGTTATATATTGGGCTTGATCAAAGGTCCCAAATGGTGATGGGAAGGTCCATAGTACAGGGATGGATGTCGACCCATTGAATAGGGATAATCAACTCAGTTGATAGGAAAGAGAAGTAGCATTAGCGGATGCATTAGGGACATTAATGCAAGGTGACATGAATTGCGGGGAATCCAAAGTACCCGATAACATTCAGGTAACAATCTAACCCTTCGAATAGGTATAATCACCCTAGTTGAGGGGAAATATCTTAACTTATTATGGCAGGGGGTGGAGCACACCCACACATTTATGTATGTCTGAAAGAATGGGTTGCGACGATCCGAATAACATCTTATTAGTTGTGATGAGAGCATTATTACCGCATGATAATTAAAGATCCAGCTCACTACTGGTTACTGCATGGAAGTTTCAGTTCAATCACGATACGGGTTGTATAGGGAACAAAATGAAACACACAGAGAAGTATAACAGAGAGCACAATAATACAGTAAAAACCCAATTTCTATTAATGAATAAAATAGCAGAATACTTTAGAACATACATTGGCTAGAATGGTGGTAGCTTATCTCTGAAGAAAGAGAGATGGCAGCTACGCTCATTCACACAAGCTAATACAATAGACCAAAGAGATGGAATTTTAACATAAAGCAAGAACCCTAAAGGTCCATAACCCTAAACCTAGGAGGCAAAATGCCAAAAAATATTTTCTCCAAAAATAACGCCAAAAGGTATTTTTAGGCATAACTTTTACATCAATTTCCTGGAAGTGTAAGTTTCGCATACGAGCTCTGTTTGGTGCGTATAGTAGCTCGTTGGAAATCTCTAACTAGGAAGAAAAAATAATTCCTAGCATAGCAGTGCGAATAGCACCATATGCCGTGGTGCTATCCTTTCCAAAAAATCACTGTTAGGCTCTCAAAACAACCCTAGAAGTTTAGGACTCGAAAAATCCCAAAATATCCTAGAAAATCTTAAGAAAATATCCCAACTGGAGAACCCTGTTGAGTCAGTGGAAAAGGTGGGTGGCCACCGATATCCACTTGGATTAGATCATTATTACCGCATGAAATTTAAGGCATCTATGTTATTACTTATGTAACCAAATACACCCCAAGAAATATTTAAGCATATGTTTTCTCAAGGCTATTTAAAGGGGAGAAGAAATAGAAATAGATTATTATACATACATGTCCTAACTACTCATACTTGTTGGTTAAAGAAAAGAAGGTATATGTTTTTGTTACAAAATATTTACTACAATATTATATAGAATATGTTTTCAATTCCTTTTATGTTACATAGGTATTCATCTTATTATCTTTATTACTCAATGCCTTATTGTCATGCTTCTTGTTAGGAGACCTAATATTCTTCATGGTCTGTCCAAATTCTATCGTTCGATAGGGCTGTCCTACTTCTCCCATCCAAATGGTGGAAACATTTGTAGGCATTTGATCGCCAGTTTCACCCCCTTTATCTATCATTCCTTATCAGGCTTATTTTTTTGTACTTTTTTGTTAGAGAGGAGATTGCCATGTTCTTTTATTGAGGATCATTGGTCATATTGTTACAACAAGAAATTCAACTTCAGGAAAGTCCAAAATCAATTTAATCATTCTTCACAATGTGACCTTCACCTGGTCCTAGCTATTCCTTTAATTTTCCTACCGTCCACTGCACCTCTCCATGCTACAGACCATCTACGACTGCCTGGCTGCTCGCTACCTTTTCCTTTCTCTCCATCGGCTACTCTAGTTCGATCCACAAACCCAACCCAATGAGGGGGAATTTGACAATGAGGGATAATTTTACTTTCTCTTTGCCTAGCTGCACTAGTTCGATCCACAAACCCAACATTATGGAAGGAGGCTTCAGTTGGCTTTCTTAACAAGGAAATTCATCGGGCTGATCCAAATATATCGCATGGTTTATCCCTGATACCAATGAGAGGTTTTCCTACTAGCTTCACAAACTTATTAGAACTAATTGAATCACACCATCGAATCTAATTGAATCAGAAGCCCATTCACCCAACAAAGCTTGTTTAAACACTTGATTCCCTAGCACCCTACTAGCCTCAGTAGATTCTTACCAGATTCAGGGGATGCATAAACAACATATATTATCTAGGAACAAACACTAGGAAAAAATGAATGCACAATTCGAGTCATTTATCAATATCATATTTCATTGATTTGATATAGAAAGATCAACCATTTTGATCCCCCAATTTTTTAGGCATGGAGGGTCTTTTCCAGCTCTGATTTGCACTACTATATGGGGAAATAAATATCCTGGTGGTGACGCCAATGTAAAATTATGTGGGAGTGACCCCACAAGGGGTTTACCCTAATCGAAAAATTCATTAGATCATTCAATATAAATCTTGGCAATTAAAACATGCTTTATCACCACTTTCGCCCCTTTTATATGTCCCAGTCTGTCTAGTAAATATTTTAGTGTTTTAATTAGGGAATTAGTGGTTGTTTAGGATGGGAATAGGCAAATAGTGGTTTTGAATCTTGCTTGCAAATAGTGGGAAAATATGGGCTGTAATGTCCCCATTTTTGATAGCACCATGGTCCACCACTAGCGCATTCAACTTACATGGGTCCTAGTGGAAAATAATTAAATAAATTACTAAGGGGGTTAAGTTTGACAATTGTTTTACCTTATGTAAATAATTAATTAATGGTGGGCCTAAATTTTGTTTTATTTAATATTTCTAATAATTATTTATGATTTTTACATGGCTTAGGTGTCCCAAGAGGACACATAGGATGGGGATAAGGGAGATGAGTTGTCTCCTCAGAAAAAGAGGGACAAAAAGCAGGAAAATCAACATAAAATCTAAAAGGATAGAAGTTTCCTGCTTTTGGAAGATAAGGTTCAGGAAAGTTTAGTAAAAGCAAAAACCTAACAAAAAGGCTCCAAGAAATCTACAGAGGCCAATTTTAGCTAGTGAGGGTGAATTCATGAAGGAAAGTAGGTCCAAGGCAAAATCAACTTGCCTAAACAAACATGCATGCACCTATTCAAATTTCCTAGATGGCAATTCCAAAAAGGGAGGTAGAAAAGCTAACAGAGGTTTATAAAAGAAGGTTGAACAGACCCATTCACATATTTTTTCATTTTGAGATTTTGTCTTGAGATATCTGCACATCTCATAGGCTTGGGTGATGTTCCCCTTGCCATGCATTGGGTGATCTGACCCTTTGCAAACCTTGATCCAGTTGAGTGATTGAGAGTTCCTTTTGTTGGATGCTTGAGAAGGAAGATGTACAGTATTCTTTACAAAGTCTAATGCAGCCATGAGAGTTTTATTTGTAGGTTTGATCTATCCTACAACATGACGAGTTCAAATTTCAAGTGAATGTGAAGAACCAGTAGTTGCATAGTCTTAATTGTGGTATGTTTTGTCCATTGAAGAAGGTGAATTTTGCAATTGGGCCCTCTGTGAGCTATTGTAACTGTCTATGTGCCTTCAGTGAGTAATAATATGATGTATTCCTACTCATAGATCTGATCCATTGATTAAAGTTCATTCTCCCATCCCCAGATGTTCAACTTCTACTTCCATGGTGTAAAATCCTAAAGATAATTGGGCATTCTTGGAGTTTGGGCTTCAATACACTGTTATTGGAATCCATTAAAGTCCGATAAAGCTTTCTTCTATTCAATGGCTTGTTTTTGGACTCATTTATGAAGAATATTGCAGAATTTGTGGCCCTTGGATGTTGTTTGTAAATCATTGTTTTCAATGCTTGTGCCCTAGTAAGGAAATGTTGACTAGTTTCCTATTTTGATGATTTTAATTGTCAAGTGTACTTCTAATATATGATATGAAGGTTCAGATAGTTAATTCATATGTATTAGAGTCCATATACACTTCTAAAACATAAATTAGGGATCATTAGAGGCCCTTCAAAATCATCTGGAAATTACCCACTTCTCTAGTCCAAGGCTCACCCTTTTGCTTCTAGTTAAACATTTTATTGTTTGATATTTTCTGCCAAGTCAAATTGAGTTCATATCAGTTTGGGGACAATCATATTAGCCTACCTAAGGTTTAATTAATCCAAGTGCACACCATAAGCAATGGAGGTTCCACATAAGTCCTGGGGATATCACCTTGAAGCCTTTGGTTTATCCAAAGGAGTCTACCCAGGCGTGATGCACTCCCGAATGTGCCACAGTCAAAGTAAGGACCTTGATCCCATCTTATTTTAAGCCTTTTAAGTGTGCCAATCCTATCCTCTGTGTGCCCAATTTGTTAGATTTATGTTAGTGTGCCTAATAGGGTTTGGGTACATTATAGTGGTATAAGATCTTGTTCATAACCTATTATTAAGTCTTCATATCAGAATTGATTGGTCACATACAAAGATCTGAAATCATTCCTTTTGGGATGCACCATACTTCATCTATTCCAGTTAATTTATCTAAACCACTGCTTGAAGAAATTTTGGTTATTAACATATATTTGGTAGGAAGTTTCGGTTGCTCTGTGGATAAATTGGATTTAATATATCTAATATCAGATTGGGGATATTACATGGGCCTACATGATGAATTTGAAAAAATTGCATAAAAAGACACCATTCCAGTTGGTATATGAAAAAGAAGAAATTGTACCTATAGCATTTATAGTATGAAGTATGTACATTGCACATGAAACTCATATTCCCGATGAAGAATCAATTGTGGAATGGGTGGATGAGCTACTGGAATTAGAGAAATAAAGGGTTATAGAAGACTTTAATCTAGTAGTGGAGAAAGCTATATAGAAGGCATGGCATGACTATTGCATTAAACATAAGACATTCAATAAAGGTGATTGGTCTTTCTAAATTATAGACAACATATGAAGAACCCAAGGAAACTTAAGATGCATCAGATGGGACCATATATAGTTGCATAAATTTGAGAATCAGGAGCAGTGAATTTATCCCGGCTTTATGGTGTTCTCATGCCTAGATGGGTGAATGACACTAGCATAAAGCCTTATATTTCTATGCACCGAAGATATTTTTAGACACTCCTATCCTCAGGAGTGGGGTAGTGTAGGATACCTTTTGGTTTTGGTTTTGGTTTTTGGTTCATTGTTTGACCAAGGATTTCCATTTGGTTACATAGATGTTGATTCAATATTTTTAATAAAGAATGGCATCAATAGTATATGTGCATGAATTAGTTATTTCAGTTAAGGAAAAATATTGTGGTCGGGGGACCCAAGTTTGTTATCTAGAATGATTTATTTTAGGATTATTAGTCAAACCCCTAGTGGTTGGGGAGGCCTTGTCAACAATTTTAGGTTTCCTATTTATATGTCATAGTATTGTCATGTTAGTTGAGGAGTGGGGTAGGATAGCTATGCCTTAGTATCGGGCTGTATAAGTCGTGTGTCATTATGTTTCAAGTTGAAATTCTGTGGGATTAGGGTGGAGTTAATACTTGAATTTATTTAATAGATTCACCATAGTTGTCTAAAGAAATTGTTTAAATGTGATAGTCATTGGATTTATAAGCACTTCGATGGGTAATGTGTCACATGCTTGGCCTGATCGCACTATTTTAGTCAGTCATATAAAGGATGAGGAAGTCATTAAAAATTGTCCCAACTATCCATTAATTCATCTTTGTTTTTATTTTAATAGCTAACAGACACACTAGATCCCATCAAGAGCGAAGAGTTCACTAGCCATAGTTGTAGCCCATAAAAAGTTCACCCCCCTTGTGTTGTTGGTATACTAGAGAAGGAATTCAACTATGGGTAAAGTTTCAGATAGTAAAGCAATAGCCTCATTATCAAAGGATGGAATTCCAACAAACATTCATGATTCATGAGTATAATTCATGGGTGACTTATAGGGGAAAGTAGAATAGACCCGCTTGGTAGGAAACAATTTTATGGATGGGGACCTTTTTTTTGGATATGAACCTAGAGGTATATATGGACCAAGTTCCCTTACTATTAGGGTGTATTGCAGCTATGTGGAATGTATATGACCCTTTGTGAGCCTCCACCCTCACGGTGTTGTTGGACCTCTTGATGTTTGGCACTACAGGAGAGGTGATAAAATGCACTAAGATTTTTCTCAATTGGGTGCATGGTAACTCTCTATGGATGGATAGATAGTACCCTATTCATGTACAAGACATTCACAGAATGGTTTGAATCTTGATTGAAGGTGAATATGTCATACATGGTTTCCAAGGAGCAGGGAAGCATGGACAAAAAAAAGATGAACTGATCCTTGTATCATAAGTATGACACTACCTGAGGAAAGCACAGAGAAAACATTACATCCATTAATCATGAAAAATTCCATTTTTATTGCCAGTTGATTACTGGTAAAGTGATGCATTTAATTTTAATTTAATTTTGTTATTGAATTCATTTTGTGGAAGCATATAAATTGAATGGTTTTAATTAATAACTAACACTTTCAATATTCAAATTCTCTCTTCCCCCATTAAATAGATTAATTATGCCCATGAGTTTCCCTAATGCAACCATGATTTTCCTCTTCATCGATGAATAATCCTATCTCTCCTCATCATTTCTCCCTTTTCTGGTTTTTCTACCTCCATTACCCTTCATCATGTTTCTGATTTCAGCCCTGTGTGCGCAAGAGGTTCTCCTATGATACATGTAATCCATCTTCGTCTCCATTCATACCACAATTGTCCTGAACTCCTCAAGCTTCTGTCCACTCCTCGAGGTGGTCATGTCCTAACGTTGGCCACCCATCATTGGGTATATCAAGGCATTATATTAATATGTTGGACATTGGTAAATATATCGACATTAAAGAAATGCAACAAAATAATTTGAAACATGTCATGATGACAATTGTTGCATTAACAGTGTGTTGCATTGATAATGGTGTATAATTTGTAAATATATGGATAATAAATTAACATTCTAATTGTACATTGTTCAAATGTAAGTAATATTTGAGACAAAACAATAAAATAGACATATTTGGAATCGTTATTTAAATGTGAAAAATTTAAGTTGACATTTATTAGAATCAAGAGTCATGCTTTTGGAATTATAACTTTCACTTTTGGAATCGAAAACCACATTTGTGAAATCGAAAATTACACTTTTTTAATAAAATAACACTTATTTTGAATAAAAAATCACACATTTTGAATTGAAAATCACACTTTTTGAATAGAAAAACACACTTTTTGAATTAAAAATTGTACTTTTGGGGTTGAAAAAGATTCAAAAATCACACTTTTGGAATTGGAAATTGCACTTTTTGAACCTAATTTTGCACTTTTTGAACTTGATTTTTCACTTTAGAAAGGTCAGTTTTGTGGCTTTGAAAAGCATGATTTTACATTTTTTTAGTCTAGATTATGCTAAATAAATCTAGATTTAATGAAATGGGCGTTGTTGATGGAAAATGCAAGGAGCATGATTAGTGGTACATGGAGAAGACAATAATTCTAGGTAGATGCAATGGATACTGCATGTTACTTGGTAAATTGATCACCCACATCAACATTGGTTGAGAAAACTCCACATGAGGTATGGATTAGTAATAAACCCTCTATTAAACATTTGAAAGATTTTGAGTGTCATGCTTATGTACATGTTCCAAAGGAAAACATCAATAAGATGGATATTAAAATTGGGAATTGTTTCTTTATTTGTTATAAAGATGGTGTGAAAGGTTTCAAACTTTGGAATCCATAAACTAACACGATTGTTTACAGTAGAGATGTTGTTTGTAGAGAGGTTAAAGATGTTCCCATATAGAAAGTCACTCCAATGGAAAATAAACTAGAGGAAATTGAGTTTGAGTTGGAGGATGAAGAATCTGACTCAATAGAAGAAGTTGAATCAAAAGAAGAATAACCTCATACCCCAGTTTTGAGGAGATCATCTCAAGAAAGAAGGCAACCATAAAGGTACCCCCCTACTGATTTTTGGTCTTGTTTTGTTCTATATATTATTAATGATGATCCCATAAATGTGAAGGAAGCAATTGAATGAGAGGATAATGATATCTGTAAGAAGACCATGGTTGAATAAATGGATGCCTTAGATAAAAATGAAGCTTTGGATCTTGTTAAGTGACCAGCTGGAAGAAAAACAATTAGTAGCAAATGGTTGGTTAAGAAGAAGTTGAATGTAGAAGCTAAAGTCAAGAAGTACAAATCTTGCTTATTAGAAAATGGATATTCCTAAGTACATGTAATTTATTTTGGTGAATTTTTTTCTCCAACTGCTAAATTAAGTTCCATCATATTATTTATTTCTACTATTGTTGCTTTTGGTCTTGAAGTAGAGAAGATGGATGTGAATACATCATTCTTGAATGGGGATCTTGAAGAAGAAATCTACATGAAACAAGCATAATATTTTATAATAAATGGAAGGAAAGAGTTGGTATAGAAATTAAAGAAGTCCCTTTATGGTCTAAAGCAATATCCAAGGATGTGGTATCAAGATTTCGACACATACATCCTTTGATTAGGTTTTGTGAGAAGCAAGGACGATCACTATGTATATTCTAAGCTCACTATGTATATTCTAAGCAGGTGATTGACGATCACTTCATTAATATAGTATTGTATGTTGATGACATGTTTCTAGTTGAAAACAACATGAATGTCACAAAGGATGTGAAGTCACAACTATCCTCCAAATTTGACATGGAGGATCTTAGTGTTGCTAACTTCATACTAGGAATGGAGATAAAAAGAGATCACGCAAACATGAAATTATGCTTGAATCAAAGAAAATATTTTGAGATGATATTGCAAAGATTTAGCATGCAGTAAAGTAAATTGGTCAAGGTCCCTATTCCTATAGGTGTAAATTTATCTATAAACAAGTGTCCAAAGACACAAGAAGAGGAAGAATACCTGTTACAAGTTCCCTATGCTAGTCTTGTTCATAGTTTAATCAATGCAATGGTATGCACCAGACAAAAATTGCTCATGTAGTGGGAGTTTTGAGAAAATACATGTCGAAACTAGGAAAGGAGCAGTGGAAAACTATAAAGAGGGTCTTTATATATTTGCATGACACCATATATTATGCTATATACTGTCAAGGAAGACCTGGACTAGATAGAGTAATAGATGTATAGGGATTCATTGATGCAGAATGAGTTGGATATCTTGATTGCAAAATATCTACAAGTAGTTATGTGTTTATCATATTTGAAGGAGTTATTAGTTGGATGAGCAAGAGATAGGTTGTAGTTTCACTCTCAACTACATACTAGTTGAATACATGGCAACTACCCATGCAAGTAATGAAGTTGTATGGTTGGAAATATTGTGTTTAGGTATTGGGTTTGTACATAAAGTTGTAAAGTTAGATTGCAACAGTCAGAGTGCAATATTTCTGGCAAAGAACCCTGCTTATCATGTTAAAACAAAGCATAGTGATGTGCAGCACCACTTTGTGAGAGATATGGTTGAAGATAAGAAGTTGTTGCTGGAAAAGGTTGACACCTTGAATAATGTTGCAGAATCATTAATGAAGTATGTCAGTACCGAGCATTTATCTTGGTGTAGAGAATCTATGGGCATTGATGCTCTGAAGTTGTGACCCTATTATTACATGTCCCACGAGTGGGAGAATGTAGGGTATGTGGTATATTATTTGCATTTGGGTTAATGGATTAGGGTTTGGATGCCGTGGAATACCTAAATATTGTATTGTGAATGGTTAAGAAACACAATGAGAAAGATAGAGGTGTGAATCTAAGTTTTGTTGGTTTTTCCCATTATAGGTTTCTAGGGTAAATCATTTGTATTGTGTGTGTTCCATTGTTTAATCTCTGTTTTGCTTAAGAATTTGTATCCATTGTTTCACTTCACAGATTAAAAACTTACAAGGAGCATAGCAAGTTCAACCAACTTCAAATACAATGTTGGAGGTATTGGGTGCCTTGATAATAGGTTTAGGCATGTTTATTGAAGATGCGCTGTAACAATATTTTATAAGACTTTACTTCATTCAAGGAGGGTTGAATGGATAGCTAGTCACTTCAGTGGTTGGATTCACAAGAGTGATTCACTTAGACAATTTGATCATATTTGGTGGCCCAAAACCCTCTGCCATTCCTACAATAAGGCTTCAATTGGACATCATCACTAAGATGATGACCTTGACCATGTTTCTAGGCATTGTATGACCTTCCAATGGCTGACATGGATATTTTGTATTTGATGGATGATTAACACATGAAGATTTAGGAGGGAGTTTTAAGAATCCTTTGGTGGGTGGTAGTTCAACGAAGGCATTGGAACAAAAGGTTTGCATACTGAAACCCAAGGTGGATTATGGAAAAATGATTGATGTAGATGTCAGTGGTGGACTAGGATGGTCACCTGCCGTATTTATTCCATTAATAAATGCCATAGGTGGCTTTCTACCTAGGATCAAACAATGGAGCCTTGGGTACTCGTGATGGTGCAAATTGTGATGGAGACTAGCCATCCCCTTCTTCACATTGAATCCATTTAGGAAATATATTTCCCAAGAGGTGGGATCACGAGCATGGAGGCACTAATGCATTGGTGTCTTGAAAAACTTGTTGAGCTACATGATGCAATTTGACATCTTTGACAAAGGGGTGGAGGCATTTCCTTTTTTCAACAATGATGATAGGGCTAAAAGTAGTAGACACTTACTTGGAGCAGCAAGTTAGGTCATTTCTAAGGGATATATGGATAAAATATAGGCGTTGGATAGGGGAATGTGTGCATTTGAACTAGATGGTTTAGACGAAAAGGAAGACCAAGTCGATAAGGAATATGCTTTCCTAACTTCATGTATGGGAACCTATGATGAGGTAGAGTGCTTCTTGCATAGATTTGAGGATTATTTATAGGATGAACCAAATATTGTGAGATTGTTGGTTGAAGGGGATGAAAAGATTGGTGTGGATGTGCTTCTCTTGAAGTACTTAAGCAATAGATATGGAAGCCTTTTGGTTGGATCATCAAAATTAGTGGACTTTGGACATAATATTGGAGCATTTGAGAGCAACGGTTGTGATGACCATCTGCCACCCTCTTCTCATTGATAGTTTTCTTCAGGTTGACTTGCTAAATAAGAGTTGGCAGTCGATTCTAATAAGCGAACCAAGAAAATGTGCCATGCTTAATGAAGAAAATAAATGCATGGGATTATAGAAACAACTCAATAGTTTGGAGAAAAGGTAGTGATATTGCTAGTCAATCCAATCAATTTGTATAAACAAAATGAAGTGCATAAAGAAGTGACTTTTTTTAGCATGAAGAAGTGCATTTTCATGGTTTGGATGTGACAATTGGATTAGCTACCCAATCATTTCAAGCAATGAGGAATATCAATGTACAAAAGAATGGAAGAATGGGTCAAAAGTATTAATGAATTAGCAAGTCTAAGAAGTGAAACATTGGATAGTGGATTTTTAGTAGCAAGATAATGCAAAAAAACCACATTTGAAAATTATGTTGCAATATCAACAACATTGTTAAGTGAGTTGCAACAACAACAACAACAACATTGTTAGTTGAGTTACAACAATAATAGAATCTAGTAGAAATAACATTGGATATTTGAGATGCAACAACAACAATAAGAAGCCATAGAAACATTGGAAAATTGGGTTATAGTAGCAACAAAAGGAAGCCACAACAATGCTGGATAGTTGGATTTCAGTAGCACTAGAAGGAAACTGCAATAGTTTTGGATAATCGTACAATCTTCTTAGCGATGGTTGAATTGTAGCAACAATAGGCAGAAACAACATCAACGTGGGAATCTAGGAAGTAGTGTTGGTATAGCCCATGCAAAGGCACCTTTTTTCAAAGGAAGTTTTAGTAGTAGACAATTGCACAATGAATCCAGTGGTGGAATTATGAAGTTGTTGAAGCATCAGGGGAATTTTGAGGTCTAAGATGGGCCTCAAAACAAAAAATGTACCAACAAATGTAGCATGACTAAAACAAGTTCTTGAAGATGACAAAAAAATTAAGCATCAAGCATTGGAAGAAAACAAGTTCTTGAAGATGTTGAAGATGACAAAAAATTTAAATGGGGGAAGAATTAAGGCCCTTTACTTGGAGCTGGAAATTGGTGCCTTCACCCATCCATTGAGATGGCCATTGGTAGGATTTAGTTAGTTTTGATGACATGTTGTAATTTTGGGAGAGCATGCCTTAAGTAGTCTTGCATGATGGAAATAATGTCATAGTGTCAGATGGATTGGAGAGAAAATTGGATATGTATGACATCAATATGAGAGTAATGATGAATTGAGGATGGAGATTCCTTTTTTCATGGCCACATGGGAAACGCTTCCTTAAATTGGGGCGCAACACCTTAGTTTATGAGCAGACATGCCTTAATAGTTGGGTGCACATCACAAGTTGTATAGTTAGATTCTTGATATGACATGCAACCCAAGGAAGGGAAATGAGTGCCTTGGACATTATTCAAGTAAGAATATTGCACCATAGAATACACAAGATAGTTGGATGCATTGGGAAAGAGGGAATACAATCCATTGGACATGCAAACCCAAGTGTCATGGAAAAAAATGCGCAAGTGTACTCTTCCACTTGGTAAGGGGATAGGCCTTGTAGGACGCAACAAGGCCCTAGTCCTTGGATCCCCTGTGGGTTGTTTGGTTGTATCCTCCAAGTGAACATGGGGAGGAAATATTGCCCCATGATGGAAGGTGGCAAGGGAGCTTGGGGATGCTTACAATGATAGGAAGAGGTGGGATATGAGGAAGCTCCAACACAAATCCAACAACATAACCTTGCTCTTGATTTCTCTCTAAAAAATGCATGCCAATGGCTTCCTTTTATAGGCCAAGAGGTGGCCAACAAACAACTAGATCCAAATGTGAACTCATATCCTCCATGAACTAGTTCCTAAGTACACCAAGGGGGATATTTAATGCCACCAAGTGTGTGAAGGGTCGAATTTGGGTTCTTGGAGGTGCTTGAGCCTTCAATGTGCCGTAGGAAGTTGGTGGTCCTGCTGTTTTGACAGTAGCACGACTATCAAAGGAATAACTGTGTAGGTGTAGCGCGAGCATTGTTCTGATAAGTTGCACTATAGCACGGGTTGACAGTGTATTAGCTGTGCAATCCCTTCTTTTGACTGTTTTTTTGGCACTTTTGGACTCGTGTTGTCTTTTGGATCCATTGAGGATGAATATGGTGGAATGAATTCTCTATGTTGATGACGCCTTATTGGAAGAATATCCAAAATGCCGCATGTGTGCGAAATTTAGGCTTTAACAGATGCCCCTGATGTATGAGGTTCGGAGGGCACTGTAGAGACAATAATGCATCATGTTTTATTCTATTTCTCTCCTGTTCTGTAGGAAAAGGACAATAGGGTCCTCCCATGGAGGAAGGTTGTTGGTGACGACTGTTGGATCTATAGTAAACAATAGGTTTAATACAAACGAGGTGGGCATAACCATCCTCGTGAAAGTTGTCGATGTGATTACAATAATAGAGGAGAAAAGGGGTGTCACTCAAATATACTGTTGGGACATGGATGGAGGCGGATTCAAGCCATGTTTGAGTAAAGGAATCAGGAACTACTGCAGAGTGCTGAAGAAGTGGTACTGCTGATGATCATGATAAACCCATGGGGGTGGGGGACCGGTATGGTGTGCGAAGCTTCTTGAGAGCTTCACTCTGCTAGATGGATTGCGACCATGATTTTATAAATGTGAACACTGCTACCTTCAAAAGTACATTTCCCCCTGATGCGATGATGTGTTGACATCGAGCATAGGGAAAACCACTTGGTTAGGGAGCACTCATGACTCTCCCTACCAAGTTTGAGGTGATCCCTTATAGTGATTGAAAGAGATCCCAAGGTACAATTGCAACTACTACAACTCTCAGAATGTAGTGTTTTGACGTCGACAAAAGATGAAGCACATGATAAGACGAGGGTCTTACCGTGAGAACTGAGTCATATGGTAACCACCAGGTGGACGGACAGACTTGACACAAGACTAGTTGAAAAGTGTGGGGTTCATAACTTCCTTTGATCGATGTAAACATGGGGAGTGGGGATGATAACTTTCCTTTTGGAACGGTACAGACTGAAATGGACGGATACAAACTGCAAATGAAAGGGCTTTGATGGAGACACAAAATAGAGATTAATGGTGATCGACAAGACAAACACTGCTGAGGATATTGAGACTCAAATACATCGATCAAAGGAGACCATGGGTTGCTGCCAAAATAATATGGTGTTCCCGCAATGTAGGGTGATGGGGGAAGTGTTTGTACATAAAGAATAATGGTGGGGTCCCCACAATTTTGGGTGTGTCGAGGGACCAATTTGATGATGGGTGGAGTCCCCACAGTTTTGAGTGGATCAGGGGATGATTTCCAAGATGATGTGGGGGGTTGTTTGCAAATGCGAAGACGGATACCTGAAGTGTACAAAATTCTTATCCGTATCTGGATATTATAAAAGAATCCAGTATCCGGGTAATGGAGGAAGATGTTCCATCTTTGAATAAGAGAAATATATATAGATAAAAATATGAATGGATAGATGATGATAAGATATTACAATGAGGCTCGCCTTTATAGGCTTGAGCATGCATAGTGAAGGGTTACACCCTTTAAATTTAGTAATTAATAAATTATTGTTTATAATTAATATATTATTTTATATTTGTTACATTTCCTTCCCCTTAAGGGACGCTTTGTCCTCAAAGCTTATTGAAGAAAAAGGTTATGTCTGATTTTTTGCATGAATTGTCATCTCTAGATCCTTTCTTTTAGTACTTGCGACACTTGATGAAATGAGGCGATACTAGTTACGAATTCCACAGAAGAATTGTCGCATCGTCTCTGATGTGGTCCATCCGAGATCTATTTTTATCGTAGCTATTTGATTGCCTTATGGGATGGGTCTTTTCGTTTGTTGCTTTGATGTTCTTGCTTGTCTGACATCATAATTCCTCTGTGTATTTGCGATTGCGTTTGTGATTGACCTTGATATTCTTCCATAGTAAAATATTTTCTACATATCGGACATGAGTGATTGCAATTCTTAAAAAATGTCAGATATTGGAATTCCATTTCGCAATAACGACACTTTGTCCAAAATTTGGATTTATACATGGAATCCATAATTTCTTCGATAGATCCTTAATATCTTATTTGACTTCTTTGATGAAAGATTGGTCTTGAGTTGCCTTTGTCTTTGACTTTGTCTTTCTTTCCTTAGATACAAGGGTGTAATAAATTTCCCCCTCTTTTTTTCTTTCAATAATAATAATTATCATTACTATTAAAAAAATTTAATAATAATAATAAATATAATAATAATAATACTAATTATTAAAAATAATAATATATTAAATTATTATATTTTTTTCTTTTTGTTTTGAAGCGACTAAGTAGGTTTGTAAACTATATAGATATATAACAATATATTGTATTGTCAACGCATATATAATTTTTTTTTGGATAATCATGGAGTATGAGGGCGATGGAATATGCAGGCGTGGAGGCACAAGGAAGGCCGCAGATTGGTGTAGTAGAGACGATGGGAGGAAGAAGGATGAGAGGGAGTGCAAGGATGGCGTAAAGAAGAAGGGGAGGGAGAGAGGTGGTTGGGAGCTAGAATGGAGGCGTAGTGTAGCGCGAAGGAGGGCTGGTTGCAGATGGGGCACGAAGAAGGGCGAGCAAGTGGAAGAAGGTGGGGGAGTAAGCGTAGGTTGAAGATGTTGGGAGGGGGGAAGGCGTAGGAGGCCGAAAGAAGGAGCGCAGGGGAAGAACATGAGGGCGCAGGGGATGGTGAGGAGGTAGCATACTGGGAAGTTGGAGGAGGGTCAGATGGAATGGAATGGGAGCACTGATGGGCATGGAGGGAAAGAGCGTCGAGGAGTGGGGAAAAGGCGTGGGTGGGAAGAGTGCTGGCCCGCAGTTTGCAGGCTACAGAGCGTGATGCATGATGAGGTTGAGGAGAGGGAATTGAGCAGAGAGGTGGCATGGATGAGGAGGGATATTACGCAGAGTGTGGACGCGAGTAGTGGTAGTATTGGAAGCATTGCAGTGTGGCTTGAGATGGTGGGGGGTTAGAACAGAGCATAGAAGAATAGGTGGATGAGAGGTCAAGGGCCTGTCGTCTTGGTCAAAGACCAAAGATGTAGATAAACTCTATTTGGATGGTTAAAAACTTGAATTGGATGCCCGAGGAAGGGGCTCTGATACCACATGAAGTGTAAAAACTTCTTATCTGTATTCGGATATTATAAAAGAAGCCCGTATCTGGGTCATGGATGAAGATGTTCCATCTTCGAATAAGATATATATATATATATATATAGATAAAAATACGAATGGATAGATGATGATAAGATATTACAATGAGGCTCGCCTTTATAAGCTTGAACATGCATAGTGAAGGGTTACTCTCTTTCACTTTAGTAATTAATAAATTATTGTTTATAATTAATATATTATTTTATATTTGTTACAGTGCCTCCGTGAATCAAGGCCATACAGTGTATGCCTACGGGATAAATGAATAGAACTGGATACTTCTGAGGGTGAGGGCCACGTAGGTGTCTTCACGGAGGTGTTGATACAAAGAAGACTGCAGAAGGTAAAGTGCTCCTGGAGGTATGAGTGGGATTTGTGAATATTTATCGTAACATGAGTTGAGGAAGCTAACACTATTTACTTGGTGGAGTAAATGCGTAATTAAAAAATGATCAACTAAGGGTGGTCTTGTCAACTTAGTTGTATCAGGTTCCTCATGCTTGTGGGTGGTTGACATCATGGGTGTCAATTGATGACTGGGATGGAAATGGTGGGCACACATATGGGGGAAAATGCTATTCTCAGTGATGATGTTGATGGCACATCAGGACTGTCAATGAGGGCCCTATGGTTATCAATGGGAATAATGGTACATGCATTATCAACGGAGGGTAAATAACACCTATATGCCAGTTTCAAAATGATACCTATGGTAGGGTACCTTGTGCCCTTGCTGAATCATGGAGCCTTGTTCTTATAAAAATAAGGATTGCAGAATTGTCTTGGTCGAGATCCTACACATACAATGCACATACCCGATTGTAGTAAAGAATATGACCAAGGTATTGACAGTGCATAAATCATGTAACCATAACACGTCATACCCGCAGGGCACCCATGTCAAAATAGTGTCCTGATGAAACTGGTTGTAATTTGGATTGGTTAGAGGCATGTTGAAGAGATCGAAGCATTTATCGTGACGGTGCGAACGGTTTTTGAAACAGAGTTACAGTTTGTTTGTGAGGTTAGTTTGAATTTTATGGAAAATGACTATAAATAAGGGTGGGGCCCACTATTCGAAATCATTTGTACTATTTGCTTACGACTTCCTAGAGCATGTTTTGAGCAATTCAGGGAGATCCGAAGAGTTGTTGGACAAGGCGTGAGTTCCAGGTATGTCGTAACCCTACCATTGTGAATTGTGTCTGGGTAGAATTAGGGGTACTGATCCCTTGGATGGACAAGGGATTGTTTTAGGTGTTTTAGGGATATTGCGTGGGAGTTTGGGAAAATCCCACGCTGTAGCCTGCGATTTTCCAAAAATCATGTGTGAATGCAGTGTGATATTTTCTCAAAGTCAAGCGTAGTGTAGTGCGGGGAATTAGCGCAGGAGTAATGTACTGTGTCATGCTACGCGGGCTACAAGAATGTTTCAGCTGCGTATTGGTGTAGCGTGAATGGAACTCAATCAACTGCACTATTAGCAAGGCCGAACATCGTAAATCTCGTGTGCTGGTGTTGTGCGACGGAACGAGGGTTCGATCGCGCTAAGCACGACTCTCTTGGTGATAGTTGCACTATGTGCAGACCTATTTGGGTAAGGTCGTGCTATTTTGATATTTTTGTATATATTTGCATGTCTAATGGATGGCCATTTCCCTTATGCAGGTGGTTTTGTAGTTTAGTTACTCATGGATCACGTGGGTGTGGTTGAGTGGAGAGAGAGAGAGTATGACACTCTTTGGGATTTAGTGTTGGGGGATATTTCGGATACGCAAACACTGTGAGACGTGAGGCTCTTGAAGTTATTCAAGTGCCCCTTGATGAGATCATCAGATTATATGCTATGGAGGCTGCTTGATATGTGGGTCCCAAACTAAGGGGTTTTCCAAGTTGGTGGGGAGGACCTGAGTATTATGGGTCAAGACATTTATTTTCTGACCGGATTGACTCACCCGGGGGTGAGAGAGCCTTACCCTCCTCAAATGGTGGGAGAGACAATCCATAGTCTAGTGGATCGATTTTGTGATGGTGACCAGAGTACGATAAACTATGGTAAGATTTTGTTGAGCCATCTGAGGACTCTTCCTATCCAGGCTATGTCAATAGCTGTGGTATGTGTATTGGGGTCCGCATACCCCAACTAGATTATGGGAGGTCATCTCCAACTCATGGAGAGAGTGTTAGCTGGTCGATCAGTGGCGTAGGGCCCTCTGCTCATGCAGGTGATGACCCAACATATGTCGGATCTACACCGGGGTGGGAGGATTAAGACTAACTTATGTTTTGGTAGTGTTTTGTGCTCGTATTTCTTTGAGCGACATCCTTCAGTGAGGCCCACTGTGGTAGTTCCACTTAGGGGGCTGCAGGAGCCCCATATGATGTATTTGGGGTGGATCATGCCTCGTGCTGGTGGTGGGCCCATGGGGGATTATTTTACTCCATAGGTCTTGGATGTGTGGGAGGGACATATTGGCCAGATGGAGAGGTACCCCTAGAGTGGTGTGGAATACAAGGGATATATGGAGCTTCCTTCCCCCCATGGGGGATTCGATTCTATAGTTATGTTTTATGTTTTGTACTTTGTGACAGTAATACATATTTGTACATGCTTTTATTTTTGCACATTTCGATATATGTTTATTAGGTAATGATGATGGTTTCCCCCTTTGTGATGCATATATTGGTTCTATATGGCCACCATGACGGGCACGAGCTAGGAGAGACGTCCCTGCTGCTAGAGTTGGGTAGATTGTAGGTGGAGCTAATGCCGCTAGAGTGGGACCTACTGGAGGGGAAGGTTTTGGTGGAGCAGTTGTAGGGGGAGGATTTGCAAGGAAGCAAATGGAAACTGTTCTGGCTGATTTGGATTAGAGGCTGGGTGCTATGTCTATGGGGTTGATGACCGAGGTATGGATGATCTCAAGAATGAGGAGATGGCCTTGACACTTGACACTTCATATTTCATATGAGTGTGGGTCATATTGGAGACCAATCATGCTCCAGTTGGTAGTGGAATCCATGTGGCACGATAGGTTCAGGGGGGAGTAGCCCCTCCTCCACGACAAGGACCAGAGCCAGCATGAGGGGAGGTTGTACGGTCGCTGGCCATTATGGGACCCCTAGATCCAACAGTTGGAGTGGAATCTTGATTATGTATAAGTCTCTGAGCCTTATTTTGTATACTATTTTGATGAGCCTATGGGGGGCGATTTGTATTTGATCTATCCCCCATAAGGTTGTTTTGTAGATTCCACAGGAGTGCCATTTTTTGTACATGAAACACATTTTTCCAGCATATATATATATATATATATATACCATTTTTGTGGCACATGATTATGCATCTCTTTGTGTATGTGGTGTATGTATGTTTGATTTATGTTTCCTATATGTTGATGTGATGCATATGTAGTAGTGGATACTAGCATATATCTTTGGGCATGGTTTATCAACTTTATGACTTATGGTGTTATACATGCATGTGTAGCAATAGGTGTAACACATAGACATATTGTATGTTTGACATGCATGACTATGCCGTTGAGTTATGTAGCAGGTGCCAATTCAAAACCTCATTCGCGACAGAGTCAACGAATGCATTGGTGTTTCTCAGGATATGTGTGAAATAAATGGTTTCAAACTGTCGAATGAGAAGGTGTACACAGAATTTTTTTCAGAAGAGGAGTGGATTGAGGACAAAAAATACATTCTTTAAATGTGAAATGACTAGTTGTGAGTCGAGGTGCACTCACGGATGGTGAATTCCTAGGTGAAGGGCATCACTTAAGAGACCTATTACGAAATTTTATTTTGCTTGGTTATTTGTAGTGCCCCCAAGCAGATTCTGTCGGTGTAGTAGAGTGTATGGGAGGGGGAATATATATAATAGGAAGCAAATTCTAGGTTCTTGGACCATCGACTTGCATCGTCCACATATCCTTTGTAGTGTTAGAAAAACAGGATTGCAAAGCAATAACAATAAACATAAATGCAAATATAATTACACAGACACATTACAAGAGAGACACCAATATATCGTGGTTCACCCAAGATGGGATACGTTCACATTGAGATTTTCCAGTCCTTAGTATTATAACATCCAACAAATAAAGGGATACAACCTGCAGCACATCCGTTGCACTTCCTCTTCACTGTCTACAATCACTCTTCATGATCTCAGAGATCTTTACAATGCATAATACCTAATACATCTTGCCCTAGCCGTATTACAATGCCTTTCTTTTATAGGGGAAATACAATGGGAAAATACCACTGGATACCCAAAACCATGGGTCCGCAAAAATGTTGGCCAACAAACATCCCAACCCCCGAACCCCCGTATCTCGGGGGCATTGCCCCTGAACCCTCTTTTTCGGGGCGCTGCCCCGAACACCAAGGTTGGGGAATGAGTGTACAATCCTTTTTCATATCATATAAAGATGGGGTACACGGCTGAGACAATATCATCTATGAGACTGGAAGATCTGGCTCCACAACCAACAATCTCCCACTTGGAGACTGATCACAACAACTACACCGCTGTTGCACTTGATGGATCTTGGACTTGGAAAATTTCTCATCTTCACCTTCACACTAGAAGGCCAACTGAAACCGAGCAGGAACTCAGTTTCTCTCTGGTCACTACCTTTGTAAACATGTCTACAGGAATCTGGCTAGTATGTATCTTTTCCAGCTTCAACAGTTCATCTTCCAGAACATAGCATATGAAATGGTACTTGAGATGTATATGTTTAGTCTTGGAATGGAATGCTGAGTTCTTTGCAAGATGAATGGCACTCTGGATGTCACTATACAACCTGCTATCCTTCTGCTTCTTACCCAATTCCTCCATAGACCTCTGCAACCAAATCATCTCTTTACTAGCCTCTTTAACAACAACATACTCTGCTTCCGTTGTTGAAAGTGCAACAACCTTTTGCAGTTTTGAAATCCAACTTACTGTTGTTCCAACTACAGTAAACATATACCCTGTGGTGCTGCTCCTTCTATCCTTATCAATTGCCATATCTGCATCAACGTAGAACAATATTTGAACCTCCAAAACATAATGCATGAGTGGTAGTACATCTCATATACCTGAGAATACACTGTACTGCCTTCCAATCTTCTTTACCTGGATTGTTCATATATCTGCTCACAACTCCCACTGCATGTGCAATATCTGGTCTTGTGCACACCATGGCATACATCAAGCTGCCAACTGCTGATTGATGGGGAATCTTGGACATGTAATCTATCTCTTCCTGTGTTTTGGGACACATTTCCTTACTTAGTTTGAAATGGTTGGACAAAGGTGTACTAACTGGTTTTGCATTCTACATTCTGAACCTCTCAACACCTTTTGTATGTACTCACCCTGAGACAATGTCAATTTGCGATTTTTCCTGTCTCTTGTTATTCTCATACCAAGGATTTTCTTTGCAGCACCCAAATACTTCATCGCAAATGAATTTGCTAACTTCCTTTTGAGCACATTTATTTCCTGCATGTTAGACCCTGCAACAAGCATGTCATCCACAGACAGTAACAAGATAACATAATTCCCATTATCTAGCCTCTTGAAATAAACACAGTTGTCAAAATCAGATCTACTATAACCTTGTTCTGTCATAAACCTGTCAAATTTTAAATACCACTGCCTTGGAGCTTGCTTCAAACCATACAAGCTATTCTTCAACCTGCATACCAAATTTTCTTTCCCTTTGACCTCATACCCTTGTGGCTGCTGCATATATATCTCTTCCTCCAAATCCCCATGGAGAAAGGCTGTTTTTACATCTAACTGTTCAAGATGCAAATCTTCTACCACCACTAGACTTAATATAGTCCTTATTGAAGTCATCTTAACAACAGGAGAAAACATTTCATCAAAATCTATACCTTTCTTCTGTGCAAACCCCTGTACAACAAATCTGGCCTTGTACCGCTTCTTACCTCCTTCTTCTTCCTTCAACCTGTAAATCCATTTGTTTTGCAATGCTCTTTTACCAGTAGGAAACTCAACCAAATCCCAAGTCTGGTTTCCTACCAATGAGTCCATCTCCTCATTCATGCCTTGCTCCCACTTCTTTCTAGTTTCCACCTGCATTGCTTCTTCATAACATTCTGGTTCACCGACATCAGTCATCAATAAATAATACATTGAATGAGAGTATCGTTTGAGGAGTCTACTTAACTTGGTAGATCTTCTTACACTTGCAAGAGTTTCAGGTACTTGCTGTTGTTCTTGATTTTCTGGCACCTTTGGAACTTCATTTTCTTCAATTTCATCAAGTACTGTGTACTCTGTGTTTTCTTTTTCCTGTTTCTTTCCCTGCAACTGATCTTTATACATGACCTTTTCATTGAATATCACATCTCTACTCCTAATGACTTTTTTATTTTCATAATCCCATAAGCGATGACCAAAATCATCAACCCCATATCCAATAAAGGTACATTTCTTGGATTTAGCTTCAAGTTTTGTTCTATTTTCTTTATCAATATGGACAAATGCTTCACAACCAAACGTTCTCAGAAATGAGTAGTTTACCTTTTTACCCGTCCATGCCTCCTTTGGAATACCACCATCCAAAGCACTTGAAGGCCCTATGTTGATTAAATAAACAACATTATTTACAACATCTACCCAAAACTGTAAGGGAAACCTTGCATGCAATCTCATACACCTTGCACGCTCCATGATCGTTCTATTCATCCTTTTCGACACACCATTTTCTTGTGGTGTTCCTGGGACTGTCTTCTCTCTATGAATCCCATGGTATGAACAATAACTATCAAACTCCTTGCAGCAGTACTCACCTCCATTATCAAATCTGAGACCCTTCAACCTCTTTCCTGTCTCATTCTCAACCAAAGCTTTGCACTTATTAAAAGTAGCAAACACATCATATTTATGTCTAATGCAATAAACCCAAGTTTTTCCAGTTGCATCATTAATAAATGTAACATAATAATGAGAGCTACCAAGAGATTGTACCTGAGCCAGTCCCCATACATCTGTATGCACAAGCTCTAAATTTTTATTCTTCTTCTGTTTCCCAACCCTGATAAATCCGACTCTCTTTTGTTTTCCATAAACACAATTCTCACAGAATTCCAAACTTACCTGCTTCAAATCTGGTAGAAACTTCCTTGAGTGGAGAATCTGCATCCCCTTCTCACTCATGTGGCCAAGCCTATGATGCCACAATGCTATATCTGTTCCTGGGGAAGCTAAAGAGATAGAATGGTCAGTATTATGAGGACATAAATACAACGTACCTACCCTATCTCCTTTTGCTATCACCATTGATTCTTTAGTGATTTTCCACCACATTTCTCCAAACGTAGATAAACAACCGCCATCTCCCAACTGCTTCGTTGAGATCAGATTTATTTTCATAGCAGGAATATGCCTTACATCTTTCAGCAACCAATTAGTTCCATTCTTAAATTTTATCCATACCTTACCCATTCCAACAATTTTACATGGCTCATCATCACCCAATAAAACATGTCCAAATCGTCTGGAACATAATCATGAAAATATTTCCTATGGGGTGTAGCATGACATGAAGCCCCTGAATCTACTACCCAATAATCACTAGTATTATCTAATGCAAGAATCAAAGCATCTTGTAACACATCACCTGCTACATTTGCTTCCTGGGTAGTTTCCTGCTGTCCATCTCCTTTCTTCTTTAGAGATATGCAGTCTTTCTTTAGATGTCCTTTCTTCCACAGTTCCAACACTCTATCTTTCCTAGTTTGGACTTCGATCTTCCCATTTTAGAATTGCTGCGATTACCTTGCCTCTTTCCCCTCTCCTTTTGTCTTCCCCTGCTCTGCATGGTCAACGCATTACCTGATGTCTCACCTGTGCTTTTTCTTCGCATTTCCTCGCTAAGAATAACACTAACAACATCATCAAATATCAAGGTGTTTGAACCAGAGATAGAGTTACTTACAGCCATGACCAAGCTATTCCAACTTTCTGGCAATGAACACAAGATTAGAAGAGCCCTAACCTCATCATCAAAGTTCACACTTATAGAACTTAGTTGATTTGTAACCGTATTAAATTCATTTAAATGATCAGCAACAGATCCACCTTTAGACATATTCATATTAAATAAATGCTTCATTAGAAATACCTTGTTGGAGGCCGAGCGTTTTTCATATAGCTTACCCAATGCGCTCATCAAACCCTCTGTTGTATTTTCTTTTGAGATATTGAAAGCCACCGACGAATCTAGGGACAGCCGTATTGTTCCCAGTTCCTTTCTGTCAAGAACCTCCCATTCTTCGTCCTTCATAGTTACCGACTGCTTTGCTCTTCCTCCCAACGGTAGGAATAGATCCTTTTGGTACAGATAGTCCTCCATTTTCATTTTCCATAACTAGTAGTTTTGTCCATTAAATTTCTCAACCTTAAACTTTCCTTCTTCCACCATTGCTCCCACTCAAACCAGAAACCCTAGTTTCCCGCGAGCTTATATGCCAAATAGACCTTTGGCTCTGATACCAATTGTTATAAAAATAGGATCGCAGAGCAATAACAATAAACATAAATAAAATATAATCACATAGACACATTACAAGAGAGACACCAATATATCGTGGTTCACCTAAGATGGGCTACGTCCACACTGAGATTTGCTAGTCCTTATTATTATACCATCCAGCAAATGAAGGGATACAACCTACAACACATCCGATGCACTTCTTATTCACTGTCTATAGTCTCTCTTCATGATCTCATAGATATTTACAATGCATAATACCTAACACATCTTTCCCTAGCCGTATTACAATGTCTTTCTTTTATAGGGGAAATACAATGGGACAATACCACGGGATACCTAAAACCATGGGTCCGCAAAACTGTTAGCCAAGAAAATAGTGAGCGACTAGTTTGGAAGCCATCTTTGGGTAGGGTGGTGTAAGATACCATACTGGGATACCAAGGTGAGCCCAAGTAGAGTTAATTGAGCCATAATAGATGTCCCTTGTACACCCATGGGAGTATACAAGAAGGGAATTTGGAAAATTGGTGGGACTGATGGAATCAATGTTTGTTCAATGCCATGACTCAACGGAGGCACTGATGATAATGTTGAGGTGGAGGCGGCTCCATTTTCAGTGGTGAAAATTGTGAACATTAGGCCATCGGTCGATGTAGGGATCCTTGATGGTGGTCCTGAATATACTCCTAACAAATTAGATTCCTTGTACATACTGAGGGCAATGTAACCATACTATTGAGCATCATCGAGTACAGTCGGTAGGACATTGTACGGATTACCTGTGGTGTTGGGGTCATAGTAGTTAAGCTGGTTGAGAGTAACTACCTTCCCGTTTAAAGGAAACATCATGATACAGAAGATCGAGGAGGAGAACACCTTCATGGAGTACACATTACTATGCCCCAAGAGGATGTTATAGTCGAGTTCAACGTTGAATACTTTGATATTGATCATAACCATTTGGCCCCCCAACTCTATGGGGACATTTTAGTATAATCCTCTTGGTTGGGATGGTCTCGCATCATATGTGCGAAGATCGATAGGTGAGGGGACCAAATCGAGTGAAACCAATCGTTTACATACCTTGGATGACATTGAGCAAGTTGATGATACAACGATGGATCATAACGTTCTTTACAGTAACTAGAACTTAAAATAAGACTGACAACGGTAGTCATGGATCACCTTTGTCGAGATCAAAGGTCATGAGGTGCGAGTCAGAAGGATCGATGGTTCCAAGTGCGTTAAGTAGTGCCTTTCGTTGGGTTGGGAATGACTATAGCACTTATAATGTGGACATGGCTGCAGGTGATTAAGCCAAGTCATCCATAATATTATACTTGTGGGCGGCTTTCATGTGAGGGTTATTAGGGGTATGCCAAAGTGGAACTTTCAGAATCCGCAAGATTTGTTCAATATTCAGGCAGGGTATTTGTATAGGCCCCCCCGAGGGGATAAGAACGTCATCCACTTGGGGGGCGGAAGGTCCATCATAACCCTTGTCTCATTCCTGAAGATTTATATCCAACGTGTAGATATTTTGAAAAGAGCTGTCGCTGAGTGGACGACGATCTTGTTGTTGTGTGCCTATCCCTTGATTTGCAAAAAGTTTCTGTAACACATCAGTTTGTAGTTGGGGAGGGTTCGCTACTTGAGGAGGATTCGTCACCATCTTCTTTTTGGATTCCACTAACTATTGGCAGTCAAGGATAAGAGGACAATGATGTGTGTAGTGATCATAATCGCCGCAAATGGAGCAACATTAATTGGTCCTTAGGTTGGGATTATTCCCTTGTTTGGGGGGGTTGTTGGTCAATTATTCTGGTTACCCGTATTTTTGTTTTGCTAAGGAGGGGGGTTTCCCCCTTACCCCGACTGCTAGTTCTGCTTTTTCTTCCCTTTCTTCTTACCCGATTTTGCGGATTCTTGGGGTTTACGGTGTTCAATTGCTCAAATTGTTGAGCTTGTTGAACGTAAGAAGGTTGAACTAGGTTTAACCCCATGTGGGGGGAAGGTTGCTGACCAATTTGGCCTGGGAAAGGATAATATGGGTTATACCCAAAGGTGGGATAAATGCGGTTTGTGCTCCATAATATGTGGACGTAGGAATGGCTTGGGCCATTGGCGGTGTAAGAACCATTGGCGCTTGGATAACATTTGGGTAAGTAGGACTATACGGTCCATACTATAATTGACCAACTGGTGGGGTTGGTACTGGTGTAGGGGGTACCGACGCAGGTGGCATGGATGGGTACTGCGGATCCATGTTAAATGGCTCCGATGTGGTAGGACGAACCTTTCCTAAATAAGAAATGGACCTAATAAGACCATCCACCAAAAGTGACGAGCCCGCATGTGTAGGATCCAACGACCGATGCCCAGGGGGAATTAGGAAGGATAGTGCAAAGGTAGTCAGATTGTGCATATATGAGATCAAAACGCTAGGCTATTAGAATAGACTCCTCCTCACTTTGCGGCATGGAGGTGGTGACATCTTTGGCTATGGAGGGTTGGAATGATTTGATAAATCGATACAACAAAAATGGTGGTTGTATTTTGATTTTACACAATGTGCGATGCCTACGCCACTCATGGATGTGGTCCGCAATGTGGTGGATGTATTTTGTCGAAACTATATTAGATTCTCGAGGCCAAGGTAATTTCGAATCAGAAGCAAGAAGTAAGTGAGAAACACGGTGGCCAATGTTGCGAATGTGGCATGGGTTTCTCTTGCTAGGTTTACGTACCATTTAGATACCGTGCCGATGAGAGTACGTTGAAAGAGGAAAATCCTCACAGGATTGTCCACTATGTTGTTAGATGAACACCATAAGTGGAAATACATGACATTATTGGCGGGGTTGTACCTTTGATTTCCTTTGAATTTGGGGATATCGGAGGGAATTTTATCTGGCATATTGGCCATGTGGGATCATGAGCTATGAGATCATTGATCAATTTGGCCAAGTCCGAGAGATTTAAACTAGCCATGAACGACAAGGTAGGGGCAGTTGGTATTTCCATTGTGTGTTGGGTGTAGTTTCCACGAGGGGGTGGTGGCGTGGAAAAAAACGAGTGACCTCCTATGTGAGAGGAGGGATCAAAAGGGCCCAAATGATCTCCTCGGGGAGAATCCAGAGGGGTGCCTCTTCCAACTATGGAGGAGGTAAGGGGATTAATAATTTCTCCTGGAGGAGAAAAATCACTTAGCAAGGATCAACCTCTCCCATATGACCTTATCAAAGTGGCCTGGAAACGACCCTGGCTAATGTACCTTCCACGTGAACCACGGGGGGAAGGTGTAAAAAAACCCCTTAAGAGAGGGGAAAGGACTTGCAATCTTCAAGACTGCGAAGGCTTTGTGTCAAATGAGAGTGATGGTGGAAATAAACACAATTTGAACAAATGCAAAAATATTCCAACCACAATAGATGCAGAATGGTGCAATAAGTGAGTTATATGTGCAAAATTCGGTTTTAGTGCATGAGTTCCCACATGTAGGTTTTTTTTAATTACGAGTTAGTGAAATTGTATTTAAAAAGAAAATAAATGTAAATTCCCTAAAAATACCTAACGCCCTTCCTCTCAAATGTAACCGGGCCTTCCAAAAGTACAACTGATAGTGACAATGGGGTCCACACACCAATTGACTAGTGGAGGTAACAAAGAGCTGTTTCTACCGACAATGGGGCCAATGTTTCAATCAATATGACTTGGAAACACCTCCCAATGGAAATAGCTAACTTTAGGAGTCGATTGCACTCACAATTAATCCTTGGCGATGTCCTAGGTTTGGCCACTAAGATACCTTGCATCAAGTGTGGATCAGTGGTTCGGATTGCATGGTATAGTGTCGTCTCCCTACAACAAGCTGGGTGGCTTGTAGGGGAGAGTAGGGAAGTTATACCTCAGATTTCACCTCCTTAGTCACGGTGCACTTCTGATCCGGGTTTTCTTTGAACACTTGCTTATAACAGGATTTGTAAGTACCCTATAAGGAAACAATGCTTTGTTTCAAAATATAGATAATGAAACTAGATTGGTGGGCATTAATATATGCATAGCCCAATCAATCCTACCTAGCTAAAATATTGTTTTGTGACCTCCTGTGGAGGATTTTAGTTAGTTGGACAATTACAAAGTTGATTTTAAGGTGTTTTAATTTCACTTATGGAGTGTAAGAGAGGTATTTCACAATTCCTACCTTTTTGATTCACCAAGCTCACATGAAGTGCGAGGTGAAGAGCATACTAGGATTAGAAGAGTCTTTATGTCTCTTAGTGTGTGCTAGTGATGGAAACACATGTGATTAAAGCAAAATCGATTCCCAACAAATTAACTAGAATAATATATCAAGTAAATGCAAATGTACTTTTAACTCTAAAAAATGCTCATGGTGCTTTGAAAATCCAAATGCTAACTAATAGACAAGTATGCAATGAAGGTATTTCACACTTTTCACCCTTTTTTGATTCACCAAGCTCACATGAAGTGCAAGGTGAAGAGCATAGTTCGAGAGACAAGAGTCTTTAGGTCCTTGCTTGTATGCAAAAAGTGTATTCTACACTAGCATTGATACTAAAAACATGTCAATTGTGCATAAACAAGAAACGATCTTGAAAAATAGTGACAACAATGATGCCCATTGAAAGCCTCAAGGTTGGTTACCTAGGTAAGTTTCAAGAGAGATGAAATATTTACTTCCTAATCTTGGTCTAGGTGAACTAATTACTAAAAAACTAAGTAATTATGCGAATAAACCTTAATTTAAGTTCATTAGTGAGCAACAATTGGACTCCTAGACTAAACTATATAGATAAAAAACAAATAAAAAATGGTAGCGTGACCAAACAATACTCTACCGCACGAGTAGCATGGATAAATACAAAACATGTGCTCTAGTAGTGCGGGTGATATACTAACCGGTTGCATGGATAAACCCTACGGGAGGTCGCGTGGGTCGTGAACTGATTACTTGCACTGGTAGCGTGACTGTCAAAGGAGTTTACGCACTGGTAGCCCGACCGAGAGGCCAGGATCCGTGCTACTGTGTGGAAATTAATTGAGGTCGACTCGGGGCCAAATTCTAGAGCAAGAGGTGGAATACCTGATCTCTTGCAAATGACAAATACCCAAAATTAATTGCTTAACATAAAACAACCTAGTTAAATAAGAAATGAACAAAAAGAAGTGGTGTCGCCATTAAAAATGTTGTGGAAAAAATTGCACAAGTACACTATTCCACTTGGTAAGGGGATAGGCTTTCTAGGATGAAGTAAGGCCTCAGTCCTTGGAGACCCCATGGGTTGGTTGGTTGTATCCTCCAAGTGATCCTACAATAGATTGTTAGTGTAATTAACATAAAAAACAAAGAAATATGGAAAAATGCAAAATAAAAAGATGGTGGGGGGGAGAATCCATACTCCAATAACAATCCAAGATATTCCAAACCACTTTTGTATTTCCCAATGGTCAAGCTGTACAACACCTAGGAGGTGTGGGATTCAAGGGAATCCAACAATCTCCCTTAGGGAATCCTTTTTTGTCCAAACTAGATGATAAGTAATGGTGGAACAATGGAGAGGAACTCTTTCCCCTTGATTGAAGGAGGAAAGGGAGCTTGGGAATGCTTACAGTGATAGGAAGAGGTGGGATATGAGGAAGCTCCAACAATCTGTACAACACCTAGGAGGTGTGGGATTCAAGGGAATCCAACAATCTCCCTTAGGGAATCCTTTTTTGTCCAAACTAGATGCTAAGTAATGGTGGAACAATGGAGAGGAACTCTTTCCCCTTGATTGAAGGAGGAAAGGGAGCTTGGGAATGCTTATAGTGATAGGAAGAGGTGGGATATGAGGAAGCTCCAACAATCTGTACAACACCTAGGAGGTGTGGGATTCAAGGGAATCCAACAATCTCCCTTAGGGAATCCTTTTTTGTCCAAACTAGATGCTAAGTAATGGTGGAACAATGGAGAGGAACTCTTTCCCCTTGATTGAAGGAGGAAAGGGAGCTTGGGAATGCTTACAGTGATAGGAAGAGGTGGGATATGAGGAAGCTCCAACATAAATCCAATAGCGTAACCTTGCTCTTGATTTCTCTCACAAAATGTATACCAATGGATTCCTTTTATAGGCCAAGAGGTGGCCAACAAACACCTAGATCCAAATGTGAACTCATATCCTCCATGAACTAGCTCCCAAGTACACCAAGGGGGATATTTAATGCCACCAAGTGTGTGAGGGGTTGAATTTGGGTTCTTGGAGGTGCTAGACTCATCAATGCGCCGCAGGAATTTGGTGGTCCTTTCGTTTTGACAGTAACGCGACTATCGAAGGAATAGCCGCATGGGTGTAGCACGGGAATTGTTCTGATAACCTGTGCTATAGTGCGGGTTGACATTGTATTAGTCGTGCGACCTGTTCTTTTGATTGGTTTTTTGTCACTATTGGAATTGTGATGTCTTTTGGATTTATTGAGGATGCTCGTGGTGGAATGCATTCTCTATGTTGATGATGCCTTACTGGAAGAATCACCAAAATGCCGCATGTGTGCAAAATTTAGGCGTTAACACCATGGGATCAAAGACATAGTGGATGGATAGGAAGATTGCATAATAGGTGTAATTTGTATTTGGAGTGGATTGAAAGGAACCTTAGAAGAAGGAAATGACAAGAAACCTTCCACTATATAAAACTGATGCCTACATTGTGCAAACTATTTCATGAAAATTCATTAAGGAGTCACTCATAAAAGGGTGGACAAGGAGTTCTTAGGTGAAAAATATAGGTATTGAGTTTTAGGTAGTATTCACAAAGGAATTAGAAAATGTGGTAAGTGTTTAAGGCATGACAAAGCTAGACTGAAGATGAGTAAGTGTGGAAGAGTAAATATATGTAGGAGTAATTTAATATGTAGTGAAGAAATGGTAGTAGCTCATTATTCCATAGGATTTCTCATATTTAATTAGAGGAGTTCAGGTAATACTTGCAAAGCGAATTTCGACAAGGGAATCAAAGCTATTCAGAGGGAATTGCAACAATTTCCTAGTCCTAATGAAGTGGTTTCTCCAAAATCCAATGAACAACATCAATTACTTAGGATAAGAATGTATTCAATTGCGTCGAAAATTGTCAAATCATTCCCAAATGAGATGGCATGCTATGTGCCTAGGTGTGAAAACATAGTGCAAGTTTTGTCGTGTTGAAACCTTAATGTGGAGTCAACAACACTTACAAATTCTATTTCTTCTCATTGCATCCATCTTCAGGACTCAACAGTAATGGGTTTTCACTTCTTAGTGAGTGATCAATTTGTTCCATGCACCACCAATATGAAAAAATATTTTCTCGTAGGAGCGATCCAAGAAGGCTTGGTGGTATCAATATTGTATCAAGAATGGTTTCTCAAAATGGAGGGTGACCTGATCTAAGAAAGAACAAAAATATCCTGAAAGGTAAACCTAGTAAGGTCCTAATCAACCTTTCAATTGGGGAAGGGACAACACCTAGAGACATCATCAAGGTCTTCATGAGTGATGTAACAATATCTTCAAGAAATTCACCAAACTTGTCTTCATATGGATTTTCAATTTCATTTGCAAGTGGTTCATGTGGTGAAAGAGAAATTTGGCCATCCAAGCAATCCCCATTGTTCAACTCCCCATATTTTTCTACAATCAACTTGGCAAAAGAATCCAATGATTTGTTTTTCAATATTAATTTTATCCAAGAGAGCATCTGAGGGGTCATTCTAATATGAAACCATCAGGTCCCATATCTTCCTTTCTCTTTCAATTAATGAAGCTAGATACTCAACTTGTTCTCCTTATTCATAAATTAAAACCCCAAAACTTGTGAAATTATTTGACTAAATCTAAAAATAAGGAAATCTCATTTGGACTAAAATTATCAAACCATTTCAATGCATAATATTTCAAGGTTATTACAAACATTATCATCATGACATACTCATGGACAACACTGATATTTGAAATACATGCAACAAAGGATGTAACATGTTTTGTGGTTAGATGATGGTGTCCACGGAACTTCAAAGCACACTTTATCCATTTTGTAGGACATAAACTCACTTGGATATCCAAGAATTCCCGGGAAATCCAAAGGGATATATGTATGCCATCTAACTCTTCGTAGAATGATCCATCAAACTATTATGAAATTTGAAAATACCTCATTTTCATATCAATGAAGTCACCATGTGAGTCTTCAAATGCATTCAAACTTTGTTAGATGTCCATATCTCTATGAAAAACATGTCACTTGAATGGAGAATGGATTCATTCCTTAGTGGAGCCACCCGATGAGAATAAGTGTAATGTACATAGAGAGGATAATATGGGGTACCTTGGGAGGTACCCAAGAGGATAATGAACATAATGTGAATATGCCCACTTAATCGTTGGTGGGAAATAAATTTTCCCACTAGGTAGTTAGAAGAAATAATATAATAATACGGGGTAATTGGAATATTGATATTCATGAGAAAATATAAATACACGAGTATCATTGTATTGGGAAAGTTGGATGAGAGTATTCTGTTGTACCAAGAATGGTTTGTGGAGTGATTCCTTCCATAAGGAATAATTGATGGTGTTTTCTTACCTTAAGGGTTTTGATATTAATAATAAATGATTTTTTCTATATTATTCTTGGATTTTTTGAACAGATTAATTTTAGATCTAAGATACTTAGCATATTACATTATTAGTCTACTTTACAAGGCCCAGAAGATAAGTTTTTTCCTTCTATTTTGTAAGTTTTCAAAGGGAAAAAGAGGGTCGACACACTTCAATCCAATCTTGATTGTTTTCCAAGAAAATACCTAGAAAAAAATTATAGATTTGTATTATCCTTACAAAATTATGTGATTTCAAAAAAACAAATGCTCAAATTGGAGTCCAAACTAAGGAAATATTGCAATTTGAAATATGTTTTTTTAGGGCTTCTCAATGATAGTTGTGAGTCTTGTAGAGGACATATATTTTGATAGAGTGCTCAAATTTCTACTATATCAACACCATTTGATAGATAATTTATGGGGATTTGTTCAGGCGTATTATATGATACATTTTTTTGTCAATATTGAGTGTGCTACAATCATTATAAAATTCCATCCTCAAACCCTCACAGAATTGAAGAATCACACCATGGCGGAACATACCATGGGAAAATGAATGTTGGTGATAAAAAAAGTCTAGGATATATATGTAATTTGTGAAGATATGAAGAAGGGAGCCCAAAAATTCAAAGAGAGTTGTATCCTTTATGAAATGTGTCCCATAATATAGTGAGAGTATACCAGTGAAACATATGCTTGGTATGATTTAGAGGTTGAATGTAATGACTATTACATGTATAGTTATTATTTACGGGAAGACAACTACATTCAACTTATATTTGATGACTCTAATCCACTTTATGCATAGAACAAAGTGGAAATAATTCCAAAGAAGGTATTGACTACCAATTTTCAACTTGCATATTCTCCATTGGTAGAATTCCTTCCAAATCCCCATCTAACCTTTTGCAATTACATGGTTGATTTATTATTATTATTATTATATATATATATATTTGAATCCACATAACCATGTTAGGGAGCACCATTCTATGGAACGTATCAAGCTCGGGTATCTTTAGTGGGGAGTTAACATGAGAAATTTGAGATAGAACTTGGGTTTATGGATGAGATCATTGGATTACTTTAGTATGGCAATTAGTATTTTCACATGGGACATTGGCTTCTTTAGAATTATGGATAGCACTCAATGAATTGTACATGGGACTCAATTTTATGGTGGATATTTTTTCACTAGTACAACACGGTGGGTAGTAGTTGTACATGGGACCCTAGTTACCTGGATTACTCCATCTTTGTGGTCAACCCTCATCCACGGGACTCTGGTTTATGGTTGTACCTCCTGACAACACGCATTGAGGGAAACACTTTCTAAAGGGGATGGAGTGTTAAGGTCCTAGCCTAAGCCCCTTAAGTATATAATATTATTCTATGTATCGAGGGCATGTCTATTAAATAAGATCCATGAAGCATATGTAGTGTGAAAGACAATAATGGTAACATGGATTACTAGAATTTTCTACCGACTAAAAAGTTCCTTCTCTAGAAAGTTCCTAGAATATTAGATAGAAATGATATAAATAAGTAGAAGAAATGTGATGAGACATTTTGTGAAGCATATTGTAATTCGATCTATACTAAGTTACAGGTTAACCCCTCAAATAGACAAGTGAACAAGAATGGATTCCTTCCGTACAAGGATCAAATGTAAGGTGTTTCCCTACCTGAAGGGTTTTCATATTAATAAAGTATATTTTCTATCTTATTCTTGGATATTTTGTGTGTTTTCATATTCATATCAAAGGTACATAACATTTGGTCTCAGAGACCTTTCTTGGGTAAAAAACGTGGAATATTTTTTCCTTTTTGTAGATTTTTTGGAGAAAAAAAAGAGGGCATCGCTATTCAGATACATTTTTGAAACTTTTTTATGCAGAATTTGGAGAAAGCAACTACATACTTGATTTCACCTTGAAAAAATAGCTAAGTTAAATTTTTTTATCCAAATCGGAGTCTAGAAGTGGAGTTATCATTGATTTAAAATCAGTTGTTTTAATTTTTTTACCAATGATAGTCACGCATTTTGTGGATTGGTTATATTTTGATAAAGTGCCCAAATTGATGTCAATCCAATGCTAGTAGATGCACAAGGACTGTGGTGTTTCATACTCGTGGTTATAATCGAGATTATGAATAATATTGATGGAGTTATGATCGTTTCAAATTCATCACCTCCAAACTCTCATTGCACAAAGGAACTCCATTGTAAAGTAAGTGTTTTTCCTCAAAACTCTTTCCTGTGTTTGGGTTATAGCAATAAAGCTAGCTTTTATAGGAAAAGATGGTGATCTTAGTATTGAATAGTACATACGCAATACAATTTCATTATGGAAAAATCATTGGAGACATAGACTATGACTTGGTTTGAAAGACAATACTAACATATATTGGCAATTGGTTAACAATGATAAAATGTCAAAACTTCCAGATAAATATTTTGGAAAATTATTTTTATATAGGTGGTATCATGTAGTGTTGAATGATATAGAAAGTAATAAGGTTCATTTTCATGCACAAACTTCCTTTTACGATTTTTTGGTGTATTCAATAGGAAAATGATATTATTTCTATAAACCCTAGTAGCAATCATAATTTTATCAATGTTTATTTGGTTAAAATGTTGGAAGTCCCCACAAAGCATATTCAAAGCACACAGGTTGAGGGTGAAAATGTTCAATTTTTTAAATATTTTAATACTACTAAGGATAAATACGTGTTGCATTTATATTTTCATGCTATAGATATGGATGGTGTGGATATTATTTTGGGATATCCATGGATGACCACAATTTTCTCTTTTAAATTTTAATGTGCAAAGTAATTGTGTGAAGCTTTGATATAAGAAAAAGAAAATTACATTGCATGATATTTCTCTTACTAAACAAGAAGGTCTCAAGGATGCACATGAATAGTCCCTTGTACATATATACATAGTAGATGGAGAGTTTGATATTGAATTAAAAAAAGGGACTATAAAAAAGCATGAAGAAAATCCTCGGGAAGGGAATAACAAGAAAGAAGAAATTAAGAAGATACATGACTGAAATGAACCACATGAGTCAATTACCAAAGAGCCAATAGCTAAGGTTTTTGTATATCACCACCCACACCACCATGAAATACCATGGTCATCAAGGCAAGGTTGTGATCATTGGAAAACTTGATATGGATAAACATGGAACTAGAAAGGCAACCAATTTGGAGGTACGGGGAGAACTAAAAGCAATGCATGTAGATATCAAAGTAGCACAATTAAAACATGGAACCAAATGGGAAACCATAACCAATATTGAGGTGGCAATGAAGTAGTTGGAATCCATGTCCATATTTCGCTAGGATGGATGGATGCTTATGCTTGCTACCAATCGACTACATTGCCTAATATATCATATTATGTCTTTTCCCCATATTTCAAGGAAGAAACATGCAAACATGAATGGAATCTAATGTACCAAGGGATGGTTATATGGGGTACCTAGGAAATCACCCAAGTGGATAATGAATGTAATGTTAATAGGTCCACTTGATAGTTGGTGGGTAATAAATATGCCCACTAGGTAGTTAGAATACATAATATAATAATAAGGGGTAGTTGGCATATGAATACTCATGATAAAGTGTAAATACACATGAGTATCATGGTATTGGGAAATTTGGATGTGATTATTCTAGTGTAACACACATGAATTGTAGATTGATTCCTTCCACAAGGAGTAATTGATCATGTTTCCCTACCTTAAGGGTTTTGATATTAATAGTACAGAGTTTTTCTATCTTATTCTTAGATATTTTTTGAATAATATTATTTTCAAATCTAAGGTACATAACAATAATATATTTAAAGAAATAGACTAATCAAATCATTACATCCAATCGACTAAATATAGGAAATTGGACTTTGTCCCCCACAATTTTTTTACCTCACATAGCTACACTCAAAGATATTCTAGTCCATGAATGAAGTGAAACCCTAGAGGCACTTATAAAGGTTACTCATTTTCACCACAATAACTCTTATTTTCACTTTAAGTTGGTTCTTTTCCAACAGAAGGGGGGAAACCCTAGGAAACATTGTTTAAATATTTTATCATAATGAAAGGGTTAGTGGACTTTACTAGGACTAGTGTCTATCTAAATGAATCATGGACTCAATATAAAATAACAAAATATTTTGAATATGACAAATAATATCTAATTAATCCATCATTAATGCACCATAATGTCATGTCCCAAAATTTTGCATTGGGTCACAATGGCCTGAGCCCCTTGGCCATACTCATGAGAATTGTCAAATTGATGCTAAGGGTCAAATAAATGCCAAGAATGAAGTCCAAGTTAGTAATAATGTGAAATTAGATACAAATGGACAAGGTGGGTCACATTAAGAGAAATTCCCAATTCAAAGTTGTAATATACCCATCCAAATGAACTACCATGGAGGAAAATTACTAGTTCCCTAGGTTGGGGGTGGAAGCTTTGGGATTTGAAATAAGGGGGATAATAAATGATGTTTGAACATTAGAATGGCATAAATATTTAATAAAGGATATAAATAAATAAATACAAGGGAAAATCAAAGTGGCAATTGATCATGAAGACACATGGAGGATGTGGGATCCACACAAGCTAGATTTTCTATGCCACAAGGCATCCTCCTCTTGTCATTTCGAATCCATAAGAATCCCAAGGTTCTTGGGATGATTTGTAAGGTCAATATACTTGGTAAATAATAAATTAAGGTTGAATTGGAGTGGACGAGTAACTCCCATGGAAGAGGAAGAGGCATTTTGGAGCTAGTGAGACACTTGGACTAGATTCCCTAGCTCTATGACAACAATGATGAAGATTCTATGACACCTATGACACAAATCAGACCTGAAGACTGACATCTAACATATATGACATGTCAGGGCTAAAAATAGCCTCCAAGAGGGTGCTCAAGTGAGTTAGGGTATCCAAAGAGACACCAATTCGAATTTGGAGAAGGAGAGGGCTAGAATTGGAAGTGTCATACTTGGGAATCTCTTCCCAACTTGAGTTGGCATGAAGCTCTTGGGAGGAATTCGACCCATGGAGGACCTTAGAAGTTTATAAAAGACAATAACAAAGAATTATGGTATCTTTTTGATCATTTTAGAATTTTCATTTTGCATTTGGGAGAGGAGAGCTAGTGGAGTGCTACTCTACTTGCCTTAGCACCGATTTCGAGAGTGAAAGTTTCCCATCCTAGTTGGTAATTGGAAAGTCCATTCAAAAATTTCACTTGGAGATTTAATGGAGTATTTTGTTACAAGTTGAATCTATAGGGAAGCTCATGGTCACATCTATTTCAGCTTGCTTCTATAACCATTCTTCTATTTCTTGGCATATTCTTGCTCCTTGAGGAGAGGCGCACTTGTTGAGGTGATGAAATATTTGGGATAGCTCTTGAGGCCCCATATATTTTTAATATGATATATATACTCTGTTTTTACTGCTCATCAGACCCTTAGGTCTAAATACTAAGTGGAGTTATGTAAAAATACCAAACAATACATAAATGATGCCATTTCCCCTAGATCTTGTTGTTGGAGTTGGAAGAGACACTATTTCGAGTTATATCAGTTATTATATGTAATTTTGTTGATGTATGGAGTGTTATTAAAGTTATGAAGAAGTTTCATTAACAGATCATAATCCCTTGGCACCTAAAATTCGAATTTCATAAGTCATGGTGAAAATAACTAGCTTTCCCCCCTATGTGAAATCTTGCATCTAAACATATGATTTTAAGGAGTTGTTGAAGGCCATAGGAAATAATTAAGGATAAATTGGAGAGATAATTAAAGACACTTATCAGTACCATACCTATGTTCATAAATTTGGAATGGTTTAACAACATTTGGGAAGCCATCTTTGCCCACTACCCTTGAGGGATTTGAAGCTCGAAATTACTAGTAATCTTCCCTACTTTGTCCAGATTGTAAATGAATGTTGCAGAAGTGTTTTAAGGGTTTTTAATCATCCATCATCCTCTTTTATATGTATTAATACCTCTCAAATACCTTCAGACCCATTATACAAGCATTTGGAGTCATTTGGAGACCAAGAGACCAATACTAGTCAAAGAGAAATTGCTAGTCAAATTCCCTACTTTGGCCAGAACTTAAAGGAGAGTTGCATAAGCCTATTTAAGAATATAAAGCATCCCAGAACCTCATAATTATTTCCTAATATAATACATACACATTATGTAAATATTTGGGAGCATTTGCAGTCATTTGGAGACCAAGAGACCAATACTAGTCAAAGGTCAAATTAGTGGAAAAAGTTGAAAATTTCACCATTTTAATAAATTTTAAAAAAGGGACATTACAATGGTATCAGAGCATGATCTTGGCACCTGATGTGGTCTAATATTCATGAGGACTAGAAGTCAGGGACCACCATTAGATATTGAAACCAAAAGTGTTTTTGTTGAAGAGGAAAAAATAGGAAAATAAGAGCATTTTTTGAGGAAACTATGGCTAGGGATGAAAAGGGAATCTCAGATGATACTGAGGAGTATAGGAAACTCATTAAACTCCTCTTTTAATACATGAACAATCAGATAATTAAAGGATTCGAATGGTTGGCTAGCCAACTTGGGATCAAAGGAGTAATAAGAGGCAACAATAGTTCTCATCATGAGGAAAAGAAGGTAATGGGTGAGCATATCTTCTCAAGCACAAGACCCCATAATAGAGCTAATGAATTTCAGAATGCAGAAAGGCCTACCACACCTAAATTTCTTGATTCCAAAGAAAATATTTATACTCCAATTGATCTGCAAGAACTTCTAATTGAATGGAAAAATTTGAGTGAAGATTGCAGAAACATCCTACCATTTGATCAATACCTCATTGTCTCAAACAAGCTCAAGATAAAGGAAGATAATAAGAATCCATTTCAAAATAGAGATTCCAAATATATTGATCTTAAGGAAACCAAGGGGAAAGGTGAATCAACTTTCTTGAAGGAGCAAAAAGAGGAGACCCATGAACCACCTAGTTCTGAAATAGGTGAAGTAGAAGAAACAGTACATGAAGAGGATCGAAAGTCACTCCCAAGTGACTCTGAAAAAGATGAAGAGACATCGCATGAGCATGAAGAAGGTTCTATTGAAAGTATTGAATATCATTTCGAGACACATTCTACCTTGGAAAGGAAACAAAGAGCAATGTGCAACATCAAAGGTAATTCCATATCTTTGTCTTTTGATAGAAATAATTTGGTTGAGTTTAATGAATTGTTACATGATGCATACTTAAAGAATGATGAGGATATTCATAAACTTAAAATTCAAAATGAGCAAATTATTGAAAGATTGCAATATACTTGTTCTCCCTCCTATGTTTCAAATTTTCAGATGGTGGATTGCATGGAGGATTCTCATGACATGGTAGATCATGAGAAACATGGAAATTTGCATTTGCTTGATGTGTTTGAAGAGGACATTGATGAGATACAAGCACTTGATGTGGTGGGAGAGGAATTTGAGTTTCCTCTTGGAAATGGGGACACAATTTTTGAAGGAGTTTATGATCCCACTACTTTGGAACCAACCAATGAGGAATTTTTTAAACTTTTGAGGGAGGTCCATCTTCCTACCCTTATGAAGAATTCACATGAGGACACTTTTGCATTTTCTGATTATTTGGGTGAGTTGGTTCATTCTCCTACATCCTACACTTCCATATTTTGCAGCATTCATCCTAATGAAGTATGGGTGAAAGGTTTATTTTTGATGGTGCCACATGAGGAGTGTGAAACTCCTACCTCTCCTTTTGATGATGACATGACTAGAGCACCTCATTATTTACATTTGCAGCAGCATCTTTTTTTACCTTATGATGATACATATCTTCATGGATGCACTTATGATGCTCACTTGAGTCACTTGAAGACTCTTGATTTTCCTTGCTCCTTGCTTAGTTCAATTGATGTTGGCGGAAATTCATTAACTATTTGGGTAAAGAGACATATGATTGGAGCAAATGTTTATTGGCAACAACATCCTTTACTATTTCTTGATGATACACATGTTCATGGATGCACAAATTCTACTTATGTGATCCCCTTGAAGGCTTATTGTTTTCCTTGCTCCCTACTTGGTTCAGATTTTAGTGGAGGTTCTTCATTCACTTCCTGGATGAAAGAACACATGGCTGATTATTTTGATGCATCTTACATCATTTTGGAGCAACATTATAGGACATGGGATCCTCACCTATGTCATTGGACCAGATTTTATTGGTCACTTGAAGCTTGTATGCACTTGGAAAATGGTGGTCTACTCACTTGGAGGTATAAGCACTTTCATGATTCTTTGTTGAGGCACCTCCTTGATGTACATTTTTATTATGCTGTTATGTACTTTGATGATATATCTTTTGTACTCATGAAGTTTGGAAGTAGGCATACAAGAAAACGGGATCCAAGAACTCTCTTTCCTGATGGTATGGGTTGGAGAGCACTCTTAATTGTTGGAGTACAATACAAGCAATGGGACCCTGGGATAATTTTTAGTCCCATTGATTTCAAAGTAGTGTGGGAGATGGATTCCCCACTTATTGAAGTGATTTTAATCAGAGTATTGCAACAACAAGAATGGTGGTTCCTCTCCAAAATATTCATGGGATCTCGAACACTGAAAGTTGGGAAACTCAGTGGCAACTTCAAGAATTAGAATGGTATCATAAGGGGTTTCCAAAATATGAAAGAGGTAAAGAGTAATTGTGCAAACATGGTTTTGATGGATTTAATTAAATTTTTGGTGTTTAGTGGTGATGTTACAGAGTATATCAAAATGAAAAATAAAATCCACATCTCCTTGCTTTTGGAAACACACAATTGTAGTGCATGGGTGGCTCTACTCAAGGTTTTAGAAGAGAAGTTTTGGGAAGCAAAATTTTGGAAAGAAAGAAAGTTATTCCACATACATGTGTTGAAATTGCTTGAGGACAAGCAATATTGGGAAGGGAGGATTTGTCATGTCCCAAAATTTTGCATTGGGTCACAATGGCCGAAGCCCCTTGGCCATACTCATGAGAATTGTCAAATTGATGCTAAGGGTCAAATAAATGCCAAGAATGAATTCAAAGTTAGTAATAATGTGAAATTAGATCCAAATGGACAAGGTGGGTCACATTAAGAGAAATTCCCAATTCAAAGTTGTAATATACCCATCCAAATGAACTGCCATGGGGGAAAATTACTAGTTCCCTAGGTTGGGGGTGGAAGCTTTGGGATTTGAAATAAGGGGGATAATAAATGATGTTTAAACATTAGAATGGCATAAATATTTAATAAAGGAGATAAATAAATAAATACAAGGGGAAATCAAAGTGGCAATTGATCATGAAGACATATGGAGGATGTGGGACCCACACAAGCTAGATTTTCTATGCCACATGGCATCCTCCTCTTGTCATTTCGAATCCATAAGAATCCCAAGGTTCTTGGGATGAGTTGGAAGGTCAATATACTTGGAAAGAATCAATTAATGTCTAATTGGAGTGGAAGAGTAACTCCCATGGAAGAGGAAGAGGCATTTTGGAGCCAATGAGACACTTGAACTAGATTCCCTAGCTCTATGACAACAATGATGAAGATTCTATGACACCTGACACAAATCAGACCTGAAGGATGACATCTGAAATATATGACATGTCAGGGCTAAAAATAACCTCCAAGAGGGCGCTCAAGTGAGTTAGGGAAGCCAAAGAGACACCAATTCGAATTTGGAGAAGGAGAGGGCTTGAATTGGAAGGACAAGTGTCATACTCGGGAATCTCTTCCCAACTTGAGTTGGCATGAAGCTCTTGGGAGGAATTAGACCCATGGAGGACCTTAGAAGTTTATAAAAGACAATAAAAAAGAATGATGGTAGCTTTTTGATCATTTTAGAATTTTCATTTTGCATTTGGGAGAGGAGAGCTAGTGGAGTGCTACTCTACTTGCCTTAGCACCGATTTCGAGGGTGAAAGATTCCCATCCTAGTTGGTAATTGGAATGCCATTCAGACCTTTAATTTGGAGTTTTAATGGAGTCTTTTGTTACAGGTTGAAGCTACAGGGCAGCTCATGGTCACATCTATTTCAGCTTGCTTATACAACTATTCTTCTATTTCTTGGCATATTCTTGCTCCTTGAGGAGAGGTGCACTTGATTAGGTGATGAACTCTTTGGGATAGCCCTTGAGGCCCCATATATTTTTAATCTGATATATATAATATTTTTTTACTTCTCATGAGACTCTCAGGTTGAAATACTAAGTGGAGTTATGTAAAAATACCAAACAATGCATAAATGATGCCATTTCCCCTAGATCTTGTTGTTGGAGTTTGAAGAGACACTATTTCGAGTTATATAAGTTATTATATGTGATTTTGTTGATGAATGGAGTGTTATTAAAGTTATGAAGAAGTTTCATTAACAGAGAATAATCCCTTGGAACCTAAAATCGAATTTCACAAGTCATGGTGAAAATAACTAGCTTTTCCCCTATGTGAAATCTTGCATATAAACATATGATTTTAAGGAGTTGAAGAAGGCCATAAGAACTAATTAAGGATAGAATGGTGAGATAATTAAATCCAATTATCAGTACGATACCTATGTTCATAAATTTGGAAGGTTTTAACAACATTTGGGAAGCCATCTTTGTCCACTACCCTTGGGGGATTTGAAGCTCGAAATTACTAGTAATATTCCCTACTTTGTCCATATTGTAAATGAATGTTTCAGAAGTGTTTTAAGGGTTTTTAATCATCCATAATCCTATGTTATATGTCTTAATACCTCTCAAATACCTTCAAACCCATTATACAAGCATTTGGAGTCATTTGGAGACCAAGAGACCAATACTAGTCAAAGAGAAATTGCTAGTCAAACTCCCTACTTTGGCCAGAACTTAAAGGAGAGTTACATAAGCCTTTTGAAGCATATAAATCATCCATGAGACTCATATTTATTTCCTAATATCATCCATACACCTTCTGTAACAATTTGGGAGCATTTGGAGTCCAAGAGACCAATACTAGTCAAAGGTCCAACTACTGGAAAAAGTTGAAAATTTCACCATTTTAATAAATTTCAAAAAAGGGACATTACACATAACTAGTCCAAAATCGATTTTTAGATTATATGCATTTAAGATCAAGATAGGAAAACATGTAAGATGAAACCCTATATGAATTCAACAAAGTAGGGAATATTTAGTACTGAATGAGCAAACACCAATATATCAATTCTTTGCATTTAATTTTACAACAAGGTCAAGATGACCAAATAGGTCTCTCTTACTCTTACTTTCTAGTTAGGGAATCCCACACAAATTGATTAAAAATACTTTAGGAAAAAAAATACAACATAAAAGTCCTTTAATAATTCAAGGTTACGTCAAGGATTAGGGAGGGTTTAACATATTCAACTCTAATCTCTTATTTTTGGAGAAAACATTCTCTTATTAAAAGATTATTTCATTTGTAAACCATTGGAAATCCTTGCAAATCCCTAATAATCCATGAAAAGATTAAAGAGATGGAAAAATCTCATATTGGACTTGTCCTTCTACCAATCATATGAAAGATATTCAACCTAGCTTGAAGGGGAAATCTTAATCTTCCAACCATGCCTTTAGTGAATGAATAATCTCCTGTATTTATATATTTCAAATCAATCCCTAATTAATAACAAAAAATATTTCTTTTAGGAAGGCCTTGGAGTCCTCCTTGAGTGGAGCACTCTTTTTTTCCTTTTGTGTGAATAAAATAGGTCCACAATGCTCCATGACATCTCCTCATGCAAATATATTACCTCTAAATATGTAGAAATGACCTCGGACAATGTTTCCTTACCCCCCAATACTTTAAAAGGTGAAAGACACCTCCAAATATGTTACCTTCAAAACTTTTTCTCAAAGGGTAAACACACCTCCAAATATGTGGAATGCACCTTGAATAATGCACAATTCCACCAAGGGAGTATTTTATCCATACCATGCTTCTAGCACCATATGACAACATTCCAAGAAATATGTTCATCCCATATATCCTTTCCTTGACACCTGTAATTCTTTCAACCTTCTACAAGATAGGGAATTTTTTCCTTTGATCTCTCTTCCCACCACTTGTCATGATTTAGACCCCTTACAAGGTAAGGAATTTTCTCAATAGCAACCGTGCCTTCCAAATAATTTAGAAAATGTCTCATGAATGTGTTGTTATTGTCTGCACCAATATTGTCACATGCAATGGGGAAAATCGCCAAGTGTTCATTATTACAAGTCACCCATCCATGAAAATTTAGGAAAATGATCTTTAAACTTTGGCAAAGGATCAATGGCTAGTCCAATGTTAAGAGGGGAAGACACATTCCATAGAATGGAATCTTCATCTACCTTGTATTAATATATGCCTAGATTTTTAGCTACCTTTGAGGATTATTTGGTGTAGGTACAAGGTTTAACTAATTGAACATAGTTCCTATAGCAATAGAACCAAAGGATGAACAATAGAACTAAATATTGAATTGATGTGTGACGTGGAAGAATTCATACCAATTGAGAAACACGATTTTCAAAATGGTCTCAAATCATTCTTCTTGATCCAATTCCAGAGAGAGATTTGAACTTGCGAGGATTACCTTGAATTCTTCAAGTTATTCTTATAGAGTTGGACATACACCAAAAAAATGAATCTCACAGAAAATTTTAAGAACACCCCTAAATTTCTATGTATAATAAATGGCCAATACCCATGATATATAGGAAAATATGAAGGTTATTTTATCAATCTTATATTATGTATATATAATTTTTTGGTGATTCTCTCATTGAATTATATAATCTTGTAAAATATTGGGAAATCATTTGCTAAATTATAAAAATCTGTAAAACCTTGGCAAATCTTTCACTAAATTATAAAACCGTGTAAAGTCTTCGCAAATCTTTTACTAAATTATAAAATCTTGAGAAGTCTTGGTGAAATTTTTGATAAAGTATAAAACCATATATAGTAATAGGAAAACATATACAAAAAATACTAAATAAGAAATAAATCTTAATAAATGATCACATAACAAGCCTTCTTTTAGTGGTAGTTTGGTACCTCGCTCTAACTATCACAATACATAGAAATTCAACATACTTTAGGAATATTCTTGTAAAACAACAACGGAATTTTTCATCACCATGACAAATAGAATCATTGTTAATATGAGCACCCACCAACACCCCAATCCTCATTTAGGTCTCCATGCTATTACAAGGTCCCATAAACACCTCATTTATGCACACACCTTTCCAAAGATCACTTTAAGAGAGCAATACCAATGCATACAGGTATGTTTTTAATGAATCACAAGTGTGGGAGAATCTTACCAAGAAACTAACATCTTTCCTAATGTATATTAATTCATCCCAAGACATCCCTACAGATTGAATTTAGGAAGAGTCGGTCAAATAACACACAATATCATCAATTCTAACATAGCATCATATACACCATTCTACACGGCAGCCAGAAAAACATATTTAAGCATTTCATACCTTCTTTGATGCTTCACATATCCATTTTTCCAGGTCTGTAAGTTTAGATTTAATGTATTCTCCATTACTAAAAGAGAAACATTCATGCTACAATAGTAAACTAACCAACCACAAAATACAATGTCAACCCTAGAAAATTCCTTTGAGAACCATAAAATTCAATAAACAAAATAAGAAACATGTCAAAATACATGACAACACCCAACGCAAAAGAAGCAACAAAGACAATGGGATTCCCGGTTGCTCCACCCTTGACCTATCTTAGAAAGGAGAACACAAACACAAGTAGAAACAAAATGGAACTGGTTATATATAGCGTCATGCCCCCTTGCACGCAAAAAATATGTGGCTATGAATGAAGTCCCACCCCCCAAGCATGATGGCCCAAACACCCATAGAAACATTATTTCTGCATCACCGATCGCCAACTTCACAATCACCATGTTTCTTGGGGAAACTTTGGATCTGAGGCGATGGGATTCAGAACTCTCCTATATGCAAATGGGTCACTATAAGACCTGATAGTAAATATCAATTGTGCTTCTCATGTGGACATTAAGCAACTTGCAAAATGAGATTCAACTCATAAATATGGACGAATGTAACTCTGAATTTGATTTCCATGATAGATAGAAGGAGAAAGAGACCCTACCAACTGCCATTTCTGGAAATTAGGGGCGAATGGGGCTGCATAGTGGTTTTCGTGGGCGAACATAAGTTTAAATCAAATTTTAAATGGGTTTTATCTTTCCTCCCCTTTTTAAATTCGATGGGGCTAACCTTCTATTCATTAAAAATAAATAAATAAAATGTGGGCTAATCATACATAATGGGTGTTTAACAAAAAATTAGCCCATTGGCTAAGATTAGCCCCTAAAATTTTCCATGAAAATGATCTTTTACAAAACTAGGAAATTTTTTTCCCCAATGGATTTTCCATTTATGTTGATTCTCACAATGAGAATCAAGGACATCACTCAAAACACCCTTGTATGGATCTCAAGGGGAAAATAGGGGGAGGAAACCTAAGTTAGTTAAGATTAAATCCCTAATCTCACTAACTATGCAACTAGATTAATTAGTTAGTCAAATTTGTGGAGTCTTTCTATTTAGGGGTATTAATACTCTAATTATATGTGCACATACTTTTTGATATGTACCTTAGGTTAGTGATTGATTGTCTTATATTGCTAAGTTAAATTTGTATCCTAATCTTAGCATCTATGTAAATTAGATTTTAGTGCAGAATTGAACTGTCGTTTTGGGTTATAAAGATGGTGTAAAAAGATGTAAGATTTGGAACATGGTAACAAAGAAGATTGTTTATAGTCGAGATGTAATATTTAGAGAGGTTAAAAATGATACCAAACATGAAGAACAACCAAGAGAAGAAGAACCATAAAAAATGTAATTTGAGTTGTAGGTGAAGAAATTGACTCAACAAAAGAAGATGAACTAGAAGAGGACAACCATCAAACCCCAGCCTTGAAGACATTGACTCGAGAAAGAAGGATAACATAAAAGTATTATACTCTATTTGATTTCATTATGGCTTTGTTTTATCTACTACTAATGATGCTCCTATAACTCTTTGGAAGGAAATTGATTCAAAAGAAGTCAAACTCTAGAACAAGACCATGGTTCAAGAAATGGAGGCCTTTGACGAACATGAGGCATGCGATTTTTTTCAAAATACCTTCTAGACGAAAACATGTTGGTGGTTAATGGGTGTTCAAGAAGAAGTTCAATGTTAAGGGTAACATGGAGATGTACAAAGCTCATTCAGTAGCAAAAGGATATTCCTAGGTGAAGGGAATTGATTTTGGTGAGGATTTTTCTCATGTTGCTAGTTAACTTCCATAAGATTTGGTTTATCTATTATTGTTGCATTAGATCCTTGAATAGATAAACTGGATGTGAAGATATAATTCCTACATAGTTATCTTGAAGAATAAATCTACATGAAACAATGATAATTTTTTGCAATGAAGGGAAATAAGAAGTTACTTTGCAAGTTGAAAATATCCATCTATGTCTTAAAGTTATCTCCAAGAAAGTGGTATCAAACGTTTGTCGATACTTAAATATCGGGACTTGGATTTTCATGAAGAAAACTTGATCACTATGTGTATTCCAAGTTGGTTTGGTTGGTGATCACTTTGTTTATATGGTATTATATGTTGATGATATTTTGTTAATTGGAAAAAACAAGGTAATCATTAAGGATGTTAAATCTTAGTTGTCCTCCAAGTTAAATATGAAGGATCTTGATGTTGTGAATTTGATTTTGGGCATGGAAATTAAAAAAGATAATGTAAACAAGAATTAATGAAGACAAAATTGGTTGATTCATGAAAGATTTTATTCAACCTACTATTTAGACACCCCCTGTATCCTTGATGTACTATCCAAAATTTTGTGTAATTATGTTGTGTGGTTTTAACATGAGCAACACTCAATCATTTATGCTTATGGAATAATTGTTTCCTACCTAAAATTGCACAAATATATTTTCATGTTGGAAGCATGATTTGCTTTCCCATTGTTAACACACATCAACATACAAACCACATACAAACAAGTCTAAGCATGGGCACTTGCTTGCTTTAATGAGTTACCTATAGGAAGATGAATTACACTTACATTTCAAAGGAGGATTTTGCAATTACATCACAAAAGGAGGAATGGTTTGAGCTTGGTATAGAGAAGTAGAATCATGGAGAGAGAGATGTGCACAAATTTTTATTTCATAATGCACGAAGTCATTTAGTGAAGACAAAATTATCATATTACGAGTTATTGAAGAGATGAATACATCTGATGAAGGATTAAGGTATAAAGAAGATTTTGAACCAATGCTTAAGGTATACAAAGTTGCTTGTTTACTAGCCACAATCTCCATACAATTAGAGGAAAATTTAAGGTTCCATAATTTTGTTAAAACATAGAAAGCTTGGCGAATCTCACTACTTCTTAAATTTCCAACCATAAAATGTGGGGCGATATTTTTGTAAAATATTCAAATTTCTAAGAATTTCATATAGCTTCTAAACAAATTTTACAATATTTAGAGTATATTTTTTATCCTATAAAATAGAGACAAATCATTTTAGAAAAAAATCTAAATTTATGAATCTATTTTTAAAAAAATACTCTCAAAAATTAATCCATGAACTAAATCGTGCCCCTAAATTTTTCCCTACAAACAATACTCTCCTTCTCCTTCCTGGAAGATGGTGTGTATTTAAAACACGACATTTTTATCCATGCAAGTAAATCTACATTTATAAATTATTTTGTATGTGAACTCATAATTTTGTAATGATATTTTGGTGTTTAGTTATTTAATATTTTGTATAAAGCCATTTATATTAAATAAATTTTCAAGTAAACAATTAGTGTGTTAGGATTAATTAGTCAAATTAAACATATTTACTCTATATTAAAAATAGTTTTGTCCATCGTTGCCAATACAAACAAAAAAATGGTTTGTATTGTAGCAATTAAATACAAAACCACATGCTAGAGCAACGCCTAGCAGAAGAGTCGCCTAAGTAGCGGTAGCCCCAACAAACGGTGCCCAAGAAGCAAAGCAGCTGAGCCGCGGCGACACAACTACAACCAGCAACGCAGCTGAGCAACAGCACACGTATTGCTCAGGGCCACCCAGCAACGAAAAACGGAAAAAAATTCAAGTAGACCGTGGGTTGCAAACTACACAAAATGGAAAAAGGTCCCACCGAGACTTGAACTCGGGTTACTGGATTCAGAGTCCAATGTCCTCACCACTAGACCATGGGACCACATTATTAATGAATTGCATACATTATTATATGTACTTTATAAATATATATTTTTAGTTATCACATTTTGAACATCGTTTCAACCTAAAGGCTGTGAGAAAAACTCGCTTTGCAAATGCATTTTTTTTCTTTTTTCTTTTTTTTGGGTTATAATCAATATACCATGTAGCGCCCTCTCTCACGTCTATCAAAGAATATAAGAACATCACTTCTCAATTTGATATTAACTTATGTTATTAATATTTCTTTGTAAATTGTGTATAATTTTTTGCACCCAGTGAAACGAAGTGCTCTACAATCTAGTATGGGGGAGATGTAACGTGATGTAACGTTTATAACAAAATAACGTTTGTAACAGAATAATTAAAAAAATTCATGTCGGCTCATAAAATAAAAAATTATGAAAAGTATTTAAAAAAAAGTATGGGGGAGATGTTGTAACGTGATGTAACATTTGCAACAAAATAATTAAAAAAATTCATGTCGACTCATAAAATAAAAAATTATGGAAAGTATTTAAAAAAAATCCATGTTGATTCATAAAATAAAATATTATGAAAAGTAATTAAAAAATAGATGTTCGTTTATAAAATAAAAACTTAAAACTTAACCCTGGATCTATCAATCAAGAGAGATCAAATTTCTTGAATTTAAATTTAAAAAAAATAAATACACCTCAGGAAATTGGATCTCTCTCAGTGCTTGATAGATATGGGTTTAAGATGGATCTATGCTGATTTATTTACAATTTTTTGTTATTATATGGAGAGGAGCCAGATGATTTATAGTCTAGTATGGAGGAGATGTTGTTAGGTAAGTAACGGTAACATTACATTATTAAAAATAAAAAAATTCATATCAACTCATAAAATAAAAAAAATTATGAAAAATAATTAAAAAATTCACCTCGTTCTATAAAATAAAAAATTAAAACTACTTAGATCTACCAAGTAAGAGATATATCAAATTTCTTGAGATTAAGATTAAAAAAATTATACCTCAAGAAATTGGATCTCTCTCATAAATTCAAATTTAAGATAAATCTAAATTTATTTTACAAATATTAATTTAATATTGAATAATGATTTAATCTATTCAACTACAACTACTATGTCTAAAAACATATTAATGATTTTTAGAACTTTACAAAATTTCTACATAACTTCGTACAATAACAAACTATGCATGATAGAATAATACTAAGTTAATGTAACATAAAAGATACATTGTCTCTTTAAAAGTAATCAAGATGGTTTAACCCACAGAGTAAGAAAAGGAAAAGCACTATACAATTGTTGCAATTAATAACTTTATACGTAACAATTATGATAACAATTTATTTTCAAGTATTTTTTATAAACGTTTTTTTAATGGTTGTGGAATATGATGCCAAGTGGTGGTCTCCTTGTGAGTCAAAATAAGGAAAACAAACTTAGTGTCTCCTTGTGAGTCAAAACAGGAAAAACAAACTTATTGGAATTTTATAAATTTTTATAATAGAATCCAACATAATTAATTTATAAATTTTATAAATCTTTACATAATAATTAATGATGTCAAATTGAATCATATTAATATTTTCTATATGTTATTAATGAAATTGACTAAGCTCTCAAGTCTTCATTATTGCAATCATTGGAAGAGACTGCTATTGTCTCTGGCTTCTACATGACCAACAACAATACAACCACTCTTTACATGACTACAAGTCACTAGGAGAAATATTTTCACCCAACATTTTGATCCACCATCACAACAACAAACTAGAGCTTTCCCTCTAAGGCCAAAGATGTCCTTCCCATTCATAGCTAGATAGTTTTATATGGAAAACTTGGAAGTTGAATAATTCAAACCTTTCAGTTGACAATGGTTTGTCTTAAAGATGATTAAAACCGTTGTAGTGAGATTGTTTAATTTTCCCAGTAATTATCTGAGTAGTATGGATTATTTACTTTAAACCATAGTTTTTTAATTGCTAATTTATAATTGCATCATTCACTTTGATGGGTGCATTATGCGTTGCTTTAGTAAAAATGATAAAAATAATGTTTGTTTTCATTTGGTGATGAAGGGAAATAATTTATTTACAAATATATCATGCCACTAGAGTTACGTTGATAGGAAGAATGCTTCCCAAATCTGAACTAGAACATTGTTGTTATCTCTTCTACAATAAAGCATTTCCTCCATAGGCACTTATGTAGCAACCTCTTTTATAACCATGATTGTGTGAGTTACTCCCTTCCTCTGTGGTATTGTTGTAGCAGCTTCTGTAGCAACACAAAATCTATGAAATGTGATGTAAGCAACACATAAACATTGAAAGCAACTAAGATGTGCAGGATAGTTGGATGCACTAGGGATGCTCTTGCATTAGACTATCCTAGTTGGAAAATTTGAGCAATTTTATCAAAAGGAAGGATAACAACAAGTGCAAACTAGACATCCTCCTTTTTCGTTGTCATAGCTAGCATCCATAATTATTATTTCCATGTCCCAACCCAACAATTTTCTACATGTAACCCACTTTTAAATGTTTCTTCCATTCCTTGTGATTTTGTCCCAGAAGGTTGAACCACCTCTTTTTATTTTACCCCAATGATGCTTACTACCTTACACTGCTTGAACTCAATGGTGCTTATTGTTGTGCCTAGCTCCCACTTAAGCACCATCCTCAATACTTGTTGCATGGATTGCACAAGTATACCATTCTTCTTGTTGTCAACTTTTCCTTTAGCTATCTCCCTCATGGCCATGTCCTCCACTTTCTCTGTTGCATTTCCTGTAAATACACCACCACATAAAACATGAAGAGAATGAAAACATCCCATATGTGCCTCTTTCAAAAGTGGTATTGTTCTAGGAATCATATTTTATACTCTTTATTTTCTTCAACTCATTGCTCCACTTTTTTTACATATGCCAACATTGGACTTACCATTGTTCAATTATCCTTATCCACTTTGTCATTTGATGGATGTAAGCTAAAATCCATCCCATCCTTCTCAAACTGGTGTCTATTTATCCTCCCATAATGCATAACTCTTCTATTAAACTACCATGGCCTCCCCAACAAAAATATGGCAAGCATCCATGGGAAACACATCAAATATAATTTTATCATTATAACCCCAAATATTAAAATTAATCAAGCACTACTCCCTCCTAGTGACCCTATGCCCATTTTGTAACATAACACTATATGCTTTTAGATGAGGTGTACACTTCAATTTTAACTTGTGAACAACTTCATTTGACACCAAATTTTATGAACTACCTCTATCAATAATTAAATTACGACACATACCTTCTTTCTTACATTTTGTTTTGAGGGGTGTCTTCCTCTTATCTAGTTTTGTCTCAACTTCTTTGTTAAATCGCAACATTTCTTTCTGCATCATCAAATTTTCTCCTTGCTCTACCCTCAATTCCACCATGTCACTTGTTGCTACTGCTAATTTTTCTTCAATAATATGAGTTATCCCCTCTTGTATTCTTCCATATTTCCAAATTTTTGGGCATTGAAATTCCACATGGCCTTGCATTCCCCATTTGTAGCAAATGTATTGAAAATTTTCTCCTCTAACTGTACCTCTTGTTGATCAACCTCTTCCCCTATCAATATTAAATCCTCTTACAATAGGTTGATCCATAGCATTAGAGGTTCTTTCATTCTCTTCCACTAGTTTTTATTTATATTGTCCTCTTCCATATCATGAACCGTTTCTCGTAGATTGTTGTTTTCTCAGTAATCTATCCTCAATCCTCAAAGATACTTGGTAAGCCTCTGCCACTGAACGAAAAATCAATAATTTTAAACTCATCTTGAATGAAAATACTTAGACAATTCACATACCTGGAAATGGATTTTAGACTCTCCTCATTCTTCCTAGACCTTATAAAAAATCTATAAAAATCCTTAGTGTACTCCTTGACTCTACATCTTCATTTTCTTCAAATTATGCAGTCTTATCAACAAATTTAAAGCATAATCCACAGGTAAAAAATATTCTTTGACTCTAACACCATCATATCCCATGCTTTTATCTTCTCTCTTTCACAAATTTCTCTATTCAATTGCAACTTATCCCACCATAAAGAAGCCCGATTTCAATTTTGTACTAACAAACCTAACTCTCCTAGGATCTCTAATATGCTCAAATTCAAAGAACTTTTCCATTTCTCCTATCCAATATATCAATTCCTCGATATTTAAACTTACAAAATAGGCAAGATTATCGAGTTTAGGTTTACCTCCAATACCATTGATTGCTTTGGTCATTATCTCTTTCATGGTTATGTATTCTTATGTTTCTTCTCTGTAGTCTTTGATTCTACATCATTATCACTGATGTCTTGCACCACATGTGCAATACCTCTCCTTTGGGATACATCCATGGCATCCATTCTGACCATCATTGTCCTCACCATCACTACAAGCTCATTCACATATTTTGCACCCTTCGGTCTTTTGGGTCTTGTGTAACCCCTTGTTCTGTTATACAAGCTCATCATTATGATTATGTTCTCAAATATCTTCTTATGTGCTTCCCACTTCACAAAAATTCACAAATTACTCAATTTGAGATCAAAATGACTTTGGTCCTCCCCACTACAGGCTCAAGTCCCTCAAATACCACTTGATGCAAATGGGTTATGCCTCCCTACAAGTCAAAGTAATAATTGAGCAAAACAAAGCCACTGGGATTTCATAAATATTTATAATATGAATCCATCACATTGAATAATAAATCAATGCAATTAATCATGCAACATTGAACCACAAGAATACTTTTCATATTTTATTAATGAAATTGTCCAAGCTCTCAGGCGTTTATTACAATAACATGAAGAGATTGTTGTCGTCTCTGGATTCTACAAGATCAATACCACTACAACAACTCTTCACATGACTAGTACTATAATTCACCAGGAAAAAACTTGTCCCCATCACCTCTATCCACCATCACAATCTAGTGTTTTTAACCCTTGAATTTTATAAATAACGCAAAATATAGAATATTAGGATGCAATAAACCAGAATATGTGGAATATAAGCATGGGACAATATAAAGGTAATATGCTAGGAAATGAGCTTTTATATTATGAGATATAAACAATGCTCATAGGCCTCTTCTAGTAGGGAAACCGTTCACTTGAGCATAGCTCCACTACAGTAGTTCTCAAAAAAATTCATCATAGCCTTGAATCTCTTTAAATAGGCTTCAAATACAAAAAAAAAACCCTAACTACTTGACATGGTCAAAATACAAATTCCTAGTGGGTCTTAATTAATAAAGAGACCCTTTTTGCATTAATTGATGAACGCTAACTTACTCAACCATATTTCAAAGATATGGCCTTATACAATGTATGACTAACCCTTAGAGTAAGATGGGATAGGGTAGGACCCTAACATGCCCCCCCCTTCAAAAGCAATGTTGTCCTCAACTTTGAAGGTTCGGAAATTGTTATAAAATGTTAGCTGATTCCCAAGTTGCATCTTTTGGCATCATGTCTTTTCACTAGATCAAAAATTATTTAATTTTGCACCTTCTCAATTGTTGTTCCCATGAATCCAATTCTACAACCGACTAAAGCCAAATGGAGCCTTCCTCATCCAGTTTTGGCAAATTGGCATGTACTTTACAATAGACCCCACTAATTTTTTTAGGTAAGATATGTGGAAGATGGGGTAAATATTGGAGTGGTTTGGTAGAGCGAGCTTGTATGCCACCTATCCAATGCAATGGAGGATGTTGTAGGGTCCATACAACTTTGGAGTGAGTTTTTGATGGACAAGGACCTTGAGAGATGTATGTTTATACGGTTGGAGTTGAAGAAAAACCTGATCTTCAATGTCAAAGGAGCACTCAGAGAAATGTTGACCTACCTATTTCTTCATTTTGTTTTGATCGATGTGGGTAAGGTCAGCTTTTGTGTAGAGTGTGTCATCCACTACATGAATGCATAGGAAATCGTTGATAAGGGTTTTTTCTGTACATTGCTTCATATGGTGTCATCTTTTTGGAACCATGATAAGTGGTATTATACCAACATTCAACCAAAGAGAGCCACTGGGCCCATTGGTGTGGCATGTCTAACACAAAGCATTGCAAGTAGGTTTCCAAGCACTTATTGACCTATTTGGTTTGACAATCCATTTGGGGGTGATATGGTGTGCTAATATTCAATTGAGTGCCCTGAGGTTTAAATGGCTCCTAGCAAAACTTGTTGTTTAAAGTGGGGTCTCAATCATAGACAACAGAAGTGTGCATGCCATGGATCTTGAAAATTTGATCGAGGAAAACTAGTGCCACCATTGAGGGTGTAAAAGTTGTTGGTAAGGCACAAAAGTGAACACATTTGGTGTAACACACCCTTCATTACACTAGACTTAAGACACAATAATTTATTTATTTTTTAATAAAACATATATATGCATAATAGCCACCTGCATAATGCTTAAATGGATTCTTATGGCAAGTGCCTATTAAAGTGCATAATAACTAAAGTAAATATCGGAAGCTTAAACTATTTCATCAGACTCATGAAATCTTATATCAAATGCATAACAAATGCATAAATCAAATCCTTCATTATAAAATTATTCCTAAGAACTTTGCAGTAAACATTTAATGGAAACTACCCAGAAACTCTATAAAAATTATACAGTAAAAACTTATATATTTCCATCTGCCACTTGTCTAGCATATATAAAAATTTCAAAATTTCACCATTTAATACACATAGTGAATTCTATTAATATGCATTAATAAACTAGGGTTTGGAAAAATAACGCTTCATATAAATACCTTTCTAAAAACTGTGCATCAAACCTTATGTGAGAATATTGCGTAGTAAAACCATTTTGCTTTGCACTAAGACCCGCCCATTAAGATCTGCATAGTCAAAACTCTCAGTAATCCTTTTTGCACTAATACCTGTGAAGTAAAACCACCTACGTAGTAAAAACTATCTACACTCAAGGTTTGTGCAATGATTCACCAAAAATGAAATACATGCAACTATAGATATACGCATAGCTATTTTTCAAGTTACACCTATTGCGCACTAAGTTCTGTGTAGTAAAAACTACGCAATTAACATTAACTGTGCAGTAAACACTAACTTAAGCCTTGCCAATATTTTTCACAAAAAATGGAACAAATGCTAATTAAGCTATGTGCATAGCTAGTCCTTAAGTTATGGCATTTTCCCAAATATTATAACAAAAGAAAACATTAATCCAATATATTAACTACTCAAGGTAATATTCCAACATAATAACTAAGCACTAAGATTACATGTATAAAATAAGTAAGATAGCAAATACCAATATATCCAAAGTATGGAATATAATATTCCAACATACTTACCGCACATAAAGAATGATATCTCAACATATTTACCATGCAATAAGGATAAATGCATAAATTAAATAGGATAATAATGATCATTTCTTCCAAAACATGGAATGCAATACATAATCTAATTATGTGCATCTTAATGCAATTACCACATATTACTTTCATGTGGTTTATATTTTCAGCCCATGGTTTTCCAAAACCATGATACCATTCATGCTAAGTTTAAATAACAACCTTTAACAATCAAATAAACAACAATAATTCAAACATGGTTCAACATTGCTCATAATATAATCACATTATAATTATTTCATTTTCCTTAATGAATTGAGATATGCACAATAAACCATTTCTTTATAAATATTTCATTTTTCTTAATGAAATGAGTTATGGGCAATAGATCTTTGTTTAACAAATACATTCCATCTACATGAATTTTAACCAAGTAAAACATGAAAATATTCCTTGTATCAATCTCAGGAAAATCAAACAAGGAAATTCATATAAATTTTTACCAGTCATCAATTAAATAACATTTCGGGAATTAAAACAGAAACTATAGAATTATTTCACCATTCATCAAATAAATAATTTTGAGAAATTAAACATCATGTCCAAAAATGGAAAACTTAACTGGAAAATATTTGAATTGGGCAACTCGCTGTGTGGCTTCCATGCTCCACCCAACCATAGGTAATTTTGTTCATTCATCTCTCAACAGAACACCACCCCTGAGCTGATACTCATGCATTCAACGAACATACATCTCACTAGCTCCATAATTTCTCTCAGGATTTCTTCATTTGGAAAACATGATTTACTGGTTTGTTACCAAATCCATGCCAACTGTACAATCCCTCCCCTTAGCTTCATTCTATATAGAACCACAGTGAAACCCATCACTCCATCTGTGCTTAGAATCCCACTAAAAGAACTTCTTACACCATTTCCATTTCACAGGTGCAACCAGAGGCAAAATGGGCAACATTTCAGTAGATATTTATCAACAATTTGGCTCACAGGTGGAGAAATTCATCTTAGATTTCAGTCTCAGACAGAATTTGACTGCCCTGTTCTCTTAGGCACACTCCCTCAAGGTAAATTCTCCACAGAGAGCAATTTTCTTCCCAACCTTTGTGTAGAGGAACGCACCCACTTTTCCTTGCATGCGTAAGTCTCTGCATGCAAATTGGAAAACACGTGGGGCTCTCCCAGCCATTTAATTAAAACATATAATCACTTCATTTAATTAATATTTAAATCTATGTCTTAAGTCATTCATATGGAATTATGACTTAACCAAAACTTTGGGTATTTTTGGGGACTTGGGATTATAAAAGGGTCTTAGCAAAGGTTTCCCCACCTAAGGCAATTTAACCCCCTTGCTGACTCCAGTGAATACATGAGTCCCCATTCTTTTCAACGTTTTACCTCAGCCACAACCAATTATAATTGTTAGTATTATAATTTTGAAATGTACAATTGTCTCGCCTTTCAGGAATTACAGAATAATATTCACATTGTACTTAGGATCAGTTCATGGGTATTAGCTCATGGGTATTGGCCAAAACACATGGGTATTGGCCAAAACACATGAACAAAAATTTCAGATTTAATTACATATGTACAGTGTTCAAAATATATGGGGATACTCTTCTCGCATCCCATCTTCAAATTCCCCGGTTGATTCTTTAGGACTGTAGTGGTTCCATTGGACTTTTACCTATCTTATGACCTTATTCCTGAGTGTCTGGACTCTTCTATCAAATATGCAAACTAATTGTACTTGGATTTCCCCTTCTTCCACCTGTACCACAAACCAAACAAGTATGTGATTAGAATCATAAACATACTTTTTCGATAATGAAACATGAAAAAAATTGTGCACATTAACTGTAGGAGGTAGATCTAGCTCATAGGGTACTGATCCAATTCTGTTTAGGATCTCAAAAGGTCCACAAAATCTGGCTGCCAACTTCTTGCAGTTTCCCAACCACAATGACCTTTTTCCGCCTCTAACTTTTAGGAACACTTTGTCCCCAACTTGAATAACTCTCTATGCATTCTATTTTTATCTGCATAACTCTTTTGACGATCTTGAGCTACCTTTAAGTTCTGTTTGATCTTGGTTACCTGTTGTTCCATAGGTTGAATCATTTCTGGTCCAACTATTAGTCTATCCATTGGTTTGTCCCAATTCACTGGAACATTAAATTTTCTGCCATATAATGCTTCAAATGGACACATCTTCAATGATGCTTGGTAACCGTTATTGTAGGCAAATTCCACTAAGTACAAGTACTCTTCCCACTTCCTGGGTTTGTCCATTACATACATTCTTAGAATGTCCTCAATGATTTGATTTACTCGCTTAGTCTATCCATCAGTCTGTGGATGATAAACTGTACTAAAATTGAGCTTGGTACCAAATTCTCTGAACAATCCCTTCCAAAAGTGTTGGTTATGGAGCATGATCTCTAGATTCAGAGATATTATTATTTAGCCGTGTCCGTACCCCAGGTTTGGTTATGATCCTGGCACGATCCCCAGGGGGTCTGGGGGAGTGGTTGCACTCCTTCGGCTGGGGGGCGCGGGGGCCTGCGTGTTGATGTATATGTAACTTCGGGATGTATTTCATATATATTTATTGTACCCTTATTAGAGATGTGTTATTCCTCTATAAGGAAGTGTCGTCATGTGGATTGACAAGTGTCGCAAGTGTGTGTACTTGTCGATGGGTTATTAGACCACCATGTGGGGTCGGCCCTGAATTATATATATTATAATGTGGATGTACCTGGCTAGACAAGTCGGCCCCATAAGGTCACTGGGCAAAAAGGTTAGTATAAATAGAGATCGGAGATCTCTATTTTACTCACTCGAAAAAGTAACTCACTCTCACTCAGAAAGTGGCGCACTAGTGAGGAGGAGGATCATTTGCTACTAGGAGACTATCTCAGTGTATTTTGGTTGTACTTTGGTTGAACCATTTCTCTCTCTATCTCTAAGGAAGTTGTGGGGTTTTTCACCTTAGGGTTTTCCCCACGGAAACTCTGTGTCTCTTATCTCTTATGCTTTTGATTCTTGTGATGCTTGTCATATTGTGATTGTCATGCATTGATATAATGTATATGTTATTCTCTCAGAAAAGATCCTAGAGTATTGTGAATTAATGCTCAAAATTTAACACTGCGGGCCCCCGAGAAAGGGGGTTTGGGGTTTTAGCCCTTGAGGAAATTTTTTGGGGTTGTTTTCACCACCAGTTTTTGGGCCCATGGTTTTGGGTAACCCGTGGTATTTTCCCATTGTATTTCCCTTATAAAAGAAATACATTGTAACACGGCTAGGGTTGATGTATTAGGTATTATGCATTGTAAATATCTTTGAGATCAAGAAGAGAGACTGTGAGACAGTGAAGAGGAAGTGTAGCGGATGTGCTGCAGGTTCTATCCCTTAACTTTGCTAGACGAAATAACAATAAGGACTGGAAACTTCAGTGTGGACGTAGCCCAAGTTGGGTGAACCACGATATATCCGTGTCTCTCTTGTAATGTGTATGTGTGATTATATTTGCATTTTTGTTTATTGTTATTGCTCTACGATCCCATTTTTCTAACAATTTGTATCAGAGCCAAAGGTCTATTTGGTAGATAAACCCGTAGGAAGCTAGGGTTTCTGGTTCGAGTGGGAGCAATGGCGGAAGAAGGAAAGTTTAAGGTCGAGAAGTTTAATGGCCAAAATTTCCAGTTATGGAAGATGCAAATGGAGGACTATCTGTACCAGAAGGATCTATTCCTGCCGTTGGGAGGAAGAGCAAAGCAGCTGGCGACCATGAAGGACGCAGAATTGGAGGTTCTTGACAGAAAGGCTCTGGTAACAATACGGCTGAGCTTGGCTTCGTCAGTGGCTTTCAATATCTCAAAAGAAACGACAATGGAGGGTTTGATGAGTGAACTAGGTAAGTTGTATGAAAAACCCTCGGCCTCCAACATGGTATTTCTAATGAAGCATTTATTTAATATGAAGATGTCTGAAGGTGGATCTGTTACTGATCATTTAAATGAGTTTAATACGGTTACAAATCAACTAAGTTCTGTAAGTGTGAACTTTGATGATGAGGTTAGGGCTCTTCTAATCTTGTGTTCATTGCGAGAAAGCTGGAATAGCTTGGTCATGGTTGTAACTAACTCTGTCTCTGGTTCAAACACCTTGAAATTTGATGATGTTATTGGTGTTATTATTAGCGAGGAAATGCGAAGAAAAAGCACAGGTGAGACATCAGGTAATGCGCTGACCATGGAGAGCAGGGGAAGACAAAAGGAGAGAGGAAAGAGCCAAGGTAATCATAGCAACTCTCAAAAGGGAAGATCCAAGTCGAGACTGGGAAAAATAGAGTGTTGGAACTATGGAAAGAAAGCACATCTAAAGAAAGACTGCAGATCTCTAAAGAAGAAAGGAGATGCACAGAAGGAAACTACCCAGGAAGCAAATGTAGCAGGTGATGTGTTACAAGATGCTTTGATTCTTGCATTAGATAATACAAGTGATTATTGGGTAGTAGATTCAGGGGCTTCATGTCATGCTACACCCCATAGGAAATATTTTCATGATTATGTTCTAGGTGATTTTGGACATGTTTTATTGGGTGATGATGAGCCATGTAAAATTGTTGGAATGGGTAAGGTATGGATAAAAGTTAAGAATGGAACTGATTGGCTGTTGAAAGATGTTAGGCATATTCCTGCTATGAAAAGAAATCTGATCTCAACAGGGCAGTTGGGAGATGGCGGCTGTTTATCTACATTTGGAGAAAAGTGGTGGAAGATCACTAAAGGATCAATGGTCATAGAAAAAGGAGACAAGGTAGGTATGTTGTATTTATGTCCTCATAATACTGACCATTCTATCTCTTTAGCTTCCACAAGAACAGATACAGCATTGTGGCATCATAGGCTTGGCCACATGAGTGAGAAGTGGATGCAGATTCTCCACTTAAGGAAGTTGCTGCCAGATTTGAAGCATGTAAGTTTGGAATTCTGTGAAAACTATGTTTATGGAAAACAAAAGAGAGTTAGATTTCTCAGGGTTGGGAAATAGAAGAAGAATGAAAAGTTAGAGCTTGTGCATACAAATGTATGGGGACTGGCTCAGGTACAATCTCTTGGTGGCTCTCATTATTATGTTACATTTATTGATTATGCAACTAGGAAAACTTGGGTTTATTGCATTAGACAGAAATCTGATGTGTTTGCTACTTTTAAGAAGTGGAAAGATTTGGTTGAGAATGAGACAGGAAAAAGGTTGAAGTGTCTCAGATCTAATAATGGAGGTGAGTATTGCAGCAAGGAGTTTGATATTTACTATTCATACCATGGAATTCGTAGAGAGAAGACAGTCCCAGGAACGCCACAAGAAAATTGTGTGTCTGAAAGGATGAACAGAACGATCATGGAGCATGCAAGGTGTATGAGATTGCATGCAGGGTTTCCCTTACAGTTTTGGGCAGATGCTGTAAATATTGTTGTTTATTTAATAAACAGAGGACATTCAAGTGCTTTGGATGGTGGTATTCCAGAGGAGGCATGGACAGATAAAAAGGTAAACTACTCATTTCTGAGAATATTTGGTTGTGAAGCATTTGTCCATATTGATAAAGAAAATAGAACAAAGCTTAAAGCTAAATCCAAGAAACGTACCTTTATTGGATATGGGGTTGATGATTTTGGTTATCATTTATGGGATTATGAAAATCACAAAATCATCAGAAGTAGAGATGTCATATTCAATGAAAAGGTCATGTATAAAGATCAGTTGCAGGGAAAGAAACAGGAAAAGGAAAACATAGAGTACACAGTACTTGATGAAATTCAAGAAAATGAAGTTCCAAAGGTGCTAGAAAATCAAGAACAATAGCAAGTACTTGAAACTCTTGCAACTGCAAGAAGATCTACCAGGTTAAGTAGACTCCCTGAACGATACTCTCCGTCAATGTATTATTTGTTGATGACTGATGCTGGTGAACCAGAATGTTATGAAGAAGCAATGCAGGTGGAAACTAGAAAGAAGTGGGAGCAAGGCATGAATGAGGAGATGGACTCATTGGTAGGAAACCAGACTTAGGATCTGGTTCAGTTGCCTGCTGGTAAAAGAGCATTGCAAAAAAAATGGATTTACAGGTTGAAGGAAGAAGAAGGAGGTAAGAAGCGGTACAAGGCGAGACTTGTTGTAAAGGGGTTTGTACAGAAGAAAGGTATAGATTTTGATGAAATATTTTCTCCTGTTGTTAAGATGACTTCAATTAGGACTATCTTAGGTCTAGTGGCGGTAGAAGATTTGCATCTTGAACAGTTAGATGTAAAAACAACCTTTCTCCATGGGGATTTTGAGGAAGAGATATATATGCAGCAGCCACAAGGGTATGAGGTCAAAGGTAAAGAGAACTTGGTATGCGGGTTGAAAAAGAGTTTGTATGGCTTGAAGCAAGCTCCAAGGCAGTGGTATCTAAAATTTGATAGGTTTATGACAGAACAAGGTTATAGTAGATGTCATTCTGACCACTGTGTTTATTTCAAGAAGCTAGACAATGAAAGATATATTATCTTGTTATTGTATGTGGATGACATGCTTGTTGTAGGATCTAACATGCAGGATATAAATGTACTCTAAAGGAAGCTATCTAATTCATTTGCGATGAAGGATTTGGGTGCTGTAAATCAAATCCTTGGTATGAGAATAACAAGAGATAGAAAAAATTGCAAATTGACATTGTTTCAGAGTGAATACATACAAAAGGTGTTGGAAAGGTTCAAAATGCAGAATGCAAAACCAGTTAGTACACCTTTGGCTAGCCATTTCAGTCTAAGTAAGGAAATGTGTCCCAAGACACAGGAAGAGACAGATTACATGTCTAAGATTCCCTATCAATCAGCAGTTGGAAGCTTGATGTATGCCATGGTGTGCACAAGACCAGATATTGCACAAGCAGTGGGAGTTGTGAGCAGATATATGAACAATCTAGGTAAAGAACATTGGAAAGCAGTACAGTGGATTCTCAGGTATTTGAGAGGTACTACCACTCAGGAATTATGTTTTGGAGGTTCAGACACTATTCTATAGGGATATGTTGATGCAGATATGGCAGGTGATAAGGATAGCAGGAGGAGCACCACAGGGTATGTATTTATTGTAGGTGGAACAACAGTAAGTTGGATTTCGAAACTGCAGAAGGTTGTTACACTTTCAACAATGGAAGCAGAGTATGTTGATGTTACAGAGGCTAGTAAAGAGATGATTTGGTTGCAAAGGTTTATGGAGGAATTGGGTAAGAAGCAGAAGGATAGCAGGTTGTATAGTGATAGCCAGAGTGCCATTCATCTTGCAAAGAACTCAACATTCCATTCCAGGACTAAACATATACAGATCAAGTACCATTTCATACGCTCTATTCTGGAAGATGAACTGTTGAAGCTGGAAAAGATACAAACTAGCTAGAATCCTGCAAATATGTTCACAAAGGTAGTGACCAGAGAGAAATTGAGTTCCTGCTTGGTTTCAGTTGGTCTTCTAGCATGAAAGTGAAGAGGAGAAAGTTGCCAAGTCCAAGTCCAGCAAGTGCAACGTGGTGGAGTTGTTGTGATTAGTCTCCAAGTGGGAGATTGTTGGTTATGGAGCCTGATCTCCAGATTCAGAGATATTATTATTCAGCCGTGTCCGTACCCCAGTTTTGGTTATGATCTTGGCATGATCCGTAGGGGGTCCGAGGGAGTGGTTACACTCCTCCAGCTGGGGGGCCAGTGGGCCCCCGAGAAAGGGGGTTTGGGGGCAACGCCCCCAAGTTACGGGGATTCGGGGGCAGAGCCCCCGAGAAGGGGGTTCGAGGGAAACACTCTCGAGGAAAAATTTTGGGGCTGTTTTTGCCACTAGTTTTCAGGCCCATGGTTTTGGGTAACCCGTGGTATTTTCCCATTGTATTTCCCTTATAAAAGAAAGACATTGTAACATGGCTAGGGTTGATGTATTAGGTATTATGTATTATAAATATCTCTGAGATCAAGAAGAGAGACTGTGAGACAATGAAGAGGAAGTGCAACGGCTGTGCTACAGGTTGTATCCCTTCACTTTGCTGGACAGAATAATAATAAGGACTGGAAACTTCAGTGTGGACGTAGCCCAAGTTGGGTGAACCACGATATATCTATGTCTCTCTTTTAATGTGTATGTGTGATTATATTTGCATTTCTGTTTATTGTTATTGCTCTACGATCCTGTTTTTCTAACAAAAAGTTCAAAGTGAACTTTGGATCTCAATTCAAAACTATTGCTTTTGGAATACCATGCAACCTGACAATTTCCCTCATATATGTTTCTGTGATCTTAGCTACTTTATATGTTGTCTGCATTGGAACAAAATGGGATGACTTTGACAATTTTTCAACCACTACCATAATGGAGTCGTGTTTCTTCAGTGTTCTGGGTAACTTTGTAATGAAATCAATAGTTACCACATCCCACTTCCATTCTGGTACCAGCAGTGGATTGAGTAGACCAGTAGGGTGTTTATGTTCCACTTTTATTGTTTTACATGATTTACTAGTTTGTTACCAAATCCATGCCAACTGTGCAATCCCTTCCCTAAGTTTCATTATAGCTAGCACCACAGTGAAACCCATCACTGCATCTATGCTTAGAATTCCACTAAAAGAATTTCTTACACCATTGTCATTTCACAGGTGCAACTAGAAGAAAAACAAGAGGAATTTATCAACCAAAAATTTAACAAAATAGCTTGGGCTTACTGGTACTCTCACCCAACCCAACTGCCACATACTGTGGACAAAGTGGACACTTTACTATGGAATTGGACTAGTTTCTCTGTCCACCAGAAATTCCAATTGTTCATGAATTCTACACTCAATCACAATTCTCTTTAATGCTCCGAATTCTCCTCTCTCTCACAGAACTCCCCCATGCACATATTCTTCTTCCCTTGAATTCAATTCCCTAAATGAATAATCACCATAAATAATCTCTCTTTCCCTTTGCATGGATTACTTTTATTCATGTCAAGAGGGAACTACGTGGGTTCTCCAAGAGACCCACATTTCACCTCATATTTTTCTATTTTTATTTAAAAAAATGAAAACATATAAGCTCTCCCTAATCCCACTTAACCCACATAATCATAATTAATTGATAATTATGATTTTGAAAACATAATTAAAGTCATTTAAATGGGTTCACGACTTAGGATAAAATTTTGGGATATTTTAAGGGTCTAAAGGGTATGTAAGGGTCATGGCATAGTTCCCTCCTACGCCACTTTTAACCCCCTTATTGTCTCTGGTGAATACACGAGTCCCCAATCTCTTCAGAGTTCCGCCTCAGCACATCTAGCTGTTGATTTTAATATTAATAATTACCAAAATACAATATGTTCAGCCTTACATGAATTCATAAACAATGACCATCATGAAACTAGGGGTTTCAAACAAGGGGTGTTACATTTGGTCATACGATTTATAACCACCATAATGATTGTTTTATTGCTTGACTTAGGAACCCCCATAATGAAATCCATAGAGATGTCCGTCCATATATGGTTGGGAATAAGAAGTGGTTGCAAAGAACCTCGTGACTTCACAATTTTTCCCTTATGTCATTAGCAAGTGTCACAGGCTACAACGGAGTTCTGGATATATTTTTCCATGCCTTCCCAGAAGAAAGAGCACTTAACTTTCTTTCATCAATTTTATGAAATATGTAGTGACCCGTTGTGGGTGATGAAATTAATTCCTTCAAGATTCTTGGTTTCAAGATTGAATCGAATGTGAGAAAGATGTGCTCCTTATAGCTCAAAATATTTTAGTTCCATGTATACCTTGGTGGAGGGTTAAGCTCTTCTTGAAGCCTTGTGATGAGGTGTCTAGTTGTGTCATAGGACAACTATTCATGTCGTGCTTAATCAAGCCATCTTGGGACTAATAAGGATAGGGAAAAGAGTGAACACTCCTCTTCAAATTGCTTAGACAAGCATCAAACTACCACATTGGCGTGACCCTTCTTATATATGATTTCATAATCATAACCTAGAATCTTAGTGACCCGTTTTTTTTGCTTGAGTGAGGACAAGCATTGTTCGAGGAAATATTTGAGACTATAATGGTCTATCTCGATTTGGAAATGTCACCCTATTAAATATGGTTTCCATGTCTCAACTGCATGAAAGGTAGCCTTGATTTCTTACTCATAGGTGGATTTGCCCAAAAATTTCAATCACAAAGTTGGTTACTAGCGAAGACCAAGGGGTGTCCTTCTTGCGATACAACTACTCCCAGGCTGTGGCCCGAAGCGTTACATTCTAAAACGAATGTCTTAATGAAATATGGTAATTAGATATGTAAAATATTATTTAAAATTTATTAATGAGTTGATGTCTTATATAAGGACTAAACAATTCTAATACATATTTTTATTCTAAAATAATTCTAACATATGTTATTATAATTCTAATAATATTGTTCATCTAATATATAAAAACAACTTAAAATGTTTTTTTCAAATAATATTTGGTAAAACATCACTTCCTGAAAGGGCGTCAAGGCTCGACTGAGTCTTGTACAAACCTGGTGGAAGCATCCCACTTGTGTACAAATCGTTCTGCCATCCAACATTGGGGCTGTCCTTGACCTAGGCTCAGCCTAACTTAGAAAAAAAAAATTTGGTAAAACATTAAATGTAAAAATACATGAATGATATATGATATTATAGCCACAAGTTAGTTATTATGTCATGAACAAGTATTGGTTCACTGTGTGTGTGTGTGTGTGTGTGTGTGTGCATCTATCTATATATATATATATTGTTTTTAAGATTTATTTAATTAATTAAAAAAAAATTAAACAAGAGCCACGAGGTGGCAGTGTCTCCGACATTGCCACCTACTCTTTTGCGACAATTGTGGATAATAGTTATTTGTTGATGGAGGTCAAGATGAATTAATTAGTTGAGAATCGATTTTCCTATTGTCAATTTGATCATAAATCCACATTACCTAGTGATAAAATCTAATTTGTATCAAAACATATTGTGAGAATGTGTGTTTAAAATTGTAACGACCTTCTTCTTCCTCCACTGACCCAACATCTATCACTCAATCTATACTTGTATACATTAATTATGTATAGGCTATAATTAAAATTGAGCACATTAATTATGTATGCATCATGATTAATAAGGTTTTGCATAATAGAAAATATGTGATTACTAAAGTTGATATCATTTTTCTTACCAACAATAGAATGAGTGATTATAAAATGATTCATTCTTTTCAAAACAAATTTGTAACTAAATAGATACACCGACACATAAAAAGTTAATAATTTATAAACTACAAAATGTTGATAATATACAACCTTTATATAGTGTGAATGAGGTGGGAGTTTTCTTAAGCAAAATTACATTTTATTTTGGTATTGATATCCAAATTGATGTCTAACCTTTATATTAAGGTTAAACATATAAACAGTTGATAATGTTATATGGATAGAGAAAGTTAGGTTTTTACTTAATATTCTATTTATTTTGGAATGGATATCAACATTTAATATCTAATTTTAATATTTGAGTTGGACATTAAAAATACTATAAAAAACATTATCAAAATGATTAAAAGAATAACAATTTTTTCATTAACTATAAAACAAATTGAAATCTTAATCTTTAAATTCAACATTAAAAATGTTACAAAAGAATAACAATTATTTTATTAACTAAAAAGCAAGCTAAGCAGGAGAGAAACCTAGCAGAAGAAAAGCCAGTTGCCTTTGCAATAAAAAAATGAAGATTATCTTTTTGTGGTTTCTCCCACAGGGTAAGATCCTAATAGTGGAAAAACCTTAGAATGAGATTACTCCAAAGACCATATGAATGTGTCTACTCTAAACCAGACAAAGAGGCCTTGACTTACCTATATTAGTCAACTGACATGTCACCAAATATGTGCATGAAAGATGTGCTATCAAATTCAGTGTAGAGAGAAATCTACTTAAACAGTTTGAACTCCTCCACCTATGGCAAATTGGAAAAGAGCCAGCATCCAACTCTAAAAGACTAGAAAAGAGATAAACACTTAATAACAATTAATGTAATTTAGAATCTCCTTCCTTGGATAGTCTCTTGGAAAGCATGGATGAAAAGGAACTGAAGGATGGAACAGAATCTGGGCAAGCATTAAAGGAAAAACCACTATTTATAAAATCAATTAAAGATGGAGATAGGAAGAAGCAATTTGTCTCTATGACAGACAAAGAATAAGGATTAATAATTGGTGTCTAAACGACTAAATCAAGCTTGCAATACCTTCAACAACTTTCTACTTGGAAGTACCATTGAATCAGTAGATAAAATTTCTTTGGTGCCTTAAAGGGGGCACTTCATGCATTCTAAACACGTGTTATCATTGGGGCATTAAAAAGTGACTTAGACTTGGAACTGGTTGGGGAACTTGTTTATAGTAAATATAATCAATGTGCTAGATGGTTAAGGAAGTTTGACCATGTTGAAGATCAGGAAAGTCAACATTTTAGGGAACACAAAATAGTTTAAATGTTTAATAGAAAAGAAAAACAACAAAATAATTATAAGATTCGTTGAATTATTAGAAGAGAACAACCAAATACTTGGTAAATGTACATAACCCAATTTACTTCATGTACACAAGCAGTGATACAAACCAGGAAGCATAAATGTGACCAAACAAGGAACAGTGCAGAAGGGCAGTACATAAAACATCATGTTATCGGTATGAGATTTACAATAGAAATACCGTGCAAGGCCAGTCAATTGAGGGATGTGAAAGGGTAACTGCCAGCGTCCTAGTCAGGACTCTGAACTTTATGGAAGCTACAAAATTAGTTATATGTGATGTGTTTGAGAAAAGGGATGTAATGTATTATGCTTAATTAAATATTTGAGGATTAGAGGTGGAAGCACCATAGCGCATATCATCTCAGCATAGAAAGATCTGTAACCTGTTTTTGGAATTGTCACGTTGATCCAAGGGTAATACTAATTATTGGGGCATTACCTCCTGATGATATAAGCATATAAAGATGATCCTTGCCATTACTCTGTAGAAAGAGCTAGAGTAGAAAGACCAGAAGACAACAATGCTTGCTACATAGCTAAACATACAAGCATAGGCATTGAAGCGGGGCACTAGATGAGAGGTAAAGGATTGAAACATATGGAAAGAAGTGGATAAAATTGCAAGGGAACGGATTCCCTAGAGTAGGAGTTGCTACACACTTGGAAAGAAATGAATGACAATGCTTCCCATACTACGGACAAAATTCAAAGTAGATAATCTGCAAAAATTGAGAACAAGCTTGCACTATGTAGTCTTTGGCAGAAGAACTTGTTAAAGAAGAATCACGAGGACCAATTTACCCCTGATAAGTGCCTTACTATGTAATTGGATTTTTTATTTACCGTTGCTAAGTGACATTGTCTCCTGATAGTGGTAACCAGTTTTAGTTTTAGTTTTTAGTTGAATAGAAAAAAATCTTGGCTTGTTTGACAAAAGCAAAATCAATTAACATTTCCAGGAACAATATAGAAAAAGGTTGTCATTATTCTTTTAACAATTCAGAATGCAATATTCTTGTAGGATTTCATTTACATATATAAAGATGAAAGCTATTGGCTACATATGATACTAGGGCCAAGTCTGGAACAAATACGATAAGCAATGTATAATCACTATCAATCCTTTCCTATCTTCACAACATCAAAGGTAAAATTTTCAATCAGTAACGTAGTTTAGCAATTATAATTGTCATAAACAAGCCACCGGATAATCTTACCATCTCTTGTAGCCAAAAACCATCCAACATTGAATGTTTTGCAGTTCCCGAAATACTATCTATACAATGATATGCTTTTGATCCAACACAATCTATTCAGATCAACAAAAAGATACAATAACGAATCATGACTATCATCTTGTAGCTGAATCTAAGTATCTCAACTCTCCAAATCCTTGCAAACTTACCAGAAAGTTGTAAAAAAATTGAGCACTAATTTGTCCACACAGTATGAGAAAGGGTGGGAGAAAATTACCGTGCTCTTGGGTAGAGACTTTAAAGCTCACAATGTACTCTGGATGAATATGGGTATTCATATGTGTACTCCAAATAATATAATGTTTTGGGTTTCTTATATCATCTACACCACTGTCATAATGTTCGCTGCTAGGATGAAATTGTTGGGAGCTAGGTTTTTTTTTTTTGTAAATAAAACATAACTATATATTACGTGCTGAAAAAGAGTACCTAGCTAGACTTCACTGACAGAGGCATTCCCGACCAACAGAGGTCAAACAGGAATCCATAATCCTTTCAAATGTAATGAAAAAGACCCACAGTATTCTCGGCTTTATATTCCAAACAGGAAAAAGACATAATCACAGTAAGACTGACTAACCATAATTTTAATACAGACCCATCATTCCAAAGAAACAAAGACATTTTAAATTCCAGTAGCGACCACACTTTCATCAGATAATGAGAGAAGGAGCAAAACAACAAAAAACGAAATAGATCACCTCAGTCAATGGTGTCAGTCTGCGGGATCCAACCAGCCGAATCCGGGGTTGGAGTTTTAGCATACGAGAGGACCTGGAATGAGTCCGCGCCTCCAGTAGACCTAGGTCGAGACTGAATACCACCATGGCTGCAACCACTCCCATCACCATCGCAACCACTTTGGATGACATAAGTTATGCCCATTTTTTTGGCAATGGCATCAACTTTGGAGTGCATCACCTTACTATCCAGATTGTGAGATTTCCAATATCTTACGGGTTCCTCATCACCTATGCGTTTATTGGCTGAGTCCATCAGAACACTAGCCAACAGATTCTTAGTTACCCAATGGGTCATAAGAGTGCGTTCATAAAGATATGCCCGACCCACCGTGGTTCCTGGGTCTACCACCCAGCCCTCCAAATATTGGTAAATTTCACCCACAGACAAAGCCTGAGCATTTTCCCAGAGTCCCTTCTACATCCCTTCTATTTCATCTCGAATAGGAGGAGGAATACGGTTACGGAAAAACTCAGCAACTTCCTTCAACTGGGTCCTAGATGAGGCACGGGTAATCCTGCCTACATTGGCCCTTCCTGCGATTCAGCGCCATAAGGAAAACAGGGAAAGGTTTTGTTGAATTTTCCCAAATAAACCGTCGGCAGGACCCTCAGAAATGCTTAGAACACGAATTCTGTAGTAACTAGCACAACATCTGACCACACAAATGAAATAGGAGTCGGGTATGACAGCCATATTTGAAGCCAGATGGCGCATCATAGAATTAACTGTGTGATAATGAAAAAACGCCGTCAAGTACAGATCTTCCATTACCATAATAGCTGCCCCAATTATGACGCTAAGTAAAGGACAGATGAGGAGTGAACCAAGGATGAGCCTAGTCTTTTCACAGCATATATCAGACTTGAGATAGTACCACACAACATGACTCATAAATGGGATCATAATGGCAGGTGTCATTCCAGAGAGTGATGAGCCATGACATGAGGCTCCCTCCAGATGTCAGCATCACCCACATTAGCATTACTCATGCGAGACGTACCTGAAGCTGACATCTTATTGAAATTCGCAAGATCTTCCTGTGCCAGGTGGTGACACGTTCTCATCCACTCGTCATGAGTATTATCGGTCATGTACTCATGTTGCAAACCGTAATAGGGGTCCCATCCTTGATACCATTGTTTGCCACTTTGTTGGCGCCTCGCTTGACGTGGAAAAAGGAAACAACTTGAAGATTGAAAAGGAGCTCATGGAGATATTCCAACCGGGCAAGAAGATGCCAACTAGATGACACCTGTTCCGGTGTTTGTCCAAAGGACATTTTCCTAGCCACGTGGACGATGATTAACGAGTCACCTTCGAAAACCACCAGGGACCAAGCTTCGGAGATGGCCAATCGTAGCCCTTGAATGAGACCCTCCAATTCCGCAGATTTGTTGGAGTCACAACCAATGGCGCCAAAAAAGACCTTCACAATAGATCCCGACCAGTCCCTGCAAACACCTCCAAACCCAGCAGAACCAGGATTAGCCCTGGATGCGCCATCAAAGTTTACTTTGAAACCCATAGCTGGGGGGGGATCCATCGTGATGGAATTTTAGGTCTGCAGATCAAAACCTTCTTGCGCAGACCCTCCAGATCAGAACAACGGAGACCCCAGCCTTCTGTAATACGCAAATCTCTAGGGGTAAACTTTTTATCTTGATCAGACCATTGTTGGCTGCGTATGGTCTCTGTCATATTTTTAACCAATTTTAGCCAAAATGTCTCTTCAATATTGGAGTGATCTCTAAAAATGCACTCATTCCTTTCTTTCCATAGAGACCAAAACACCATTCTAGGAAAAAGCTTCCATAGCATCCCGATGATGGGATTGGAGAAAGCTTTAGGGTCCCAAGCATTCAAGGTTTGTTTTGGTTGACCCCTTACCAGATGAAATCTCCTGAAAATCGAAGCTCCCCTTTCCCAAATAGAAAAGGCGAACACACACGAGTCAAGTAAGTGATCACTAGTTTCCTCCGCATTGGAGCACAGAGGGCATCGAGAAGGGCTATAGATCCCACGTTTCTTTAGGTTTTTGTTAGTTAGAATCCTTTTCCAGATAACTAGCCAGCAAAAAATAGTGATTTTAGGCCATTTATTCATACCCCACACCTTACCCCAGATTTTCCTATCCTCCTCTTCTTCCTGAATTCAAAAATCATAAGCCTCCTTGATGCCAAAGGTGACTTTCTGGGAAAGACCCCAGCGTAGCCTATCCGAGGAAGCACAAGAGCGGATAAATCGTTCCTTCATAGTGGAGTCAAAGGAAGATAGAGAGTCCTCTGCAGAAAAACCATCCCAGCTGCCAGCCAAAAGCCATTCCCTATGCCAGTCATGAGCATTATGAGTCCAATATTGAAATACCTTGGTTTTACCTGATGCTATGCCTTCTTCTTTTATGGTTTTCCATCTGGGGTCATCACCCAGAGTGCGGAATTGGTTCCATGAATCCTCCCAGAAGTTAGCCTCCTCCCCATTGTGAATTTCCCAAAAGCAATGATCTTGGACCAAACGCCTTGCCTCGAATGCCTTTGTCCATATGTGAGATCCTTGCTTAACCTCATTGTATCTGACCAGTTGCCCAATTTCTCTACCTCAAGCAAACTTAGTAAGCTAGAGTTTAGCCCAAGGTTCTGCTTGGTGAGTACACCATCTCCACTAGATTTTTGCCCCATAGACTTCACTTACGATTTCAGGGTCTCTCAAACCTAATCCCCCCTTACTCTTAGGCTTGCAGACTTTATCCCACCCAACCAGAGAGAACTTCGCTTCACTTTCCCTGTTGCCCCAAATGAAATATCTTTGGATGCTTCGAATATCCCTTAGGATAGAATTAAGTGTAGAGAGCATAGAGAACAGATAAACAGGCATGGCCTGCAAAATGTACTTGACCAATATAAGCCTACTAGGGAAGTTGAGGGGGTGCAATGTCCTGTTGGAGAGTTTTTTATTCATTTGGTCCACAAGATCCTGCCATGAAACTTTGCGAATCATACCTTCCGAAGGGGGGGCCCCAAGATATTTTGAAGGAAATGATCCACGCGAGAAACCTAAGATCCTAATGATGTTATGCTGGGTTACTCCTGGGGTATTGAGGAAAAACACCTGGGATTTTCCAGGGTTTACTTCCAACCCAGAGGCTTTGGAAAAAATATCCAGATAATTTTTGAAAGTTCTGGCTTCTTGTACCGAAGGGTGCCCCATTAACATGGTGTCGTCTACAAACTGTTGATGAGTTTGTTTCTCCATACCCTCATATAATTTAAGACCTCTGATTCCTCCGGATTCAACCATCGAGTGCAACAATCTGCTAAGACCTTCCGCCATGATAATAAAAAGGAAAGGAGACAGAGGATCACCTTGCCTGATACCCCTGGAGGCTTGTATGAACTTCGTTAGAGCGCCATTTAGCAGGATAGAAAAGAAGGGGGTGGTGACCAAATTCATAACCCAATTAATCCAAACCTGGATAAAGCCAAAGGCCTCCAATATGCCCCGCATATACTGCCAATTCAATTGATCATAGGCCTTAGCTATGTCTAATTTCACAAGCATCCTAGGTTTCTTCAGACTCTTGAGAGCGTGAATTGTCTCATGGACCAATATAATTCCATCCACTATTTGTCTACTTTCCACAAATCTTGATTGCTCAGGGCTGATCAAAATGGGGAGGAAAGGCTTAAGGCGGTTCGCAATGACTTTGGAAATGATCTTGTAGATCACATTGCACAATCCAATAGGTATGAACTTTCCAGGGGAATCAACCCCTTTTTCCTTAGGAATAAGGGACAGGAAGGTAGCATTGAAAGCTTTCAGAACTCCCCCACTGCTTCTCGATTCCTCCACCACCTGGTGGACCTCGACCCTAATGAGATCCCAGAAGTGGTGAAATAAGTTGGAGGTAAAGCCATCAGGTCCCGACGCCTTGCCTTGCGCCATTTGGTGCACTGCCTCCTCAACCTCTTGCAGGGTCACCACCTTATTAAGTGCCTCATTGTGAGCCTGAGTGACAAGACGAGGGATGAGAGAAGTGATCCGAGCAATGTCAGGGCTTCGGTCAGGTCTGTCTTCTTTCAGGACATTCTTGAAATGGTGGACTAGTTCCTCTTCTATTTCTTCTCTAGATTCAGCAATATTCCCATTTGCTTTACGAATTTTCAAGATTTTGGATCTATGCCTGTTTTGAATAACAGAGTTACGAAAGAACATGGTATTTCTTTCACCTTCCTGGAGCCACTGGATTCAGGATTTTTGCTTCCAGTACGTCTCCTCCTTCCTTTCCCAAGCATCAAGGAAACTTTGAAGGTTATGTTCTCGCTCTTTCAACTCCTCACTCCACCCCTCCTCCATCCCAAGATTTTGAATTAGCTCAAGATCAGCAATCAGTTGCTTTTTGTCTTTGAATATATTACCAAAATCCTCCTTATTCCAGGTGCGGATCTTGGACTTCAGGGCCTTCAATTTTTGTTGAAATTAATACATCCTGGATCCCTCCTGGGGGACCAATTCCTTCCAAAACTGGCTGACCAGATCCTTAAATTCCTTGTGATCCAACCAGAATTGCTCAAAACGAAATGTTCTGAAAAGGTTGTTAGACGAAAGATCCCACATGAGACTCATAGGCCAATGATCAGATCCAGCAGAGGGGAGGACACAGGCGTTGACTTCACCCCTATCATGAGCAATATCCTCCATTGTTAGGAATCTGTCAAATCTAGAAGCGACGAGATGGGGCTGAACCCTCTTATTATTCCACATGAACCACCCATTTCTAGTCTCAATGTCAATCAGTTGACTTAGGCTAAGAGACGATTTGAACCTTTCTTGGAATCTGTCTAGAAGTATGCACCCGCCTTTTTTCTCATTCAGAGAGGTGATTAGATTAAAATCCCTACCAATAATCCACGAACCGTCCAAAGCTTGGGAAAATAACCAAGAACAGAAGTGAAGAAAGGCATCTTTTGGCAGAGCAGTACTTGGTCCATAGATATTGACCATTGAACCTTTCACCGCATAATCAATTATGCCAAAATCACACATTAGGGAAAACCTATTGGCCCTCCAATTAGATAACACAACAGACCTAGGGTTCCACAGAATAGCCATTCCTCGAGCCATTCCAATGGCATCAGTATCCATTACACCGACTCCCCTCCAAATTCTTTGACCATTTTTCTCCATAGTTTCAGAAGAACTTTTAGTTTCCTGCAAGAATAGCACATATGGTTGTTCCTACTTAACTTTCCTTTTCAAAGCTTTGATTTTCCTGGGATGATTACACCCCCTAATATTCCAGGTGATTACCTTCATTGGGAAACTATGGCGGATTCAGAGAGGGCTGCCCTAATCGTTGGATACAGCCCCGATTCAATTAGCTTCACACCTACTTCTGCTATACACTGTTTGTTTGATTTTCTACCCTTCTTTGAGTCATCATTCGAGGATTTTCGCTTGAAACCAGATTGGGCGTCAACCTTGATCCCAATTTCTGAGATGCTTTGGACTTGATAATAGCTTCTTTGAGGGGTTCAAGCTGATTTCGAGAGACATAGCCCTTCCCCTTTTTTTCACACTCCTTCTCAATTTCATCTAGATCCAAATCCCCAAGATCAACCTCCTCTTCCCCATCATCCTCCATGGCATCCAATGACACTTCCATGGAAGGGTCCTGGGTTTGGGGAATTGGTTTAGCAGGCTGTTCCTCAACCTGAGCTACCTTCTCTGTCTGTAATTTCTCTCCTCTATCATCCACCTCTTCCAGGATCTGGAATGGATTCATACTAGTTTTACCATTATCGGTCTTCCTTTTTCCTTTCTTCTGAACATCCCCTGATTTGTTCTTTATTCTGTTTTTAACCTGGGTAAATCCATCCTTGTCCTTATTGCCCGAGGATTCCTGGGTCAGTGCTGGACCCGATTGAGAGATCCGAGGGCAGTTCCTGCTGAAATGGCCATATTCATGGCAGGATCTACATCAAAAGGGAAGCTGTTCGTAGTCGATCGGTTGGACCCATTCTTCATCTTCATAGTTCAGCTTGATGGCCTCAGGTAACTCTCTGGAAAGATCCATGTAAACACAGATCCGGGCACAAGCTGTGTATATTTGCTGCCTAGTATGTTCTGCATCTTTGAAAAATTCACCGAGGGTATTGCCTATATCCTACAAAATTTCAAGATCGCAGAACTCGCATGGCAATGAGTAGAGTCTGATCCAAACTGGTGCAATTTTCACATCTTCATTATCAGGGTTGAAGCATTCTTTCCAAGTTCTGAGATACAATCCTGCAGAGAAGAAGAAGTAGGGGCCTCCTTCTAACACCCTGTCTCAATCTTCCACATTGAAGGATATTATGGTGAAAAAAACCTTGGCTCCCAACTGTAGATCATATTGACCTTTTGGGTTCCATGTCTATTTGATCCATCTAACCAGATCTCTTTCCTTGGTCCAGGTCCCAATAAATTTTCCAATCAAGGCCTTCTCCTTCCATTGTTCTACCTTTTCTCTTACCTTCTTTGCATGAACTGTGATGGCCGGGATCGCTGAGGTTTTGGGAAGACATCCTCCAGGTCCTATCTTCCTCTTAGCTCCACTTTCTATTCCCTCTACGCCTAGTGAACCTGCTACCTTCTCATCCACCGTGTTAGACAAAACCTCCATGGTCCCATCAGAAGGCTTGACGCCAACTTGCAGCTGGGGGTTAGGCATGCCTGCAGCCCTGACAGAAACCCTGCTCAGATCCGCCAGGATTGTGCCGGACTAAAACCCTAGCCCTAACTTGGAACCGTCAACGCTTCACCTCCGTCCGAAAAAATGCATACCCTTGGGAGCTAGGTTGAACCTGCTCCATGTTTCCCATTATTACTCGGCATAATACCTGTGTCGTAAGCCATTTTCGTCAACATATGAATAACCAACACTGCAGATCATCATAAAGATAATGCCACTATTACACATTTTTCAAAATCAAATGCAAACCACAAAGAACTCAGGAAGTGAAGAACTGGGAAACATAACACAATTTCTAACATCCTGAACCATATTCCCCAAATTGAAGGCAGAAACATTAATGTAGATAACTTGGATAGACTTTAGCACACCTGACATGTGAACAATATTCTAGAGAAAGATAGATACCAGTGCCATAAGCTTCCTTGGATGCATTGGTTTGGCCAAAACCATGTAATGCGATACCAGCTACACCCTTCCGAGAAGTACCATGCCAGGCATACTTGACATTCGCTTTGCCATGGTATTTTCTGGTAATCTCAACGTGATTTTGAAATGCCTGAAAACGAGCATGTGCCGAAGAACTTAATGGCACACATCGATAAATACCAACAGTGCTGCTAAATGTTACAAGTGTACTAAGACCTGCCAGAAACCTGTTTCTCACAGCTACATACTCATGATCACCATTCTCTAATTTAATTAGTTTGTCCCCTAACACACCAGATCCAAAGAGGATGATATTTCCACTAATTTTCCATTTAGTTCACCATTATTGGCAGCTGCCAGAATAGTTGTTGCTACATCTATTGCCTTTTTCCATTGCTCAGTCTGTATCCTCAATCTCTTCATTTCTGCTTCCATAGACAAGTTAGCAACCTGTGCAGCCTCAAGCTGCTCTAATGATCTATTTTCTCTCTGGCTATTGTTTTCCATCTCAATATTGGCAATGTTTAGCTTCTCTATGGCCTCCTCCTCCTTGGCATTAGCAGCCTCAACTTTTGCAAGGGCCTCTGTAATTTTTTCCTATGCACAAGCTTCTGCCTCCTGGAGTTTTTTGTTTATTGAATCATTACCTTCCAATGAAATTGAAGAGTCAGAATGTGGAACAGTGCCAAGTGATTTTTCCAATTGTTCAATTTTTTCTACAATGGAAACCTCTCTACATTTCAAATTTTCATTTTCTTCCTTGATATTATGCAGTTCATTCTCTTTGTCCATTAGAGAGGCCTTGAGATCTGCCACTTCCATCTTGCTCTTTTCTAATTCCTCTTTTGTGACACTGACCTTGACTTCATATTCTCTCAGAGATACAATCAATTTACCCTCTCTTTCATTAGACTGAGCCATGATTTCCTTTGCTTCTAGCTTATACTTCTCAATGGATTCTTTAGAAAGCTCTGCCTCCAATCTAGCCTCATTCAACATTGCTTCAAATTTTCTCTCTGCAGCTTCTAAGGCAACCCTCAATTTCTCAGTTTTGAGTCTTGCACTCTGCACCTCTTCATAAGCAGTCTCTAGTTCAATTTAGCTCGCCCAACTTCTGTAGTAGTCTGGTGAAGATGGAATTCCAGATTTTCCATTGCCTTCTTATTCTTTTATTCTCCTTCAGCTTCTTTCAAAAGAATATCTTCCTCTCTCTTCTGTACTTCAACCAACTCTAATCTAGTTCTTTCAAGCTCAACATTCAAGGACTGCATAGTTTATGTAAGGGAAGCCAAATCATATTTTTCCTTTCCAGATCTTCCTTTGTTTCTTCAAGCTCGGCAGTTACTGATCTCAAGGACTCCAGTGATCTATTATCCTCAGCTTTTTCTCTCTCGATCTTCATACTGGATTCCTCTAGATTAAGATTTGCTTCACGAGCTATTATGGCAACCTTTGATTCAGATGCTTTGGCTTCTTTAAGCTCAGATCTGAGCATCTCCAAAAGGGTATGCATATCCAACGAATTTGGTTCAGACATCTTCAAAGTGTCGATTTCTAGTTGCAAATCCTGAATTTCCAAATTAGCTGCCTCGACTTGCGCTATAACCATAGCTTTTGAATATGCAGACAAGGCCAGCTCATGTTTAACCCTCTCCAGTTCTTGAGCAGTTGAAAACAGGGAAGCCACATCCATTGCGTGTTGTCTTTCAACAGCTTCAAGCTGAGACTGCCATGCCCTGTCTCTCTCTTTTGTAGCCTCAGAAGCTTGCTATAATGCGAGGGTTTGAGCTTTTTCATTCTTAGTAATGTCCAACACTTTTTTCTCGGAATCCTAAAGCTTTGCACTAGTTTCTTCAGCAATCCTTTTAGCCTCTTCTAGATCTTTCAATGCTTGAGCCTTTGCACTCTCTGTAGATGCTAGTTATTATTTTTCTTTCTTTAACTCTTCCTGAGCTTGGGCCAACTATTGCTGTAGTTCAGATGCTCTGGTTGGACGCTTATTCTATTCAAGAGTTAGTCAGCAACTACAACATTTCATTAAAATGTAGTTTAAAAAAAAGGAAGATGACAGAAGAAGAAGAAAAAAGCTCAGAAAATGCGTTTTAAAAAAAAACATGTGGACAGAGGAAGAAAAAAAACCTCAAATAATGGGCTCCTGGACGATTTATGCTCTGAAATTTTTGGTTTGGGACTTCTATCCATCATTAATCTACTACCGACATGCGAAGGTACGGTACTGTTTGAGTCTAAATCTAGACTCTTCGGTGTCCGAGCAGCTCTCGGCGTGGCCAGAGACGGTCCGAAAGAACCAAATATGTTTCAAAACAAAGTAACGCAAACTCGGCTTAACAGAAACAAACATTTTAAACAATCTTTTACCATTTGCAAAACATTTGTATGAATGCACTGAAGCATCGTAATCATGATTTGTTGCAACTATTAATCACCGTTGCAGAGTTAGTTGAGCGATCAATGCGATCCTTTTCGGTATTGCATCGTAAAATAAGCCAAATACCTCGATCAGCCCACTAGTATAATGACCCTATACTCTGCGCAGTGTAGGATGTCATCCCATCGCCCCCTCGTGGGGAGGGAAATACGAGGGCGACGTCATCCTCCTGCAGCCAATTACAATTTTAGAAATGTATTTTAATAATTTGATTTTATAAAAAATATTTCAACCTATACCTAAACTATAGGCAAAACAAAAAAATTATAGATAAGATTAATAGGGGTTTGTTGATCCATACATGATCCCCTTTGGGGACATAATAATTTTTTATAAGATTTTATAAATTATTTTGTTAAATTTAATGTTCTATAAAACGATGTTTTGTTAATAGTTTTTTATAATTATAAATATAAACTGGGTTCTAGACTTTTTATTACTTTATAAAATATCATAAAGTTTAATGGATAATTAATAGATGCTTTACTTGATTCTTGATTAATCAAGAAAACAATCATATCTCTTTGTCATTAATGATATTATGATGGATTCCAAGTCTTTTTTTTCCCCAAAAAAAGTTCACATTATATTAATTAAAATAGAATCATTTTTACATAGATTCAAAGAGCCTTATCTTCTCTTCATGGATAAAAGACCATTTCACTTAATAATACCAACATTTAAGTCACTTAATAATACGAACATTTGAATCGACTTTTACATATTAACTAGTTGGATAGTCCAAAATTATAGCCTTTCACCAAAAATGACCATCAAAACACTGAGTTCTATAAACATATATTCTTTTCAAAAGATCACGTAAGGTCTTCCTCCGACTCTAAGTTTTTTTTTTTTTTCAATCAGAAAAAAGATCTATACTTTATTAACAAGTATAAGAAAAGATACAAACAAGGACACCTCCCATCTTGGGAAAAAGAGCATAGAGAACTACCCTCCAAGCAAAGGAAAAAAACGCTCACCTCTAGAGCCAAGAAACACATACCCCACATGAAACCAGCTACCCCCAGCCAATAGAAAAGAAAAATCAGACTCAAACCAATGAGTCGAAAGAAACACCCACAAGAGGAACTTCACCATTCAGGAGAAACAAAAAGAAAGAACACTATGTATCTACAAAGGAACTAAAACAAATGATCAAAACAACATGTAGCATCCCACTTCCCGAACGACATCGCCAGCCCAATGCTCAAAATGGAGAGTACCATTTACTGAGTCGAGAGCACGTTTCGAGAGAGTGTCAACTTGATCATTTATAGCACGTGGAATATGCAAAAACTGGACATCAGGAAAGTGTGGAAGTAGAGAACTAATCTGACGCTGCCACAGAGAGAGAGCCAAGATATTGATATTCCCCACTTGTTTAATCCAATTGATGACCACTTGAGAATTGCTAGCAATCTGCTGCAGATCTAAGTTGCGCACATATGCAAAATATAGGATGACCCAAAGTGCACAAAGTTCCGCTTTTGTATTAGTCCCAACACCAAAGTTCATCCAAAGTTTAAAAAAATACCCCTGGTTCAGTGTGATGATCCCTCCCGCACCACAGCATAAACTGGAGCCCTGAGAGGCCCCATCAAAGAGACCAAAAAAAGCCTTCACCAGAAAGGGAGGATTCGCACTAACAAGTGGTATCTTAACCTCATCTACCGCCACAATTCCCCCCAACTCCGCCAAAGCTTGTAAAGCCTTCCTCTCCACCCAACTAGGCTGCACATGAGTATCCTAAAAACTGGCAAGGTTCCTTGCCTTCCAAATCCCCCAAAGAACATAGAAAAATAATTCAACTGAAGATCTATTGCATTTAAAACAACAAAGCAAAATATCGGAGAGGGATCGGACATCCCACGTAGGGAAAGAAGGCTCTGATAATCGCATCAACGCCCATACCTGTGTGCAGAAAATACAATCAAAGAAGAGATGTTCTACCCCATCCTCGCCATGAAAGCATAAACCACAAATACCAGGACCAATAAACCCCCGTATTTGCAAATTATGCCAGAATAAAAGTTTGCCTTCCAATACCAGCCACATAAAGATTTTTATTTTCAATTGGATATTCCATCTCCATAAAATGCCATGCCACCAGCAGGTCGACGGACCATTGGGGAAAAAAGTCTCTTATGCCAACTTCGTTGTCAAACAACTTGTAGCTGTATTCTGTGACCATACAAGGTAATCTTCATTCAAACCGAGCTGAATACCACCGTTGAGAAGATCTTAAACGTAGCCCTCCCACTCAACTGTCAGCGAACCCTACAGACCGAGCTGACTAGCTGAAATCCATGATTGGAATGGTCCATTAGTAACCTTGGTAATGGCCGCATGGTAAAGGGAAAAAAAAACCTGAGCATGAAGAGTAGCCATAAGTTCATATGAGAGCCTGAATGAAGATGGGCCGCCAATAATTGGGTCTGCACCCAAGAGTATCCTTCTTCCATTGCCGGGATACCACCCGATCCATTTTGCCATTATGGGTATCGATGATGCCAGCCCAGCCCAAAAATTAGAGACACCCTTAAGTTTAATGTTACCAACTCGTAGCCAATTCGAAATAGTAGAGCCCTTGAGATATTTGTCAATAATCACTGCTCCCCAAGGACCTTCAACCATCAAATCCCTCCACAGGCTCTTCACTAATAAGGCAGAAGAGAAAAATTTTATATTTTTCATGGACCAGCCACCCCTTTGGTAAGGAGAAGCCATCTTCCTCCAGTCTGCCAGATGGAACTTGTGTGATTTCTGCCCAGACCAAATGAAGTCATGCATCTTCCTTCTCATAGATGACATAATTGATTTCGGGACCTTGCACAGTGATAGCCAAAATACACCCAAATTCTGCAAGACCGATTTTACTAAGATTAACCGCCCCCCAATAGAGAGCCATCTCTAGCACCAGTTCAGAATCCTTTGATCAAATCGCTTAAGAATCCAGAGCCAGTCCTGCTTGCTGTATGCATTTGGTTTTAAAAAGTAACCCAGGTACACAGTGCCATCCACTAGGGCTTTGATCTTATAATTGAAGATAGCTGAGATCTCCAACCTTAATTTTTGATCCATTTTATGCTCCAGGAATGTAGTTTTTTTATCATTAATAATCATACCTCTGGTAATCTGAAATAGGTCAAGTATTAACTTAATAGCATCCCACTCAGCTCTACAGGCCTTACCAAATAGCAAGACATCCTCTACGAACAACTGGTGAGTTATATGAATATTTTTTGAAATTTGCACACCACTAATCCGGTTTTCATCTTTTGCCTTGAGGAAGAGTCTACTTAGGCCCTCAATCACAATAAGGAACAATAATGGTGATAACGGGAAGCCCTGCCGGAGCCCCCTCGAGGCCGAGAAGAATTTAGATGGACTACCATTTACCAAAACATAATAGTGAACTGAAGACACACAACCCATAATCCATTTCATAGCTCGCCATGGAATGCCAATTTGAATTAAGGCTAGTCGTAGGAAGTCCCAATTTACCTTGTCGTAGGCCCTGGTAAGATCCATTTGCATTATCACCGCTTTTTTGTTTCTGGTTTTGATACTGTGGAAGGTTTCTTGAGCCGGGCCTATAGAATCGAGTATTTGGCGGTTTTCCAGGAACCCAAATTGCTCTTTTGAGATATTCTTAGAGAGAACCGGTTTGATCCTATTAGCAATAATCTTCGCCACAATCTTGTAGACTAAGTTGCACAGTGAAATCAGCCTGAAGTCTTCAAGGGAGTCCTGCAACAAAGTTTTGGGAATCAAAGCTATGAATGTAGAATTTAAAGACACAGGGATGTTACTTGACAGCCGCGAGTCTTCCACCATATCAAGTAAATCCGGCCCCATTAAGTCAAAGAACTCTGTGAATAGTTTAGCAGACCAGAGATCAGGGCCCGGGCTTTTTTCCTTCGCCAATTTTTGGATGACCAATTTGATTTCTGATAGTGTGGCAGGAGCAAAAACATCATTCCCCTCCAGCTCCGAGAAAAATTGTGGGTACTCACGAATAACATTAATCTGCTCACTAATTCTGCTAGTACCCAGATCTGAAAAATAGTCCTCAAAATGAACTCCATCCTCCAGGAGTAAAGCCGAATGAATATAAATAGTTTCACCATTCTTAGCTTTTAAAGACCATATAGAATTATGGACACATCGTCGATCAACAAATTTCTGAAAAAATTTGGTATTTTTATCGCCCAGGGCAATCCAAGTGGCCTTGCTTTTCAGCCACCATGACTCTTCTTCTCTTAAAAGCAGAAAATGTTTTCGTTGTTCCAACTCCCTAAGAGATAGTGGAATGGGACTATTGACTGCACCCAATTTGTGAATACCTAGGATCTTGTCGATGGCCTCCTCAATGGATACAAGCTCCATAGAAAGAGCCTTTTTCCTCTTCTGTTCCCATTTGATGGTGCATGATTTAAGATAACTCAGTTTATTCATAAGATGGTGGGAAGGAGAGTCCGTCGGATCTCTATAAGACTCAGTCCACGATTTTTTAACCAGCTCCACAAACCCAGTATCATGAAGCCAAGTGTGATTGAATTTAAATGGGTAGTTCTTTGGATTTGCCTCAAAATCAATCTCCAGAATAATTGCCAAATGATATGAGATCTTATCAGTATCTATCCAGGACCGGAATTGGTGGGATTTCTCCAGTAGTGAGTCGCCAGCCATATATCTAACCAATCTTTTTGCTGCACAGTCAGGGCCACTCCGACCATCAATCCAGGTCGGATTTAAAGGGTAAGGCTCCAAGTCATTTCGATTTAAAGCTGAAAAATAATTATGAAAAAAAACAGATAGAGGATCCAGTCGACAAGAATCACCCCATACCTCAGCATCAGATAGGGTGAGATTAAAATCACCAGCCATCAACAGATTTGGGAGAGCAAGGATTTCCATGTGTATTTCCGACTCCCAGAATGTCCTGCGATTGGAATATAGAGCATACACATTTATGATATTAATATCACCAGAGAGATTAACCAGTTTACCTTTCAGCAAAATTCCCCAGTGTGTATTGAAAGCCAAAAGATAAGGCACCCGAGGGTTCCATGCAGATAACTGACCACCAGATTGACCCATCGAATCCACCGAAGCCACCTCCCAATCTGGCTTGATCAATTAAAAAAATTTCCTCGCCTTCTCGGCCGAAACCATTATTTCTTGAAGTAGAACAAAATCCGGAGACTCCTTCTCCAAAAGACATTTGAGGGACAATCTTTTCGGAGGGCCCCCAACCCCTCTAATGTTCAGAGAGATCAATTTAATCTCTTCACCCGTGCTTGGGATTTTAAATCTCTAAGTGCCTGTTTTGTAATGGAAGTATGTGATACCGAGTCCAGATTGACCCCATTTCCAGTAGAAGAAGTAATAGAAGGAGTGGGAAGGCCCTTACGGCCACTACGAGTATGAAGAGGAGACAGATCTTTCTCCAACCCACCCCGAACCACACCTTTCAATTTCTGAATACTTGAAAGACCCGATCCTCCCGGAATATCTTCCACCTGAACCTCCACATTCGGCATATTCCCAATATATGTGATCAAAGGAGACAGAGTGTTTTGTTCGGCCGAGGAAGATGGAATAACCATCCCATTCTCAGCCAGAAGACCCTCCGGAATTATGGGGTTTAATGACGATGGAATGGACTCGTGAGGGCCCTCAATACCAATCCCCAAGCAAGAATCAGTTAATGGAAAGATAGAGCTCGAGGTATCCGGGACCCGAGCAACTGGAGACTCAGATAATAATGGGGAAGGCAAACGGTTAACCCCTTCTAATGTAGCATCAGATCAACCAATAGGACCTGTCCCTGGATCCACCGCAGACCCAAGCTCAATACCCTGATAGAAATATGCCCCCCCCTGATGATGTCGTCCCCCAGTCGGCTCCCCTTCTCCTCCAGTGAAGAAATAAACTCTTTATCTTCATCATTGAGTGATTGAGTGAATGATGGATCTAGCGAGATCAACTTATTTAATAGAGAAGTAGACACCTGCAGATTAGAGCCATCCTGCTCAAGAAGAGAGTTGACTGTTAAATCCCTGCCTAGAGCATAGTCATCTGAATCCACACCGCTATCCGACGTCCAAACTACTGCTTCCTCCGAGGAGTCTTCCTCCTCCTCAGAACCAGAAATAGATTTCTCATAGTCTTTCCACAGATGGCCCACTTCCCACAGTCTTTCCGACTCTAAGTTTATGTCGCATGTCGTCCCTTTTCGTTAATGATATTATGATGGACTCGAAGTCTAAGTCGTGCACGTGCAAAGCAATTATCTTTTGGCTACTCAAAATACATTGATTATATACTCAATACATTGAGTTGATTATATGCTCAATAATGTAAGTAATGCAATTTTTGGAGAGTGTAGATTGTCACAGTTAATCAATAATATGGAGATGGTTTCATTCTTTTAACACAATTTATTTCATAAAAAATCATAACTTAAATTTTATAATAACAAAATAAAATATTTAAAATATCTTTTTACAAAATGAGAATCCAATAAAATTAAGGTAATTATGGAGTACGCACTTTTTAAGAAAGTGATAGAAGTTATAAGGTTTATAGGGATTGTGGGGGTGCTACACAAATCTCAGTTTTTTTAACATATTAATTTATCTTTTTTACAAAATAAAAATGTAAATTTGATTAGAATAATAAAGATTTTAAATAACTTGAAAAATTATTATTTTATTTTCAAATATGACTTTACCTTATCTTAATTATAAATAATTTTTCCCTATAGTAAAGAAATATTAAGCCATTTAGCTTATTTTTGCATTACTTTTATTCTTTTAAATTAAAAAAAAAACTCAATCTTACTATTTGCAAAACTCATATTTAATTAAATTCATTCTATAAAATATAACGAAATTCCATATGATTCCTCAGATGATAGATTCGGATTAAGATAACAAGTTCACTTCATCCTTTTAAAAGACGTTATTTAGAAAATTAAAAATAAAATTAATTTTAACACTAACATCACCTAAGAGTGATGGTCCAATAAAACATTGAATCATATCCTTGAAGATATACCTTTAACATATTTTAAAAATCGGCATTCTACATTAGAAAACTACTTCAACTTAATACAAATTTTCTTTTATATCAATAATACTTATGGGTTAACTAGTATGTATCACTTTGGGTATGTCTATAGTAAAAAATGCAATAACCTACTCAATTGAGATAATCTATTTTTTTAACATATTTATGTTTCTAAACTAATAATATATAAACTAATAATATATATAGATGGAAAAACTCTTACATTTAAAAATAAATAAATTAGTAATAGATATAAATGGGAAAATTTATTGCATTCAACAAGTTCAACTATTGTAATTTTAAAAGATTAATATGAATTTAAAATTGGTGAAAAATACATTTAAAGGGGCAAATCATAAAGAACTTCCCTATTGGTTGGTGAAAAAGACATTTACAGGGTCAAGCTAGAAAGAACTTCCTAAGTTAAAACTATAGCCATGGAAAAATTAGTTGTTTGATATTATGGCCCTTTGCAAATAGTTATTTGTTTGATATTATGGGCGTTTTGAAATGATGGAAATGATTACAAATCTAGACGTTAGGCTTGCCTTGCCCCCTAAATTAAGAGTACATAATGTATTCCATATCTACTTGTTGAAAAAATGTATTGGTATCCTTTATCATATTTTAAACTATACTTTTCTCATGTGATATATATATGGGGAGATATTCACGGGTCCTCTACTTAGTAACATGGGGGTGATAACTTTCCTCAGGAGTCGCCTTTAAACCTTACTTATGACAACCTAAATATGATTAGAAGCACTCTTTTTATAGAAAATATAGTATATTACCATGCTAGACTTTCTTAGATTTTATCCTTCTTTTTAAGTTTTTAAATGGAGGATGATATTAATTACCTAATTGATAACCATAAAGGATTCAATGAGATTTCATTCTAAGATTTGTGTGAACTTTTACACAAGAGCATTTACCAATCAAACTAACCTCTAAGGATTATAATTAATGAAATTTATACTATGATATAGATTTGTGTGAACTTTTACACAAGAGCATTTACCAATCAAACTAACCTCTAAGGATTATAATTAATGAAATTTATACTATGATATATTGATTACTTTAAATTTTATGATGATATTCTTGTGTTTATGGTATTCAAATTCCATTTATTATAGGCATTAGATGGGGGAGTACCAGGTGGAGATAGACACTACAATTGATGCTTATTACACGCTTAAGATATTCCATGTGATTTTAAGATAATTTTCATAGAGGGAAAAGTGCATGCCCAAATCACAAACACCTAAGAACCAAGATAGGTGGGTGTGTGTGTGTGTGTGTGTGTGTGTGTGTGTGAAAGAAATAGATTTAGAACCTAGTTTAAAAGCTGTATGAATTAAGTGTGTGATTATTTGATTTTCTATGTACTTATACAATTGATAGGTTGTGAGGTAAAAAATGAAAATGGCAATAATGAGTGAAAATCAAAGAATGCTTTTGCTTAGTTTATTATCAAATTTTGATTGATTGACTTGAGTTTTAATGAGAGGTTGATTATGGGTATCCTGATATTGATCATCAAGACAATTAGTATGTGAAGGAGGATTGGGGTTAGTGATTATGGCACAACTAGAAACTCCTCCATATAATGAGTCAATAGAACTATGTGATTGGTGCTCTCAAATGTTAGATTTTCTGAATTTACTTCAATATGATCTAGGATCTTAACTGAGAGAACAACATGTACAGCATATCTACAGCATATCAATCATGGAGACAATAATGCAAGCACACAAGAGACACAAAGATATACTTGGGGAAAACCATAAAGGTGAAAAACCCCAATAACTTCCTCAGAGATAGATAGAGCAATGATACAACCAACCAATAGAGATATTCATAACCTAGCAGCAATCCTCCTCCTCCATAAGTGCGCCTCTCCTCCTTGAGAGCATGTGTGGGAAGTGAGTGAGCAAATAGAGTGCCTCCCGCACTCTATTTATACTTGACATGACTTGCCTTTTTACCTAACTCATGTCGGCTCTAACTTAACCACATAACATAATGCTGAGTGGGCCGACCCCCAATAGGGTGGTCTAATAACCCTTTGACCCACATGGCCGACCCCCAATAGGGTGGTCTAATAACCCATCAAGTATAAGTTACGACACTTACAATATAAATGACGACACTTCCTTATAGAGGAATAATACCATCTCTATAGGAATACAATATACATATATGTGAAATACATTCCGAAGTTACATATACATCAACACTCCCTCTTAACTAGGAAGGTATTTCTCAGCACAGTTCTTCTAGCACAAGTCATCTTCTCTGGATCATCGTCACTAGATAATCGTCATCGAGTCATCATCATCGTCACTGCTGCTGCTATCTCAATCAATCTCTGAATCTACTCGTCATAGGAAGTTCTACAGAGCCAGTCCTTTTTCATACTGGATGTAGGCCCACCACCTGCAGGTCTTCATCATCACTGGCCATACTGTGGAATCTTCAGGACTTTTACGTGCGTCACAAAACCTCGAAAGAGCATCCCAGGATATTACGGGTACACAACTCCAACCTGTAGGATCTCCCAGGGCGCTATTACATGTGACCCCACCACAAAACCTCGAAAGAGCATCTTAGGATGTTACGGGTACACAACTCCGACCTAAGATCTCCCAGGGCACAAATTACATGTGGTCCACCACAAAACCTAGCAAGAGCATCTCAGGATGTTACGGGTACACAACTCCGACCTGAGATCTCCTAGGGCACAAATTACATGTGGTCATGGCAAAACCTCGCAAGAGCATCTCAGGATGTTACGGGTACACAACTCCGACCTGAAATCTCCCAGGGCCCAAATTACATGCCATAGGACAAAACCTCGCAAGAGCATCTCAGGATGTTACGGGTACACAACTCCGACCTGAGATCTCCCAGGGCAACGAATTACATGTCCTCCCAGAGCAATGTCTCGAAAGAGCATCCCAGGCTGTTACGGGTACACAACTCCGACCTATAGGATCTCCCAGACATGCTCATCTGCACAACCTGATCCACGGCCACAGAGTATCAACCTGATACTCACCATACATCATCCTGATGTACTCATGATCGTCCTGATCATCATCACTGCAACGTCCTGCTGCATGTCATCTGGAGCAACATCCTGAAGCTCACCATCCATGATCATCCTGATCATCATCACTGCAACGTCCTGCTGCATGATCCACCTGATCATCAATGCATCTACCTGATGCATACCAAGTATCATACATGATCCTCCTGATCATCAATGTATCCACCTGATACAAACACATGATACATATCACCATACATGATCCACCTGATCATACAATGTATCCACCTGATACATCAATGCATCCACCTGATGCATACCAAGTATCTACCTGATACATATCATCATACATGATCCACCTGATCATACAATGTATCCACCTGATACATCAATGCATCCACCTGATGCATACCAAGTATCTACCTGATACATATCATCATACATGATCCACCTGATCATACAATGTATCCACCTGATACATATACAGATACATGGTCCAAGCATCCAACATGATGCATATACAAAATACATACACATGATCCAACTGATCATATCCAGCATCCAACATGATGCATACATACATAAATGATCCAACTGATCATATCCAAGCAGAAACCAGAACATCATCCTGATGCCCATTATCCAGCGCTTACATCCACAGCCATGTGAAGGATCCTCCTTCCAACATGCTTGGAATGGCTTCAGCAAATGTGTCCATCACTTCTTCCTCGAAGTATCCTCGATCTGAAGCACGCCAAGCCTCTTTCTGAAGTACTCGAACTTCAGCCTGGCTAGTGGCTTCGTCAGCACATCTGGAATCTGCTCGTCCGTCGCAACATACAGGAGCTTCACAGCTCCTCTCTGCACCATATCCCTGATATAGTGATATTTGATCTCTATGTGTTTCGACCTGTCATGAAACACTGGGTTCTCGGACGGCTTTACACAACTCTGGTTATCACAGAAGATACCAGTAGCCTCCAACGGGAGATCAAATAACTCAGACAGTAGCTTCCGTAGCCATACTGCCTCACAACTAGCTGAACAGGCTGCAACATACTCTGCCTCAGCTGTACTCAGTGCTACGCAGGACTGCTTCCTGCTAAACCAAGAGATCACACCTGATCCCATACTGAAGTAACACCCAGATGTGCTCTTCCTGTCTGCAGCACTGCCAGCCCAGTCTGAATCAACATAAACCTGTAGGTTAAACTTTTGATTCGCCTCATACCTGAGCCCATAATCCACTGTACCCTTCAGGTACCTCAGAACATGCTTTACAGCAACCAGGTGAACACTTCTTGGATCCGTCAGAAACTGGCTCAATGTGTTCACAGCAAAGCAAATGTCTGGTCTCGTGTTCGTCAGGTACATCAAGGACCCAATCACCTGACGATACATAGAGACATCAACTGGCTCAGATGAAGCATCACATAGAAGCTTCAGATTCAATGCCATTGGTGTGGCCATTGCCTTGCAATCTATCATTCCGAACCTCTTCAAGATTTCTACTGCATACTTCCCTTGTCCAAGGAAGATTCCATCTGCACTCTGCCACACCTCCATGCCAAAAACAAATAGTGCATCATCCCCAAGTTCTTCATCTCGAACTCGGTAGTAAGCTTCCGCTGCATGTCGGCAATCAATCTATCTTCACCTGTAACAAACAGGTTATCCGCATACACTGGATTGCCTTCCTCAACCTTGTAGTAAAGGTTGGAATCCGCTTTACTCTTGGTAAAGCCCAAACTGGATAGAAAGCTGTCTATCCTACCATACCAAGTTCTGCACATATATGTGACTACACCATGCTGTCTTGAAATCCATCTGGTGCATCTTCTATTTCATCACTTTTATATTTCTCAATGTTGCCATCTGCAACATGCTTGATCTGATAATTCCATTTGGAAGTCATAGCAAACTTCCCTTCATGTCTTGGGATTACATCCCAAACATCATTCTTCATGATCGACGGATCATGGCATTTCATTTCTTCATCCCAGATACTGGGAACTTCAATATCTTCAATATCTTCAATATATATCTTTGTTGCTGGAACAAATGTTGTAGTTCTTCTTTTGTAGGAGATGGCATACGATCTTTCCTACACAACAAGTTAAATTGCATGATTAGAAAACATCTCATAGTTTTCAGAACAAATTCTTACACATAAAGAAATATGCCATACAGTCATGCAATTATCTTAGCCAATGCTTCAATACAACATTTATCCATATTCCGTAACTTTCTAGATGCCTTCCAATCTCTACCAGAACATTGTTAAGAGTGTGCACAACTCCCAACATGTCAGCAAAGAGGTTTCATTCTAGATAAGTAGCAATGGAATGTTGTACAGTGCCATAGGCCACTTACCCATGCATATTAGGAGTATACTGTTAATCAATGCAATTATTCTAATATGCATAATACACAACCTAATTCTAGGAACATCAGTATATACATTTATTGAACAGTATTATTTAAGAAATGACAATTCAAATACTTATCTTTGTTTGTTCGTTGGGTGGACTCCCTCTGAGTCTTCGCTTTCTTGCAGGAGCTGCTGGAGTCCTAATCTGAAGTAGCTTCTTCTACACCTTTCTGTTGTGGGATGTAGAGAGATGATCAACTCCCTCTGAATATCTGCATCCTTGCAGAAACTACTGAAGTGTGCTCCTTTGCTTTCTTGCAGGAACAACTAGAGTGTGCTCCCTCTTGATCTTTGCTTCTTGAATTACCTGTTCTTGAACTCATATTCATCCTTGGTCCCTATGCATGCTTATTAGTATCATGAATGTGTTGTCCTTGTGATCTCATATAAAATCATACATTCATTAGTATACTATTAAAACACAATACTCTCAAGCATGTATAGTCATGATCATTTCAAACAGAAATAATAAGCATTAGCATTCAAGGATTCTTATGGTTAGTCAAATCATAAGAAACATAACATGTCTAAACCTGTAATTACTCAAGCCTATGACTCTTCAGGTTAGTTGAATCATCAAACAAGATAAGAGATATAAAATGCATAAAACCTGTGATTATTCAAACCTATACCATCATGATTCTTCTGGTTAGTCATATCATCAATTATGGTAAGAAACATAATATGCATACAATCATGATTATTCAAACCTATGCCATCATGATTCTTCTGGTTAGTCATATCATCAATTATGGTAAGAAACATAATATGCATACAATCATGATTATTCAAACCTATGACTTCATGAATAATCATTATCAACAACGCGATAGTATAAGATCCTAACCCAAGGTAGGAATCTAGCTTGATATAGGAAAAACATACCTGGATTATCATGTTAGCTAGTTATGTCTAACATACCCGTATAATGTCTTTTGGTTCTCTTCAGTGACTTGTGCTAGTAACCTGCATGTCTCATAAGTTAACCATTATAAAACCAAGTTATACATACCTCGTGAATGGATCTTGTATGAGATCCATGACAATGGATGAATCTTTGTCCTTATGTTATCATGATCATATGTTCTTGGATCAGAACATGATCTGTCTTTCTTGGTGTATCTTTCATGTTAGTAGACAACACAAACCTCATACAACACCATAATGCATTAGTACAATCATAAGTGTCAACACCCTAACCAATGAATATCTTCTATCATGCATTCATAATTTTGTTAAGGTGATACAACAAATATAAAATCAAAATTGTACTAACGTAATAACATGAAGACAAACATACCATAAACTTAATCATGGACAAATATCGAAACATACCTCGATGAGTCATACCTGTCGAGATCGCTTGTAATCTTCTTATGTAAGGCCTTATCCTCATCTCCCTCTGAGACAGGAACTTCTTTCACTTATGCAGGTGATCAATCCATCTTCTTCTAGGATTAACCCAATCCACTTGATTTGCAAGAACTGGACCTTGAGCTGGATATGGGTTTGTCAAAGAAACCCCAAAAATTCAAACTTTGAATTTCAACCTTCCGATAGGATAGGAATATGCGCCTTGATGAACTGATCAAACTGGTATATTCAGAAATTGAAAACTGCAAAGTTTCACTTCTCAATTTTTCCTTTGAAACTTCCGGATTCACTAGACGTGACCCTGAACTGGGGTTTGATGAAGCCCACTTTTTTTGCCCCATCAAAATGTTTGATCCAAATCTCTAAGCTTCTATTTTTCTGAGGAGCTTCCAGCCGTGGTCACAGATTTCAAAAATTCCCATTTTTACAGAAGCCCTAATTTTCCACTTTTCTGATCAAAGTCCCAAACTAGGGTCTAATCAAGCCCGGCCTTCTGCCCAACCAAAAATTCTTATCTTGGTCTCTAAATTTCTATTTTGATGAGTAGCATCCAGCCGTGGTCTCCGATTACAAAAATTCCAACTTTCTCCAAAGCCCTAAATTCCGGAAGCCATGAATGAAGGTACCAAAAAATAATTCTGTTTTGATAGAAATATGTACCTGATTGTTTCTGGTGTAACTCCAAAATTTTTGATCCACAGGGTCTGAAAAAGTTTCTTGAGATAGTCTGACCTGTTATCTTTCCATCCTGACAGGTCTGACCTCAATTGGATTCTCTGAGAGAGAGTTATGCCAAATGTCGCAACGTGACCTGTTTTGGGATAAAACAGGAGAGCGAACTTGTACGGCGTGCCACGTGTCACTGTTTTAACTTCGGCCTCTGAAAAAGTTTTCTGAGATAGTACAGACTGTGTACTACTTGTCACTTTTTACGAAATTTCATTTGGAGCTTCCTAGCCCAAGATATGACCTTTTTCCCAAGGTCACCTGATTTTGACTCAGATCTGGAAGAGGCAGAAACCCTATATTGTACAGATCATAAATCCCAAAGTACAACTAATTAGAGGTTGTCCTTTGGACACAAGATACCTGGAGATCTTAGCTTCGGCCTGTAACAATTTCAGATCCGAAAACTTCGCCAAAACGGATTTATAGCGAAAGTGCTACGATGACTGGTTTTTGCTATATCAAGCCCTAGCATCGTAAGTGCAACAAGTGTCATACATGCCATATCATGCCTTCTTTCAGGCTAGCTCTGATACCATGTTAGATTTTCTGAATTTACTTCAATATGATCTAGGATCTTAACTGAGAGAACAACATGTACAGCATATCTACAGCATATCAATCATGGAGACAATAATGCAAGCACACAAGAGACACAAAGATATACTTGGGGAAAACCATAAAGGTGAAAAACCCCAATAACTTCCTCAGAGATAGATAGAGCAATGATACAACCAACCAATAGAGATATTCATAACCTAGCAGCAATCCTCCTCCTCCATAAGTGCGCCTCTCCTCCTTGAGAGCATGTGTGGGAAGTGAGTGAGCAAATAGAGTGCCTCCCGCACTCTATTTATACTTGACATGACTTGCCTTTTTACCTAACTCATGTCGGCTCTAACTTAACCACATAACATAATGCTGAGTGGGCCGACCCCCAATAGGGTGGTCTAATAACCCTTTGACCCACATGGCCGACCCCCAATAGGGTGGTCTAATAACCCATCAAGTATAAGTTACGACACTTACAATATAAATGACGACACTTCCTTATAGAGGAATAATACCATCTCTATAGGAATACAATATACATATATGTGAAATACATTCCGAAGTTACATATACATCAACATCAAAGAATGCTTTGCTTAGTTTATTATCAAATTTTGATTGATTGACTTGAGTTTTAATGAGAGGTTGATTTTGGGTATCCTGATATTGATCATCGAGACAATTAGTATGTGAAGGATGATTGGGGTTAGTGATTATGGAGCAACTAGAAACTCCTCCATATAATGAGTCAATAGAAATATGTGATTGGTGCCAGTGCGATGATGAGTACCTAGGGGTAGTTTGTAGGATGTTGAGTACCCATATGTAGAGTATTGGTGAAACACTTTGGCTTGGGGATAGTTGAGTGGTTCAAGATTACCTTTGGTACATCTATATTGTATTTGTCAAACAAGTACTTCTTATCATATCTTGATTCATTTTCTATTTTATTTATCGTTACATTATGACTTAACTTTAAATAGTAGAGTCATTGATACTAAACATTTTTTTCCCATGTAGCCTTAGGTAGGAAAACCACAAAGACTTCATTGTCATCATCAAAGGTGGTAACTAGGGTAAACCACTATAACCGACTATAATACACTTGACCGAATAGGTACACTGCATACCAAATAATAGAGGCCCAATAACATATCACAAAGGTAGATAGCTCAAGGACTTAATCCTGAGACATCCTGCTTATAAATCACAATAGTCAACCCCTAAATCTAACCCACCAATATATTAAATATTATTGCCATGAATGATAAATTTTCCAATATTAGATTAATTGATTATGATTTTGATCTTGTTCATTGAATACTTATCTCTTACATCATTTTGGGCCCTTAGGGTTATAAGGCTAAAACATTAGTTTAGGTTTATGGCTAGCTACATAGGTTTTATCCTAATTTTTAATTTTATACGCCATATAGGTTGTAATTAATCAACCAACGTATGTATGATTATTTTTTCTTTGAAAATTATTGTTTTATTGGACATTATTAAGCTTTTGGCTAGGTGTTGTTAATATGTAATGTACTTGGATGTCTCCCTTGGGCATGAAGGCACTCCATAGCAAAATTTATTCTTCATTAAGCAATTGTGAGGTTGAACTTGACCTTTAACAATAATATAGTCTCAATTTTATAAGAAAATATAAAATAGCAGTGGAATTAACAATGAATAAACAAAATTAATTCATTGCCTATTGAATTCAAGGGATTAGTAAAATAGAAATATTTATGCAAACAAATAATTATGAAAACTTACCTATAAATGAATGAAAGTACTCTAGACAACTGGTTGTTAAGGAGAAATTCATCACCCACCCATAAGAACTAACTATGGATTTCACCCCAAGTGAGGTCATGATCCCACTACAGAAAAAGAAGCTCCTACAGGGATCGAATATTCCTTAGTTCATCATATTTCTCTCATGGTATAGCCAATACGTTCATTACTAAGTGGTCCAAATCCCCATCCAACCATCAATTAACCATGGTATTGCCTTCCATTTCCCTACACAACATAAGAAATATCTTTCCTTTCTCTACTAAATAGTCCCTTGTGCATCTTCTTCCCTCCCAATGTTCTTTAGTGTAGGTAGAAGAGTTTGATATTCTAATTTACTTCAAGGACTAAGATGTAGAACAACACTTAGCCCAAAATACTCAATGAGTAGCAACAACAATGTTGTAGATTTAATTTAATAGCGTTTCCTTTAGTTTCTTTGGACATTCCAACCATGTTTTAACTTGTTTCGCTCACAACCATCCCATACCTCTCATTCTAAGCAAAAATACCAAATTTCCACATGCTCTTAGTAACCATAATTTCATGGGATTATTTTTCTATTTGTAGGCATAAAAACCATGGTTTCACACAGGTTCCGTCATAAGAAAGAAGATGGAAATGTAATGGGATAATGAAAGAGTGATCCATGAATAATTGTGAATGAAGCACTTTCTAAGAATTTGCACAGAACATAATTTCCTTACATGGGGCATATACCCTTCCAAAATATCACATGGAACTGTCAAAAGGAAAACTCAAGTCAATGGAGCATTGAATAAGGCATGGGAAGCAAGGTAGCACCTCCAAAGGGAAAGAGTCAAAGTCAAGTCACCTATACACCCCATATCCTCTTCCTCTTGTACGATATCATAGTCCATTTGTTAGTTGCTCAACCAATCCTTTTGGTGGATATGATATTATTATGTATTTCCTTTTATAGATGCTCTTACATAATTATAATCACACCATAGAAAACATAATAAACATACCATAATTCTAGCCTACTACTAAGACTCGTAAACATTAACTAATGAAACCTTAACATTGTGCTCTAAGCAAATAATATCTACAATGCATTTCATGTTTTTACAACATGGATCATTATAAGTATATCACCATAGTTTGACTACCAACACATAAACCACATCATACAAAGAATATATAATCTAATCTATCATATTTCAAAGTTCAAAATCGATATATTACATAATTATTTTTTTCCTTGTAGATAGGACAAGTCCCATGCAGATGGTCTTCTGAACAAAATTTACAATACAATATTCCATAATGGAAACGTTTGGGGTGGAAAAAGGTAATCATCGTTCATTCTCATTTTGATTTTGTGGAGAATGATTTCGAGCCATAGGGAATAATGGACTTCATCCTTCTCCCACTTGTCTTTTCAAGGTAACCACTTCATGGATTCAACAAATATAGTTTGATTTTTCCTCGCCTTTTCAAGGAAACCACTTCATGGATTCAACAAATATAGTTTGTTTTTTCCTATAAAATTTGAGGTGTGGTTTCTTTATTCTTCGGTTTGAAATGGACAATTGTTGTCTCTAACATTGTCACATTTAATCATCCCTTTTTTCCATCATTTGATTGATTGTGTGAGTGTTGGTGAGCATAAATGCACCTATATCACATTTTGTGCTTAGTGCATTCAGATAAAATTAATATTATATCTTATCATAGGGTTTTCCAATAAGGAATTCCCTCCTCTTTTTAAAATCATCTTAATTTTTTAATAAATTCCAAACCAAATTATTTGATAGTGGATAGATGTATTAGTAGCGTGTGGATTTTTACTAGAGCATTGAATTTCGCTTATAACTTCACCTTCAAAAGTATGTACATAGAGTTTTGAACAACATTTTTTCCATGCTAAGTTAGTGCATTTTCTGAGAAGGAAACATAATTTCCACTAGAGTATATTATTAAGTTAGCTTTATGGTATTTTTATTGCTAGCCAAAGTCAAAGGCTAAACTTTTAGCCAAGGAGTATTTTTAGTTATTGTCAAGAGAAGCAGGGACTCTAGAAATCGCCCTACCAAGATTTTATTACTCCTCACTCTTTCCAATATGTTTTAACCTAAGTTTTTTTAATCAAAATTGTTTTTAGCCAATCAATACAATGAAGGCTTTATTTGGCCTCTAATTGAGGTAAAGGTACATTTTTATGAGTATTAAGTTAAGTGGAACACGTCGCAACTTGTCACATTGCTTGGTAAGTGAACTAATTAAAGAGTCTATCCTATAAGCTATACCTCAGGACAGATGTGTGGCTACGAGACAAGGTAGGGTCGCTCTCAACAGTGCACCATTGTGGTAGTTATTACCTTAGCTCATGTGTGCACTAGCCAACATTAATTCCATTTCATTAATGTGACATGGGCACTAAGAATGAAAATAATTGTGGTGAGCGAAGAGACTATAATGCATTTGATAGAGGATAAAATTCATTGTAATTAATGAATTAATTATAAGGTTTCTAATCATATTTAAGGCAGATGATGGAACAAGTTCTACTTTTTACTTCTTATTTTGGGGATTTTTATGGGTTGTGTAACTACATTCTTTCCCAATGCCTTCTTAGAGGGTCTTCTTAGGCATGTGTGACTTTCATTCTTGGACTTTCTTGGTGATTATTTATTGAGAAATTAGTCTTCCTTATCCACCTATGTTATAAAGTCACCACATAGTTGATATTGATCCATGCATACCTAGTGGAATTTATTATTTTTGTTGACAATACATTATAAAGTCCACTAGGGATGGGGGGTGAATCAATATCATGCACATATTTACAAATAATTCACTTTTTAAAACATGCACTAATTGCTATTTAAAACCACATCAATGAAAACAAATTGTGCGCAAAATGTTTGAAGAAACTTATATATATATATATATATATATATGTATGTATGTATAATTAAATTAAATAGAGAGAGATGGGAGACACCAATCTCCATTGATGTGAGCACTGACTCACTCAAACACCCATATAATTGGGACACCAATCCCACTGGAAAGCACCAATTTGCAGACTATAGGCTTCAACCTGTGAGGACACCAATCCTACGCGCAAGCACCAACTTGCTTATTCGGGCTCCAACCTATGAGGACACCAATCCTCTACGCAAGCACCGACTTATAGTGTTCAGGAAACAACCTGAGTGGAGACTGCAATCTCCTTTCCTTTCCCCATCTAACTGCCTTGAGATATAAATGTTGTTGTACATTGCCTTCAAATATGGGTGCACTTTGATTTGCGCTCTGCTTTACTGACTACTGCACTCACTTCTGATGTATTCTGGTTCAAATCTATTCACTGCTTCTCTTATACTGTATTATGCTACAGTTCCAATTACTGTACTGATTCTACGCACATATACATTCACATGCTTCTTGTGCCCTTCTCACAAATGCTCCCTATGTCTGCGCGACTGCTCCTTGTTCTTCTACATTTCTTGTAACCTCTTTCATTTCTTCAAATCATATTGCCTTTGATTCCCCTGAGAATTTAATCTATCCCGAAGCTTGCAAATTCAGAATATTACTCCATTTGTTCTTCCAATCTTACTTCTCATTCATCAACTTCACTCTTATTTATACTCAACTTGTTCAAACAACGTGTCCATAAGTTGGGGCTTCTCTAAACGATAAAACCCCTTCTTCCTTTATTTACGGTCAAGCTTACCCAAACATCTGCCACTTGTCTTATCTTGCGCAAATGAGGTACCATGACTTTGTGGGTATTGTGCACACTAGTTCATTGGCTTAGTGGGACTTGCGCACTAGAGTACCATGACTGGGTGGGATTAAGGACTTGCACACATATTTTTATATACTTATTCAAATTGGAACATAGAAACCAAGTCCAACAACCTCTTTGACATCATCCAAAAACCTCTTTGACATCAATGAAAAAAAAATTTCAACAATCTCCCCCTTTGGCATTGATGTCAACACCTTATCAAGCCGTGCTCCCCCTGAACATGAATTCTTATGTTCTACTTGCACACAATACAATACTCCCCATGTTTTCATGCTAGTTTGATCCTTTGCTCTGTCATGCAACTTTTGATCAATATTTCTCTACTATTTTTTTTCATCTTCTCGTGCTTCCTGCGCAGTTCTCTGTTGTCGATACATGCTTCATAGTATCTCTCCCCCTTTGACATCAATGGCAAAGGGACACTTCCCCTGACTTTATGTTTTCTTCTCGAGATTCCCGCCATGTTGTGGAATGGGATTGACACCTAGTTTTTGTCTGAGATATTCGAAAGTATATATTTTTATGTAAGATATATTATCACAGTATCTTCTTCTCTGTGCAGTGAGTTCCCCCCCCGAATTTGTGCATTTATTGTTCTTTTGCGCTAGTTATGTCCACTTCCACTATTACCACATTCCATTTTTGTTCTTTCCTTTGATATTTTGTCTTGCCAATCCTTCTTTTGTCTTCATGTTGCTCTTTACTACATTGTATCAGATTCCTATCATGTCATGGCTGCTTTAAGTTAGTGGGAGTTACATACATCTTCATGTCACATGCCATGCCGATTCGAAGTGTCCAAGTCCTAGAAATTACTTTTATTGCATTAAATTGAGTTTTTTTTTTTTCACAAGAATGGTTGAGAGCTTTTATATAAAAGAAGTGAGATAAAACATATATACATAGTGTTGGAGCAGGCTTATTCCCCTACCTGTAGGAATTAACCAGTCCCTACATTCATCTTTAGCTTGACTGTATTTGTCATGACTTAGTACTAGCCTATTACAACTGTATAGATGAACAAACTTCCCTGATAGATTCACACAAAAATAATACATAGAGGGACCAATATCATGCTGTTGTCCAGGTCTTCTGCTGCTTAATACAAGTTCTCCAAAAATCTATAATGCTATTCATATAAACAAAAGTAAAGGTGTTTCAAAACGCTCTAAACGAAGCCAAAAAGGAGGCCCAAAAAAACTTGTGAATTTTCCCAATAGGCAACGAGACGCTGGTTCAAATTCCTCCCGCTGGACCACCATGATCTTTCACCATTTCCTGCTTCATTTCTCTTATGTATGCTCGCATTTCATCAATTTTCGCATCAATAGTTCTTGATCTGCAATGAACCTCCCTGATTTGGGCGTCTAGGTTGATCGAGCAAGGGCATCTGTTGTCCAGAAATTCTGCTAGGCTATCCACCTTCTCATTTAACTTCTTGTTGTTCTCTCGAAATTCTTTGTTGTTTTCCTGGGCTAGAGTACACATGTGCCGCAGAGCTTTCCTGATTTCGTAATTTTCACCTCTCAGCATTCGGACTTGGGCTTCCAGCTCCTGTAAATAATCCTTCACGCTCTTGGGAATGCTATCTACTTCCTACATTGAACCAGAACCACCACCAACTACCAAAACCAGGGAGGAATTCAAGCAATTGTCCTGCGATAATTGAGCATCATCCTGTAGACTGAGCTGGATTGGAACAACACCACCCTGGCGCCCATGCATGGTGGGATACCTCTTCCTGAAATCTGGCATTATAGAGCCTCCTGCGCGGGGAATGGTTTTCTTGTAGAGCAGGAAATTTGTTGTTATAGGGTCGGCCATCTTTGCAGAAACAAGAGGCATGCAAGAATGCTGCCCAACTTCAAACCTTCTTGAATTTAAACCCTGTTGTCCTCGAAACCCTACAACAATTAAATCATGCATTCCATCCAGGTGGAGGCCATGTGCCTCCAGCTTGCAAGCATCCCTCATCCCAAGACGTGAAAATTTGTGATGAGCCATAGTTTTGGTATCAACTTCGCGTTGGAGAATAATGTTGTGATGGCTTTTACAAAGCTCCAAGCCAAAAATGGAGATTTCCCAAATAGTTTTATTCATGATGGTTCTTTCCATAGGTTGGAACGTGTAGAAATTAGGGGATCCAAACCTGTTCATTCACTTTTTGATTGATAACCATAACTCCTCTATCAAGCCTGGCTCTGCTATTCACCATAATATCCACCTCTTGATTGTTGAATCGAAGAATGTGAAGAAAGCTTATGGTGTTGAACTCATTAACTAAACACTTTAGGATACGATGGGTTTTGGAAGTAGGATTCTTATGGTTGGTGCTCAAATTCGGATCCTCTCTAATCACAAGCATTGAGTCCCCAAAGACAATTAATTCAATGAGGCCCTCATCCCTTGCAATCTCCAAACCTTTTGTTAGGGAAATCCATTCAGCACTATTGTTGGTCTTTCTTCCGATTCCCAATCATAGTCCTTCATCTTATTTCCTTCCAAGTCATATAAGACTCCACTCACACCTACCAACCCTAGATTGCCTTTCGAGGAACCGTCAAAGAAAAGAGAATTGCTCCCAATGTTGCTTTTCCAGATCTGGAAATCAGTAGCATTCTTCCTAATATGCCAGTTCTGAATTATAGGTCTCCCAGCTGGAGTGGCCATGGAAAGAGAGGGATTTGGAAATAAGAAATCAAAGGCCCAGATTTTTTCTTCCATTGTCAGGGGTTCCTTGTTGATTTTCTTCATGCCTTTCACCAGTAGGGATTCCACCCATAAGGCCTTGGCTGAAGCGAGAAATCTTCCAGGGGTGGTGCTGATATCTTTGAAAATTTCCTTATTCCTGGTGGCCCGGATCTTCCAGTAGATAAAATTTGGGAAAGCTTCCCAAGCTCTTTTGAAGTCAATTTTGTTAGTAAAGGAGTAGTAATCCTTCCAGCAGGCAAACAGATCGTTCTAATTGGTTGGCAAAGTTACCTCAAAATTTAAGTCAAGATACGCTCTATGCCAAACTTCTTGTGCAAATTTGCATTCCAAGAATAAGTGTTCTATTGTTTCGGCTGAGGTTTTACAAAAAATGCACCTTGCAGGCCCTTCAATCCCTCTTTTTCTAAGGTTCTCAGCTGTGAGGATTTTTCTGTGGGCAAGAGTCCAGGTAAAAGAGTTGATTTAAGGAAGGCAGTATTTTCCCCAAACTTTAAGCCATTTTTTGTCTTTATATCTGCTGGAGATATCCAACAACCGATATCCTTCCTTGATAGAATACTCACCTGATTTGCTCCATCCTCTTCTATCATTCATTTACCGATGAACAGGAGATGCTCCATGAAGAAGCTCTTGGAAATCCTTATAATCTGCATGAAGGTGCTCCAGAATCTCCAATTTCACCCAACCAACCCATCTGCCAGTTTCAGTCCACTCAGAGAGGTCGAACAACATGGAGATATTATTATGATCCATCTAAGCTTTTAGATCGTCCAGGTTAGGGAGAAAACTAGCGGGAGAGTGTGTATCCAGTCCTAAGCTGTCATGCCAAATACTGATCTTCTTTCCATTGCCCGGGATCCAATAAAGGTTCTTGTGAATGATATGAGCCGCATTTTTACAAAGGTTCCAGATGGGAGTGGATTTGTTGTTTTGATCTATATTCTCCACACACCTCTTCCTGTTCCCATTCATATATTTCTTTCTGAGTATATATTTCCACCATGCTTTTTTTCCTGAGACTACTCTCCAAAGAATTTTCGCACCTAAGGCAAGGTTCATAATCGAAGGGTCTTTTATCCCGGCTCCCCCATAAATTTTAGGCCTACAAACTTTCTCCCAATTCATTAAGTGAAATTTCTTTGTGCCATTGGATTTTCCCCCTGCCACAAAAATATTCTTATTTCTTTCGTAACCTTCATAATGACGCTCTTAGGGGCGAGAGAAATCGAGCTGACATATATAGGATATGCCGAGAGAACCGAGTTAATCAGAACCAACTTACCAGCCAAGTTTAACCATCTAGAGCCCCAATAGGTAATTTTGAGTTTAATATTTTCAATCAGGTTCTGCCAATCTGCCACTTTTTTCTTCCCTTTGAAAATTGGGATTCCCAGATATGTGAAAGAAATCCATGAGGGATAGAAGTCAAAGCCGAGAATCCTCGCTATACGGGCTGAAGTTCCAGTCGAGCAATTCCAGCTGTATATTTTGGATTTTATCGAATTGATTTTTCCATCTGAGGCTTTAAGAAAAGTGGTTAGAGCACCTTTGAATCTCTCCGCAATGATTGGAGACACTCCCCCAAGCAGAATTGTGTCATCTGCAAATTGGGCATGGTTGGAAGCTTTGACACCTCACGCAATCCTCAGGCCTTTGAGATCACCCGTACTTTGCAAGAGTTGAAGCTTCCTGCTCAAAGTTTCAACCACCAAAAGATAAAGAAAGGGAGACATAGGACAACCTTGGCATATACCTTTGGTGGCTTGGAAGAAGCTTGTAGGCCTGCTATTTACTAAAGGAGCTATCCAAGGCCTGCTTATGCAAGCTTTTACCCATCTGATGAATCTTTTGGAGAAGCAAAATTTTCTCATTACTTCAAATAGAAAGAAATGGTTTACTTTGTCAAATGTGTTTTCCATATCCAACTTTATTTCCATCCCCTGCTGATTTCTTTCCATGTTGGAGTGAATAGCCTCCTGTACGATGATGATATTGTCTAGTATTTGCCTCCCGGCAATGAATCCATCCCGAGAATCTGAGATGATCTTGCCCATTATTTTTTTCATTCTAGTGGCAATGATTTTTGATAAAATCTTATAGGAAGTGTTGCAAAGAGAGATAGGCCGAAATCTATCCATCGAGACCAAGTTTCTCTCTTTTGGGATGAGCGCCAGAAAGGAGGAATTGGTGGCTCCTCCGATTTTGTATTTCTTTCTGGTCCAATTCAACATTCTTTTCAAGTAATCTTTTATGACCTCCCAAGCTGCTCTGTACAAATTAATTGTAAAACCATCTGGCCCGAGGGCTTTGTCCAAATGGAGGGACTGGATTGCATCTCTAATTTCATATTTTAGAATTGGTTTGCCAAGCTCACGGTTTTCATTTTCAGAGATGAGAGAGGGGATACCTGAGAGTAGGTCAGCTTGAGCAACCAGATCAACCTCGTCGATATCTGAGTATATCTCACGAAAATGATCCAAAGCATGTGTCTTCAAATCCTCCTGTCCAATGACCCAAATCCCATTGGTTCCTCTCAGATCTTTGATGGTGTTGCGACAGAGACGAGCTTTTGTTTACTTGTGGAAGTAATTTGTATTACTGTCCCCTCCTTTTAACCATGTTTGTCTGGACTTAATTCTCCATTCCTCTTCTTCAAGCCTAGCAGCATTTAACATCCTAAGATTCAACTCATTTTCTTTGTTAATAGTGATGTTAGAAATCTCATCAGTCTTGATACTTTGATGTAGGGCGTCCAAATCCAATTTTAGCATGGATTTAAGAGTTCCAGGGTTTTTATGTTTCACTTTTACACATACTTTTAAGGCAGCACGAACCGACCGAAGTTTACATTCCCAAATATAACTAGGTGATCCAGAGAAACTGGTGCTCCACGCATTTTGGATTAAGCTCAAAAGATGCCCATCGTGCAGCCATATTGAGTTGAAGTGAAAAGGAATTGGCCCTAGTTTATCTGGAGGAGTGAGGGTTAGGAAAATAGGTTTATGATTAGAAGCAGTAGAGGGAAGGGCATATGCAACTCAAATGAGGTCTTTCAAGAGGAAGGATGAGCTTACTAGAAATCTATCTAATCTTGTTGCAATATGTCTAGTACCAAATCTTCTATTGTTCCAGGTGTATTTTCCTTTTTTCAAATCGATATCCAGCATATCCAGGTCAAGGATCAAGTCCTCGAACTTTTCCCCATAACTATCCCTGACTCTCAATCTGCCACGTTTTTCCTACTGATTTTTGGTAGTATTGGAATCCCCACAATGATAACGTCTTTTCCATGAAGGTCATCTTTTAATTTTGACAGGTCATCCCATAAGGTGTCTTTATCTCTGTAATGTGTTGGACCGTAAACATTGCAGATATAAATTGAGCGCTGACTGTTATGTTCCTGAATTTCTAGAAGAAGCCAATGATGGCTTTCCTTGGACGAATTTATCAAGAGGTTGCTAGAGAGAAACGTGGCAATACCTCCAGAGGCTCCTTTGGAGCTTTGGGATTTTCCATGACAGCCCTTCCAAAATATACATGAAAGCACCAAGGCCTCCACGTCTTGCATTTTTGTCTCCTGTAATAGCAACAAGTCTGGTTTTTCTGATCTTATCATTTCTCTCAAAGCTTCTACTTTGCTAGATCCCCCCAGACCCCTGCAGTTCCAGGAGACAACTTTCATCACCTCTTAGCCGCTTGAGACCATGCTCGAGGTCTTCCTTCCGGCTTAGTTCCTCCTTGATTTTTACTGTTTTGCAACAATTTTGTTTCTTCTATGCTTTTTTGTCTCCCCAAATCTAATTCCCTTTCTGTTTCCTGCTCACGGTGGTACCTGTGAGATTTCCTTCCTCTTGTGTTTGGGATCAAAACAACATCTTGGGGATCCAAAGACTCTTGGGACGACGATTTTTCAAGCAAGAAAAGATGCGGCACAAATTTGCTTTGCTTAACCTTGTCCTCCCAAGTACCTCTAGGGGTTGTGGTTTCCTCCATGACCACATTTGTCATTTCCTTGCGAGGAGAAGGAGTAGGAGTGTCAATAGGAATGTGAGATGCATCCGTCGTTGGTTCTGTCTCTATGTTGTTCTGAGATGGTATTTCCCCTTCCTCCATTTGCAGGGTTTGAAATTGATTATTGGTTGTTGCTTCTGACCCTTCCTGCACCTTTTCTTTATTTTTTTCCATTTGAGTTCCATTTGTTGTGGGAGCTGGCTACGTTTCTTTCCTTCCCCTCTTTGCTTGCTTCCAACCTTCTTCTAGGTTTTGCTCATGGGTTTCTTGAATTATTTTCGGGCAATTTTTAACGAAGTGGCCATACTCATGACATTTTTTTCACTTAAAGGGCAGCTACTAATAGTTGACTTTCTGCATGTGCTCCCATCCATCCATTTGCAGGTTCACCACCTCTGGAAAACCTTTTTCCAAGTCAACATCCACACAAATACGAGCACAGGAGAACAAAGTTCCTTTGGGTTTAGCTTTGTCAATGTAAGTTCTGAGGGCATTGCCGATTGTCTGAAGGGTTTCGTCATTCCAACAGTGCAGAGGAAGATGCGGGAGGCAAACCCATACTGGGAATGCTGAAGGGACATCTCTTTCCGGGTCAAAATATAAGCTCCAGCAGTTTAAATAGAGACCACGAGTGCCCAAGAAATACAAACCGCTTCTAAAAATGAGATCCCTATATGCTCTATGTTCAAACATGAAAGTGAAGAAACCCTTACCACAAAAACAGTGCTGCAAACCCCCGGTGATCAAGTGCATCCAATTTTTATTTATCCAAGCATCCATGGTTTTGGGGGAGGGCCAAATCCTAGTGAATTTCCCTATTAAACCTCTTTCACTTAGGGCTAGAGATTTCAATCTTGAAGCTACAGACGTGATCTAGATGCGAGGAGTAGTCGTTCGTTTCACAAAGGCCTAACTGGAAGTATTGGAGGAAGAAGGCAGTGGCAGAGTTGAAGCTACCAGAGCTCGGAAGGCATAATCAAGTTTAGACCTGCACTTCTCCTGATTCGGTTCCAAAGGGGTTCCCATAACAACACCCGCGGGCGACAGGGGAGCCAAACCTGTAGCTAGGCCATCCACAGGGAGGCACCAGAGCCCGATCAAGCTCATGCGGCGGAGAGCCCTAGCAGGCTCGCGAAACCTAGCCCGAGCAATCTCACGCAGAGCGAGTCAACGAAAACAATATTCACTGCATTGAATTGAGTTGACATTCATAACTTTGCCATATTTTCTATTCCTCATGTGTATCTGTTCGCATTGAAATCTAGCCTTCCTCTTACTTATGGAGCATGTTTGAAAAGTGGGACAATATTTTGCATGGTTTGATATATCAATCATGTGCATGATACAACAATATTTGATACCTCACATGCAATTTAAAATTGACAAAGTTGCCAGTCCATCTGCATCGTCAACCATGAATGCAATAAACCTCTATGTCCCTTCAATTTATTTTGAGGTGCACAGGAAGGCAATTTTTGGATCTATTTATGGACCATTTTCCATATTCAGTAAACATGAAATTATCAGGCTTTCCTGTTTTGGTCATTGTTTTCTTGCCTCTATCGTGATGGCGAATCTTGTTCAACAAGTGAATGCAGCTATTGCTAGACTTTCAAAATTAGTTTAGTCTCAACGAAAAGAGCTCACAACCAATAAAGAAACATATGTCAGAAAGTGGTATGCTCAGTCTCAGGATAACCAAATGAATGCGCAAGAGATTGCAGCCTTGAGAGATTGAGTTGGGAAATTGGAGTGGCAACAAGATCAAGTATTAGTTCACCTTCAGTATCTCTAGGAAATGCTCAATGGCACCAATTTTGAGAGACTGTCTTCTCATGTTACGAAGCTACGCATGTTGTTTCCGGGTTCTGAGCGGTCGTATGCTTATGAGAGACCATCCTTTCTTGATATAGAATTGTGCCTACCGTTGCCACATTTTGAGAGACCATCCTTTCCTGATACAGAACTGCGCTTGTCGTTGCTAGGTTCTGAGCTATAGATTTTCTGAGAATCACATTTTTGTACGCTGATATGCTTGCTAACGCAATTTTGACCAATGTACTTTGTCCTGTGGGATAATAGTTTCTTATTGATATTTTCGCCAGTTATGGCCATTTTGAATATATGTACCTCTTTGCAACATCTTCTCCTTTTACAAATATAAATATGAATTTTTTTCAGTGCGACATTTGTCTTCAGGCCATATTGTCTTATTTTCCTTGAATAGCGATATATATATATATATATATTCAAGGAATCTTATTTTAAATATTAAAAAATCAACAGGATAAGCAACAACTTTTTGCTACTAGAGAAGTACTTACATTATTGGCTTTAACTGCAAATGTCTGTCGAAATTTCTTTATCCATTTTTGTGTGCACGTGGGTTTTTGTTGATATTCTGCAAAATTGTTCTTACTTCTTGCAATATGTGCACTGGTCCCATCTGATTGTTTTGTTGATATTTGGCAATTTTGAGCTTTATGCCCAAATCCATCACAAGCATAACATCTTACGGTATAACAATACTTTGTAGTGTGACCATAATACTTGCACCTTAAGCATCTTTGTGAATTAAACCTTCTCTTATAACAAGGAAAATTGTAATCATTGCGGACATTATCATAACCGAATTGGACTTGCTTAGATGACCCAAATCATTGATTTGTGACTGGAATATGTTCGTTGTCACAGACATTTTCTATCCTATTGTAGCCAAAACTAGAATTGTCTTCTGGTAACCTTTGACTATTCAATATCTCATCCAAAATTGATGTGTTGTTCTTAAATTTAGCTTCAAATTTCATGTCAGAAAGGTCATTGCCATCTTTTGGATCTGCGTTGTTTGAAATTTTGTTCTTAAACCCATTCATTTCAAAAGAGAGCTTCCTTGGATTCTTCAAAGGATGTTCTTCTTTTAAGTGGGCAATCTCTTGTAGTAGTTGTTTTGTCAACAACTTAGTTTCACGTTTTGTTTCTTCTAGTGATACTTTTAACAAGAGATTCTTTTCTTCAAGCTTCTTAATTGCATTTAGTGCACATGCTAGTTGTTTATTAAGTTCCATGTTCTCATTTTCCGCTTCTTCAAGTGATTTTTTTGTGAGTACTTATTCGGTTCTTTTGGACTCAATTTCTTGATTTTTCAAACAATTGATTGTTCTTTAAGTTTTCAGTAACTGATCCTTTTATAGGTCCAAAGACTCTTGAGATTCTTGTAGGCTAACCTTTAGAGATCGATTTTATTTTCTTACTTTCCTTAATTCATCCAGAGCACTAATTAGTTTTCCTTCCCAATCAACTTTTGCATTTTCTTCATTCTCATATTCGAGGGTTTCTTCTTCTCTCTCAAACTATTCCTGACAATTACTCATATCAAGCAGATTGTGAGATTCAGCACAAGACTTTGAAGGTGAAAAGCAGATCCTATTGCAAACATACTTATAGAATGTTCCTATAGTAAGATATGTTTGTATTTCACATGACTTATTTGAGATTGCCTCCTTATTGTATGATTCCTTCTTAATGGAAGACCAACAATTATCCTTTTCCTCCGAACCTTTATATTCAAGATCTTCTACCATTTCCATGACTCGAGTACCTCTCTTGAATTATCATCGCTATCATGTTCATTAGATGAGCTGTTGTTCTCTTTGGAATATAGACTCTTCTTGTTTTTGTGTTCATCCCTGGATTTTTGGTGCGTCTTTCTTCTTTCTCTATATCTAAGATCCTCTTCACTGTCGCTATCCTTGATTTCCTTATAAGGACACTTAAAATGAAAGTGACCTAATCTACCACATTCAAAACATTTGAAAGGTAAATTACCTTTGTATTTTCTAGGGCCTCTTTTGAGATTCTTCACAAAATTTTCTTCTTCATCATCTGATGCATCATAGAAGCCTTTGTTCTATTCCATCCTGCTACCTTTTGTATTCTTGGAAGCTTTGAAGGTTGCCTCTCTTCTGGAAGGATTCTCTTTTTCTGTCCTCATCTCATATGCTGTAATAATTCCACATATGCTGTAATAATTCCATGAAGCTCATCCAGCTTTAATTTATCCAAATCATTTCTTTCCTCTAGAACTGATACCTTGGCATCAAATCCTATTAGCAAGGACATTAATACCTTTTGCACAACTGCTTCTTCAATGATTTGTACTCCAAGTCCTTTGATTGCATTGACAATCTCATCTACTTGAAGGAGATATGCTGCAATATTTTCATCTTCTTCCTTTTGAGGGTTTCAAATTGTCTTGAAAAAGTTTACATCTTTGCCTTCTTAACCTTCTCATCTCCTTCATAAATGTTCTTAATTTTTTCCCATACCTATTTGGCTGATGTGCACTGCGCATAACTTTGGTGAACTCTGAGTCTGTTAAATCACACAATATTGCATTTTTGGCCCTCACATTGCATTCATACTGCCTCTCATCAGCTGCATCAACTGGAGGAGTACTGGGAACTTTGTAACCACTTATGACAGATTGCCAAAATTCAGCTCCATGTGATTGTAAGTATACTTCCATCCTTATTCTCTAGAAGGTGTAGTTAGACCCATTGAACCTTGGTGCTTTGTTTGTGGAAAGTCCTTCCTGCTTATCCATCACAATGATCTTTATATTCCAGCTGTTAAACTGTTTCTGAAGCAATCCGCTCTGATACCAATTGTTGGAATTCTTAATGATACTGAGGGGGGGGCTGAAGGGCTGAATCAATATCATGCGGAAATTTACAAATAATTAACTTTTTAAAACATTCACCAATTGCTATTTAAAACCTGTCATGTCCCCAAATTTTTGCTATGGACCACTCCATTGGACTAGGGGGATGCATTGGCCTAAGTCACTTGGTAAAGTCATGAAAAATTATCAAGGTGGTGATGTGGGTCAAATATTTGTATAGTTGATGTCCAAATTGTGAAATGATGCAACATTAAGCAAAATTGGACAAGTAGGGCACATAAGGAGGTTGAGTTGGGCCCCACATGAGTGGTAACTCCCTCAAATTCGAATTCTAAGGTGAAATTGGACACAATTGGGTAAGGAGGGCACATTGGTGGATGAATGAGTCCAAATATGTGGTGTAAATCCCATCCAAGGTGGAAGGAATCCTATCATGGAGGCATCTCATGGGTTGTAACTCCTCAGGCTAAAAATAGAAAATCTATGACAACCTATCACATCTATGACAACTTATGAAAAGAATCAGTTTCTATGATAGCTTATGACAACTTATGATAGCCTATGACATGTTGCAGGTCCTAAATTTAGCCAAGGAGGGAGCTAGAGGAGGGGGGTGGGACCACATGCTAGTGTAACTTCTCCAAAATCAAGCTAAGCCTCTCTGATTCGGATTTCTAAGGTAGATGAAGTTATTATTTGAAAAAATAACACTAGAGAGGAAGTAAATGAGTCCCAAGGTGTCATTCTCTCATAAAAATATCATTTATTATTATTTTATTAAATATTTTTATTGAGAATTCTATAATAAGGGGGAAATGATCCATGAAGATTTATAAAAAGGGGAAAAGACACAAGTGAGGAGATTTTGGACGTTTTGATTTCTGAATTGGAGAGCTCTTGAGGCTTTCCAGTATGGCATATTTTCCCCTTTCATTTGTGACTAGTTTCGGTGGTGAAAGATTCCACCCTAGCTAGTAGAGGGGAGGGGATCACTCGGATATCTTCATTTGGGATTCATTGCACAAGTAGAGAGAGGGATTATTTAGATATATCCATTTAGATTTATGGATATGAGTTTCTTGTGAGTTTATTTTTAGGTCTGAATATTTATCAGCATTTGATATTTTTCATTGTGTTGCTTTTCCAGTATTCTAAGTGTGGAGGGCACACTTGTTCTCATATAGTGTTGTTGCTATTGTTTCATAGTGTTGGAGGGTGAACCATTGGATCCATTTTCACATGCATATATCACTCTTGGGATGTATATGACTTCTATGTGACCAAGGGAACAATTTGGGAGGATGGACTATCATTTGGAGGTGTTTCTTGTCGATTAAGAGCTTGGATCAAAGGAGGGCCAACATCAATCTTCTGGTTCAAGTAGTTATGGGAATTTATGGACTATGAGACCTATTCCATTGTGTCAGGAGTGTCATTTATAGTAGGAAACACTTTTTGTTTCATAAAAAATGTGTATGTATGACCGAGATGTGCCCATTTTATCAGATCTACTCCATTTTGTGTCTCTTCTAGTAGAGGTTCGAACTTGTACAATTGTAACTGAGTATTTCATGAGTTTCGAGCTATGTATGAATCCATGTACTATTGTAATCAGTTTCATTAATGTCCCCATATAGTAAATAATAAATATCCAAGTGTTTTCTTCATATGGTGTTCATATTTGAGTAACGGGTTATCCCATGTATAAGTATTTCTAATATGGCTATGCAATTTACAATTTGATTGTAAAAATTTAATAGAAGTCCCTTGAGGTCTGCTACTGAGTCATTTATCTCTATTTGGATGTATTTGATTCTTATTGAATATTTTTGGAAGGATTATATTCTATTAGGAGGTGTTTGGGTCAAGTTGAAAAACTAGTATTCCTATGTGGGGAAAATCAAGGTAGTTTCTAGTTTCTCACTAGTCTTGAGAGGGTATATTTCATACTTCTTTGGAGTCTATCAATGGGTAAGATAGTTTTATTTGAGTCTATTTGAGTCCATTAAATTTATACTGGGAGAATTCAAGTCGCTCTAGTAGTGTTTGGGAAGAGTTGGAAACCCCATGTTCAATGTGGCCAAGGTTGAACTAGTGTTCCTAGTTTCTTTACCAGCTTCCAATTTTATATTAGATCTGATTTGGGACATATATCAGTGGAATATAACACATTAATGAGCTGCACACCTTTAATGGACATAAAAAATACACATACACTACACTGTTTTTGAACGAGAACATCTCATAATCCTTCATAAGCCATTGTTTGGGAAAATTTTGAAAATCAACATAATTAAAGTTGAAACCTTGGAGATAATATTCCTAATTTCTAATTGGGGATATTACAAAACCACATCAATAAAAACAAGTTGTGTGCAGAATGCTTGAAGAAACTTATATATATATGTATAAATTGAAATTACATAGAGAGATGGGAGCAGGGTAATTGTTAGGGGCGAAATTTTGCCAATTGGCTATTTTTGGGGTTTTTTTTCAAAAAATAAATTCGCTATTTGTCACTTTTAGTCTCTAATATCGCCTATATTTACAAAAAATATGTTTTTTTTATCATAATATTCGCCAAAAATCACACAATTTAGTAGTAAATTATATGTTTCATATTTAATATTCACCCACCTATCTATATACATGTTTTTTTCAATCCAAAATAATCGCCTAGGATACTATACTTAAGTTTAATATTAAAATCCTTAAAATACACCCTAGATGGGAGACACCAATTTCCACTTATGTGAGCATTTACTCACTTAGACACCCATCTGATTGGGACACCAATCCCACTGGAAAGCACCAATTTGCAGACTACAAGATTCAACTTGCGAGGACAACAATCCTCTACGCAAGCACCAACTTGTTGATTCACACTCCAACCTATGAGGACACCAATCCTCTACGCAAGCACCAAATTGTAGTGTTTAGGCACCAACCTAAGTGGAGACTGCAATCTCCTTTCCTTTCCCTGTCCAATCGCCTTGAGATATAGATGTTGCTGTACACTGACTTTTGATCTGCGTTCACTTTGAATTGCGATCCGCTTCATTGAATGTTGCACTCACTTCTGATGTATTCTGTTTCAAATATGGTCACTGCTTCTCTTATATTGTATTCTTCTACAGTTCCAATTACTGTATTGATTTTGCGCGCATATACATTTACATGCTTCTTGCGGCCTTCTCACAACTGTTCCCTATGTCTATGTGATTGCTCCTTATTCTTCTACATTTCTTGTAACCTCATGCATTTCTTCAAATCCTATTGCCTCTGATTCCCTTGAGCATTTCATATATCCCGAAGCTTGCAAATTCAAAATATTACTCCATTTGTTCTTCCAAGCTTACTTCTCATTCATCAACTTCACTCTTATTTATACTCAACTTGTTCAAACAATGTGTCCACAAGTTGGAGCTTCTCTAAACTGTAACGCCCCTTCTTCCTTTCGTTACGGTCAAGCTTACCCAAGCATCTGCCACTTGTCTTATCTTGCATGAATGAGGTACCATGACTTTGTGGGTCTTGTGCACACTTTTTCATTGTCTTAGTGGGACTTGTGCATTGGAGTACTGTGACTAGGTGGGATTGAGGACTTGTGCACATACTTTTATATACTTCTTCAAACTGGCACATAGACAACAAGTCCAACAACCTCATTGACATCATCCAACAACCTCTTTGACATCAATGACAACACCAAAGTTCAACATTAGTAGTGTGTGGATTTACTAGAGTATTGGATTTTGCTTAGAACTCCACCTTCAAAAGTATGTACATAGAGTTTTGAACAACAAATTTTTTTCCATGCTAAGGTAATTCATGCTCTGAGAAGGAAACATAATCTCCATTAGGAGTATATTATTAAGTTAGCTTTATGGTATTTTAATTTCTATCCAAAGTTAGAGGCCAAAATTTTTGCCAAGGAGTGTTTTTTCATTAATATGGCATGGGCACTAATAATGAAAATAGTTGTGGTGATCGAAGAGACTATAATGCAATTAATAGAGGATAAAAGTCATTGTAATTAATGAATTAATTGTAAGGTTTCTAATCATATTTAAGGTAGATGACATAGCGAGTTTTACTTTTACTTCTTATTTTGGGGATTTTTATGGGTTTTGTAACTACATTCTTTCCTAGTGCCCTCTTAGAGAGTCTTCTTAGGCAAGTATGACTTTAATTCTTGGAATTTCTTGGTGATTATTTATTGAGAAATTAGTCTTCTTTATCCACCTATGTTATAAAGTCACCACATAGATGATATTGATCCATGCATCCCTAGTGGAATTTATCATTTTTCTTGACAGAAATTTGTGCACTATTCATTATATACCCTGAACTTCCAATATTAGTTCAATATATACAAACATGTGTATTGAAAAAGTATAAATTTACTTTGGTTTTGGAACTATAAACCAACATTGAACTTTAGAAATATGTTGGAACTATAAATCAACATTGAAACAAAACAAAACTTTTGGATCTTTTAAGATATTTTGGCTGTGTCAAATTTAAGTTTCCAGTAAATGCACATAACATACAATAACATACTAGACAATGTAGAAACATGCTACACACATAACAATATTAAGAGGTGTAACATCCCGATATTTTCATAAAATTTAAATTTTTTTAAATCGCCAAAAAAAGGGCTAATATTGTAAAATGTAGAAATAATAATAATCAATATTTAGTAATTAATAAAAGTGTCGCTTGGTAGGAACAATTTAATGGTTGTGTCCTTTGTCTTTTAATGACGTCATGAAAATCGATTGATGATTATGTACTTTATTCGTATGCTGGAATGATTGAAGATTTATGATGCATTGGAAAACATAATTCTTTTGACAAGTGCTGACAGTTTAACTTTTCTGGATGATGATGAAAGGAGTCCCACGAGGTGCCCCGAGGCTTACTTAGCTACTCCGCTAAAGCATTGCACTCGTCCTTCATGCGCAAATTCGCAGGTAAGAAAATCGCGATAAAAGTCAAAGAGTTTAATAACCGTGATAGGAATCGAACTGCTTATGGATTTTGATGCTACAGGTATGATCTCCTTTCAATTCTGTAAGATGAACCTGTCTCTCGCAAGACTGCAGATAGCGTCTATCTCAGGGTGTGTTTGTTGTGAATGTTTTCATTAAGTGTTGATGAATTTACGTAAGGTCATTCCATGAATGCCTTGCGGCTGTTAAGTAATTCTTTTATAACAATGATGGTGACAGGTTGATGGCAGGGATGCATGGTCTTAAGTCATACTATGGAGAGATTGACAAATGGTTCTAAACTCTATTGCCTGAGCAATTAAAAATGGTAATGCCTTAAGCATTAACACCCAACCATGCAATGAATGCGATGGGTCCTTGGGTGGCACCATACCCTAACGATGTGTTTATATAACTTATGGTGTGAACAAGCTTTATGAGCTTTACAACGAGCCCTATAATGAACTATATAAAAGTCTTTATGTGATGGGCGGAGTCAAACCATGCCCTATGGTTGCTTCCGACCTTAGTGGATGTTCATAAGCTATGAATATGGTTCAAAAATGATTGTATGGATCGTATGAGACCTTCGTTATATGTTATTGCATATCATTATACCTTGATAATATTTACATGTTACAACTTTTAACGTTGATTCGCATGGGTTGGCAGGTGGAATGATGGCCCTGCAAAAGCCTGCATACGAATCGAGGGTGTAATAAATGGTTTGGTTTGCAATTAATGTGCCTGGCCACTGTGTTAGGGATAGTGTTATGTGCACGTCTATGTGGATGTTTCGGCGTGATAAGGTTTGGCAATTACTGAGTTGTAACGGCCTCCTGCCCTGCTATCAACCGATATGGAAACTCCGTCGCTTGGGAGGTAGATGAGCCATTTAATGCTACACCTGCCACCTTCCAACGTGGCTTAATGAGGGTGAATCTCCGCCGTTGATTGTTGTGTATTGGGATAAGCCGAACCCTCGCGTAACTTATGGATTCTTTGTAATGTTTCTTGGTCATTTGTTCGGTGGTAGGGTTTGGGAGGTGAGGCCAACCCGCCGGGAGAAACTTAGGGTTTGCTAGTTTTTCTAGCCTCCCTCAGGCTCAATCCTGAGACCGGTAGCAACCCTGGGTCTGCGAGTAAAAGTTGTCTGTGGAAGCCAAGTCTGGAATGATGGTGTGGTAATCTACAGGTGGGATGAGTGCATTTGTGTCGGCGTTGCCGTAGCTTGTAAGTCTGGGTTTTTCAATTGAGTTGGAAGTTTTGGGAGGTATCCCTCATCGTGGTCTTCGAACTAAGTGCATCTCCTTCATAGTGGATGGATGCTGGCTACATCAAAAACTCTGGCATAACTCAGGTAATGTAACGTTGCTAGGGTTTACCTACTATTCTTTGTTTCAAGCGTTTCTTCCTCATAATCCGATGCTTAACTTGTTGCACGGCTGTTGGCACGTGACCCTCGGCGAATCCATAGGGTGCTGGAATAGTTGAAGAGGAAGAGAACTTAAGCGAACCCACCGGTAAGCTTCGGTGGTATCCCTCCTTAGTGGTTCTCCTGGAATCGGACTTGATGAGCAAGTGCTGGTAGCATGCCTTCGCGACAGTGGCTTTGTCTCACCTGCAGCATTTGGGCAACCTTCAGTTTTGAGTTTTGTTGATAGAATAGGTGATGTAAATGTTTAAAATATTTGGCCAGCCATTCCTAGCATTGGCGAGTTTAGCAGGGTTGAACCCTTGTGTTTGCAAATCATCTTGCATCGTTCCGTTTTATGTCTTATCATTTGAGTACTTCTGGGTTGATGCATGAGGAGATACGTTGACAGTAACTTTGTTTTCAGTATTTGCTGTGTGTATAAATGGCGTGGGGTTTTGAAAGGAAACTCCAACAAAAGATAGTGGTGACCGTAGGGTGTAACTACTGTTATTTTAAATGGAAACGATAATATTCAGGGTTTAATGGCCGTGTTTAGTAAATTGGTCTTCTCGTTTTTGTATCTGTATCTAATAGCTGGTTAAGATATTTTGGGTTTTATGTCTGCGTATAGTGTTGTTCGATCTTCTCATTCTTGAACTCAGATCCAAGGATTGAAAGGCATGTTTTTAGTTGTTTAATTAAAAATGTGGCTATACGCCGAGAAAATAGAAAGGAAGTGGTTTTGTTTTGAAAGCATAAGTGGTAACGTTAAACCCTAGCTATCAATGTGAATGAAATCTACATGTCTAAATTGATGTTTTAAAGGAATGAGAATAACAACTCTTGATTTTGCAATTAAATTGTCTATGGTAATGAAACCTTCGATTTGGCAACTGTTTAAATGTTTCTAAATAATAATGTAATGAAAACCTGTTGATCCCAGCTAGGGTGTAGAGCTATTACAATTTAATCTGTTAATTTAATAAAGCTATGTTTGCCCTAGCTGTTAATAACTTGGTATTCTGTGATGTAAGTTTTATCACATGCAATTGATAGTTTAGGAAAACAAGGATAATAACAGTGCAGTCGTCAGATAATTTGATTGCTTATGAATATGCAGTTTTTCTATTCTAGCTATTTATTCCTGTATTTGTCCATTTTGGACCTCTGATGAAAGGATAAATTAACACAGTAGCTTTCTTTCCGTCTGTACAATATAATACAGTGAAGACAATATTCATATAAGATCAATCAGATTCTAAAACAATAAGAGATAGAAAAATGGGAATATGGTTAAACAGAATGCATGTTATTGTTTTCTTTGAAATAATTAATAAAGATCAGTAATTCTAGTTGTTAACATAATGATCACATTTAGAAATAAGAAAAGAACCTACTGCTATAATCGGTTTCTGTTAAGTTGTGTCAGCATACAGAATTGAATAGTAAAACAATACATGCATAGATCTAATCTACAGCTGCTAAAATACAAGATGCATGATAACATAGTTTGTGCATGGGTGGTCTTTGGTTTAGATATTTAGATGTATGCTAGGTTTCACTTTTAGCAGGGAAGATTTAATGCTACCTCTTTGTACTGGAGTACGATGCAGCTCCATGCATGGGGAAAAATGCAAAGGAGTCATTTTATTAGTTTAGCAAATCTAAATTAACTAGGATTTGAAATTTTCTACTATGGATCATTAAATAATAATACTAAACCATTTTCTGAGAGCATTCATGTGATTTGAAAAAGAAAACACACCAGAATAGAACCTAAAGGTAATGGGAGGAACAAATCGCTCAAGAAACCTGTTCCACCCAACCTGCTCCCAAATAGCCAAGATGTCTGCCTTAGGACCCCTGAGCCTATCCACTGATCCACCAGGAGGAAGAAGGTTCTGCAGCTTAGGACTTCCACTTGCAGCAGCAAGAAAATTTATATATCCAGCCTTACAGGCTTAGTAATTCCATGGGATCAGCACCAGCACCTCTGGTCTGTCCTTCTCATAATATTTGCAGACTTATACTTGCACTCTCCATAGCCTCCCCTATTTGAATCTCTCAGCCATCACCTGATGAGCATGAGGAATGTTTCTGCAGAAAACATTGTAAGAGCTGCCTGCTCAATTCGAATTGCCCTTTATAGGCTGCCTAGGTCTTTTGTAATTAACTGGTCATTAGTGAGCTGCCTGCTCACCTCTCTCCACCTGGAGAGGGAAATGCCACAAAATTAGGGGGAGTTGTCCCATACCAACAACTAATGGTAGAGTGCAAATGCTGCCATCTGTCCCAATCCTTCCAGCAACTTCCATTCCTCCTAGTGGATCAGTGGATACTCTTGTAACAACTTCCTTGAGTGTTTGTCTCCCATTTTCATTTATTAAATAAAAATAATGAGTCATTACATTCAATTTTGACCTACTTGGTCATTATTACAAACTTGTAATTATAATTTAACACAAAGTATTTTTTGCAAAAGGAATAATAATAGAAAATAATTATTCTCAAAAATTGGGTAGGTGACATACACCCCCCCTTAAGCCTCAACATCGTCCTCGATGTTGCTTTATTCACTCATTGAGTGTTCCTGGAACAAAGTTGGGTATGCAGCCCGCATACTACTCTCCAACTCCTAGGTAGCCTCTGCTGGGCTATAGTGCTTCCATTGCACTTTTACTTGGCCAAACGTGCAGTTCCGGAGTAGAGTTTCTTTCCTTGCAAGAATAAAGTCCGGTTCCACCGAAAAATCGCCGCCTTGTTCCACCTGAACATTATTCCAATTTACAACATGAGTAGGATCATGCACATATTTCTTTAAAAATGAAATGTGAAAAACATTATGGACTTTGAGGTTTGAAGGTAGGGCTAATTGATATGCCACAGGTCCAACCCTGGACAAGATTTCGAAAGGGCCACAATACCTGGGTGCCATTTTGGCACAGCTTCCCAATTTTAAGGAACTTTTTTTCAGCCTTACCTTAAGAAAAACATGTTCACCAACCCAGAACTCTCTATGAGTTCTTTTAAGGTCTGCTTGACTTTTCTGTCTATCCTGGGCAGCTTTAATATTCCCTTGTACTTTCTTCACGATTGATTCTAATTCTTGCAACAATTCTGGCCCTAAGGTGACCCTACTAACCGGACCACTCCATGACACTGGTGTGTTACACTTTCTCCCATAAAGGATCTCAAATGGGCTAAGTTTGGCTGAGGCATGGTAGTGATTATTATACGCAAACTCTGCTAAATGCAAGTAGTCTTCCCACTTACCAGGCTGATCCTTAACATACAGCCTGAGCATATCTTCCAATATTTGGTTCACCCTTTCAGTCTGTCCGTCTGTTTGTAGATGGAATGCAGTGCTGAAATTTAAGGTGATGTTTAACCCCTTGAACAAAGATCTCCAAATATTACCTGTGAACTTCGAATCTCGGTCTGAAACTATTACCTTGGGTATGCCATGTAGTCGAAAAACCTGCTTCATAAAAATTTCTGCAATATCAGGGGCTTTATGGGTAGTTTTGACAGGGATAAAATGGGCTGCCTTGCTAAGTTTTTCTACTACCACCATGATGGAATCATGTTGTTTTTGATTCTTTGGTAACCCAGTGATGAAATCTATACTTATGACTTCCCATTTCCAGCTGGGTATAGGTAAGGGCTGCAACAACCCAGCAGGATGCTGATGTTCCACCTTCACTTTTTGACAATCAAAACACTTAGCTATATACTCCGCTACTTCATCCTTCATCCTGGGCCAGTAGTACTCCTTCCTTAGCATTGTGATGGTTTTTTGGTAACCTAGGTGGCAAGAATAGTGGCTTTTGTGCATCTCATCCAATATCAGAATTTTTACTGCTGGTACGTTTGGTATGTACAATCTGTTTTTGTACTGCAGTAAGCCATTTTCCTTCAAACTGAAATCTGTTAAAGAATTTTCAAAGTTGTTTTCTGCTGTCCTTTCCTATAATTTTCTATATTCCTCATCCTCCTTGATTCCTTCGAAAATCTGTTCCTCCAAATCTATTGCACATGTGTTGATGGCTGAAACAAAATGTATTCTTGCATTGCGACTTAATGCGTCGACCACTTTATTCTCCTTCCCTTTAATGTGCTGAATTTCAAAATCATACTCACTCAGAAAAGTTAGCCATCTGGCTTTCCTGGCATTCAAATTTGTTTGATCTAACAAATATTTCAGCCCCATATTATTTGTCATCAAGGTAAATTTTCTACCAGTAAGGTGGTGACGCCACATTTTTAAGGCATGAATCATTGCTAGAAATTCTAGGTCATAGGTGGAATAGTTCTTCTCATGAATTTCCAGTTTTCTTGATTCGTATGCTACAACATGTCCCTCCTGCGTTAGGACTCCTCCCAGTACATCATTGCACGCGTCTGTGCATACTACAAAATCTTTATTAGGATCTGCAATCCTCAAAATAGGCGCTGAAGTCAATAATTCTTTTAACTTTGCAAAACTGTCCGCACACTTTTGGTCCCAAACAAACTTTTTTCCCTTTTTCTGTAGCGACGTTATGGGGTTTGCGATCTTGGAAAACCCTTCAATGAATTTTCTATAATAACCAGTGATGCCCATAAACGATCGCACATCTGTCATATCTTTAGGAACCGACCATTCATTAATGGCCTTTATCTTGGCGGGGTCAACCGTAATCCCTTCCTCAAAGATTATGTGTCCCAAGTACTGAATCTTGTCTTTGTAAAAATCACATTTGCTGAATTTTGCATACAACTGGTGTTCCCTCAGAACTTGTAGAATGATACATAGATGTTCATCATGCACCGCATTCACAGCAAACATCTGACACCCTTTTCTAATTGCCATTTTTACTTGCGTGGCTGAAATCTGCCGAACGGATGTTTTTCTGGGGACGCCTTTTACCTCTGCTGTCTTTCCTTCATCATCCAGGCAATTGAAGCTTTTTTCATAACAGTTCAGAATGACCTGATGGGTTTCTAACCAATCCATACCGATTAGGATGTCATATGACCCTAATGGCAGAATATTTAGCTTAACTTGCGTGGTTAGCTGATTCATAGATAAAGCACAATTTTCCACAAAATCAGAAACCTTCCTTTTTGTTCCTGCCGCTAATCTAACTAACCAGAATTTATTGGGTTTCTCTATTTTCAAATTAAGCCTTTCTACCACAACTGGTGATATATAACTTAGACTAGCACTGGGGTCAATTAAAATAGAAACGGGGTGGTTTTGCAGCATACCTTCGACCTCCACCATTGAGACTTGGTGTTCTGCCTGTCGGTTGTCTAAAGCTGCACTAATTCTGGGTACTTCTCTTGCCACATCTCCTATAGTAGTTTCAGATTGTATAGAGTGAATATGATTGGCCGCCCGTTTCTTGAGGGGACAGTCTGAGGCATAATGGGGCCCTTGGCACTCAAATCATTTTATAGGTGGATTCTGTTCATTGGTCCTGGTAACATTGGGGACATTCCTGGGTGCTGTAAATTTCTGTTGCTGATTATTTCTATTCTGCTGAAATTTTTTATTCTGAAAAATTTTCTTCTAAAAACTGGAATTGCCGCCATATCTAAAATTCTTCTTTTTCTGTTCAAAGTTATTGGTTTTTGAGTTTTTCCAACTAGGTACCCCTTCTCTTCTCTTATTCTGGTCAAAGAAAAAGGTGGATTTCCTCATGGATTCCTCTAGGGTCTTAGGGTTATCGTACTCTATCCTGTCCTTGATGTGGAAAGGTAGACAACTTAGGTACCTCTGGACCTTCGGTTTTTCTTCCACCATAGACGGCACGTATCTTAGCAGACTTAAAAACTTGCTGTTCAGTTCTTTCATATTCATTGTTCCCAGTTTCAGATCATAAAATTCCTTGGATTTTTCTTCATAATACTGCTCAGATAAGAATTTCTTCTTGAAGTGTCTTTTGAAAGTACTCCAACTCACATATCGGTCTTTTACACCTTTTACCTTTTTAAGGTCTTGCCACCAAATATCTGCCTTCCCGGTCAGATTATAAATTGCCATCTTCGCCTTCAAGGACTCCGAGTAGTCATAGATCTGAAAATACTTTTTCATGCCAGACAACCATGCTTCTGCTGTCTCTCCTTTTTCTGTCTCGCAATTGAAAATTGGGGGTTTGATTTTCTTGAATTCACCAGATATCTGTTCGTACTGTCGATTCCTTTTTCTTTTTGGCTTACAGTCTCCTTCACTGCTATCACTAGAGTAGTTATGCTTCTTTTTATGTGGTTGTTTGGCAGCTCTTGTTGATGTTGAGTTGCTATTTTCTTCAGCTGTTTTGGTTTGTTTGTTCTTGCCTTCCTGGGATAGCTCTTTAGTTTCAGAAGTATGTTCCAAGTTCTGTTCATATTTTGGATATTGGTCAAACAGTGCCTGCTTCAATTCTTCCTATGTCTGCAGGATTCTTTCATTGTCTTGTTTTACTGACTGGATCTCTGCTTTTAATTCATGAAACACACGCAATAATTCTGACGAATCATTACCCCGATTGCCCTGGAATTGTTGTTCCATACTTGGGCTGTTTGGCAGAAATATGCCCCTTATGTGTTCAGCTGATCCTTCCATATCTGTAATCAAAGAAATTTTTCTGTATAGGACAAAATAATTTAAACTTGAGTTAGTGAAAATTTTCATAGTCATAAATTTTCTGTTTGCGTGTTTCTTGGACCATCTTTAGGCCTAGAGTTCGAACATGAGCTCTGATACCACATGTAACATCCCGATATTTTCATAAAATTTTTAAAAAAATTAAATCGCCAAAAAAGGGGCTAATATTGTAAAATGCGGAAATAGTAATAATCAATATTTAGTAATTAATAAAAGTGTCGATTGGTAGGAACAATTTAATGGTTGTGTCCTTTGTCTTTTAATGACGTCATGAAAATCGATTGATGATTATGTACTTTATTCGTATGCTGGAATGATTGAAGATTTATGATGCATTGGAAAACATAATTCTTTTGACAAGAGCTGACAGTTTAACTTTTCTGGATGATGATGAAAGGGGTCCCACGAGGTGCCCCGAGGCTTACTTAGCTACTCCGCTAAAGCATTGCACTCGTCCTTCATGTGCAGATTCGCAGGTAAGAAAATAGCGATAAAAGTCAAAGAGTTTAATAACTGTGATAGGAATCGAAACTGCTTATGAATTTTGATGCTACAAGTATGATCTCCTTTCAATTTTGTAAGATGAACCTGTCTCTCGCAAGACTGTAGATAATTTCTATCTCAGGGTATGTTTGTTGTGAATGTTTCCATTAAGTGTTGATGAATTTACCTAAGGTCATTCCATGAATGCCTTGTGGCTGTTAAGTAATTCTTTTATAACAATGACGGTGATAGGTTGATGGCAGGGATGCATGGTCTTAAGTCATACTATGGAGAGATTGACAAATGGTTCTAAACTCTATTGCCTGGGCAATTAAAAATGGTGATGCCTTAAGCATTAACACCCAACCATGCAATGAATGCGATGGGTCCTTGGGTGGCACCATACCCTAACGATGTGTTTATATAACTTATGGTGTGGACAAGCTTTATGAGCTTTACAACGAGCCCTATAATGAACTATATAAAAGTATTTATGTGATGGGTGGAGTCAAACCATGCCCTATGGTTGCTCGTGACCTTAGTGGATGTTCATAAGCTATGAATATGGTTCGAAAATGATTGTATGGATCATATGAGACCTTGGTTATATGCTATCGGATATCATTATACCTTGATAATATTTACATGTTACAGCTTTTAACGTTGATTCGCATGGGTTGGCAGGTGGAATGATGGCCCTGCAAAATCCTGCATATGAATTGAGGGTGTAATAAATGGTTTGGTTTGCAATTAATGTGCCTGGCCACCATGTTAGGGATAGTGTTACGTGCACGTCTATGTGGATGTTTCGGCGTGATAACGTTTGGCAATTGTTGAGTTGTAACGGCCTCCTGCCCTGCTATCAACCGATATGGCAACTCCGTGGCTTGGGAGGTAGATGAGCCATTTAATGCTACACCTTCCACCTTCCAACGTGGCTTGATGAGGGTGAATCTCTGCCGTTGATCGTTGTGTATTGGGATAAGCCGAACCCTTGCGTAACTTATGGATTCTTTGTAACATTTCTTGGTCATTTGTTCGGTGGTAGGGTTTGGGAGGTGAGGCCAACCGACCGGGAGGCACTTAGGGTTTGCTGGTTTTTCTAGCCTCCCTCGGGCTTGATCCTGAGACCGATAGAAACCTTGGGTCTGCGAGTAAAAGTTATCCGTGGAAGCCAAGTCTGGAACGATGGTGTGGTAATCTACAGGCGGGATGAGTGCATTTGTGCCGGCGTTGCCGTAGCTTGTAAGTCTGGGTTTTTCAATTGAGTTGGAAGTTTTGGGAGGTATCCCTCATCGTGGTCTTCGAACTGGGTGCATCTCCTTCACAGTGGATGGATGATGGCTACGTCGAAAACTTTGTCATAACTCAGGTAATGTAACATTGCTAGGGTTTACCTACTATTCTTTGTTTCAAGCGTTTCTTCCTCATAATCCGATGCTTAACTTGTTGCATGGCTGTTGGTAGGTGACCCTCGGCGAATCCATAGGGTGCTAGAATAGTTGAAGAGGAAGAGAACTTAAGTGAACCCACCGGTAAGCTTCGGTGGTATCCCTCCTTAGTGGTTCTCCTGGAATCGGACTTGATGAGCAAGTGTTTGTAGCATGCCTTCGCGGCAGTGGCTTTGTCTCGCCTGCAGCATTTGGGCAACCTTCAGTTTTGAGTTTTGTTGATAGAATAGGTGATGTAAATGTTTAAAGTATGTGGCTGGCCATTCCTAGCATCGACGAGTTTAGCAAGGTTGAACCCTTGTGTTTGTAAATCATCTTGCATCGTTCCGTTTTATGTCTTATCGTTTGAGTACTTTTGGGTTGATGCATGAGGAGATACGTTGACAGTAACTTTGTTTTCAGTATTTGCTGTGTGTATAAATGGCGTGGGGTTTCGAAAGGAACCTCCAACAAAAGATAGTGGTGAACGTAGGGTGTAACTACTATTATTTTAAATGGAAACGATAATATTCAGGGTTTAATGACCGTGTTTGGTAAATTGGTCTTCTCATTTTTGTATCTGTATCTAATAGTTGGTTAAGATATTTTGGGTTTTATGTCTGCGTATAGTGTTGTTCGATCTTCTCATTCTTGAACTCAGATCCAAGGATCGAAAGGCATGTTTTCAGTTGTTTAATTAAAAATGTGGCTATACGCTGAGAAAATAGAAAGGAAGTGGTTTTGTTTTGAAAGCATAAGTGATAACGTTAAACCCTAGTTATCGATGTGAATGAAATCTACATGTCTAAATTGATGTTTTAAAGGATTGAGAATAACAACTCTCGATTCTGCAATTAAATTGTCTATGGTAATGAAACCTTCGATTTGGAAATTGTTTAAATGTTTCTAAATAATAATGTAATGAAAACTTGTTGATCCCAGCTAGGGTGTAGAGCTATTACAATTTAATTTGTTAATTTAATAAAGCTATGTTTTACCTAGCTGTTAATAACTTGGTATTCTGTGATGTAAGTTTTATCACATGCAAGTGATAGTTTAGGAAAACAAGGATAATAACAGTGCAGTCATCAGATAATTTGATTGCTTATGAATATGCAGTTTTTCTATTCTAGCTATTTATTCCTGTATTCGTCCATTTTGGACCTCTGATGAAAGGATAAATTAACACAGTAGCTTTATTTCTGTCTGTACAATATAATACAGTGAAGACAATATTCATATAAGATCAATCAGATTCTAAAACAATAAGAGATAGAAAAATGGGAATATGGTTAAACAGAATGCATGCTATTGTTTTCTTTGAAATAATTAATAAAGATCAGTAATTCTAGTTGTTAACATAATGATCACCTTCATAAATAAGAAAAGAACCTACTGCTATAATCGGTTTCTGTTAAGTTGTGTCAGCATACATAATTGAATAGTAAAACAATACATGCATAGATCTAATCTACAGCTGCTAAAATACAAGATGCATGATAACATAGTCTGTGCATGGGTGGTCTTTGGTTTAGATATTTAGATGTATGCTAGGTTTCACTTTTAGCTGGGAAGATTTAATGCTACCTCTTTGTACTGGAGTATGATGCAGCTCCATGCATGGGGAAAAATGCAGAGGAGTCATTTTATCAGTTCAGCAAATCTAAATTAACTAGGATCTGACATTTTCTACTATGGATCATTAAGTAATAATTCTAAACCATTTTTTGAGAGCATTCATGTGATTTGAAAAAGAAAACACACCAGAATAGAACCTGAAGGGAATGGGAGGAACAAATCACTCAAGAAACCCGTTCCACCCAACCTGCTCCCAAATAGCCAAGATGTATGCCTTAGGCCCCCCGAGCCTATCCACTGATCCACCAGGAGGAAGAAGGTTCTGTAGCTTAGGACTTCCACTTGTAGCAGCAAGAAAATTTATATATCCAGCCTTACCGGCTTAGTAATTCCATGGGATCAGCACCAGCACCTCTGGTCTGTCCTTCTCATAATATTTGCAGACTTATACTTGCACTCTCCACAGCCTCCCCTATTCAAATCTCTCAGCCATCACCTGATGAGCATGAGGAATGTTTCTATAGAAAACATTGTAAGAGTTGCCTGCTCAATTTGAATTGCCCTTTATAGGCTGCCTAGGTCTTTTGTAATTAACTGGTCATTAGTGAGCTGCCTGCTCACCTCTCTCCACCTGGAGAGGGAAATGCCAAAAAATTAGGGGGAGTTGTCCCATACCAATAGCTAATGGTAGAGTGCAAATGCTGCCATCTGTCCCAATCCTTCCAGCAGCTTCCATTCCTCCTAGTGGATTAGTGGATACTCTTGTAATAGCTTTCTTGAGTGTTTGTCTCCTATTTTCATTTATTAAATAATAATAATGAGTCATTACATTCAATTTTGACCTACTTGGTCATTATTACAAACCTGTAATTATAATTTAACACAAAGTATTTTTTGCAAAAAGAATAATAGTAGAAAATAATTATTCTCAAAAATTGGGTAGGTGACAAGAGGGTACCAAAAAAGCTAACACTACAAGATTTTTAGTGATTTACCACCAAAATAACATTTAGAATAACTTTCCTCCTAATGATATCTTGAAATTGGCTCTCTTGTGTTCAATATTCATTTATATGGATGTTTGTACATCACTAATTATGACCATAATTGACTTGATTTCATCAACATTAGAGATTCTGAATGCCATGATTAGCATTGACAAATTAGCATCAACACTTTTTCCATGACAATATACTCTAGTTTGGATGTTGATACAAATGATCTTACATTTGAAATTGGTCAAATATGCATTCATATGTATGTCCAAACAAGAAAAAATGTAAATAAATCCAAATAGCAAATATGATTGACTATGGTTGAAAATAGGTGTCCATGGTTAAATGTAGCCCTAAAATGTCAATGATTGAATTTACTAATCCAATAACTCACTAATCACTAACCTTCTAATCCATATTCCCTATCCTAATAATGATAGTTGACATTGGTTGTTGGAATATGTAATGATGACTAGTGTGGTGTTGTTGGTTGCATCTATTAAATAAGGCATAACATACTTCACAACTCTCTAAATTATAAAAAGGAGTTATACCACATGCATCGTGAAGTAAATTCTCTTATTACCATTCTTTATATAAGAGAAGTGGAAAAATATTTATCCCACATGTGTTATGGGATGTAAATCTTCCATACCTCTAGCTATATAATAGAGGTGAAGGAACCCTTAGGGTATGTTGTTGAAACATCAAATGTACATTATTGTGTGTCATTGTGACATGAAGTGAAGATGGAGTGTGGTGTGATGCTTATGTGAGGATGCCATGTATTGTAGGAGGGGAAGTTTCCTAAAGAATAATAAGATCAAGTCTTCATGTGGATGTTTTCCCATTTGGGGTTTTACCATGTAAATATGGTGTACTCTTTTCTCCTTTCTCTTCCCTTTTACTCTCTTGCACTTGTTATTGTTTACTTGATCCTTATTTTGATAAGAGATTAGACTAGTTGATTATGATTATTATGTTAGTAATCTTATTGCTGTATGTTAATGTGTATTTCTCAATAATCAAACATTGGTTAACCATGATTAATGGGCATGGTTGATGCTACTTTATTAATTGACAACTAACCCCTAACCTAATCAACATTAAAAAATATGGTTAACTATGTTAAATTATGTTTGACTATGCCTAAATACAAGTGTCCATGGTTGAATGTTCTTTAAAGCTAGTGGTTGATGCTATTAACCCCCTAACCTATAACTCAATAATCATGTTGTCTATGGTGAAACATGGTTCCATATAATTTTCTATGGTTGATGCTACTCCACTAACTAACCACTAACCTCAATCCTAATGACCACTAGAAAATATGGTTCACTATGTTTGATCATGGTTATATATGGGTGTACATAGTTGAATGTAGCCTTAAAATGTTAATGGTTGATGTTACAAACCCCCTAAGCCCTAGCCTTTAACCTAGTAATAATGATTGAGTATAGTCATGATCATGGTTGAATATGGCTAACCATGGTTGCATAGTTGTCCATATTCAATGCTAATAGACTAATTGAGCACTGGCCCCTAACCTACTATAGTAATGCCCATGATCAAACATTAGTGAATGTTGTTTATTATGTTTGATTATGTTTGACTATAGGTGTCCATGGTTAAATGTAAACATAAATGTTGATGGTTGATGCTACTAATCCATTGTCCCCTTAACCCTTAACCTAATAATGATGGGTGGCAATGGTTGACCTTGGTTGAAAGTGGTTGACTGCGATTAATCAAAATTGCATATTGTCATCTATGGTTGGTGTTGCCCTACTAACCGACCACTAACCCCTAACTTAATTACCTCTAATAAATATGGTAGAGTTTTCTTTACTATGTTTGACAATAGGTTTCTATAATTGAATGTGTCCCTAATATGTTAATGGATGATGCTAATAACCAAATAAAACATGAGCCACTAATGGCATGCTTGGAGCAATTTTGCTTAGTGATATTGGCATGCTTGGGGTATTTATGCAAATATATAACACTTAATGCATTCATGGAATGAGAATCCACTAACTTAGAATCTCCTAAAGTTTTAAGCGTTAATAATTGTCCTTAATTAAGTATTACATATTGGATATTTAAAATCAATATTATTAATGTGGTTATGTGGGTTTGAGGCCTCCTAGCTAAAATGGCCTACGAGATAGTGATGCATTTCAATCATATACCACTTGCTCATGAAACAACTATCACCCCTTGATGGAACACCCTAGCATTGTTAGGTTAATTTGGCATCTTGATGGATTGAACTATCCCTTTTTATGGAGCGCTTAGCTTTTAGGCATGGCTTGATGATGTTTGCAAGATTTTTATTGGAGCACTCTAGCTCATTTGATGTGTTTCACACTTGGAGGTGATTTGTTGTTGGTTTTCCTTGGAGTGCCCTCCCTTCTGACACATATCTTGGGGCATACATGCATTTTTTCTTGGACAGCCTTTCTCCTTGTTATTTGGATGTCATCTTCACATGGTTGATCATCATTTCTAGTGAAATGCTTCTCTTGATATTTTCTCTTATACTTTATTGTTTGAAGAAGAGGTCATCTCCTTCCTTCATGAGGTTGGTTGAATATCATAGGGACCTTGGTCTTGATTTGATGCCACTATCTTAATCAATGGAATCCTTACTCCATGGATCTATTGTTTGCACATGTTTTGATGAGGTGGTACATTGGATATTGAGCCTTTGTAGGTGGCATAATAGTTGGAAGGACTATTGTTGGCATGTGGACATCATCTTGAGCCTTTTGATGGCCATCCTAGCTTTGGACCCAGCTCTATTTTGACAGAGTGCCCACAATTTTTCTAGCTCAATGCCATTGGATGTAGAGTGGCTATGGGATTTCAAAAAAGTGGTTATAATGGAAAATCTAATAAATATTGAGGAAGTTGACAATTTCAAAATTGTCATTTAAAAAATTGAACTGCATTTTCACCACGTGTGCCACTTGGAGGGTGCACATTTCACTTGGAGTCCTGCAAGTTCCTTTGAGGATAATATGTATTGGAGTCATCCACCTTGGAGAAGGGTGTTTTGCATAACCACCTTATATTTTATTCATTGTTGACTTCACAACATGAGTTGGTTATGATCTAGCATTATTTTATTGTTTTGCTTGGAGAGAAAAATGGATCTAACCAATTTTTGAATAGTTTGTTGAGCAAATTGTGGGTCTAGGAGAGAGAATTATTATTTATTTTAAAGTAAGTTGAGATATATATATAAAGAGTATTCCTTCCTCATTCATTTTCATGGTCAATTAGGGGAGAAGTCCCTTAGAGCTTAGTTGAATATCTTTTGGTTTTTCATGGTTTGTTGAATAAATCCCTCCATTGGATGGTTTGTTGGTGCTCATGTTTCATTGATGGTGGAATCTTCAAGTGAATGGTCTTGATAACTAACAGAGTAAGTACTTTCTCTCTTATGTGGTGATTTTCAACTGAAGGTTTAAAAATTGTGTCATGTATCTTATCTGTTGGTACATTATGCTCTCTTATCCCTTGCATGACAAGTATCCTTTCATGACTTTTTGAAAATATCTTCACTAGGGTATTCCTTTTGTTAGGTTTTTGAAGTTAGTGAAGCAATTCAAGAGTGACTGGGATTTTCATCCTATATCCCTAACCCATTCTAATCATTCCTTTAAGCCTCATAAGAGTCTTGATTGACCCCATTTTACCCAATGGATAAGACACTAGTCTCTTGTCCATTCATACATATTCCTTAAAACGAAGGTATATTATTTTTCTAGAGCCATCTATTCATTTCACCTTGGTATTTATTTTAAGCTCTAGTAATCATAATATAGGGAAGCCACCCTTGAGTTGGAGAAGAGGCAACCTAAAGACAAGAATAGGGTTTGGTGTAGTGGATTGGCATCCCTCTCGGTTCCATTAAAACCATCCCTTGATATTTAGGAATTCAACTCTAAGTGTGTAATTTTGAGTGATAATAGTAACTTTGGTATAAGTGTCCATGGTTGAATACAACCCTAATATGTTAATGGTTGGAATTTCTTATAACCCACTAATAACTAAATCCCCAAGCCCTAACCTAGTATCAATAGTTGGTTATGGTTAACCATGGATGATTCTTTTTATGTAACAAACCCTTAAATTATCATAAGAGACAAGAGCACACACCATGTACGAAACAAGTAAATTTGGAGCACATCTCCAAAGTAGATAAGAGAGATGAATTATATAATAACTCTTTTAAAGAATAGGAGAACCTCCTTCAAATACCCCAAGGCATTTAAACATTTGATTCCCATGTTCCCATGAATAATGATTACATGTCTTCTATATATAGTACATATTGCAACTCATTGCACATATGGTTCCTTCATTAGGCTAACCCTATTACATATACAATTATATACATTTACCCCATATATTCTCTCCTTGGGGTCATATCATATACATCTACTCCCATTTATGCCTCCCTTGGTTAATATCAATGCCATTGCACTAATTGGCCAATATCCCCTAACCTAATGATCATTAAAAATTATGGTTGACTATAGTGGACTATAGGTGTCCATGGTTAAATGTAACCTTAATATGTTAATAATTAATGCTATTGACCCATCAATCCCCTAAGTCTAACCTAGTAATGAAGGTTGAATATATTTGACCATGGTTGTATATAGTTGTGCCTGGTTAACGTTGCCTCACCAACTAACCACTAGAACCCATAACCAAATGACTACTAACAAATATTGTTTACTATGGTTGATTATGCTTAACCATGGTTAACTATAGGTGCCCATGGTTGAATTAAGCCCTAATATGTCATTTTTTTATGGTACTATTCCACTCACTTGATAACCCCATAACCCATGACTAATAATTATCACTAATCACGATTGAATATAGTTGTACATGTTTGATGTTACTCCACCAACCAACCACTAGCCCCTGACCTAATGACCATTTTAACAAATATGGATTACTATGGTTAACTAACATTAACAATGGTGAACTATAATTATCTATGGTTTAGTTTATCCATAATATGTCAGTGGTTGACACTACTAACATGATAACCCACTAATAATCATTTCATTAATCCTTAAACCAATTTTGATGGTTGAATATGGTTAACCATGGTCAACCATGATTGATGTTTTCCAACTAATAAAACACTAACGCCTAACCTAATGTTGAGTTTGTTTGACCATGGTTTCATGTATCCCTAATATGTCCATGGTTGATTCCACTAATCCACCAACTCTTAACCCCTAACCCCATAATAATGATTGATTATGGTCGACTATTGCTAACCCTAGTTGACCATGGTTGCATATAACAATTGTGATTAACACTACCTACTAATTGACAACTAACCCCAAACCTAATGACCACTAATAAATATGGTTTAATATGTTTGACCATAATTGAGTATATGTGTCCATGGTTTAATATATCCCTACTCTATCAATGGTTGATTCTACTAACACGCTAACATGTTAATACCTAAAATAGTAATGATGGTTGAATATGGTTGAATATGATTGACCATTGTTAATCATACACCACTAACTGACCACTAAACCCTAATATAAGGACCACTGGAAAATGTGGTTGGATATGACTAACAATGTTTGACTTTAAGTGTCTATGGTTGAGTGTATCCCTTATGTAAATGGTTGATGCTACCAACTCACCAATTCACTAACTACCGACTTGCTAATATGTAACCCATTAACGATGATCAGTTATGGTTAACCATGATTCCATGGTTCATACCACCCCACTAACCATTGAACTCTAATCTCTATCCAAATAACAATGGTTAGCCATGGTTGAATACAATTATCCATATTTGGTGCTAGCCCCCTAACTAGCCATTAATGACTAAAGCATCAACACCCAACCTAATGACAACTAGTGTGTGTGTGTGTGTGTGTGTGTGTGTTCACTGAATCCACCAAGAATATGCAAATATGCCAACATGAATCAAGGTATGACCAGAATTACATAATCCATTCATTCATTACATAGGGGCTCAACAAGAGCATTATGTCACTTACAAGAATTGAACATGGGCGGGAGGGTAAGAGTCATTCCTCCCAACCACCCAAGCTACATCCAATGGACAAGTAAATATATTTGAACACTAACCTAATTCCTTAACCCATTAGCTTTTGAAGTAGCCTTCTTCACAATACTCTATATTTTCAATCAAGAAAAGTGAGTAAATTTCAAATGATCACATTCATCTCAAACACATACATACATATAATGATGATCATTTACAAATTTAATGTGACAACTTGCTACTAAAACAAGCCTAACTCCCTCGAGGTGCAAACCTTTCATCCACTTTCACATACTAAAAAATTGTATTTTAAGAAATTTAATCATTCTTAATGCATGGCAATTCTCTTAAAATAGATCTAAAATTGATTATATTAATTAAAATAATAATATAATTCACAAATAAAAGTGTAAGACAATAGGTATACACTTACAAAGTTAAATCAATGATACTTAAAGTGAACAATTAGATGGCTCATCTCTATCAAATCCATGACGTCCATTGGAGTGTATGTAACACACCTTATTTTGACATTCATTAACTAAAACTCTAATATCAATTAGCTAAGCATTTATTGCTTATTATCTGCTAGACTTAGATAGATCGATTAAGACTATTGTTAAGATGACATGTGTACTCCTTTGAGGTGTGGACGGTAAATGGAATTGATTGTTTTAATTTATTAATGACAATGAATATGTTATTTCATTTGAACATGCAAGTTGAATATGCAATATCCATATGTGGAATGCTAATCTAGTTCGTTTGTAAAAGAACTTACATGATTATATATTTAAATTGTGTTTTAGTGATATGGATTAACACGTGAAAAAATTAGGTATGTTTATACATGAGATGTTATGTTACTTGTAAACTAACCCACATGTTGATTGGCTACGAGATAGTCAGATACCTAAAGTGCCAAGGGGCACGAGATGTCTTGGACATCAAGAGGATAATGATGTTATATCAGTTTTCATGTTATTTGATTGTGAATTCCAATATTTCTATGACTTGTGGGTGAGTGTGAGTTTTGGCAGGAACTACGACTTGCCCAAAGTGGTTGTTCGATGACGAGAACCCTTAGATCAGTGATGGCACAGTATGGTTGATGTAGGGCATTGACCCTAGTACTATCAGGGGGGTGGAGGCATTTCCCACCGTTTATCCTCCGAAACCCGGAGTCGTGGGAGGGCTATGCTGAGCACGCTCCCGTGGATGTCGGATGACGACTAGTGGGTGCCTGCTAGGGAAGCTTGGTCGATGTGGTCAATCGACACTTCCGCTTACGGGTTCTATACGTGGTCATACACATAGTCGAGATTCCTTGGTATATTCCAACAGAGGATGGGATGGTGAGGTCAAGAGCTGGAAGTAGTGGTGATTAGGTGGTTGGAGTATTGATGGGATGGATGGGACCAATGATGGATTGGATGGTGTTCTTGATTGTTATTAACCATCATGATTATATGTTCAATTTCATCATTATGTTTACCTAATTCTGTTTTATTGCTTCTGTATGAATGATTATGAATGATGAATGATGCATTGTTTAATTGTTCTTCTATATGTTGTTTGCAAACATGTAATAATGATATTTTAGGAGCATTAAAAGTGATTAATAGTACCCACGCTTAAGGCGTGTGCACCGGCCATGCATATGCCAATTCGTGAGTACATTACTATGATTGGTTGATCAATGAATAAATTAATATGATTATATTAGCTATTAGTAACTTGGTTGATAAATTGTTGAAAGCATTACTTGTGTCTTGAAAGTATGAGTTTGTTGACTTGTTTAAATATGTTTTAGATTTAAATGAATTGTTGAATTATTGAATGACATATATAATTTTATACATATAATATAACATATGTCATAGTATAATATAGTATATGAAAATATCTTACTTGACTTATGTATAAGAAGATAATATAAATAAATGGATATAGATAGGATTGCACAAATTTTTAGAAAAGAATTGTCATAGTTGCATTTAAGATAGAAGCATGACAAGTGAGACTTTGCAACCATGTTTATTAATATTTTATTTATTTAAATCAAATTGCTATGTTTTTTAGAAAATGAATTTATTGATTGTTGACTATTATTTTATTGGAATTTAGTGATGGATGAGGAGGAGGATGAAGACTTTTGATATAAATAGGAGACTTGAGATTGGGAAGAGGGAGGTTCTTTTTCTCTTGAATGATGTTTTGGGGAGGTTTTTCTAGGAATGAGAATTTTGGATATTTTGGGGTATGAGAAGTTTGGAAGAGTTGGAAGAGTTTGAGAACTCTTGGAAGATTTGATACATAGCCAACTAGTGCATCAGTGTTCTCTTCTTTGGGGGTCTCCGGCTAGGGATACGGCTATGCTCCTAGGTAAAACCGTGGTTCCACTTTGGGAAATGAAGATGGAAGCAAGTCGAGGAGAAGATGGAAGCTTGCTTCGGTTTGGACTTCATCACCATTCTTATATCTAGGTATTTTTCTTGTTATTTTAAATTGTTTATATGCTATTGTAAATTCCTTATATGCTTATATGTTGCTTCCTCGAATTGAATTAGTATTAAAACTCTTATAGAATTCCATAATGAAAAGAAAATAAATGTTAATTAGATTAAAATTCATAATAATACATTTAGAGGCATTACCGTATAACCTTTAATATTTTCATTGGCGTGCAACCTTTACGTCAGATATTTCTTTGTCAAAGATTCTTTGAAGTGATCTTTATATATGTATATATTCAAAGTTACGAAGTGTAATCTACTTAATAGATTGAATAGCAATTAAGTTAATTGTCTGTTCGCTGCCTACAAAAATTAGGGTTTCACATCATAAATTGGTAAGCGAGGCTCGGCATCAGAGTCCCATGTGTTCATTCAGTGACGCGTAGCGCTCGGCGCAACAAAATTGAGTCTGCGCACAGTTGTCTGAATAGCGCATTCATCTGCCTTATAGATTGGCGTAAGTACTTCCTCAGCTTAGTACTTGCGTCTCATTCAAGGCAGACAGCGACCGATCCGGCCTGCTCTGCGATAAATCTTTGATTTCATTGCAATGAGGTTGGTTCGTACATACGTTTCTTTCTTCAGAATTCCTTACATATTTTCTGCTTTTAACAGTCCTGTTCTGAACTGAAGAATACTAGATAAAGATGCAAGGAGAAAATAGTAGCGAACTCTGTTTTGAGAACAATATTTTTCCTGTATTTGTTTTGTTTCATGATACTTTGAATGAAGCAAAATGTAGCCAAAGAAAAAAGGAAATTGTCTTTCGTTTTTTCTAAATGCATTTTACAAGTTAAATATGTAAAATAGAAAAGATAGCAGAACCTTTGGAAATTATTTTGATATCCTCTGTTCTGGTTAGTAACGTCTGCGATGTTTATTCTGCTGGAAGATGCATACATCGGGTAATATCTCAGTAGGATTTGCAATATTTTGTCTGGAAAGTAAGTTTAGATGCAGATGTGTGAAAGACTTACTTCCAAGGGAAAGGGAAAGATCTTAAAAACCTAAGGGAAAGGGAAAGACCTTCAAGACCTTATAACTGCGATAGGATTTACTTCTGAGAAACAGGGAAAGACCTTAATACAGAGCGAAAGTTTCAAGATCCATTTTAAATCCGGAATTATTTAGAACAACGAGCGATCCGAGAGTTTCTAGAGTATTATGTATCCGTCTTAAGCCCATAGATCGGCCCTATAAAGTAGCATAAATCCGTTTTAAACACAGATTAAGGATTTATTTACAGTAAAGAAGCGAAAATGGATCGGATTCTCACCGTGCAATGTCAATTGTCTTCTGGTTTTATATGTTTACGCTTATTTAATCTGTTATCTTGCGTTTTTTAAACGCCTCGCGTCGCTGTGATATTTTGAAAATGGAAATTATGTATCGTTGATTTCTGGATTTATTGTAGGGATTGCATTTTGCAGGAGCTGGATCGAAAAAAAAACATTTTATTGTATTTTCTTCTATCTTTGGCACATTTCTATTGCATTTTTTATGTGGCGATGGTGAAATTCGCTGAACAAAATATCTTCGATACCTTTCGATCGCATTTTTTATGTGGTGATGGTGAGATTCGCTGAAATTGCCTTTTTGTGATGGCCATGATTAGATTGAAGCTTTACGAAAAAGACAAAATATAAAATATAAAATGGGGACTTGCTTTTTAATATATGTTTTTTTAATTATTTATTAACGTGCTTTCTAATAGCATGGTGACGTGGGTGGGAATTTTAAGAAAACGACGAAAATTAAAAATAGGGACTCTACTTTTTAATATATGCTTTACGAAAATAAAAAAACAGGGACTCTACTTTTTAATATATGTTTTTTTAAATTATTTACTTTATTAACTTTTTTGGGTAACGTGCCACTAAGAGGAGAGGGTAGCAGTGATCAAATTTAAAGTGGAAGGGTATTTGTTCTCAGCGCCCTTCAAAGATGAAGGACAATATAAATAATTGTATTTCAATGGACAAGTATAAATTAACTAAACCCTTTCTAAAAAAATGCAAAAAATAAATATTGTTAATCTAAATTTTTACAATCTTAAATAATTAAGCACTTCTTAATATCTACATAAAAAATGATATCTTTTCATTAAAACTTAATTTGAACACATTAATTTGACATATATGTAACATTAATTTTATATTTTATTAAAATTAAAACTATCTATTGTATTTTTCTGGATTGAAGCACACTTCATTATACATAAAAACTACTTAGACTATGCAATAAAAATATTGGGGCATCATCATGATCTTATGCATAGTGCGAGATGTTGTAAATAAATATAGTCTTAAAATAAAACTAGAACCATGAGAAAATTACTTACTCTTAACCATGTACAAAAGAAAGCTACTAAGCAAAACGGGGCCATAATAACCTACAACCAAAAAATACATATAAAACCAACCAAAAACTTAATTCAAATTGGAGAAAGGGCAGCCATTCAAGCCTGAAAGATTTAAGAATGATAGGCATTGTGCGTCTAAGAAAAAAAAATACATAGCTCATAAAACATTAAAAAAATCCTCCATACCAAGCAAGTTAGCAACACTAGCATCACAGGGGTTGGGGCATCAAATTTTGTTGTTCAACACTTATCGCGACAACATACAGTTATGGGATGGAGGGGAAATGGAATCAAGTCTAATTCAATTGGACCCTTGCAACTCGCTTCATGTTTGAGTCTCGACAATCTTCCTTTTAAATTGAACCAGAACACCAAAAGAAGTTTCTTAATGCATCGATTTGAGAAAATTATAGATGTGAGTAACTAAGACCTTGAAGCTCTAAAATTTGATGTGTTTTGTACCAATCCATGATTCGTTGAATCACGGTCACTGGCATGAAATTTAAGTTATTTAATGAAAATAATTACTATATCTACCTCTATGTAAAAACCATTTTGAATGCTGATGTGAGCCACTACCCTTCTTATTGTCTTACCAAAAGGCATGAAAATGAGGAACAATACTTAAAATTATGGACTTCACCTTCAAAGAGTGCCTTACAATCACATTGGTAAGGAGTGATAAGAAGATCGCAACAATCCAATGTGTCAAATATCAGTCAATAGTGTCAATTAAAGATTTATATGGTAAATTTAATATAAGACTTATTTATAGTTGTCTCTTACTCTTTGCAACTTGACACATTTTATATTTTATGGTTGTTTATGCGCCTTTACCCAATTGATATTATAAGGTGAGGATGTGCATGCATAATAATCCTTAGTTATGACTATGAATACATGTACTTTTTATATGTATTTTGGTGGCGAGCGCCTAAAACAAATGTGGTGAGAAACCACATATGTTTGGAAGGACAGAGGAAGATTACATCATGATCATGCCACCCATCAAATTGAAGACTATTCCTGATCCAAAAATGTTTTTATTTATTTATTTTATTAATAACCATTGTGTTGCTTTGGTCCAAATGTTTTTTCTAACTCATTTTTTCTTCATATCGTGTGCCTAGTGTCACCTCTCTATATCAAGGCATAAATCGACCTTTGCATGGTTTGTGGTCCCAGTTGCGTGCCATTATTTGTAGTTGCGTGCCATTGAGTGTTATTTAGAGTTGTCGTGAGTCCATGACATTCATGCAAGAAATGAAGTCTTGTAGAGGAGATATCATCAAACTGACCATTTGAATTTCATTTTGACGAAAAATGAGTGGACATTCGTAGGCAAGTTCACATAGGCAGTAGGCGCAAAGTTTCAGGGTCGTTTTGGGCCTAGTAGTATACTAGTAGTGGTTCTCCGTTGTTACAACCGTAGTTGCTGACACAATGTCACACCTTATATCTTAGCTCGAAGTGACTCAAGATTCAAAGTCAAAACTGGTGGCTAATGCCTTGTAGTCGTCAGTCATCAGATCCTGCAAAGCTGAGTAATGAGTAATAAGTGCGTGACGTGAGTGAGTGAGTGATTATAATTTATGATATTTCCAATATTTTGAATCATGAGTTGAATTTTATAGCATAGGAATTTCAACATTGAAATTGAAATTTGTATGGATGGGTAATTTCAAATATTGCCCTTCTTTTGAAATTTTGATATAAATTATGTCCTTCTTAATTGGAAGGGTAAAATTTAGATTTTAAATTTTTTTTGAAGGTAAATTTTAACTTTACACTTCTAGGAAGGGCTATAACCCTTTGGAAGGGTTGGGAACGGTTCAAATTTGAACACTGGAGGGTAGGGAATTCAAGGATGAAATTTGACGGGCATGAGGTATTTACTCATTAAAATATGGTTAATAACAAACCGTATCAAAGAATCAGCAAACAATTTGCTAGAAGAAGGTATTAAGTATTTTTCAAATTGTTATTAATTTTTATTAATAAGCTTGTTAAGATATGTGTATGTTTAGATAAGTGTCTTGTAGTAGGTGGCCTCTTATTATATATGTAACAATGAAGATTGAAATTTTCCTATTTGATTAAAGAGTAGGTGGGTGATTTTTCTTTCAATGGAGATGGATTTTCTTTCATTCCATTTGTTATTTCTTTCTTATACTACCCTAGCATTGTCCCAATATGGGGTCATGCCTTTCCTTTTAGTGCCTCTCCCTAGCCTTTGTGCCCTTCCTTTAGAGGATAAGTTAGTTTTCAAATTCGAAAGTGCAACTCCAAGAGAGAGGTGAGTACTATTTTAGAAGAAGTCAGTTTTAAAATATGTTAATGAAGGAATAAACGCAGCCACCCACCAATCATCAACGATTTATTAGCTCCCAAATTTACCAAGCATCAACAATTTATCATAGTACCGAATCTACCAAGCATCACCTATGGAATTTCAAACATGCTTGCTTTTTGGTTATGGGCCTTAGAAGCTAAAGCACATGTTGAATTTAGATACCGATTTCTCTAGACAGTTTGAAAGCGCTCTCCTTTGTCTGCCATAGAATTGGAGCTACTAATTTTTGTAAGATGTTATTTTCAATTTTTTTTATAAATTTAATAATTATCTAAAAACAAATTTTAATGAAACTATTCTATGTTTTTTCTTAAACATGAAATTGTTTTTGTTATTTTGATATTGAGCTAAGTTAACACTTGTGAGTGGACAAAGGCATGTAAATATTATTTTGTTGTGGGAGGCTCCCAATTCCACTTTGTACACTTCCAATACTTCCAAGTTACAATTTATAGATTTTTTGCTAAAAGCTTTTCACCTATCTATTCACATTTTTTTAAAATGATTTATTTGATATATGTTAAAAACTAGTAACATTTTATTATTCTTGTAGCCTTAGTAATTGGTTGAAACAATTACTTTTACTCATGGGTTAAAAAGCTTCTAAACAAGTTTGAAGTTGAAGTGAATGGCCCAAAGAAGAAAGGAGGAACCCTTAATTGGTTGGTACAAATTTTGACCCTCCCCCACAAAAGCACATTGAGAATTAAATTGAATTCCATGGTTGTTAATTTGAATGGAAAAAATGTATCACATCATTGGCTCTATATTAGCAAAACTTGTGCCAAAAAAATAGTTTTTACCATAAGATTTGCATCACGGATAATAGATAGACAACTCCACTTCTGTGAAATATTTGTTGTATCTAGGTATGTGTAAGTTCACGTGCAATAATAGTTGAGTAATCCAAAATAGTCCATACCTTGGAAAAAACCTTATTAAACTTCTTTTGACAAAGGAAAGAGAGAACATCATAGTACAATCTCAATTTCAATGTGTTTTTTAATGAATTGCCTCTAGAAAGGGCATATTATATTTCTCTCGCCTGTTAACCCAAGTCCTTTGGAATAAAATGTCACAGTTTCAATTACATCATCGATGCAACATGTTAACCTTGACAAATTTGGTATGTTGCATTACATGTGGCCTAAAATTAACCTCTAGAAAGGATTCTAGGTTCCACCTTTTGTTTATTTCCTAACTTTATCACTTAATGTATTTCAGATGCATAATGTTGACACATGTTAGTTTTGAGTTGTCTATGTCACTCTTAGTAGGATTTTTGTTCCACCCTTCCACCCTTGATTTTCAGAGTACATGATCAACAAAAAAAAACATGGATAAATGGGTCGATTGTTATCTTTTAATTGTAAATTAAACTCCTTAATAAAACGTATCTTTTAATTGAAAATTAAAATTTCACAATTTCAATTACACCATTGATGCAACATGTTAAACTTGCAAAAGTTTATATGTTGCATTACATGTGGCTTGATATTAACCATCGGAAAGGATTCTAGGTTCCACACTTTGTTTGTTTCTTAGGTTTATCACTTAATTTACTTTAGATGGCACATGTTACTTTTGAGTTGTCTATGTCACTCTCCTTAGGTTGTTTTTTTCCACCCTTGATTTTCAAAGCATGTGATCAACGGAAACATGGGATTGTTATCTTTTAATTGGAAATTAAAGCATATCTTTTAATTGAAAATTAAATTATTTAATAAAAACATTTTATTAAAGTGTATTTTTTTACTAAAAGTTCATCGTTGAAGGGTTATTTTTTCACTAAAACGTTGTGTGATGGGCAAGGTAAAAATTCAAAACATCAAAAAAATTTAGTTAGAAGGGTAGAGTTGAAATGAAATTCCAACCTTGATAGGAATTTGGAAAAAGCTAAAACCGTATTTACTGTTTGATGTATTTTGTGATGGTATAAGATTTCAGATCGTATATAATCGCCAAAATGTCAGTCAAATTCCATCACTACTTTGAATTGAACGTTTAGATTATTAAACAAAACTTTACTAACTTTTTGTATGTTTTTCTGGGTTCAGTTTTGTTGCATTGTAGCGGAACTTAATCACGGATGAATTAAGAATAACTAATAATAAATATTGAAATGGGTTTCTTTTGGGAGGAGTTATTTTGTGAGGAAGTTATAATGTTTTTTGGATGGAATATGGAATCAAATGGGTTTCTTTTGGGAGGAGTTATTTTGTGAGGAAGTTATAATGTTTTTTTGGATGGAATATGAATTCTGCATTTTAATTAGTGATGTTATAACTCTTTTAGAAGTTTCAAGATTGGCGAGTCACTTGTCGAACGCAAAAGTTTGAAGATTGATAAATTTAATCTTAATTTGATTTTATTTATTTATTTTGATTACCATTTAATAGATGAGAAAATTATATATATATATATATAACTACAAAGATTAAAGGCTTAACATTTTATGTAAGGCTTCACATTTTATTTAGTGATGTTATAACTGTTTTAAAATGTTTTAAAATGGGTTGTTGGGTCCAATTTTTCTTACAAAAAAGTTTAAAGATTCAAGAGCTACCTGGGTATAAAATATTTTTTTTTTTTAATGATGATGATGATGGATAATGTCCACTGAGATCAACTTGGTTTCTTGGACCTTAAGGAAAGAGAAATGAATTATTTGGAATGCTGTAAAATTGTATTCATATGTTCAGAAATCTTAGAAAGAAGCATTCTTAGGTCACCATAGATTTGGCATGTTAGAAGATTAGGGAGGTTTGTGTTGTAGCAAAGATTATGAAACTGCGATCAAATGTGGGTGTATGCAGGGCACTCTAAGAGAAACTGACTTTCATCATCAATGCTTATAGTCTCACAGAGATGGAAAATCCTTTCCACTCATGCTATTTTGGGAATTTTTCAGCGCCCTATTTCATTGTGACGCTCATGAGAGTTCATTTTCATCTTGGCTATATTAATTTTCTTCTTCGAATTGGTTAAGATAGATATATACCTTTGATCTTTCAAATTAGGGTTAATGACCTCCTTATAGTGTCTTAATTTTCTTTTATCTTCTAAATCTTTCCCATCCTACATTTTCTCTTTAAACTTAGATGTGATAGTATTTTTAATGTTGTTGATATTTTGCTAAGTGACATTTTTCGTCAATCCTACAATTGTTTAACCAAGCCATGGTGTCTTTATACCAGCCTCTCTTACGCGAAGATCGTATTGACTAGATTTTAAAGCAATTTTATGGAGTCGCTGGTCTCCCATGGTATTTATCCTATACGTGTACATCAGATACCGAGTCGCAGCAATGCTTTCAATGGGGGGAAGACCCACTTCTATTAGGAGAATAAGATAGGGCATATTGCTTTTAATTTTGAGGTTATACTTGATAAAATGCTTCTGGATTTGCTCAATATTTTTCCAGGATTCCCCAGAGATGCTGCAACCCCAAACTTCATAATTGTACATAGTTAACGAGAATGACGAGAGTTTTAAAAAGGAACTTTTTTTATCTCACGTCACAAGGTTTGCTGATTTACTATTGTTTTATATACCAAAATAAGCTTTCCACCCGCCGTCAATCATTTTTGCAATGCTAGAGATCTAGTTGAGCTTGTGATGGATATCAATTCCAAAATATTTGTAAGAAAACACTTCCTCCAAGTTGATATTTTCATATACAAAATTAACTAACGTAAATGAAGAACAAATCAGATCATTAGCAATATGATTCAAATTAACTTGATGAAATACCCCTTTTTCCATCGGAAGAAGGGACAATAAAGCAAGTTCAAATTTTATGTTCCATAACAAATTGGAATACACTACTCTTGTCTCTTCCAATGCGGAGAGTCCACTTTCTTAGATTTGATAATCATAACATAAAATTTGATTATATGTATTTTTTAAATATTATTTAATGAATAAATTTTTAAGATGTCATTATACAAATTTGAAGACGCATGGGTCACGTGGATTACCAAGTAATTCTTAATTTTTTTAATATCATTTAATAATAAATAATATCAAGTTGTATTTTTTAATACTATTTAATAAATAAATATTTAAAATGTAATTATACAACTTGTATTGTGTTGTTTTAACATACTATTTTAATAACTAAATATTCAAGTTTATTGTTTTTTATAATATTTAATAAATAATAAATATTCAAGTCCTATTTTACTTTTTACATTCTTTAACATAAATATTCAAGTTCTATCATCATAAACTTAGGAGAAAACATGGCCACTGCGACATTCTTTCAGTTGTTGCTCTTCTTTCTCTGTTTCCTTAGATCTAGAAATTTCCATGATAGCAATGGCAAGCTGCTAAATTGTGTCCTCCTCCATCAGCTTGGAACCCACTGAGTGAGCTTTTTGGGACTATGCATTCTGAGATTGACTATAATAATGTTGAAATGCATTTATGTGTCATTTATCAACTTAGTAATTTTCTTCCTCAGCTCTTTAACTTTGCTCGCAATGTCCTCCTGCTTAACGTCTTGATGTGCACTAATCCCCTCAATCCATCAATCTACAAATTCAAATGCCACATCATCCTCTTAATCTCATGGATACCATTCAAACCTTCTCCCTTGGCTACTCCCAAGCTCAAGGGGTTGCCCATTCCAAAGAATATAAAACTCCTAGACAAGGAATGGTTCCCCTCCTAAGGGACAAATTTCCCACAACATACAAAACCTTAGCCACAACAAATGGTACTTGATACAGAAACCAAAAAATCACCCCACAATCTACACCAAACGCAAATACCTAGCTCTTATCCTATCCAAATGAAATGTAGAAGAGGTGAAATCCCTTATCTTTTTGCTCCACCCAAGAATGGAAGGTTGAGCTGACACATTTAGAACCTATGTCATCCTACCTTCTCTACATTCCAAATCTTGCCGCTATTGGAATATGTAATGATGGTTGAATGTATTAATTTGGAAGGTAATAATGTCCACTTTAATGTGAAAGAGTTATCTCGCATATATTATGTAATAATTTACTCTTTTTACCATTTATTATATAAAGAGGTGAAATTACATTTATCCCACATGTAATATCGGGATGTACTTCCTCCTTACCTCTTGGTATATAATAGAGTCAAGAGGGTCTTATCATGACACATGAGAAACATTGAAAGACATCTAATGATCATCTTGTGGGCACATTGTGTGTGTTGTTGTGAAGATGGAGTGTGATATGTGGGAGCTCTCTATTGTAAGATTGGAGATTATTGATGAATAATAAGAAGACAACCTTCTCGTGGATGTTTTCCCATCTAGGGTTTTATCACATATATATGGTGTTCATTTTTTCTTTTTTTCTCCTTGTTCTTTATATTTTATTATTTGTTGTTGTATGGATAGGAGGGTGAAACCATGAAAGATGAGCAACACTTTTTGGCCAAACGTGATGGTGAAAATTCAAATTTTTACTCATTCATGAAATCGAAGCCCTCAAAACTCATACATGGTTTTCTAAGTACAAGTTTAAGAAGAAAATAACAAAAAATAATCATATGAAGTCAGAAACTTGCAAATTATATGCCAATGAATAAACAATTCATTAACGAATCCATTGAAATGAAGTTCGATATCTAAGGTGTACCCTAAGATACCCCAGATGCAGGTGATTTTCAAAATTTCATGGTGTGTGGGGAGGCAATCATGGAGCTCACCACATCCCACCTCGTGGAGGACTCTCGAATTGCTCGCCATGCACATTTAATCGTCTCAACAAACTAAGTTTGGGGCTTTAATGAAGTCGACCCTTTGAGCTTTTAGCAGAGTGTTGAGGCCTCGATTGTGCAGGGTAATTGCAAGGTACTGGAATGGGTTCCAAGGCTCCCAACAGAGGGTGAAAACCCAGACTAAAAGGCTTCGAAAGACCCTACGCAAGAGCAGTTCTATCCCCAGCCTGTTTGGTATGGAAATCTCCCACGGATATTCGGCCTCCGCTGGCACTCTATGAGTCGTTGTTTCAATCACTAAGATCGGTTCTCCACTTAAGGAAAACAAAAGTATGAAAAGTTAATACGTTCTAACTTAACATATTTGAGACAAAAGGGATCTACTCTAGATTAGATCTATTATAAGGAAAAGCTTGTTGTTGTGCAAATCAACCTTGATGTGAGAGGGATAAGTATGTTTTCCAACTTCAATAGAAATGAAAAAGATGCATTTACTTATTCAGTTAGATCACAATCAATTAATACAAATTAAGTGACAATAATTTAAGTATGTAACATGTTCAAGATTAACCTGTAATCACTATGTTAATTGAAAAATTAACAATGATTAAATCGAATGTTGATCATTTGCAGAAATCGATAAAGAAAACATCACAATTGACAGAAATTCAATAAAACATTGTCTTACATAGATCAGCCATAAAGAGAAATCAGTATAACAGATCCTTATGTAAATTATTGCTTGCAAAAGATTGCACACTGTAGATGACAATTTGAAGTAAGAAATCAGGCACTGTCAAAGAAATTTGAACTATAAACAAGAGATGATACAAAGGGATTACTTTACTGTATTAATGAAGTCTGTAAACAAAATTACAAAGCTCTGCTAAAACAGAGTATCTCCAGCCGTCTCCTGCTGATTTCTAACCCAAAAATTATCAACCCCTAACATCAAGAGGCATTCCTCCTTAAATAAGAATTACAACAAAGTACAAATGGAAATTCCCAAAACATAGGGATTTACAAAGTTCGGATCAAGATATTGATCCAAAAAATATCGCCACAATAATTTGAACACCTTTAGCTCCCATGATTCCCTCAAAACCTGCGATAAAGCTTGAAATGAGGGTCCTTTTCTAATTTCGGGATAAATCTCGTAACAAAATTGTGAAATTCAACAAAGGCCCACTAGCTGTTGATAACAAGCAACAGATGGTCCAACAAATCTTCCTGTTGAATCACCTTGGAATCTCCTTATTGATCCATAACATTTTCGAAAACAGAAAAATCAGACAATGGGTCTTGCTTCACGGGAGCTGGTGGCGTATCAGGTTCCTTATTGATTATAAGGTCATGGATAATGGAGTCATCTCGATCACATGGATGCTCATTGATTTTCTCTTCGTTCTTCTGAGGGAGTAATATGCAAACGGGCAAAGTTTCAAAATATTCCTCTTCGCTATCACTGCTGGTATCAGGAACACCCACGTCAAAGGGCGGTGACATAGGTTCTTGAAATAGAAAAGGCTGAAGTTCTTCTTGCATATAACATCCATCAAAGGATTCATAACCTGTCTGCATGTTGCTCACACCAGATCGTCAGAAAGGAAGCTTTCAAAATAAAACGCAAAACTTTTCTAACAAATACAGTCAACGAACTAAGTGCTTCATACTTACGACTATATTTAAGAAGAGTTAAAGAAAATCATAATGATTGAAAATGATGAGCTGCTATGATTAAAATCAAATGAATTCAGAACTGCAATCATTTGAACTGTAATGAAATGACGTCACAACATGTTAATCCAAAATGGATCATAACAAAGTACAATTTTAATAGAATCACGCACGATTCGAAGTCGCATCTGAAAATTGTCATTACAAGCCAATCTAATCAAGCAATCATATCTTCAGTGGTGATCATGAGGTGAGAACTGCAGTCAGAGACCTAGTCATAAGAACAATGAAAAACAAGGCATTAAAACGTAAGTTCGAACGATGGAATTTCATCCACTGGATCAAATGAATTGACGACAAAGATTAACCAATGCAGGACACGGGATCAGGTTTTGGAAGTTTTATCCACAAGTTTATTCATGCTTCCTGAAAGCCACAACCCAAAACTTACGGGTTTCGGGATAGCAAACTGAACCTAAACGCATAAACGGGCCTCTGAAAGCCGCAACCCGAAACTTGCGGGTGGTGGGTTTCGCAAACAGAAACAATCTAAAAAAAATTAAAAAAAGCTTTTCCCGCATCCTGCAATCCAACATTTCGGGTTGCGGGTTGCGGGGACACACAACGCGACTAAAAGGTAAAATGAATTCCCAAAATTCGAAAGCCGCGGTTGTGGGTTTTGGTTTTTGGGTTTCGGGATGAAAAATTCCCAAAAATTATTAACGAAGGGTTTCTGCAACCGCACCTTTCGGGTTGCGGGTTTCGGGTTGACCAAAATCCAAAGACCTAAAGTTGAATTCCCACAACCCGCGCCTATAGGGTTGCGGGTTTTGGGTTGGCAGGAGTAAGTGACAAAAATGCTTAAATATTAAGGCTTCCAGCAAACCGAAAACACTTAGAAAAATTCCAAGAAAACAATGATAATCAATCCAAACAAAAGTACAGGTACAAGATCTTTGAAACAAAGTCCAAAACCTCATGTTCACAAGAACACCTACCAAAATACCTTTGTGTTTATTTTGAAATTGGGGCTCCCATGCTTAGCTAAGCACGGGATCTGTTGTGGCCACAACAAATGGCGACTCGCTGGGAAGAACCAGTTATCTCTACAAACAAACTTTAGTTAAAGAAAGTATATCAGTCAACTACCTTTTCCAACCTGAAATTTAGAACATACTTATAAAGGGGACAACCAATAAGCAGAAGACATAAGATTGATATATTCCCATCGATGATCATATTAAAAATAATGCAAATATGATAAGGAGAATTAAGAAGCAACAGAGATCCTATACCATTATGTAATCAATGAACGCCAGCTTGTGTTGAACCTGGGACTAACTTAAAACTGCTCATGGATATCCAATTTACATATCACCTTGGTTTATTAATTGGTTTTATATACAACAATTCTTTCGGCTATATACATTTTTTTATTTTTTTTAATAACTACACATAAGGCCTTGTTGATATAAGACCACTGCCCTGACTTGGTAATCAGATATCAGTCGTGCCATTCACAGGTCTGATCCAGAAACTGATCAAGCTGGCTTGATAAGAGACCCCTTGTCCTTCAGCTGTGACACTGAAGGGAACTATCATGGCTTGGTGATCACCTGATGATAGCTTCAGTCCAAATTAAACCCATGATCATGGCAAGGATGGCTTGTAATAAGACCCCCCTATCCTTATACACAACAAGTGTCTTATAAAAGAAAAATATAGATTTTATTCAATAATAAACTACAAGGCACTGCCAAGGCTTGGTAACCTCATAATAGCAGCATTACTCACCAGTGTTTTCCAGGTCATGAATGGACTGACCTATGATAGGATCTTCCACCTTTTAGCAGAAACTGAAAGTCATCTTCCAAGTGTGGTGGCTTGATGTGAAGATGTCATTCCACTAAACACCTATGAACCTAAAAGGCTGGCTTAAAATAAGACACCCCTCCTTGTAATCTACCATTATTAAAAGAAAATTATTATCAAGGTGATTGCAAAAGGACCCAGAGCAAATAAAGTTGATCAGGTTATTATGATATGCTATGACAATGAGACATAAGATAAGAATATTTCAACCGTTCCCCGTATCTCAATTAAACAAATAATACATGTGAAAGATAATGACCAAGGTGGAAAGGTATCAATTAAGGTCCTGCATCTATTGGCTGTGCATTCTTTACAAAACAAATTCAAATATCAGCTGAAAGAGACTGAGACTACCATACTATTCTGCAACTTCAGTTAAAATTATCTTTAAGCAAAACTGGTTTTAACCATTACCAAATGCATGGAGTCTGTTATCAACAAAATGAAAGAAAACCAATCAAAACAAAGAAAATAGAAAACACACACCAAACCTATGTACAGAAGCACCAAAATGTTCAGACGAAGTACTTTTTGAGCAGTGAAACATTCACTGGGTAGGTGTCCATGATTCCCTCCAGTGTTTGTAATCGGTCAATACTGGGACCCAACTTTTCTGTAATAATGAAAGGTCTTTGCCAAATGTGCTGGAATTTGGTATACTGGTTTTTATCTTTATGTTGTTTGTCCCATCTTAGTACCAAATCCCCCACTGAGAATTCTCTGTCGGATGAAGATTTCTCATCAAACCATCTCTTCACCATCTACTAATGTTGATATAGTTTATTCTTTGCCTTCTCTCTATCTTCCTCTAGTTTGAGCAGTGTGTCAATCCTCTGTTGAAGGGGAGAAGAGTCGTCTTCTTGGATAGACTGAGCTAATTGCAATGAAGGGATGGTGAGATTAGTAGGAAGGACAGCTTCCTTTCCATACACCAAACAGTAGGGAGGATTCCCAATTTCTACCTTTGGGGTAATTCGATCTGCCCAAAGAGCATTATAGAGCTGTGTGTGCCAATTTTTATGATGAGAGGCTACAGTCTTCTTGAGAATATTTATCATATTTTTGTTTTAAGACTCATCCAAACCGTTTCCCTGTGGGTAATAATTAGCAGAAAACTTCGACTTAATCCCTTTTTCAAGGGCATATTGTGTCAAATCGATCGAAGAAAAATATGATGCATTATAAAAAACTAGATACTCTAGGGAACCAAACCTTGTAACTATATGGTTGTCGAGGAAGGAAATTACTTGGTTTGCATTACATTGCCTAAGTGGGATCGCTTCTGTCCATTTGGTGAAGTAATCTGTGGCTGTAAGGATGTACCTATGTTGTAGAGATGAGACAGGGTTTATTGGTCCAATGAAATCCAGTCCCCACTGCTAAAATGGGAACTGAATTGTGACTGGCTACAGTGGGAAAGCAGGTTTCTTGAATTTCCCTGTACATTTCTGGCATGGTTCACACTTTCTTACATAAGCATATGCATCTTTAAACAATGTAGGCCAATAATACCCTGCTCTGAGAATTTTATGAGCTATAGTTTCCCCTAAGAAATGGCCTCCAGCTGGTCCTGTATGAAATTGAAAGAGAATATCATTAGCCTCATCCTTTTCCAGACACCTAAGGAAAACCCCATCATAGTTTTTTCTAAACAAAACTTCATTAATGAATTAGTAAGGAGCAACTTTTAATCTCAAAGCTCTGCATTTCTTAAAGTCAAGGGTTTCAGGAGCAAACCCATGGTTCAGAAAAAAAAACTTGATATGGTCATACCATTCGGATGTAGGAGTATCAATAGCGTTGACAGAACCTATTGGAACATCTTCCTCCTACTCCCATTCAACTTGCTCCTGTGTAGGATCATTCGACTGATCAGTAAGAAGACAGAGACCTCGTCCTTTCACAATTTTGGCCGGTATGATTTCTAGATCATACTCTTGTAGGGATGTCATCCAATGAGCCCTTTTCTCGCCCAATTCCTTCTGAACTAACACATTTCTAATGGAAGAATATGGTACAATAACCTTTGTTCAAGATTTTAACAAATATGGCCTGTAATGCTTGACAGATTTGTAAACTACATAGGCCTGTTTGTCAATTTGGGAATAATTAAGCTCTGCACCTTTGAATGTTGAGCTCATAAAGGATATTGAAATCTCAGTGTCAGTGTCATGCTTCTGTGTCAACAGAACTACATAAGAGAAATCAATGGCAAAAGTATAGAGGATAAAATCCTTATCAAAATCAGGAGACATGAGAGCAGGAGCCTCAACAATAGCCTTTCTAATTTTGAAAAACATATCTTTCTGTTCCTGCAACCAAGTGAACTGTACATCTTTCTTGACTAATTGCTGTAAAGGTTTAACAATTTGAGCAAAATTAGGTACAAAACTTCGTACAAAATTGCTCTTACCAAGGAAGTACTGCATGGCTTTGCGCAAACCGGGAAAGCCAATTTTTGAAATAGCATCGATACGTTCTGAGTTAATAATCATACCTTCCTTGGAAACGATGAAACCGTGAAGCTTTCCTTTTGTCACTGCAAAGATAGACTTTTTCGGATTGAACGAGATCTTGTACTTCCCGCAACGTTCGAAAACTTGTTTCAGGGCAAAAAGATGTTCATGTCGTTTCTTCAAATATATAGTGATATCATCTAAATAAACTACGATAGAGTTATGCATCAAACCTCTGAAAGCTATGTCCATAGCTCTCTGCAATGTGGCCCTGACATTTATCAACCCGAAAGGCATTCGCATGTAGGCGAAAGTGCCCCAAGGGGTTCTAAAAGCAGTTTCCAGCTGGTCATCGGGAGCAACGATAACTTGGTTGTATCCCGAAAAACCATCCAGGAGTGAGAACATTTCTGAACCTGCTACCTTTTGCAGAATCTGTTCCATGGGTGGAATAGGATAATTATCTTTTTCGGAAGCTCGATTCAGATTTTGGAAATTGACACATAGTCTGATTTCGCCACTCTTCTTATGCACATGCTCCAAATTGGCAATCCATTGGGTGTGTCTGATAGGGAAAATTATTCAAGCTGTCAGTAGTTTTTCTAGTTCTTTTTTCACAGAAGGTTCCAAGCTGGGGTGCATTTTCCGTAGTTTTTGTTGATAAGGCTTCACCTCCGGCTTCATAGGTATGTTGTGATACATGATTCTCATATCAAAGGTTTTCAGCGCGTCACAGGTCCATGCAAAGACGTCCTTGTATTCTTTACATAACCTGATGATAGCTCGTCTTTCCTCGGGAGAAAAATTAACTCCTAAATTAATAAAACGAGGTTCTTGCTCAATACCTAAGTTAACTGGCTCGTAGTTAAGTGAGGAGCTGTGGGTTTTGCAATTGGTTTTGTGTCTGAACTTATCCTGTAAATTGTAGAATTTTTGTAGACTGATAACATATTTCGGGATAACGTTTGAAGGATCAAAGAGTGATTTTTCATGTTCTTCCTTGTCTATGGCCATGTTTTGAAATGTATCTTGGGATGTGAGGAAGTCAAGTATCTACTGGTCATCATCAAACACTTTCCAGTTTGTTACATTGTCTAGTATAGAAGGCTTGTACATGAGTTCTATTGAGAAGGTTTGAGGTGACAAACCCTCTAGCGGTATCAGCCTAGATGCTGTGTTTGCTAAGAGATCAGCATCGAAATTCTATGACCTAGGGACCGAATTAATGTTAAATGCAGAAAAGGAGTTGGTAAGGTCCCTTACCAGCTTCTGATAATTCATCAGGCAAGGAGACAAGTAGTGTATTTTATTCCTTACCTATTTGACAATGATTTCAGAGTCACTGAAGCAATGAATCACCTGTACACCCATGTCAACAACTTTTTAAAGTCCTTGAACAAGGGCTTCATATTCTGCTACGTTGTTGGTACAGTCAAATTCCAGTATGCATGCTATCATAGTTTTAATCCATTTTGGGTTAATGAGGACACAGCCTGCACCAACTCCTTCCTTAGACCTGGAGCCATCACAAAATAAAGTCCAAGCAATCCGATCTATCCTAAAATTTGTATTTACATTCAAAACATTATGTACAACATCTCCAGAGAAAGGTACGGAGGTAACCTGAGTGATTTGTGATTCTTTCTATACATATTCTTCTGGTGAATAATCGTCTATTAAATCTCCAAAGAAGGTGTCGAAAGTAAAGTGTTCAATATGTGCACTGTAATAGTTGGCAGGTTCACTGGAATCATTGAGGTCTATGACTATTTGTTTCATAAAAGGCTCCCTACTGATTTTGATTTTATTCAGTTGTCCATTATAGGGTAACCATAGGTGAGACTAGTCAGTGGCAAAGTATCCCTTAAGATTTTCTGACCAGTCCCTACTCAGCCACATCCCATAAGCTCTAGGAATGTCAGCTACAACAATGTCTATAGTTTCGTGGATACGAGGATCTGCAGATAATGTAAGCAACACATTTCTTAACCTTCCTACTACTCTGACTTTTGATCTATCGAGTTGGACAATCTGAGTGGGGTAAGGTTCCCAAGTGGCATTCAATTTCCTACAGATAGATAAGGGCATCACGTTCGATGAGGCACCTGAATCTATCATGGAGTTATGTACGTTCCTGTTGAAAATCTTGAAAGTAAGAAGAAAAGGGGGTGTCCTTTTATTTCCGGTTTTTTGATCATCTGGTTTAGTAAAAGAGTCTACGTTGTTATTCTATGATTCTCTAGGTTGTTTAATTATCACGCTTTTGGGTAAAGTATCCCTCATAGAAGGGATCTTTAAAAGTTCAAACAGAGAAATGTTTGCCTTAACTCTTTTTCAGATCTTCAGCTAGATTGTACTCCATCTCTAGAATAACCGTGTCCTTTTGGGGAACAGCCTTGCCTTTGTTGGGAACTGTTGTTGAAGATGAGGGTTCCTGAGGGGGTTGTGGCCTTGACCTTGTGTTATAAGGGTGTTGAACATTAAATATAGTCTCAGGTTCTTCTTCGTCTTCATTCATAGGAAGTTCGAAGAAATAGCTAATAGTATTCACCTGTGGGTCCTCTTGTTCTTCATCCTCTTCAGGTAACTGTGAATCTTGATTGGTTTGATTATTGGGGTAATCAAGATTAGTTTGGGATTTTGTTTCCAGGGCTCTAAAAATAGAATAGAGTTCTTCATTTGAAAGTCCTTCAGTAGGATTAGGAGGTGGTGGATTCTGAGGAGGCTGATAAGGTCTCCTAAATGGAAGCCTTACAAAATCTCTGTTTTGATTTTGATTCTTGTTATTATTTCTTTTCAAATCGACCATCTCATTTGACATTTTTTTAAGGAACTTCTTTACATCAGACATGTCAAAAGGATCCTTGTTCTGAGTAGTGGGTTTGGGGGTATTATCGGTCTTTTTTCGAGAGGTAGAAGGTTGTTCTTCTATAATTTCAGGACTATCCCTCAAATAGAACATGTCCTTCTCAACTTGTATTGCTTCAGCAAATGCCTCTAGAAAAGTCCCCTTTTGTGCGCTTTTGACCCCCATTGCAATAGGAACATGCAAGCCCTTCTCATAATAGGTTACCAACAATTCTTCTATAGGAAGAAGGTTGGCGGGAATTCTATTCTTTAGGTAAGAGAACCTCTAATTAAAGTCTTTAACCCTTTCCTTTCCTCTAATCTTCATGGAAGATAATTCTAAAACTAAGTCCTATGGTGTTTTGTCATCTCCAAACTTTTGGATGAACAGTTTCTCGAACTCATCCCAGGAAACTATGGATTGGGATGTTAAGAAAAAATACCATGTGGATGCCTTCCCTTCAAAAGTGTAAGGAACGAGTCTGCAAATGACATCCTCGTGGACCACACTCCTAAGCCTGATATCCTGCATAAAGGTTTTAATATGATCTAGTACAGGCAACTTGTCATCAAGGTTGAACTTAGGAATCCATTTCTCGGGGTTCTTAGGTAGTCTATGTTGGTCCCCGAGTATGAATACTGCATCTTGGTCCAACCAAGGTCTATTCTAGCCTTATCTAGCCATAGGTGGTTCTTCTTCTTCTTCAGACGAGGAGCTAGAAGAATGTTCGCTTTCGGATGATGAGGATGACGAGGAAGGGGAACTAGGTGGGGGTGCACCAGTTCCAACTTTTGGTTGATCTTGTACTTCTTTGAAAAGTGGATCAAGATTGTATTCAGGAGACCCTGAATTGTTAACTGTTTCTTGGTTTTGAGGATTTTGATGAGTTGTTTCTTGGTTTTGAAGGATTTGATCAACTGTTAATCATGTTCCTTGATCACTGGTCTGTGAAATATTATCCGTATGAATAGCTGCCAGGCCTCTACTTCTTTGAGCAGTGTTTCTTTGTTCTAACCTAGTGACACTATCACTAGATCTTTTTAAAATTTTATCAAGTGTGAGGGGTCCTCTTGTAGGGGATATGATGAGGATATCCCTTCTAGTTTCCTGCTGTCCTGCAAGTGTGATAGGAATGGAAGTTGGTTGTGACACTATTTGTTGTTCATATGTTGAATCCCTAAATTGGCTTCTAGTAACAACTGACAAAGTAGTTGCTATAGGAGGCTTCTGAGTATTCTATTTAGGCATGTCATACTACTGACCCTCCTTCTAACGCCATTTGTTGAGGCCTCGGTTTTGTAGGGTAATTGCAAGGTGCTGGAATGGGTTCCAAGGCTCCCAACAGAGGGTGAAAACCCAGACTGTATCCCCAGCCTGTTTGGTATGGAAATCTCCCACAGATATTCGGCCTTCGCTGGCACTCTATGAGTCGTTGTTTCGATCACTAAGATCAGTTCTCCACTTAAGGAAAACAAAAGTATGAAAACTTAGTACGTTCTAACTTAACCTATTTGAGACAAAAGGGATCTACTCTAGGTTAGATCTATTCTAAGGAAAATCTTGTTGTTGTGCAGATCAACCTTGATGTGAGAGGGATAAGTATGTTTTCCAACTTCAACATAAATGAAAATTATGCATTTACTTATTCTCTTAGATCACAATCAATTAATAAAAATTAAGTGACAATACTTAAGTATGTAACCTGTTCAAGATTAACCTGTAATCACTCTGTTAATTGAAAAATTAACAATGATTAAATCGAATGTTGATCATTTGCAGAAATCGATAAAGAAAACATCACAATTGCCAGAAATTCAATAAAACATTTTCTTACATAGATCAGCCATAAAGAGAAATCAATATAATAGATCCATATGTAAATTATTGCTTGCAAAAGATCACACACTGTAGATGAAAATTTGAAGTAAGAAATCAGGCACTTTCAAAGAAATTTGAACAATAAACAAGAGATTATACAAAGGGATTACTTTACTGTATTAATGAAGTCTGTAAACAAAATTACAAAGCTCTGCTAAGACAGAGTATCTCCAGTCGTCTCCTGCTAATTTCTAACCCAAAAATTATCAACCTCTAACATCGAGATGCATTCCTCCTTAAATAAGAATTACAACAGAGTACAAATGGAAATTCTCAAAAGATAGGGATTTACAAAGTTCAGATCAGACTATTGATCCAAAAAATCTTGCCACAATAATTTGAACTCCTTTAGCTCCCACGATTCCCTCAAAACCTGCGATAAAGCTTGAAATGAGGGTCCTTTTCTAATTTCAGGATAAATCCCGTAGCAAAATTGTGAAATTCAACAAAGGCCCACTAGCTGTCGATAACAAGCAACGGATGGTCCAGCAAATCTTCCTATTGAATCACCTTGGAATCTCCTTGCTGATCCATAACGTTTTCGAAAATAGAAAAATTGGACAACGAGTCTTGCTTCATGAGAGCTGGTGGAGTATCAGGTTCCTTATTGATTATAAGGTTATGGATAATGGAGTCATCTCAATTGCATGGCTGCTCATTGATTTTCTCTTCGTTCTTCTGAGGGAGTAATATGCAAATGGGAAAAGTTTCAAAATCTTCCTCTTTGCTATCACTGCTGGTATCAGGAACACCCGCGTCAAAGGGTGGAGACATAGGTTCTTGAAATAGAAAAGGTTGAAGTTCTTCTTGCATATAACATCCATCAAAGGATTCATAACCTGGCTGCATGTTGCTCACACCAGAATGTCAGAAAGGAAGCTTTCAAAATAAAACGCAAAACTTTTCTAACAAATACAGTCGACGAACTAAGTGCTTCATACTTACGACTATATTTAAGAAGAGTTAAAGAAAATCATAATGATTGAAATGATGAGCTGCTATGATTAAAATCATACGAATTCAGAACTGCAATCATTTGAACTGTAATGAAACGACATCGCAGCATGTTAATCCAAAATGGATCATAACAAAGTACAATTTTAACAGAATCACGCACGATTCGAAGTCACATCTAAAAACTGTCATTACAAGCCAATCTAATCAAGCAATCATATCTTCAAAGGTGATCATGAGGTGAGAACTGCAGTCAGAAACCTGGTCGTAAGAACAATGAAAAACAAGGCATTAAAACGTAAGTTTGAATGATGGAATTTCATCCAATGGATCAAATGAATTGACGGCAAAGATTAACCAATGCAGGACACGGGATCAGGTTTTGGAAGTTTTATTCACAAGTTTATTCATGCTTCCCGAAAGCCGCAACCCGAAACTTGCAGGTTTCGGGATAGCAAACTGAACCTAAACGCATAAACGGGCCTCTGAAAGCCGCAACCCGAAACTTACGGGTGGCGGGTTTCGCGAACAAAAACAATCTAAAAAAAATGAAAAAAGCTTTTCCTGCATCCCACAATCCGACATTTCGGGTTGCGAGTTGCGGGGACACACAACACAACTAAAAGGTAAAACAAATTCCTGAAATTCGAAAGTCGCGGTTGTGGGTTTCGGTTTTCGGGTTTCGGGATGAAAAATTCCCAAAAATTATTAATGAAGGGTTTCTGCAACCCGCACCTTTCGTGTTGCGGGTTTCGGGTCGACCAAAATCCAAAGACCTAAAGTTGAATTCCCGCAACTCGCACCTGTCGGATTGCAGGTTTTGGGTTGGCAGGAGTAAGTGACAAAAATGCTTAAAGATTAAGGCTTCCAGCAAACCGAAAACACTTTGAAAAATTCCAAGAAAATAATGACATCAAGCTAAACAAAAGTACAGGTACAATATCTTTGAAACAAAGTCCAAAACCTCATGTTCACGAGAACACCTACCAAAATACCTTTGTGTTTATTTTGAAATTGGGGCTCCCATGCTTAGCTAAGCATGGGATCTGTTGTGGCCACAACACAGAGTTGTATATGGTACCATGGTAATTATTCCTCTCCCCAACTATTTTACGTCCTTCTGGGATGTAGATCAAATACTTTTTGTCAGGGATTGTTTCCAAATTTTGGTGTTACAAGGTTCGAATCCTTGCAGTGTTTCCTATATGTGCTCTGTCGGGCGCCTTCTTCTTGCATGGCACGTGATCCTTAGCTCTGTTATTTCGATTTTTTTATTTTTATTTTCACTCATTTTGGGTCAGTGTTGCTCCTCTTTGCCTCCTGCACGTAGATAACAGAGGGTCCAGGCTTTAGTCTTTGGTTGAAATCATTTCCAGGCAGCTTCGTGCCACCCCCCATCATGGTAGCAGAGGCCGTGGAAGTTCTTGTAGTCGAGGGCGCATACGCTCCACGAACAATGGTTATGACAACTCCATCCCTGGTCATTTGAGAACTATTTTGGACGATTGGGAGGAGGAAATGGTGGTGCAAGAGCTGGTTGGTCAGAGAGCACGAGTTAGGCACAAACATTATTGGTTGGTAAAGAACATGCTCGCCTAGGTCTTCATGCACTCACTTGAATTTTCCTATGAGAACAATCCACCTCCTTACCCCTCTCCTACTCCAGTTCTTCACTCCTCCTCATTGGGTCCTTCTCAGGCCTCTAAGCCAATAGAGCACCATGGCACTCAGTTAGGAAAGGATCCTTCATTGGTTTGTGACAAATCCAATATAGCTTCCACTTGTGGTCACAAAAGTAAGCATGTGAAGAGAAAGAGCCTAGTGGATCTCTCCTCCTTTAGGAAGATGGAGTTTCTGCCTATAAAAGAAGCTCGTGATAGCCCTTCCATCTTAGAAGGATATCGGTGCCCAATTTTGGAGGAGAAGCCTAATGATGCAGATACAATCTGCAACCCCAAGGAATTTCGTGTTTTTTCTCTTCTTTTATATTTTGTTGTTGTTAGCTACATGTCGTTAGCTACTTGGGACTTTGTCTATGGGAATGTCGGTTGTTTTGTTTATGGTTCAAATGCACTATGTAGGTGCCACTTGAAGCCTTATTTTTTTGTTATGTTCTCAGACATAGACCTCTTTAACAGGTTTTTTACACTCCCATGCATGGGAAATCCATTCTTGCAGGCTTGTTTTGTTTTCCCGCAGGCCTGTTTTGTTTTCCCATGCATGGACAGGTTGTTAACAATTACTAGTTTGATGTTTTGGTTCTATGTGAAGCCACAGTGGGATCTCAAACATCATGACTCTCTTGTGCATGTACTATTTTTTGTATTTTAATATACTTTTTCCATGGAGCTTACAAAAAAAGGTGTATCCTAGGATAGGATTTAGGTTCGGCAAAAATAACATATTTTTTTAAAGGGGGCTAAAATTTCGTTTTAAATCCCTCGATCGAGCTATAATAGCTTGATCAAGGTTTTTAAAAATCTTGATTGAGCGTTTGTGTGCATTTTTTAAACATCTCGATCGAGGGTTAAGTGCAGTTAACCGAATGCTTGATCGGTATATTATCTCGATTGAAGGTTAAAGCACAGATAACTGAAAGCTCGATCGAGCTAATATTTCAATCGAGATTTTGGTTAACTGCACTTTAACCCTCGATCGATATGTTTCAAAAATGCGCACAAATGCTCGATTGAGATACTGTTCGCCAACTTTTCATTGTACTTCCTTTGCTCTAACCCGACCTGCGATCTATCTACCCACATTTCGCATTTAATGAAGTATATTGTAAAAACAAATTTATAAACACACATATATACTTAAATTTATGAATTGTAACTTCAGTTTTAGTCCATTGAGTCTCTCAAAGTGTATATTTTTCTAAGGATTTCAAAGGAAATTGGACATTTTCATTTCTTATTCACCAATCAACATGGGAAACAAGAATTGTCGAAGCAGGAAACATGATCAAGATCAAATTAATGAAGAAGAAATATGAGAAAAGACCAAAGAAAGGATGAGGCAACGATGAGCAACATTGAGAGAACAAGAAGAAGATGATGAAGTTCAACCTTTGGTGGATCTAGCTCCAATTGAGAACAATATAGGTATTTTTCTTATTTCATTCTTCGAATGATAACTATTTCAAACAAGTTTCTTAATTCTTAGTTCTTACCTCATTCTTTCAATTATCATGTTTCAAAATTAATTATGTAATTATCATGTCAAATTAGTTACAAAATTATTGTGTTGATTGATTCATAGTCATTGGATTTTCAAGATATTATATATGATTTTTATTGGTCACAATTAATTTTTATATACTATATAATGTAGTGAAATGTTCATGTGCATGCATTGAGTGTTATTAGAGAATATTATTTCATGCTAGTGTGCAACCAACTTACCAATCTAGATATAGCAAAAATTGGTGTGAACTCTCAAAATTTCCCTTCTAGTGTTATATTTTATTCCTCGAGGTTGGGTTTGATAGGAAGTTTCAAATATCATCTAGTGGAATTGATAGTCAAATATTGATATCAATGAACACTCTAGAACAACTTAAATTCAAATATGTACAAACATGTGAAAAAAACTTTTAATGTCCCTTCCCTTAGGGAACCATGATCAAGCCACTAACCACTCCACTCCCATGAGGTCTAGTGGAAATTATTAAATTAATTAATAAGGGAGTAATTTTGTCCTAGTACTTTATGTAATTAATTAAATTAGCTAGGGAATATATTATGGCTATGGTGTTTTGGAATAAATTAAATTAGGAGTGATGAAGTCTATGTTTTTGAGTATTTAATTATTTTTAATTATTATATGAGTTGGAAAATGCTAAGGGGCCCATGAGGGCACATAAGGAGATAAGGATGGACCTATTAGTTGTCACTCAAAAGAGGAACCGAAAGAAAAGCAATGTAAAGCAGAAAACATGGAAAGCAGAAAATAGAGCCAAAAGATGGCAACCTGGGATGCCCTCACTTGATGAATACAATCTAAGTGACCAGCTTGAGGAAGATACATCCCTAGCCAATTAGGAACATAGATCCACTCCACCTCCGCCCGAGGTGCACATGCCTCTTCAAGAAGATGAAAGCATGAAAAGCATCCCTCCACAAGGGAAAAATAGATATCATGATTTTTCCTTTTCAGACTCTGATAAGCTACTCCACCATGATACCAATTATGCGCTGCAACTAGCCTTAGTTTCCCCGACTTCAGGGGGATGGATACAAGTCAAGAAAAAACAAGGAAAAAAAGGGAAGACCTGAGAATCAGCCCATTTTAGGGATTTGATTTTCTTCTTTGGAATTTCCAAGTCATAGCTTTTCTACTATACTCTGCAAGGACCCTCTATGGGATCTGGATTTAGTCTTTAGTTGTGCCGATTCGCCTATGTCTTCTAAGCTCTTCTTTTTGGCAGATAGCCACTCCTCACTAACTTACAAAAAAAAAATGTCTTCTACAACTTGATCGACATCATGACACAATTATCTCTCTGTTTGTTATGATTTTCAAAATTACAATTCATTACATATATATATATATATATATATCATCAACATTAGGATCTAAATCTGTATTTACATGTCCAACAACTGTCTCTTTAGTGTGTTTAAGCTTTGTCTTTGGTATGATAGAGCCTTTTCTTTTCATTATGAGAAAGATCATCTCAAGTGTGATCAATTTCTTTTGGAATTATATTTTATTTCCCGTGATTGTTCAATCTATATAGGTTTTCAAAAAATTAACACCTTATAACAAAAAATAAAAATTTTAGATTAAGAAAATATTGTAAGTCATCTAAAAATGAATAATTTGTCAAAAATTGAAACCATATCTAGAAAGAAATTTATCTTAAAATAAATAAATAAATAATTTCATAATATCACCTTAGAATGGTTGCAAGAGTCTTCACTTAAGAATAATTTCGCTAAGAGAACCTTCACCATATAAAAAATTGGATAAAAAACATTCACCTCAAAAAATATTGGATAACAAAATATTTAAGAAGAATTCCACCATAAAATAAATTCCCTAAGAGAATTTTTACTATAAAAGGAATCGATGAAAAATATTTTCCCATAAAAAAAGATGAAATTGTCTATGAGAAAAAAAACCACTTTAAAATAAATTGCTTTAGAGTTTTTTAGAGACCACCTTGAAAGAAATTGTCTTTAAGCCTTTGAGACTTTTAGAAAACACCTTAAAATAAATTTCCTTTGATCCTTTGAGCCTTTGAGAAAACACTTGAAAATAAATTGCCTTTAAGTCTTTAAGCATTTGATAAAACACCTTCATAGAAATTGCCTTTAATCCTTTGACCTAAAAAATGTCTTTGAGTCTTTGAGAAAAAAATCACCTTAAAAAAGTCCCTCAGAGTCTTTAAGCCTTTATGAAAACACCTTAAGAGAAATTTCCTTTGAACCTTTGATCTAAAAAAAAATTCTTTGACCCTTTGAGGAAAAAACCACCTTAAAAAAATTTCCTTAGAGTCTTTGAGCCTTTGAGAAAACACCTTAACAGAAATTGCATTTGATATTTTGACCTAAAAAAAATGTCTTTGAGTCTTTGAGGAAAAAATCACCTCAAACAAATTCCCTTAGAGTCTTTGAGAAAACACTTTAATATAAATTGCCTTTGAACCTTTGAGAAAAAAAATCACCTTAAAAAAATTCCCTAAAAAAAAAACCTTTAAAAAGTCTCTTGAAAAAAAAAACACGTAAAAAAACTCCCTTAGAAAAAAAATCTCTTAGAAAATATTTTGTAAATTTCTCTATGAAAATGAAAGATGAGAAATTGTGGAATTGGTTTAGTTTATAAATACGGTTATGAAGAAGCTTAATTATTAAAAGTGGGCCCACATTATTAGGTCGATCGAATTTTTTTAAGATTAAAATTTTAGCCAAAAAATATTTTTAAGTTGTAAAATTGGCTTCGTTAAAATTAACGGCCAATGTAACAAACAGAGAAAAAAAAAAAAATTTCGGTCGGAAAATATATAGTTTTCGATCAACCTATTTTTTCAGCCGAAAACTTGTCAATTTTTAGAAACCAACATGTCTTCATATTTCTCCAATTTCGGAAGGTACAAGCAATGTTTAATACTGCAAATCAACTTTTGGAACGAATGCCATTATTTTCATTATTGAATTTACTTTCTGTAAGTACAAATTTTATTGAATTTGGTTGAGATCAACTAATTTTAATTATTTTTGGTTAACATGTGTCTATTTTGGTTTGATTTCTTTCAAAATTTAGTGAAATGAAAAATCAATAACTTCAAAAAACATAATGAACAAAATTGAAAAAATTATGGGACCGATCGTTGGGGTGTCTATTTCAAAATGGTACTTTTATATTGTTTAGTTTTAGTGTAAATTGGGGAAGATGTGGTGTTTTCATAAACATGTTTATATTCTACAATTTTTCCACATTGATATAATTCATAAATTCACATAATTAGTATATTCACCCGCTGGATACAAAATTATAGTCATACATTAATACACTCTGTCTAGATTGTCATGGCATATTTTGTTTTTGGTAAAGAGAATTTAAACAATGAATACATGAGGGTCTTCAAACTTGAATATTTATTAGTCCTTTCATTTTATAAGAACATACTATAAAACATTTCATGATTGACATATCAAATATCAATAAAAAAAATTTAAAAAAATAATGAATAGAAAGCTAACATATTTCTTCAAAAGTTTTGTTTTTACTGTAAAGTCGAATTCTAAAGACAAAAATAACTTTTGTTCACCGGAAGTTGAAATACTTGAGAAAACCACCTTCATGATTTTACGCTAAAAGTAGTAACAAGAAATACTACCTCCTTTATAAAGATAATTCGAATTTGAATTTAGGATCTTGCAATTTTTGGAGAGGGATTCTTTGAGACATGCAAGATCACTTTGATGCTCTAGACTAAATTGATGTTATGTAGGAAATAAATCCTCTGAGATTCAGATCTCTTTGATGGCATCTTGTAATTTTTATCTCTGTGATTGTATTCTCCTTCTGTAATTCCAAACTACTTCTACTTCCGTAAATATTTCATGATCTAATAAAAGTTTTGAGCAGCCTGCTTTTGCACCATATTCATGGTATGGATGTGTATGTGTTTGAGTATTATATCCAAGGATAGATATTTCATGTACATGACCTCTTATTCATCATAGATGCTTGTTTGTTGAATGGTAAATGAAGGTTTCTTTGTTGTTTCACATATGAATGCCATAGCTTCCATTGTTATGCACTTAACCATGATTTTATTTACATTTGTCTTAAATACTAAATTCTTAAATGCTCAGTACATTTTTTGCCACCAAGAATGTGTAATAATTGTCTAAAATTACCTCACACAATTCACTTGTTCCACAATCCCCCCCATTTATCATAAATTTCAAGTGATTACTGAACATACACCCTAAAATGCCTCGGGAGCAAACTCCCTGGTAATATATCTATCCACTGTCTTTGTATCTGCAAATTTTGAAATACAAAGTATCTAAACTCTATTCAAATAAGATTAATCTCTAAATCTTTAAAATTTGAGCCAATCTTGCCCTATCATATTTCCATTAAGTCTTGAAACATCTCAAGGGCTAACATGAGAAATGACACCATTGTTGGGGAGTGGAGAAAGAAGCTACTTTTCCTTGGGCATGGAAATGATCAAGATATGTGTTTGAATAGTGAATAGGATTCAGACAATAGGCTAATAATTTTACTTGGTGAATCCACTGATATCGATCTGGCGTCTAACAAAAGGAACACCGGAGCCAACCCTACACCTGAAAACATACAGGTTCTTGTTAACCCTGAAAGGTTAGTGACATTGTGAAATACTCAAGAGAAAGCATCTTCATAGAGCTTATAGCTTATAGATCTTAAAATTATAAGGATAAAGGTTTGATTGAAGAAAACATAAATCCTCCTTTAGTTGAATTGAAAACTTATCCTCTCATTTTCCCTAAGCGATATTAACCCACATTTAAGCCCATCCTTAGGATCCCTTGCAATCTCATCTCTCCTTAAGAAAATAACGTCATCCTATAACATTTAAGGGTGGGATCTAGAGGAAGAGGCGGTAATCCTCCACCTCCACCAACGATCAATCCCTAGGTGGTTTCCAAGCATGTTCCACTGAACCTACCAAGCAAATTGCATGATTTGCTAAACAATTACTTGAAATCGCTAGCAAAATCCAATGGTGCAAGAGTCACCTCAGCTGAAGAACACATGGCTATGTTTAAAGACTTCACTAACAACCTGTTTGTTGAATATGATGATGTATACATGAGACTCTTCATAAAAACCCTGGAGGGCGATATGAAAAAATGGTTTAGGGGTTTTCCTATAGCATCCATGAACTCTTGTCTGGTTCTAAAGGCAACTTTTATGAGATAGTGGGGGCAAAAGAGAGATCACTTGTACTACTTAACATGATTTTCTTCCCTAAAGAAGATAAATGTAGAGAATGTAGTTGATTTTAATAAAATATTCAACAAACTGTACAACAAAATCCCACTTGACATCAATCCTTCCCAAGCAGCAGCAAAGTTCATCTTTGTAGGAGCTTTTGAGCTAGAATTTGCCATGATGTTGAGAGAAAGGAGATCAACAACCATGTTCATCATGCAAGATGATGTAGTAGACATTGAGGGAAACATGACTACATCTGAAAAATTAAAATTTAGGCCTAGGTTGAATGACAAAATAAAGAAAAATGATGAGGTTGGTGTGAAAATCAATCCACAGGTTGATCTTACAAAGCAAACAATTACTCTCACAAATTGTTAAGCAAAAACTAGTCATAGATCACCCAAAACAGACATTGAATTGATGCACACAATAAAATTCTATTGAATAAGAGTACATCATCCAAACTTGGGCAATTTAATGGTTGTCCAAATATATAATTGCATCAGATAGTTGAAATCCAATGAAGGCATTTGAAATCCTCGCAAAAGCAGGCTTACTAAACTTGTAAAAAAAAACCTTAGGTGACAAAATCACTTTCCAAATCACTCCTAAGGATCACAAATTGGAAAAATCAGTGTTGTGAGGTGTTGAGTGATGGAAGATAAAATAAATCATGAATTTTGGAGAGAGGAAAAATAAGGAGAGCGAGTTGGCCAAAAAGATCCAATTTCCAAGTCAAACTAGCTTTACCTTATCCACTAAAAGCAGAAAAAGAAAAGTAAAGTTGTCTAAAGTAGGAAGGTGCACTTGTTATTCTAGGACAGTCTAAAAATAGACAGAATATTATCCAGAATCATGCCAAGCACGCTCCTATGACTTTTCATGGCAAGTGGTGGCATAAGGAGCCAAAATTAGACCAACTACGTAGTCAACGCCAAGGAAATTAACCAAAGTTGATTAATGAATGATATCCTAATTATGGAGTGGGTTTTTAATGTTCTAACACCCCCCCTTAAGACTTAATTTATGTGAAATATCAGAAATATAGGTCCCAACAACAAGGATTTGTCACCCTTTTTACATATTGCTTGTCCAAAAAACAAGGAAAGAAGGAAAACCTCATGGGAAAAAACCTCCCCTCAAAACATGGACATGAAAAAAATTAAAAATATGCTCTTCAATCCTTTTTCACCACATGTTCACCCATCCCAAGTAGTAATTTGAGGTGGTTGAAAGTATTCTCTGAGAATGCTTTGGTGAAGATGTCTACAACTTGCTCAGAAGATGGGAAAACCTGCAGAGCAATGATCTGATCATGCACTAGACTTCGAATGTAGTGCATATGAATCTCTATATGCTCGGTCCTTTTATTTTCTACTAGGTCAGTTGATATCCTTATAGCACTTTTTTATTATTACAAAATATGACTATGGGAGTGCTAAAGTCAATCTAAAACTCTAAAAGTATACCTTGCAACCACACACATTGAGTAGTTGCATTCACTGCTCCTCTGTACTCAACCTATGTTGAAGAGAGTGAAATGAAACTTTGTTTTTTACTTGGACAGTGAATTGGTCCTCCTCTAAGCATGAAAACAAATCTAGAAGTTGATTTTTGTTCTGAGCTATCACTAGCCCAATCAAAGTATGAAAAACCATGAATATCCAAGAAAGAACCAACAACCTAATGAATCCCATGAGACTTGGTGCCTTACACATAATGCAAGATCCTTTTGGAATACCTCCAATGAAGCTCATGTGGTTGATCCATATACCTTTATGATACACTCACTGCATATGTAATATTAGGTGTTGTTCACCAAAGGTGTAGATTCTACATATTCAAGTCCAATTCCTAAAAGAAAGGGAGTGTTTGTAGGATTGCATTATTAAATTTTGAATTTCTTTATCAGGTCCGATGCATATTTTGACTGAGATAATTTAATTCATGAGTTGGACTAAGAGATCTCAAGTCTAAGAAATTGTCTAAGTATTCTCAAGTCAGTCATGGAAAAAGCATGATGCAAAGTAGTCTTCAATGAGGCAATATCATCAATGGAGATTCATGTGATGAAAATGTCATCAACATATAACAAAATAATCAAAATGGAACCATTGATTGGCTTCATATATACATTCAACTCAGATTTTCATATGTTAAAGCTTTGTGACAAGAGAGAACTATCAATGTTGGCATACCAAGCTCTAGGAGATTGCTTAAGCCCATATAGTGACTTCTTCAACCTGCACACAAGATTAGGATCATAAATATAAACTTATGTATTTTTCATATATATCTCCTCATCAAGGTATCCATGGAGGAAACACTTTTTACATCCATGTGATGCACTTCCCAGTGCCTGGATGAAGAAATGTTCAGAACTAGTCTTATTGAATCCATCTTTGCAACTGGTGCAAAGGTATCATTGTTGTCTAGGCCTTGCACTTGGGAGAATCCCTTAGCCACTAAAATTTCTTTGTACTTCATTGCTACACCATCAGCAACAAACTTTGTTCGAAAGATCCACTAACACTTTACCAACTTTCTGTTAGGTGGAAGCTTGACTAGCTCCCAAGTTCCATTCTTTTGAAGAGAATGAAACTCCTCATCCATGGAACCCTACCATCTTGGGTCATGTGAGGCTTATTCATATGACGGACTATTAGATTCAACTATAAAAAAACACTTCTCATGAAGGAAAGGATATTTGACAGAAAGAGCATTATGAAACTGAGATCTAGTCCTCCTAGGATCTTGAGGATCACCCACAAGTCCTCCAGGTACTTGAATAGTTTTTGCAGCCCACTTAGGACTTGTAGGTGATCTTGGATCTGCAATCATGTGGTATTCATCATCAAAAATACCATAATTAGAAAATTCATGAGGAGCTTCACTTACTTCAATAGGTGATGGGTCAGAGGATTCTCCAATTTCCACTGCTTACAAGGGTTCTTCTTCGAATTGAACACTTCTTTCAATGAAGGATTTTTGAGTGGTCATATTCAGTAACTTCTAACCCTTGGATTATTCTGTATATCCAACAAAGATGTATGGTTTTCTTTGGGTCTGCAAATCCCTTATCTTCTTAGGTGGAATTCTAGCACATGCCTTTGAGCCAAAAATTTTGAAATGATGCACATCAGGCTTGTGCCCACTCCAAGCTTCAAAAGGAGTGATTCCTTTCAAGGATTTATGTGGCACCCTATTCTGAATATAGGCTGCACATTTGATGTATTAATCCCAAATCCTTGGAGACAAAAACTTGGAATCCAACATGCAAGTAGCCATCTCCTTGAGAGATCTATTCTTTCTCTCAACAACACCATTATGTTAAGGTGTGTATGGCATTGTATGTTGCATCTGGATGCTAGCATCAACATAGAGTTGTTGAAAATGAGATTTGATGTACTCCCCACCATAATCAGTTCTAAGGACTTTGATCTTCCTACCAGACAGGTTCTCTATAGAGGCTTTAAAAATCTTGAAAAGCCAAAGACTTTTGACTTGAGTTGGAGAAAGAAGACCCAATAGAATCTAGAAAAATCATCAATGAAGGTAAGGACATATTTGGAATTATTCAGAGATAAATTGGGGAATGGACCTAATATATCACTGTGAATAAGCTCAAGGGGTGCATAGTTTTGCTCAGATCTAGCTCTCATACTTATGCTCAGGGTGTTTTCCAAGAATGCAACATTGACAGATTCCTTTGGAAAATTTGATGTTGGTAATCCCTAAGACCATGTTATTCTCATGCAATTGATGAAGGTACTTGTATTTAAGGTGGCCAAATCTCTCATGCCATGGTTTTCTTGCCTCATTTTCATGAGTGAGGAGAGAAAAGGGTGATGAGAAAGGTACAAAGTGATAAAACCTAAAACTTTTGAGCTATGATTAGCAATACCTATGGAAACAACTCTACTTGTAGAAATTTCAGAAATTTCCAAATCATTGGGGGTGAAGATGACCTTCTTAGGAGACTCGGTATGAGTAATCCGATAGATTGACAAGAGGTTGGTAGCAAGACCTAGGACAAACAAAACATTAGTGAAAGAACCATGGTTTGGATCAATTCTGCCTTTACCTTTGGAAGCAGTTTCAGAGTCATCTCCCAACACAATTGTTGGACCACCAGAAGAATCAAGAGAGTAAAAAGACTCTCTTGTGGACACCATATGTCTAGATGATCTAGAATCAATGATGAAGGATGAAATTTTGATGTGGTGTCCATCAAAGCATGAACTCTCTCCTTGTCTTCAGAATTTGAACCTCCTTCCTTCTTCCTTGCGCCATATGGAAAAGGGATGTTGTTCTTCTCAAGAAGCTGACCCATCATGTCAATGGTATTCTTCATCCAGGAACTCTCAGGATGAATGCCCCTATTGCAGTATGTGCACTTACTCTTCTATTTCTTCTTCTAAGGATTCTTCTTGGAGTTTGAAGAATCCTCATGTGCTTTTTGCTTCTCTTTCTTTTGATATGGTGTATTTTTGGGTTTATCCTTCTTCTTTCCTTTTGAATTATTTGAATCTCCATCATCCAAAGCATGATATTTTGATGGCTTTATGGTACCCATCAAGACTAACTTGTTTTGCTCCTGAGTGAGGGATTCCATGAATTCTACTAGTGAAGGCATCTTCCAATTTCGAACTATGAGTTTGGTGGCATGGAAGGTAGAAACAAAGACTGAGTAATAGGGGCCCAATTTTGAAATAATGTCCAATATCAATTGCTCATATTTCTTATCAATCCCACACGAATTCAATTGAAGAACCAAAGACTTGAACTTGGAGAAAAATTATTGTAGGGTCTCGAAATTGCTTTGACTCGGTGAAACTAGTTCATTCTCTAGTTGGTGGCCCCTCAATTCATCAATATTTCCAAACAAATCTTGGATTTTGACCCAAACTTCATTAGAAGTGGTAAGTACATCTAGATGGAAAAGAAGATCCCTGGAAGTACTGACACATAATAGACCATAAGCTTCATATCTTCTGTTATGCCACTTGGCCTTTTATATGACTGCAGTAGGCTCGGTTTCAGTAGCCATAGTCACTGTGTAGAGGCATTTTCTCCTCAATATAATCTCCATATGTTGCTTCCAATCAAAATAATTGAATGGAGTCAAGATGATTGACTAAGATTGCTCCATGGATTCTCTGAATTGCGCCCCTGTGAGGCTAGATTGTGCCCCTGTGAGACTAAGTCGTGCCCCTGAGAGACTGGTTTGATCCTGCAAAACAATATCAGGAGAATAATTCTACTAATGGAGCTCTGATACCATGTGAAAATCAATCCACAGGATGATCTTGCAAAGCAAACAATTAATCTCACAAATTGTTAAGCAAAAACTAGCTATAGATCACTCAAAACAGCCACTGAATTGATGCACACAATAAAATTCTATTGAATAAGAGTACACCAGCCAAACTTGGGAAATGTACTGGTTGTCCAAATATATAATTACATCAAATATTTAAAATCCAATGAAGGCATTCGAAATCCTCACAAAATAAGGCTTACTAAACTTTTAAAAAACAACCTTAGGTGACAAAATCGCTCCTAAGGCTCACAAATTGGAAAAAGTAGATTTGTGAGGTGCAGGGTAATTTTTAAGGGCGAAATTTCGCCAATTGGCTATTTTTCGAGCTTTTTTCAAAAAATAAATTCGCTATTTGGTCATTTTTAGACTCTAATATCGCCTATATTTACATAAAATATGTTTTTTTATCATAATATTCGCCAAAATTTACACATTTCAGTAGTAAATTGTATGTTTCATATTTAATATTCACCTATGTATCTATATACTTGTTTTTTTCAATCCAAAATAATCACCTAGGATACTATGACCTAAGTATAATATTAGAGTCCTTAAAAAATACCCTGGTGAGGTGTTAAATGATGGAAAATCAACTAAATCATGGATTTTGGAGAGAATAAAAGGAAGGAGGGATATTTGGCCAAAAAGATCCAATTTCCAAGTCAAACTCGCTTTACTTTATCCACTAAAAGAAGAGTAAAGCTATCTAAAGAAGGAAGGCGCACTTGCTATTCCAAGATAGTCTAAAAATAGACAGAATCTTATCCAGAATCATGCCAAGTTATATCCTATGATTATTTATGGAAAGTGGTGGCATAAGGAGCCAAAATTAGACCAACTACCTAGTAAACACCTAGGAAATTAACCAAATATGATTAATAAATGATACCCTAAGTATGGAGTGGGTTTTTAATGTTCTAATAGCTAGTCCCTCCGGCCAAAAAGACTCACCAAAATTTAAAATTGAAGAGATGTCAAAGATAATTAAGAGCATCTCAAACAAAATGACCAGAATGGAATTGGAAGGGGGTAGTGCAAACTGAGCACCTTGAGGAGGGCCTCTAATACAATCCAAATCCAAACCAATATAGGAGGCCATTCAACCCTTAGATCATGCATAAAATAAATGAATATCAACTTATATATTCTCCCATCAGAGAAAACAATAACAAGAATAATAATTTTGCTAATATTTCTTGTGAGGAAGAATATCAAGAAGTAGAGGAAGAAATGAACTGGATGCAAGATGAATCTAATATAATCCACCTAAATCGAGATGATTATGAAATCTCACTACAGTCTAATACATGGACTTATGAATAGAAATGTTTTCAACCCAGTACAGGCCATTTTATGACACTTTGTAAGTTGAATTGCAAATTAAATATGACCTCAAGGCGAGAGCCCTAGCTGCAAACCAAGAAAACCAAGCTCCTGTTTAATTAACTTATGTAAATCAAATAAAGAATAATATTCCTAGACCTTCTGTTGTGGTCCAAAATGTTGATATCTCAAAGGACAAAATCTGTGAACATGTTATCCATGTTGTTGCGAAAAGGGATGAGAATCCTCAACCCAAAAGGATGGAGAATGAACAAAGAGATAAATATAAGTCTATTGTCCCTTTCAATATTGAGCATGAGTTAGGAAAAATCAACATTCATGTTCCATTGATTGAGTTTTCCAAAAACCCTACATACCAAAAGCAAATTGAGAAAGTGATAGGTGGAACATTGTCAACCAGTCAATCAGATTCCCTAAACATATCTTATGAACATCCAATAGTCCAATTTGTTCCCCACCTTGATGAAAAAGATGATTCTATTGAACCTTTATTTGTAACATTAAGCATACATTATAAGCTCCTACACAATTGCATGTTAGATTCAGGAGCATCCCATAATATGATGCCCAAGGTTATAATGGAGCAATTTGGGTTGGAAATAACCATGCCCTACCATGATCTTTATAGTTTTGACTCAAGAAAAGTAAAATGTGTGGGAATGATCAAAGATCTAGTGGTCACATTAGCCCAATTTTTTGTGAAGAGTATTGTGATGGATGTGGTAGTGGTAGATGTGACTACTAAGTATGGAATGCTTTTGTCAAGGAGATGGGAAAAGAAGCTGGGAGGCATTGTGCAAATCGACATGAAGTATTTTGGACTTAGTGTCCTTTTTGCAAGATGGAATTCTAGTATGTGACAATTTTTAAGAATTGCAATCGCTCATGTCCAATATGTGGTAAATATTTTATTATGAAAGACAATCAAGGTAACTTACAATTGCAATCTCAAATAAAAAGATTGGAAGGTGAATTAGGATACTACAAGGAATGCAATAAAAATCTAAAATTTGAGATAAGTAAGTATATCATTCTTGATAGGTTGACAGAACAAGAGAATCGTTGCTTAAAAGATCAAAATCAAGAGCTGGAAAAATCTAGTGAAGATATCGATAAAACTTTATCAGCTAAGAATGAAGAAATATCCCTATTAAAAATCATAATCAAGATCTTGAAGACAAAATTAAAAAGTCCAAAAATAACAAAGAATCACCTTATAAAAGTGATGACAACCTAGAAGAATAAATAGAGCGTTTAAACAAACTCATCGTGGAGAGAGATAATAAATTGGCGCAAGTCCAAATAAAGTTATAAATTCAAGAATAAGAGATATGTCAACATCAGCAACAGAAGAAAGAAATCCAACAGAAATATGACGCCACTTCTTACACCTAAAATCCTACCATCATGAGATTCAGTGTATACATCCCTAAAGTCTCATTGACTAAGTTATTGGCCTGGAAGAGATATAACCCATTTATACTAGGTTTTGAGAGGTCGTCGCAGGCTGCACTCATGCAACCTGCGACGTCGCAACTTGCTATCTTGCAGGGTGCAATGATGTCAGAGTAATGGACAAAAATAGCTCCTTCGAGCCCATTCTTGAAGCTAGTTGACATGGATCCCTATCCCTAACCTTGTGGGAGAGATGGCACTCGGTTCCTAACCTCTTGGAAGGATCTCCTATCTCTCTCCTACCATATCTCAACCTACCCTATCCATACCCTATCCACTTAGTCCTATTTAAATGAAGCTCATTCCCATTCCAAAGAGAGGAATTCTATAGTGTCTACATGCTGGTGAAATTACTTTGGAGAGATCTCTACTCATTCATTAAGAGACTCACACTTCCTTGGGAGGATATGGCATTAGCTTGGATGGAGAAGGATTGCTTCATTAAGCTTCGGTTGTAGTCGTTCTCTTCTATGTACTTTCCCTACTTTTTACAATAATATAAACGCTTTCCACCAATATTGTTGTGTTGATGTTATTGTGTAGTTTACCTGCTTAACTATTTACTTAGATCTGTTATCATTTAGATGCTTTTTTACTTGTTTGTCTTGTTCTATGTATCTTGACAGGTCTTGCAGCTGAGATCTGACGACCGTGAGGCATGGAACAACATCTAGGAAAAGGGACTACAAACTCAAGGTAGGACATCTAATAACTTGATCCTTAACTAGATTTAGGAAAGTGGTTTATAGTATGTTCTATTGGTTCTAGACTCTCATTGAGCTAGGGAGATCTAGCTCGCGTCCGCTCGAGTGGTTTGTCTGTCAAACAACACTATGAAGACGCGCAAGTTGGAAATTTCAAAAATCAATAACACACTAGCAAGCAATATGGAAGAAACATTTCGACTAAAGAATCATAACAAAACATTAATTACGAAGATCAAAAAATTGAAAAATAGTCAGAAGACGGATCATTCTAATGAAGACTTCGAAGGAAAAATACTAGAAAAGAAAGAATAAAATCAACGCCTGAGAAATCTTAATCAAGAACTAGAAGAACAAGTCAAGAAGTTAACAGAGGACAAAATTTTGCAAGAAGAAAAGTTTGAGAAGATTCAACACAATAGAAATCTATTAGAGAACAAGTTAGAACTAATCCATAAGGAATCATCCAGACTAGATCCGAAAAAAAAATCAAGTTGAGGAAAAAAAAGCCAAGTTAGTAAAAGAACAAACAACAAGAACTCCTTATCGACACCCAAATTATAAAAATCATTTTTACCAACGACAAGGTCAAAATGAACATAAACATAGGAGTTATGATTTCAAGAGAGAAAGAACACAAAATCAACAAACAACTCCAATGAAGATAGATATCAGATGGACAACTTCACAAACGATACAACATTTTTTCTTGGGAATTCGTAACTCTTATCATCATGTTTCGTCAAGTGTTGCAGTTATTAACACAAAATATCAAGAGATGACATTACAAGCACAAAATCAGGCGTAAGCTATGTCTTCAATAAGCTTTGAGGACAAAGCTTCCCTTAAGAGGAAGACAATGTTATATAAATATATATATATATATATAACATAATAAGATATATAAATATATATCAATATTAATTATTAATATTGATAAATATTAATATTAATAATTAAGAAATAAATTAATTAAATAATTAGGAAAAAAGTCAAAAGACATGACTTGTCGTTGAAAAGGCACAAAATGGCTTATTAAGCCCAATCAATGTAAATTATAAAAGTCACCTCGTATATTATCAAAAATATATGTTTCATACTTTACTTATGGAGTATTTATGTTACTTGCGTTGGAAGTTTCTGTAGAAACAAGTTTTCCTTGTTTTAGGAGATTCAGAACTAGTGGTGCAACAAGTCAAAAACATTTATCAGACAAATCATATTAGGCTAAGGGCCTATAGAAATCAAGTGTGGGACATAATAGATAATTATTTCCATGATTTTAACATAATTGTTATTCCCATAGAATTAAATCAGTAGGCTGACTCTCTAGATTTAGAGGCAAGCGCTTTCAAACCTCCTAAGAAAGTATAGCTCATATATGGAGAGATTAGAAAAAAACCCTCAATTCTTGATAATTTGAAATACTGGAAGGTGTTTGGAGATTATCAATAGATCAAAAGATTCATGGAAATGGATTCTAAAATTTCTTATTCATATATATATCAAGATACGAGTGAGAAGGATACAATGCAAGAAGAGGGACAATCAGTTCCAAGGATTACCAGCCACAGTGTGAATCATAAGATCTTGTAGTTGAAGAACAATGTTACAAGGGAATGTTACCTCTAGAAAAACTATTTGAAAAAAATGATATTACTTTCAATCCTATTGTCCACACAAATGCTGAGGATGTAGAGGATTTTAACATAGGTACTCAGCATGATCCAAAATACATCAACTTGTCAAAATTCTTGATTACAAACCTGAAGTAGATATACCTTAAGTTGTTCAAGGAATACATGGATTTTTTTCCTAGAGGTATGAGGAATTCAAGACTTATGAAAATGTGGTCATACAACACATGATACCTCTAAAACCAGGAGTTAATCCATTCAATAAAAAATTGAGGCAAGTCAACCCCATTCTCCTACTGATAATTGAGAAGGAAGTAAGAAAACAATTGGATAATAAGATCATAATTTCCTTGAGATACCCATGTTGGAGGTATTCTTCAATGAGAACTTGATTTGGGACAAGTTATTCAATGGATTCTTCACATAGAACTTGATTTGGGGCAAGTTATCCAAATTATTCTGAATCAAGAACATATGGAGTAGAAACTATTGAAAGTGCATACATGCAGTTGGATTTCTTATTGAACCCCTTTTTCTTCAAAAAAATATGTGTACCTGCAATATTCTTCTTTATCTGGTCCTTTATTGCAATAAGTACACCATGGCTGATCTTCTTCAGTCTTGCCATCATCAAAGTCGAAATCTTCATGAGAAATCCTTAGTTTTTTTTCCTTTTTGCCTTTGTATGGGGGATTTTTCTTGATTGCACCCTTTTTCCCCTAATTGGTTGCAAGTGCATGCACTTTTGAGGTCTTTTGGAGGCCTATTTGTGAGATATTATCTCTCTCTTTAAGGAGGGAGGCCGCAAACGAATCCACATAAGGCATTTTGTAGGAAAATCCAAGAACCAACTTATTAGAATGGGAAGCAGAAAAGATATTGTTAGAAAAACTCAATTTGGAGAGAATAAATTTGTAAATCGCCTCTTCTTATGGGCCTATAAAAGTATCTTCCTTAGTTGAGTGGTGGATCATGGATGTGTATATTTCCTTGTATTCCATATGTTGCGAAGCTTCTAGGGAATCTTTCATCCTCTCAATGTAAGTGAATATGTCCTCGTAGGATATGTGGTGTGAAGCTTTTGGGGCCTCCTTCAACAAAACTGGATTGAGCATACCAACTATGTAGCAACTGATCTAGGGAGATAGGATATCCATGGTTGAAAATGAGCTCTCTTTGATGGCTGCAAAATCACTTTTGATGCCTGCAAATGAGCTCTTTGGTGGCTACAAATGCACTTCTTTGATGGTTGTAAATGGGCACTTATTTGATGGCTGCAAATGCACTTCTTTGATGGCTTCAAATAAGCACTTTGATGGTTGTATATGAGCACTTTAATGGATGCAAATTAGCTGCAAATGGGATCTTTGTTGGCTGCACAATCCATTCTTTGTTGAAATTTGGTTGAGCTTTGATCTTTAATTCTTTTAGATGCAGAGACTTGAAGCAATGAGACAATTCACTCCATCAAATTCATACAACCGTAACAGAAGATATACCCTGGGGAAAATCCTCAAAATTATGAGAACAAAAACCCTAACAATTCTTCTCAGTATAATATAATGGATAGCAGAGAATGCTTTCTTTTACAACATAGTAGATTGCTTTCAGAAGATAAGAGATCACCAAACTTTTTGGTGAAGATACAAAAGCAATAGAGAAGAGAGATCAATCGTTTTTTTGCCCAGTACAACAATAAAAAGCACGAACATTACCCTGCACAAAGAGAAGCACCTTTCCTTCAATGGAGAAGAGAATTCACTTCACACTGGATTCAACAATCTTGTATAACATATTTATACATTCTTCTCTTCTATTTTTAACTTCTAATTTCAGGATAAACTCGCCCTCAAACTGTATGTTTTCATCTTGCATGAAGTGGTGCGCCCCATTTCTCATGCAGTGCTTCATCTCACTAAGATATCACTTAGGATGAACTCGCCTCTTAACTGAAAGATTTCCCATTTAGTTAGGTGGCTAACTTAAGTGTCAACATGCAAGTGTCACAACTCACATGTCATCTTTTAGTTTAACATAAGTGTCATCATGCAATAACACTTAGTTAACTAGATCTTCTTTGTTGTCACTTAGTTAACTCTCTTTAACTGAAGTGTCGTCTTTTAGTTTAACTAAAGTGAAAATACTTTAGTTAACTAGTCCCTTTTATTTAACAGTTAGTTAACTGAAATCATGCTAATTGATTTACTTGAAGTGACCACTGTGAGTTGTTTAGTTAACTGATACTTATCTTTAACTGATGCTTTAAATGAAGCATTGATACTTAACTGAATCTTTAATAATTTGAGTGCTCTTTAATTAGTTGAAGTGTCTACATGGGAAATTTCGAATCTCTTGATCTCTATGCTTTATCTTGTATTTATTTATCTCTTACTGCATGGTCAATATGTGCTAACTTTAATTATCCATCACATTACATTATACTACGAATAATTATCGGATGTTGTGATCATATTATATTTTTCTGGACCAAATGATCATATGCTAAAGTAATTCACTTTAGAGGTGATCAATCTCTAAAGGAGACTTAATAGCAATCTAGTGATCATGGTTAATAATATATCACCCAAAATTAAAATGATTTTAACAAGTAAAGCATGACCTTTATACGGAAGGTCCACCTCTATACGGGAGGTACATCTCATGGATACCTTTATACAGAAGGTTCACATGATAATAATGACTTGATACACACAAGTTCAGAGCCTTTTCCAACAAGACTTTACAACATCATTACTTTGATCGATTACTTCTATACGGGAGGAATAACCTTTACACAGAAGGCAATCAAAGTGCTCAACTCTATACGGGAGGATCAATCTTGACTACATAAGATTGGTTTGGAGAATGTCTCCTGATGTTGTATATTTAACATTCTTTAACCTGCAAAAGCTTGATCCCTGACAAAGAAAACACTAGTACACTAACTAGTTTAGTAACCCTACTTATATGATACCATGTGAGATTTGAGCATATAGATATAGGCAAATAAACTAAATACATATATAGTGAAAACCAAATCAACAAGAAACTAATCATATAACAAATGATTTAACATAGATCATTACACAAATACTAGAAGCATATAGGAAGAAAAGAATGATGTATTTCATTAACTTGAATGAATGGAGGTGAACAATATTTAAAGGAAGGCAATTGGAATTAGGTCAAGAGGCAACTTGAATTGTTTATCTAGTGTAATAGAGTCTATTTAATATTAAATCGACCAAAGAACACTTAGTTAGCCATGCTTGCTCTCCTTAACGAATTTACACTGACTCGTGACTTCGCAACCACTAGTTCTGATTGAAGGATGCTCAGCTAACTGAATGAATGAACATGCAAAACCCTAATATCACTCAAGGAGTGTAATACCCCCAATTTTGACTTGGAATGTATTTAATAGAAATTATGTAAATGATGTAAATATGCTAGTATGGATTCCTATTGTGGAGCTCAAGGCCATGGCTCGATTAGTGAATAGCTAGGCATGTATGATGTATATATTTTTGGACCATATGATTTCCTTATCATGACAATTCAAAATGTATGTAAATATTATGTTGAAAATTAATAAAATGCTCCAAGATGGTTGTTAAAAGAGTACTAGAGGGGCTATTATTCCACCAGAGGGGAAGAGGAAAGGGGGTCCTATGGGGAAACTAAATCTTATGTTTCCAAGCGTCAACCTTAGAACTCAACTAATTATGTCATGTGCCTTAAATAAATGAATTAGTTTCTCTTGACTATCAAACCCAATCATGGGGTTGGTGGGAAAAGCCACTTCATTTAGTTATTGAAGCATGGGGTTTGTGACAGTTATGACAGTTGTCAAAATTCTTATTTCTTCTATTGTCAAAAGCTATGTCAGTTGTATTTTCATCATTACCTCATATCCTTGGATTCAACACTCTTTTGCTCCTTCTCTCATGCATGTTCCTACACTACGTAGACTTTTCCTATTGATGTTCATGTACATTACCAAACTGTGTTTAACCCAAAATTTCGAATTTGGAGATAGAGCTTCACTTTTGGAAGGAAAAATACATGGCTGTAGGTGAGTATGGAGGTTGGGAAAGATAGAAACCTTTACCCATTTAGTTATGCTACTTTTGGATGCTTGATAAAACCATGGATTGATGTTGTATGAGGTTCTCTAATAACATACAACAGGTTGGACTCTTACTGCATGCACTGGTAAGCACTATAAGGGTTGGACTTCTTGAGCTAACTATGGATCGGTGAAGGGAAATTCCTTCCTTGTGTTGTGTGGGGTAGTTGGAAGGGTTCCATGGTTGTGATGGCTTAATGACACCCTTGTAGAGATTTGGTAGATCTTTTGGCTAAGCATATAGAGCATAGTGGGTTGTGGGATGAGAGAGAGAAGACCATAGGTGTTTCCTTCACCCCGGTGGCCTCATATCCTAGCTTGGGGGTGGCCTCTCAACATAAAGAGTATATGCTAGCAAGAGTGCCTACGGCTGGGTGGAAAATCGCTCTTACACAACCAGTTGCTTGGATATTCTTTGTTTAAAGATAAGTATTCTTATGTATCTGATGTGCAATGATTTTTATTTGTATTCATGTGATAATGATGCTTGTAAATTGCATGCTCTGTGTGTGGATTGTGTTATTTCATTGTGTGTTTTTTATTTACATATATGCACGTGCATTTTAGTTGTTATAAATTCGTAATTATGGTTATGCAACAGAATTTAGAGGCCCTAATTTAGTTAACGTCCCCTCTGTTGGCCAAGTTGGGTGAAGGGGATGTTACAAAGAGGGAGGAAATATCTCATAATAGCTAAAAAAGAGGTGCATGGAGTACCTGAACAGTGGATTAAACTCCCTAGATTCACTCCATAACCCAAAATTGCAATGTGGGACCTTAAAATCAAGGAAAATAAGCCCTAATTGAAGGAACTCACCCTCATATTCCAAAATAGAGGTCAAGAGTTCTAAAAAAGGTAGATAAGGTAGTTTAGGATCCATAGAGTTTAGAAGTAATCTGTAGGATGACTCAGGTGGTCAATATGAGTGAGGTTTGGCCCACTAGAGTCATGAAGTCAAGGTCTATGTTACTAGATAGGAGAATTACGCTATGGAGAAGGTATTTTCCTTCAATGAGAAGCATCTTTATCTATGTGATGGGTACAACTAGAGTTAACTATCCACTCACTTTTGGAAGTGTGAGCATACAATTCTCAAGAATTTCTAATGGAGAACATATAATTTTCTCCCTTTCCTTTTGAAATTTAATGTTGTAGGTCAATCAAATAACTAGTCGACACTTCCCCTTCAACCATTTTGATTTTATCCTCAAGGTATTTGAATCTTTAGTTTTCTTCCAACAAGTGTTTTATGTGTGTCTTGTCTTCCCACAATCAAAATAGGTATTCTTCTTATTACCTTCGTTAAACAATGTATAAAGACATGATCTTTCCTATCAATTTGGCCAACACAATCCCATTCTTTCTCTTGATTGTATTCTTGACTTATTTCTATATAATTACGTCAACCTTTTCCCTTATTCATATGGGAATTTTGTGTTGGAAATACTAAGAGGGTGGTGAATCAGTATTTATCACTTTTTACCATTTCAAACATTAATTATATCATGTCAACATTGACCATTAACAATTGCATTCATCATCACATAAATCATACATAGTGAACAAGAGATTTAACGTGGAAACTCAAATGAGAGAAAACCATGGAATGTCTGTCTTATATAATAACAATATTACATTCATAGGAATCACCAAATTCCAAGATTCTCCATCACCGACTGGAAGGAGGTACCAACCCCTTGGTTTACAGGCACCAATCTGAAGGAATCTCCAACTCCCTTATTTACCAACATTGAATAGAAGTAAGCTCCAACCCCCTGATTTACAGGCTCCAACCTAAAGGAAGATCCAACTCCCTTATTTACTAGCACCAACTGGAAGGAGAATCCAACCTATCGTTGCCCCATCATGCCACCTTGATATGAATAAGAAGATCAATATGTATCAATTTCACAACCTGTACCTATATCACTATCTATGTCAATCTATACCTGTATCACTTCCTCGATCAACCTGTACCTGTATCATTGTCTCTATCAATATGTACCTGGATCACTTCCTCGGTCAACCTATACCTATATCATTGTATCATTGTCTTTGTCAACCTGTATCAGTATATCACTGCCTCTATCAAACTGTCACAATCATTATCTCTGTCGCGATACCCCAATCATTGTCACATTGTCTTGGTCATTATCACATTGTCACTATCATGTTGTCTCTATATATGTCACATTATATCAATCTATACATGCCTGCAATTTATACTGGGAAAAAATCATCCATTTATTTCATTTGCATCCTCAACTTTTACATCATAGACATTTTCAAGACATTGAACATTCCAAGAGATGAGCCATATGCCAAAACATAACCATGGACTATGCCAAGATAATCACTATGATCTCTGCCAATACCATCATACAAAATTCCTAGATACTCATCAAGATCTATGCCATGATAATATCAATATCTATCCCCATATAACATCAAGATATATACCAACAAATCACCAAGATCTATGTCAACAATATGCCAAGATAATCACCAAGATCTATGCAAAAATAATCATAAAATATGCCAATATAACTACCAATATATGTGTCAATATAACCATAATCATATCCTCCATAACATCAATGACTTCACATACCATACGAAGATCAAAGATGAAATTTATCCATCAGATATATGTGCCATCACAAGAGAAACCAAGAAGCATGAACCATACTTTTTCCAAGATAAAAAGATGAAGAAACAAAAGAAAAAACAAAAGAAACTCTTGTCATTTCATCACATATCCCTTTTAACAATATTTCCAATGAGCCAAGAATTTTGTAATTCTGATTCCATATGAGAAATTTATGTCAGTTTTCGTGAATCTCCTCAATCCTCAAAGATACCCAAAAATACAAAAGAAACTCTATATCATTTCATCACATATCCCTTTCAACAATATTTCCAATGAGCCAAGAATTTTGTAATTATGATTCCATATGAGAAATTGATGTTAGTTTCCGTGAATCTCCTCAATCCTCAAAGATACCCAAAAATTTCTCCTCTACAAAGTTTCACACTTTTCTCCAAGAGGTGCACAGTACCAAAGTGAGACTTTATAGATGATCAAATGAATGTTTGATCTTCTATTTATACAATTCATCATGCCTTGTAGATTCTTTTAAGGTATCCTTAAACTCATCCTTAATTTTTGGATCTCCATATTTTAAGGGGGTCTCAAGGGTTAGTACCCCACTTCAAGGATCCATCATGACATTTCATGCTAAAAATTTTAGATCACTCCATATCTTCTCAAAGGGGTCTTAGGGATTGTCCACATCATCATACTTGGTAGATACATCATTATTTCTTGAGGGGGTCCTTGCCACTTCATGTGGTCCAATGGGCCAATGTACCACAACTTTTGGGGTCATGTGTATAAAAATCATTATGTTGGGGATACTTCATGCTTCACACCAACTTTCTTCAAACCAAATTTGGGGGACACTTTAGAGCCTTCTCCACCATGGGTCATGTAACCCCAAATTCAAGGGAGAGTGGACCAAACACTATTACTTTCAAGTTTATGTGGACCCATCATCATGATTTTGGGATATCTTTCACACTTCATCCCAATATGCTTTTCACCAACCTTAGGGGATCTCTAGGGCCTTATCCAACATGGGTTATGTGACCCCAACCACATGGTCATGTGGACCCAACACCACTATTTTAGGAATTTCTTCACATTTCTTACTGACATTGCTTAGGGACATGTTTAGGGACTTCCTTACACTTATTATCATCATGGTCATGTGATCCATCATTATGGTTGTTGAAATTTGGTTGTCATCGATGTAAACTGATGTCAAAGACGATTTAGTACTCTTGTGTTAGTTTGAAGAAACATATGAAAGGCACTTTGAAGAAGTATATTTCTGTGTCAGTTTAAAGAAGCACATGAAAGATAGTTTGAAGAAGTATATGGAGGCCAATGTGAAGAAGTGTATCCAAAAGTGCATCTAGTTTGAAGAAATATGGTACAGGTGCAGGTCTCAGGTCCACCCATTCATACTCCTTCAAGGAAAAAGCTAAAGAGTTGGTTGGAAAAAATTTTGGGAGTGCGCAAGCAAGACAAAGTGTTGATTGGACAAGGTTCGAGAAGCACGCAAGAAACTTGGAACAAGAAGTGGTCGAACAATTATGAAAATACCATATGTGTACAAGACTCACCAATCAGAAGAAGCTTTCAGTTGTTGAAATGCATACAAACACCAAGAAGGTAGTAGCAATTGAAGATGTCAAGTGCGCAAGTCCCACAAGAAATAATACATCAAGGGAGCAATACCACACCGCAAGGGTGAATGTACCACTAGGAAGAGGACCAAGTATGTGCAATACTGACAAGAGATGACACCTCAGCGACGTAGAACATGAAAAGTGGTAGAAGCATGAACCGTGAAGCAAAGAAGAAGGAAAGCCACAACCAACTTGTGGACATACAATCTGCAAAGGACAAGTATAAATAAGAAGCAAGTTGGAGATTTGAGGTAATATTGAAGTATGATTTTAAGTGGAAAGATGGAAGATACAGATTATCAAGCTTCTAATACTCGGGGCATCAAGGGCTCGTGGAACCAGAACAGGATGATCTAGCAGAGAGATGAGTGCACACAAGCAAAGGAATCGAATTGATGGCATGCATAGAATGAAGCTATGAATCTGTGATAGTTGAGTGATGACAGAAAGGAAGAACTACAAAATATGGACAAGTGCATGAAGACTGAATGATAGTATCGCAGACAGCACACAAACAGTCACAGATTATCTAAGACATAAGCACATAGACAAATTTGAAGTATATCTTGATATGTAGCAAATGAATAAGTTTATCTGATGTGCAAAGATAGAATTGCAACACAGTGAGAGATGTGGATTATGATAAGGATGATCTTAGAAAAGTGCATTAAAAAGAAAGGACGAATCATATGATGCACAGAAGGTCACAGATTGTCTAAAGACTATTGCACCAAGACAAAATAGACACATTTCAGAAGGTGCACAGTTCCATCTAATACTAATGCATGAAGTCAGGATAGTAGGATATCAGTAGATGCACAATATCAGTTGAAGTGCAGTAGCACAGAAACATAACAACATACAAGAATCTAAGTGCAGACTGCAGAGGTTGATGATGCAACACACATTTCGTGGAGTGTGAAGTCAATTGTAAAGGTGTGAAGTGTTCAAGTGAATTTTGTGATACAGAACAGCAGTTGCAATATCTCAAGGTTGTAGAAATTATCCCCAGCATAAAGAACAACAAACTATCAGAAGTGTGAGTGGATCAGTAGTTTAGCCGTGCAATATCTTATTCTTATATATCTAGGTGACAGGACAAGGAAAGGAGAAGGGGGCCATAGCCTCCTTCCAGTTGGTGCTTCCTTCAGGTCGGTTCCTGTAAAATCAGGGGTTCGGTGCCTCCTTCTAGTTGGTACTGGAGAACTTAGGAAGTTGGTGATTCCTCGAATGTAATATTTTTATTATAAAAGAGCATTTTGCGATTTTCTCCCGTTTGGGTTTCCACGTAAAAATTATGTGTGTTTTGTGTTTTTTTGCATATGTGGATGATTGTTTTATTTATGGTGGATGCATAATTAAAGTTCAATATTAATCAGTTAAGAAGATAAAAACTATTCATAATTGTGCTAATACTTATTCACCTCCCCTCTCTGTATTAAATAGATTCCAACAATTGGTATTAGAGTGGGTGTATTCACTAACAGCTTAACATCTGGAAGATAGATCCGTGCACAAATATGGACAAGCAGGAAGGTCTCTCCACCAATAGAGAACCAAGGTTTGATGGAACCAAATACACCTTATAGAAGGTCGGGATGGAAGTGTATTTTTCAATCTCTCGGAGTTGATGTCTAGCAGTCCATTGTGGATGGTTACAATGTCCTAGCAGTCGCACCAGTTGACCTAGTTGAGAAGAGACTATATGAGTGCAATGCAAGATCCATAAACACACTGCTATGTGGGTTAATGGACATTGAATTTATTAAGGTAATGCATTGCACCTCAGCCAGGGATGTATGGGATAAGCTCATAGGTGTCTATGAAGGTGACAAGAAAGTAAAGAAGGCAAAGATATGTAGAATTACTCTGGATAGTATATGAATCCTTGAAAATGAAATATGAAGAGAGTATTGCCTCTTACTTCTTGTGATTTGATTAGATAGTTAATACTATCAAGAGTCTTGGAGTTACTTTAGAAGAAGAGTCAATAGTATAGAAGATACTGAGAACTATGCCTTCAAGATTTGATGCAAAGCTATATGTGTTAGAATATAGAGCCAATATTGCAGACCTAGAAAAGGACAAACTCTAAGGGACCTTGACTACATATGAGATGACAACCGAGAAATAAATTCCCATCAGAAAAGAAGCGGCCTTTAAATCCACTAGAAAAGCTAATCATGAGCATCACAAGGACTCTTGCAATGAATCAAATGAAGAGGAGTCAAAATTCGTGAGGAAACTGAAAAGATGACATGGTAAGTACAAAAACAAACTGCCTTTCAAATGTTTCAAAAGTGGAGGAATATGAAACTTTACTTCTAAGTGTCCATACAGAGAAGATGGAGATAACGACAATGAGGAAGAAGCTAGTTCCCATGAACGAAGAATGATGCACACTCAAGACAAACCAGAGACTAGATTAAATAAGGTTCCAAAGTAGAGGAAGAGTTTGTATATTGAGGAAGACAACAATGTGTTTGAAGGAAGTGACTACAACGAGAAACCAAAAGAGGTACTATTTATGGATTTTGTGGAAGAATAAAGCAGTGATCAAAAGAAGAAGATTTATTCATCAATCAAGAAGAATACACATGTTGCGCAAATTAAACCATGATTACTGGATAAGTACTTCTTTAGTGGGTCCTTCAATACACCTTCAAAACATGTCACGGAAATTAAATCCGGCGGTCGATCTAAAGAAGAAGAAGATGCAAGTATTGATTGGGAAGGTGAACTGGTCAGTTCCTTAGATGAAATGAAGAAGCCAATAAAGAAGAATAAACTCTTACAGGATCAAGTGTCAAAATATGAAGAACAGATTAAGAAAGCTAAAGTGGTTCAAGAGTCTCTCAATAAACAAGTCTATGAAAAAGTGATGAGTTGTGAAAAACAACTGAATTGTGTAGTCGACAAGATCAAAGTGCTTGAAGAAGAGAAATCTATATTGAAGGTTTCTTTGGAGGAGTTAGCACAGAAAAATAAGATGATGGCAAGTCAGATTGAACTAAAGGATAGAGATATCACTCACTTAGAAGACAAGTTGATCGAGATAAAGGGAAAGAAACAAGTTCAAGATCCCATCATAAGTGATACTCCAAATTGTGCACATACATGAAGTGACAAGACTGGTCTTGAAGATGAAGTGAAAAATAAGTTCAAAGGCAACAAATCAATTCTAAACAAAATTATGAATGATCAGAGATCACCATAATATAATTCAGGACTTGGTTATGAAACAACATCTAGGAAGGTTTGCAACAGTGAACATCGTTCAAATCAAATGAAGTATTTTAGGTATGAAAACTCCTTCAATGATTACAACTCTTTCTATTACACTACCCGAAGAAGGACTAACAAAATGAAGTGCTAAAGGTGCAATTTTAGGGCTTGCGATGGCTTTGGACACAAGGCTATGTATTGTCAAAAAACAGTGAATTGTCCAAATGAATATATTCTACCTAACAGCTCTCGCAATACAAGGACCAAAAGAGGAGACAATCATGTGCAAAATCAAAATAGAATTGTGCACATGAAAAATTGGGTAAGGAAATCTCCTAAAAAATGTGTAGAATAAGTTGACAATACTAGTACATCCAAAGCAACAAGTAATTGCTGCCCCTCTTGCTGATCTCCGAGAGATTGAGTGAGACCCTTGAATTCAACATGATTCATATTAAGAATTCAAGGAGTATGTTAGTGAAGGTTATAATTTGAAGGTGTCTATCGCATAAATGATAATGTTGCAAAAGTTATATGTGTTAAGTTGGATTGTCGCAGAAAAGATCTTCAGTATTCTTGATGAGCAAGATATGTGTACTTAGTTAGTTGTTGTGATATGATTATAATTAGTTCTCACATGCATATTACGAGATGAAGAATAGTTCAAATGAGCATTGCTAAAAGAACACACATGAGTCTACATAGATACATGAGCACATTATATTATATTCAAAATTTGTGATTTTACAAAATACATGAGACTTTTATTGACTGAGAACAGAATTGAAGAACAAAAGAGGCAAAAAGGCAAGTTCAAGAAGACAATTAAGGCCGTGATAAGCAAAATTCAAAGCTGCAATTCAAGGTCTAACCCCGCATCTGGTTGTTGTGCAATACGAAGCTCCAAATCCATTGGAAATAGCTTGTCATACTCAGAAGTTGGCCACATGGGATAAAGCTGCAGAGTTACAGACAATGCTTATTCAGTAGATTGTTCGGCCTGAATTGAATTCAGTTCGTCAAGAATTTGTTGTTTTTGTTGCTCCAATAAGTCGACCTGTTTGCTCGAATTAGACAATCCTTTTGCGTGGCTATGCTTCATCGGCAAATGAGCATACAGATGATTGAATTTGAGCTCCTGCATTTCACCCTACCAAATGCCCATGTTGACTCTCAAATGAGTAAACTATGATTGCTGCAACTGGATAGCAAGGTGCACACTGTCAAGAGAATCATTGAACTTCTTGAAGAAGGAATCCATGACCAGAGAATATTAAAGACCGGGAAGCAATGCAACACATAGCAAGATGGAAGAAGAACAAAGGTGATGATCCAGGTATTTCACATCTCTATTGTAGAATTGGATGGTAGTTTCGCACACGTGATGTGTAGTAAATCGCATTCAAGTCTGTGAGATCCGAAGTTGGTTATGGAGTCTCCAAAATTAAATGCACAAGTTAATGAATTTGGAAAAAAGTATAAAAATCATAAATCTAATTCATTGTTCCGTGCGACCCGGGGATAATTTTAAGGACCGAGACTTATTTAAAAGTGTATAAACCTTGGCGCATCTTACCAATTCTTAAGATGTCAACTATAAAATATTTGGCGATATTTTTCTAAAATTATTTCAATTTCTAAGGATTTTATATAGTTTATATAATAATTTGGTGATTTTTAGAGTGAAAAAAGTTTACCCCAACAAAATTGGGCGAAATGGGGATTCAAAAAATGCAAATTGGCAAATCTTTTTTTGGAAAAAAATGGAAAAATAGCCCATGGGCTAAATTTCGGCCCTAAATTTATCCTTGGTGCGACCGAAATGATGTTTCCCAAAAGGTTCAAGTATGAATGCAGCATGTCAAAGTTTCCACACGAACTGATTGTCATATCCTTTTATTGCTAAGCTGGATGATAGGTGGAAAAACATGCCAAATATTTAGTTTTTGTGGCGAGGGATGCAACGTCAGAAAGGTAACAAAGGTAGTCACAGCACAGTAAATGTGACTTAAGAAACATTTAGATGCAGAAAATAAATTGACTTGAAAAGACAGTGTAAAAACAAAAGTAACTAGAATTTGGTACCGTGTAGTTGGCACAATGGGAATATTGCATGAAGATTTCTACAAGGAATGATGGAGTATTGTGTGTTAATTTTTGAGCATTAATTCAACATACTCTAGGATCTTTACTGAGAGAATAACATGTACAGCATATCAAGCATAACAATGCATATCAATCACACCAAGCAATCACATGAGACAATAGATACACAGAGTTTCACTGGGGAAAACCATTAAGGTGAAAAACCCCACAACTTCCTCAGAGATAGAAAGAGCAATGATACAACCCAAGTACACAAAGATAGTTCTCCTAGCAGCTGAACCTCCTCCTCCACTAGTGCGCCACTTTTCGAGTAGTGTAGAAGTGAATAATGATATGACCAAATAGAGTGCCTCCCGCACTCTATTTATACATGACCTGACCTACCTAATAACCTAGCAGGGCCGACTTGTCTAACTCATTCTAATAACCCATGGTTACACTAATCAGGGCCGACCCCACACTTGGTGATCTAATAACCCATCACTTGCAAGTTGTGACACTTGTTAATACAAATGACGACACTTCTGTATAGAGGAATAATAACATCTCTATAGGAGTACAATATACATAGGTTAAATACATTCCGAATTTACAATTACATCAACACTCCCTCTTAACTTGGAAGGTATTTCTTGACACAGATCCGCTAGAACAAGTCTTCTTCTCTGGATCATCGTCTCTGGATCATCGTCATCGAATCATCATAATTGCTGCTTCTATCTCATCAATATATGATCTACTTGTCATAGGAATTTCTACAGAGCCAGTCCTTTTTCATACTGGATGTAGGCCCACCACCTGCAGGTCTTCATCATCACTGGCCATACTGTGGAATCCTCGGGACTTATTACATGCGTCACAATGCCTCGAAAGAGTATCCCAGGACTTATTACAGGCACACAACCCAACCTATCAGATCTCCCAGGTCTACTTATATGTGACCCCCACCACAATGCCTCGAAAGAGCATCCCAGGACTTATTACGGGCACACAGCCCAACCTATCGAATCTCCCAGGTCTACTTACATGTGGTCACCACAATGCCTTGAAAGAGCATCCTAAGACTTATTACGGACACACAGCCCAACCTATCGGATCTCCCAGGTCTACTTACATGTGGTCATGGCAATGCCTTGAAAGAGAATCCCAGGACTTATTACGGGCACACAGCCCAACCTATCGGATCTCCCAAGTCTACTTATATGCCATAGGACAATGCCTCGAAAGAGCATCCCATGAATTATTACGGGCACACATCCCAACCTATCGTATCTCCCAGGTCTACTTATATGTCCTCCTAGAGCAATGCCTCGAAAGAGAATCCCAGGACTAATTACGGGCACACAACCCAACCTATCGGATCTCCCAGGTCTACTTATATGCTCATCTGCACAACCTGTCCACGGCCACAGAGTATCAACTTGATACTCCCCATACATCATCCTGATGTACATCATCACATGATCATCCTGATCATCATAGCATCATCCTGATACATATCATCTGGAGAAACATCCTGAAGCTCATCATCCATGATCATCCTGATCATACAATGCATCAACCTGATGCATACCAAGTATCTACCTGATGTATATAATGTATCTACCTGATACAAATCATCATACATGATCTATCTGATCATACAATGTATCTACCTGATACATATCATCATACATATGATCCAACTGATCATATCCAACATCCAACATGATGCATATACATATACATGATCCAACTTATCATAACAAGCATCCAACATGATGCATATACATATACATGATCCAACTGATCATATCCAGCATCCAACATGATGCATATACATATACATGATCCAACTTATCATAACAAGCATCCAACATGATGCATATACATATACATGATCCAACTAATCATATCCAACATCCAACATGATGCATATACATATACATGATCCAACTGATCATAACAATCATCCAACATAATGCATATACATATACATGATCCAACTAATCATAACAAGCATCCGACATGATGTATATATAGAGCAGTAACTGGAGCATCGTCCTGATGCTCATCATCCAACGCTTACATCCACAGCCATGGGAAGGATCCTCCTCTCACCATGCTTGGAATGGCTCCAACAGATGTGTCCATCACTTCTTCCTCGAAGTGTCATCAATCTGAAGAACACCAAGCCTCTCTCTGAAGTACTCAAAATTCACTCTGGCTAGTGGTTTCGTCAACACATCTACAACCTGCTTATCCATCACAACATACAGGAGCTTCACTGCTCCTCTCTACACCATATCCCTGATATAGTGATATTTGATCTCAATGTGCTTCGACCTATCATGGAACACCGGGTTCTCAGACAGCTTCACACAACTCTAGTTGTCACAAAAGATACCAGTAGCATCCAACGGGAGATCAAATAACTTAGATAACAGCTTCCTCAGCCATACTGCCTCACAACTAGCCGAACAAGCTGCAACATACTCTGCTTCGGCTGTACTTAGTGCTACGCAGGACTGCTTCCTACTAAACCAAGAGATCATACCTGATCCCATACTGAAGCAGCACCCAGAAGTTCTCTTCCTATCTGCAGCACTGCCTGCCCAGTCCGAATCAACATAACCCTGTAGGTTAAACTTTTGATTCACATCATACTTGAGCCCATAGTCAATTGTACCCTTCAGGTACCTCAAAATATGCTTTACAGCAACTAGGTGAACACCTCTGGGATCCGTCAGGAACTGGCTCAATGTGTTCACCACAAAGCAAATATCTGGTCTCGTGTTCATTGGGTACATCAAGGACCCAATCATCTGATGATACACTGTGACATCAACCGGCTCAGATGAAGCATCACATAGAAGCTTCAGGTTCGATGCCATAGGTGTGGCCATGGCCTTGCAGTCCATCATCTCAAACCTCTTCAGGATCTCTACTACATACTTCCCTTGTCCAAGGAAGATCCCATCTGCACTCTTCCACACCTCCATACCTAGAAAATAGTGCATCATCCCCAAGTCCTTCATCTTGAACTCGGCAGCAATCTTCCTCTTGGTATCGACAATCAATCCATCCTCACCTGTTACAAACAGGTCATCCACATACAATAGTAGTATCACAGGATTGCCTTCCTCAACCTTGTAGTAAAGGTTGGAATCCACTTTACTCTTGGTAAATCCCAAACTGGATAGAAAGTTGTCTATCCTACCATACCAAGTCCTAGGCGCTTGCTTCAAGCCATACAAGTCTTTCTTCAACCTGCACACATATGACTCCCTGTCATGTGTCTCAAAACCAAGTGGCTGCTCCACATACACTTCCTCCTCGACTACACCATTCAAGAAAGCTGTCTTAACATCCATCTGGTGTATCTTCCATTTCATCACTGCATCCAGGGAAAGTACTGATATGATGGAAGTGTACCTAGCTACAGGAGCAAAAGTCTCTTCATAGTATATCCCCTCTTTCTAGGAGAAGCCACGAGCTACAAATCTTGATTTGCATTTCTCTATGTTGCCATCTGCAGCATGCTTAATCTTGTAGATCCATTTGGAAGTCACCACAAACTTCCCTTCAGGTCTTGGGACCACATCCCAAACATCATTCTTCATGATCGACTGGTATTCCTCAACCATGGCATCCTTCCATTCTTTCTTTTCCGCTGCTTCTTCATAACTTGAAGGTTCTTTATTCATAATGTCACATAGTAAGGCAACATAACTGGTGTGTGATCTAGTCCTCTTCCTTTCTCTGTGTTCTTCTTCTGGAATGCCATATCTTTCTGCATCTTGAATGAGCTCTCTAGCCCATGCAGGTTTCCTCTTGTGAGAGTTCTTCTCACGAGGTGGATTTACAGGTTCTTGTGGATCTTCCATTTCACGATCTGCATCTGGAATTGTTTCAATCATGGTGGTGTCTTGAAATCTGGTTTCCTTTGGTTCTTCATGATCTTCAATGGGTGTCTTCTTTGATTTGATGTAAGTTGAGTCCTCATCAAATGTTACATCCCTGCTGACATCAATCTTCTTAAACCCTGGAAAGTATATTTTGTAAGCTTTTGATCTTTCACTGTACCCCACAAAGATGCCCTTCTTTCCTGAAGGATCTAGCATTGTCCTCTTTTCCTTTGGAACATGTGTGTATACTAGACAACCAAATATTCTAAGATGGTTGACTTCAAGTTTCTTACCAGAATACCTCTTCTGGTGTCTTGTTGTCCAATATCTTGTGAGGTGTTCTATTCTGCACATATACAGCTGTCCTAGATGCTTCTTCCCATAGATGCATAGGCAGATCCTGGTCATGCAGCATTGCCCGTGCTGCTTCCATGATTGTTCTATTCTTTCTTTCTACAATCCCATTCTGTTGTGGATTGTAGGGAGCAGCCAACTCCCTCTTGATCCCTGAATCACTGCGTAACTTCTTGAAATCACCTGAAGTGAATTCTCCACCATTGTCGGATCTGAATGTCTTGATCTTCTTGTCAGTTTGATTTTCCATCAAGGCTTCGAATTCCTTGAACTTATCAAACACTTCATCTTTTTTCTTCAAGAAATAAACCCAAGTCTTCCTAGATAAATAATCAATGAAAGAGACATAGTATACATACCCACTCAGAGAACTGGATGACATCGGACCGCATACATCGGAGTGGATAATTTCCAAGATTCCTTTAGCTTTGCTTTCACTACTTGGAAATGCCTTCTTCATGTTCTTTCCTTTTGCACGTCCTTTGCAAACCCCTTCATGCTTTGTCTTGATTTTAGGAAGACCCTCTATAGCTTTACTTGCAATTGGTAGTGCCCTATAGTGCACATGTGCAAGCCTTCTATGCCAAATTTCACTTGGCTCCATGGATTCATGTACCATGGTATGTTCAAGTTGTCCCTTTAATTTGTACAATCCTCCCTCTTGCTCTCCAATCACTACTGCATCATCTATAGTTTTACCCTTTGGCCACATTAGGACTTGGCCATCTACAAATGTAACCCTCATACCTTTTGCATCCAATGCAGATATGGAGAGTAGGTTCTTCTCTATCCCAGGTACATATAGTACATCTTTCATCTTCAAAGACTTTCCAAAGTCTAGGTTGTAGGAGCCTTCACCACTTCCCTTGATGGGATATTGATAGTCATCCCCAAGTTTTACTTTATGGGGTGACTCATGTTCAGATAGATTTACAAAAGATTCTTTAAACCTAGTCATGTGTTTGGAAGCCCCACTATCAATAAGCCAATCATTACATCCATGAGAGATAGTACCTGTGAGAGCAGATATTAGAACATATTCATCTTCACTTAATGAATCATCACTTTCTTCTCTAGCCTTCTTCTTGGGAGGTTCATCATCCTCAACAGCATGAGCATGATATCTCTTCTTATTATTCTTCTTCTTGTTGTTGAAGTTGTTGTTGTTGTCTTTCTTCTTCTTGGGACAATCTGCAGCAAAGTGTCCCTTCTCATTGCAAGTGAAGCATCTGAGATCTTTCTTATGATGGTGGTGTGAAGGTCTTCTGTTATGAGATTACTCCTTGAACTTACCTTTCCTGGTATGTGCTATGAGAGCTTGATCTTCATTCCCATCTTTTCTTCTCGAGCCACAAGCCTAGCCTCTTCTTGTGAACATTCCCCCCACAGTCTACTGAAGTAGATCAACTTCTTTCTTGCACATATTCCTTGAATGAAGGAATCCCATGACCTAGTTAGGCCATTCAAAGTAGTCATGAAAATGTCACCATTATCCACCACTTCATCCACAGCTTCAAGTTGTTCCTTGATCTGAGAGACCTTAGAGAAATAAGATTGAATTGTCTCTCCATTCTGAAGCTTTACCCCTTTCAATTGGTTCCGCAGAGTCATCTTCCGATTTATGTTCTTCTCTTCAAATAGCTTGGTCAGGGAGTCAAACATCTCCTTAGGTGTCTTTAGAGATGACACATGTGGTATGAGATGGTCTTTAATAGAATCATCAATGATTCTCTTTGCCTTGACCAAGTTCTTCTTATGTAAGCCTTAGCCTCTTCCTCCTCTTGGACAGGTACCTCAGAACTTATGTAGGTGTCCAATTCATTTTCTTCCAGGATTAACCCAATCCTATACTTCCATGCTCGGAAGTTATCATCCCCTTCAAGCTTATCCTCAAGCTTGGTGTGGTGAGACATCTTAAAGAGTAATTCAAAAGGAAATAGAAAAGATTTAGGTCTTACCACTTGATTTGCAGAAATTTGGATCTGGTGTCGGATTAGGGTTTGTCAGAGAAACCCTAAAAATCCAAAATGTGAATTTCAAATTTCTGAAAGGATAGAAAGATGCGCCTTGATGAGTGAATCAGCCTGGTATACTCAAAATTTGAAAACTGCAAAGTTTCGCCCTTCAGAAATGCTTTCCAATCTTCCAGATTCACTAGGGAGGACCCTGAATTAGGGTTTGAGTTTCCTGGAGCTTCACCCAACCAAAAAGTTCGATCCAAAGCTCTAAACTTAGATTTTTCCAAGGAGCTTCCATCTATGTCCTCAGATTTTAGAAATTCCTATTTTTGTGGAAACCCTAATTTTTAGGGCCAAAAATGAAAGCACCCAGAATTGAATTCTGATTGGACAGAAAGATGCACCTTGTTGAGGAGAGTCAAAATACCCTACTTCCTTTCAAGATCTATGGAGAGAAACCCAATAAACAGGAAACCCTAGTTTCTGTAACTGCACAGTGTCTTCTTCTTAGGTTAGCTCTAATACCATGTTAATTTTTTAGCATTAATTCAACATACTCTAGGATCTTTACTGAGAGAATAACATGTACAGCATATCAAGCATAACAATGCATATCAATCACACCAAGCAATCACATGAGACAATAGACACACAGAGTTTCATTGGGGAAAACCATAAAGGTGAAAAACCCCACTGTTGATGTATATGTAACTTTGGAATGTATTTCACCCATGTATATTGTATTACTATAGAGATGTTATTATTCCGTTATATGGAAGTGTTTGTATTCCTATAGAGATGTTATTATTCCTCTATACGGAAGTGTCATCATTTATATTGTAAGTGTCGTAACTTATACTTGATGGGTTATTAGACCACCTTGATGGGGTCGGCCCTGTATGAGTCATGTGGGTAAAAGGGTTATTAGACCACCAAGTGTGGGTTCAGCCCGGATTAATTTAACCATGGGTTAACAATCTAAGCTAGACAAGTTGGCCCCATTACTTTATTGGGCAGGACAGGACAAGTATAAATAGAGATCGGGAGATCTCTATTTGATCACTCATTACTCACTTCTATCTCTCTCAAAAAGTGGTGCACTTATGAGGAGGAGGATCATCTGCAAGGAGAAGACTATCTCTTGTACTTTGGTTGTACTTTGGTTGTACTTTGGTTGTATCATTGCTCTATCTATCTCTGAGAAAGTTGCGGGGTTTTCCACCTTCTTGGTTTTCCCCGGTGAAACTCTGTGTCTCTTGTGTGCTTGCATTATTCTGTCCATTATTGATATGCTGTAGATATGCTGTACATGTTATTCTCTCAGTTAAGATCCTAGATCAGATTGAATTAAATTCTGAAAATCTAACATGTTATCAGAGCTAGCCTGAAAGAAGGCATGGTATGGCATGTATGACACTTGTTGCACTTGCGATGCTAGGGCTTGATATAGAAAAAACCAGTCATCGTATAACTTTCGCTATAAATCCATTTCGGCGAGGTTTCAGGATCTGAAACTCTTATACGTCGAAGATGCAATCCTCATGTACCTTGTGTCAGAAGTGCAACTTCTAATTCATTGTACTTTGTGTTTTATGATCTATACAATCTAGGGTTTCTGCCTCTTCCAGATTTGAGTCATAAACAGGTGACCTAGGAAAAAAAGTCATAACTTGGGCTAGGAAGCTCCAAATGAAATTTTGTAAAAAGTGTCAGGTAGGGAACAGACTTTACTTTCACAAGCTGAAGGTTCAGAGGCCAAAAGTGAACCGGTGACATGTGGAACTCCGTACAAGTTCGCTCTCCTGTTTTATCCGATAAACAGGTCACGTTGCGACACTTGGCATAACACTCTCTCAGAGAATCCAATTAAGGTCATACCTATGGGGTTGGAAAGATGACAGGTTGGGCTACCACAAGTAGAATTTTCATACCCTGTGGATTCGTAATTTCAGAGTTACACCAGAAACAATCAGGTGCATATTTATGTCAAAACAGAATTGGATTTTGAGCACCTTCATTCATGGCTCCGGGAATTAGGGTTTCGGAGAAAGTTGTTATTTTTGTAATCAGAGACCACAGCTGAATGCTACTCATCAAAATCAAAATTTAGAGACCAAGATCAAATTTTTTGGTTGGGCAGAAGGCCGAGCTTGATCAAACCCTAGTTCGGGACTTGTAATTTTTTAAGTCTGTGACCACGGCTGGAAGCTCCTCAGAAAAATAGAAGTTTAGAGATTTGGATCGAACCTTTTGGTTGGGTAGAAGGGTGGGCTTTATCAAACCCTAGTTCGAGATCCTGTCCAAAAGATACAGAAGTTTCAAAGGAAATTTTGAGGGGTGAAACTTTGCAGTTTTCAAATTCTGAGTATACCAACTTGATCAGCTCATCAAGATGCATCCTTCTATCCTTTCAGAAGTTTGAATTTTTAGGGTTTCTCTAACAAACCCTAATCGAGCTCCAGATCCAGTTTCTACAAAACAAGTGGATTGGGTTAATCCTAGAAGAGAATCGTTTGGTCACCTACATAAGTGAAGAAGTTCCTGTTTCAGAGGGAGATGAGGCTAAGACCTTACATAAGAAGATTACAAGCAATCTTGACAGGTATAACTTATCTAGGTATGTTTCGAGATCTGTTCATGGTATGTTTTTCTTCATTAAGGTTAGTACAATCTTGATTAAACTTTAGACTTGTCGTATCACCTTAATAAAATTATGAATGTATGACTTACATAAGATATTCATTGATTAGGGTTTTGACACTTATGATAGTACTAATGCATTATGGTGTTGTATGAGGTTGATGTTGTCCGCTAACATGAAAGGTACATCAAGAAAGACAAATCATGTTCTAGTTCAAGAACATATGACCATGGAAACATGAAGACAAAGGTTCATCCATTATCATGGATCACATAGAAGATCTACTTACGAGGTATGTATAACTTGGTTCTATAATGGTTAACTTATGAGATATGCAGGTTACTAGCACAAGTCATTGAAGAACAAGAAGACATCATGTGGGTATGTTAGACATAGCTAGCTAACATGCTAATCCAGGTATGTTTTTCCTATATCAAGTTAAAATCCTACCTTGTGATAGGATCTCTTATATAAGTATACATGGAATGATTGATAATGATTATCCATAGGTTTGAATAATCATGGGTGTATGCATATTATGTTTCTTACCTTAATTGATGATATGACTAACCAGAGGAGTCATGAAAGTATAGGTTTGAGTAATCACGGGTTTAGGCATATTATGTTTCTTACTTTAATTGATGATATGACTAACCAGAAGAGTCCTATATAAACCTTGAATACTAATGTTTATTATCTGTGTTTAAAATCATCATTACTAAATATGTTTAAGATTATTGTGTTTCTGATAGTATTGAGATTATACTAATAAATGTATGATTATGTATGAGATCTCGAGGATATCACAATAATGATACCTGTAAGCATGCATAGTGATCGAGGATGGATATAAGTTCAAGGATAGGTAATCTAGGAAACAAAGATCAAGAGGGAGAACACTCCAGTATTTTCTGCAAGGATGTAGATATTCAGAGGGAGTCGACCACTTCTCACAATCCACATCAGAATGGAGTTGCAGAAAGGAAGCAAAGATTGAGAGGGAGTCAACCCAACAAACAAACAAAGATAAGTATTTGAATTATCATTTCTTGCATATTTGATTGTTTAAATAATACTATTCAATGATGTATATACTAATGTTCCTAGAATTAGGCTGTGTATTTTGAATAATTGCATTAATGAACAGCATACTACTAAGATGCATGTAATGGGTAAGTGGCCTATGGCACTGTACAACATTCCATTGCTACTTATCTAGAATGAAACCTCTTTGCTGACATGTTGGGAGTAGTGCAAACTCTTAACAATGTTCTGGTAGAGATTGGAAGGCATCTAGAAAGTTACAGGATATGGATGAATGTTGTATTGAAGCATTGGCTAAAATAATTGCATGACTGTATGACATATTTCTTTATGTGTAAGAATTTGTTATGAAAACTATGAGATGTTTCTAATCGTGCAATTTAACTTGTTTTGTAGGAAAGATCGTATACCATCACCTACAAAAGAAGGACTACAACATTTGTTCCAGCAACAAAGATATCTATTGAAGTTATTGAAGATATTGAAGTTTCCAGGATCTGGGATGAAGTAATGGAAGAATGCCATGATTTGTCGATCATGAAGAATGATGTTTGGGATGTAGTCCCAAGACCTGAAGGGAAGTCTACTGTGACTTCCAAATGGAACTATAAGATCAAGCATGTTGCAGATGGTAGCATGGAGAAATACAAAATGAGGTTTGTAGCTCATGGCTTCTCCCAGAAAGAGGGATTGAGTATAAAGAGACTTCTACACCTATATCCAGGCACACTTCCATCATATCAGTACTTGCTCTGGCTGCAGTGATGAAATGGAAGTACACCAGATAGATGTCAAGACAGCTTTCTTCAATGGTGTAGTCGAAGAGGAAGTGTATATGGAGCAGCCACTCGGGTTTGAGACACATGACCGAGAATCACATGTGTGCAAACTGAAAAAAGCCCTGTATGGTTTGAAACAGGAAGCTAGGACCTGGTATGGCAGGATAGATGGATTTCTATCTAGTTTGGGATTTACCAAAAGTAAAGCGGATTCCAACCTTTACTACAAGGTTGAGGAAGGCAATCCAGTGATACTACTTTTGTATGTGCATGACCTGTTTGTTACAGGTGAGGATAGATTGATTTTCGACATGTAGTGGAAGCTTGCTGCCGAGTTCGAGATGAAGGACTTGGGTATGATGCACTATTTTCTAGGCATGGAGGTGTGGCAGAGTGCAGATGGAATATTCCTTGGACAAGGGAAGTATGTAGTAGAGATCCTAAAGAGGTTCAGGATGATGGCCTGCAAGCCCATGGCCACACCTATGGTATCGAACCTGAAGCTTCTGTGTGATGCTTCATCTGATCCGGTTGATGTCACAATGTATCGTCAGATGATTGGGTCCTTGATGTACCTGACGAACATGAGACTAGATATTTGCTTTGCAGTGAACACATTGAGCTAGTTCCTGACGGATTCGAGGAGTGTTCACCTGGTTGCTATAAAGCATATTCTGAGGTACCTGAAGGGTACGGTTGATTATGGGATCAAGTATGATGTGAATCAAAAGTTTAACCTGGAGGGTTACGTTGATTCAGATTGGGCAGGAAGTGCTACAGATAGGAAGAGCACTTCCGGGTGTTGCTTTAGTATGGGCTCAGGTGTGATCTCTTGGTTTAGCAGGAAGCAGTCCTGCGTAGCACTGAGTACAGCCGAGGCAGAGTATGTTGCAGAATGTTCGGCTAGTTGTGAGGCAGTATGGCTCTGGAAGCTACTGTCTGAGTTATTTGATCTCCCGCTGGAGGCTACTAGTATATTTTGTGACAACCAGAGTGTGTGAATCTATCTAGGAACCCAGTGTTCCACGACAAGTCGAAGCACATTGAGATCAAATATCACTATATCAGGGATATGGTGCAAAGAGGAGCAGTGAAGCTCTTGTATGTTGCGATGGTTGAGCAGGTTGCAGATGTGTTGACGAAACCACTAGCCAGAGTGAAGTTTGAATACTTCAGAGGGAGACTTGGTGTTCTTCAAATTGATGACACTTCAAGGAAGAAGTGATGGACACATTTGCAGAAGCCATTCCAAGCATGGTGGTAGGAGGATCCTCCCATGGTTGTGGATGTAAGCGTTGTGTGATGAGCATCAGGACGATGCTCCAGTTACTGCTTTGGATATGTATCAGGTGGATACATTGTATGATCAGGTGGATCATGTATGTGATATGCATCAGGTGGATGCATGATATGTATCAGGTGGATACATTGTATGATCAAGTGGATCATGTATGTGATATGCATCAGGTGGATGCATGATAAGCATCAGGTGGATGCATGATAAGCATTAGGTGGATACATTGTATGATCAGGTGGATCATGTATGCATTAGTTGGATGCATGATATGTATCAGGTGGATACATCGTATGATCAGGATGATCATGTGTGATGAGTATCAGGACAATGCTCTAGATGACTTGCATCAGGACGATGCAGAGATGATGATCAGGACGATGCATGGTGAGTATCAAGATGATACTCTATGGTCGTGGAACAGGTTGTGTAGATAAGCATATAATAATGCCCTGGGAGATTTGCAGATGCTATTGCTAGGTTTTGCCGCTGGCATATAATAGCACCCTGGGAAATTTGGCAAATGCTCTTTTGAGGTTTTGCTTGGAGGGACATATAATAGCGCCCTGGGAGATTTGCAGATGCTCCTGCTAGGTTTTTCCACTGGCATATAATAGCTCCCTAGGAGATCTAGCAAATGATCTTGCTAGGTTTTGTCCATGGCATATAATTTATCCCTGGGAAATCTTGCAGGTTGTGTTGGGCACGTAATCAATCCTGGGATGCTCTTGCTAGGTTTTGCTTGGTAGCATATAATGTCTCCCTGGGAGATCTTGCAGGTTGTGCTGGGCACATAATCAGTCCTGAGATGCTCTTGCTAGGTTTTGCTTGGTCACATGTAATAGCTCCCTAGGAGATCCAATAGGTTGAGCAATGTGCTCGTAATCAGTCCTGGGATGCTCTTGCTAGGTTTTGTTGATGCACATAATAAGTCCTGAGGATTCCACAGTATGGCCAGTGATGATGAAGACCTATAGGTGGTGGGCCTACATCGAGCATGAAAAAGGACTGGCTCTTTAGAACTTCCTATGTTGAGTAGATTCAGAGATTGATTGAGATAGCAACAGCAGTGACGATGGCGATGATTTGAGGACGATGATTCGCTGATGATGATCCAGAGAAGAATACTTGTGCTAGCAGATCTGTGTCAAGAAATACCTTCCTAGTTAAGAGGGAGTGTTGATGTATATGTAACTTCAGAATGTATTTCACCCATGTATATTGTATTCCTATAGAGATTGTATTATTCCTCTATACGGAAGTGTTTGTATTCCTATGGAGATGTTATTATTTCTCTATACGAAAGTGTCGTCATTTATATTGTAAGTGATGTAACTTATACTTGATGGGTTATTAGACCACCTTGATGGGGTCGGCCCTATATGATTCATGTGGGTAAAAGGGTTATTAGATCACCAAGTGTGGGGTTGGCCCAGATTAAGTTAACCATGGGTTATTAGGCTAAGCTAGACAAGTCGGCCCCATTAGTTTATTGGGCAGGACAGGACAAGTATAAATAGAGATTGGGAGATCTCTATTTGATCACTCATTACTCACTTCTATCTCTCTCCGAAAGTGGCGCACTTGTGAGGAGGAGGATCATCTGCTAGGAGAAGAGTATCTCTTGTACTTTGATTGTACTTTGGTTGTATCATTGCTCTATATATCTCTGAGGAAGTTGCGGGGTTTTTCACCTTCTTGGTTTTCCCCGGTGAAACTATGTGTCTCTTGTGTGCTTGCATTATTGTGTCCATGATTGATATGCTGTAGATATGCTGTACATGTTATTCTCTCAGTTAAAATCCTAGATCAGATTGAAGTAAATTCTGAAAAACTAACACCCACAACTTCCTCAGAGATAGAAAGAGCAATGATACAACCCAAGTACACAGAGATAGTCCTCCTAGCAGCTGAATCTCCTCCTCCACTAGTGCGCCACTTTTCAAGTAGTGTAGAAGTGAATAATGATATGACCAAATAGAGTGCCTCCTGCACTCTATTTATACATGACCTGACCTACCTAATAACCTAGCAGGGCGACTTGTCTAACTCAATCTAATAACCCATGGTTACACTAATCAGGGCCGACCCCAAACTTGGTAGTCTAATAACCCATCACTTGCAAGTTGCGACACTTGTGACACTTGTCAATACAAATGATGACACTTCCATATAGAGGAATAATAACATCTGTATAGGAGTACAATATACATAGGTGAAATACATTCTGAAGTTACAATTACATCAACATTGTGAACTGTTGTGACAAGAACAAAATATCAAGATAAGAAGGAAGATAGAAATTGTACAAGGGGAGCATATAAGATGGATATGAAATCATAGTACATGTTGCAAGGTATCAACACAAAAAATTCAATAAAAGAATGAAGCATGAAGACATGGGGAGTTATCCCAGTAAGCATATGAATGAAGCCCAACGCAAAACAGAAGAAAGGAGGACCAATAATTGTGAAGTGATGGCACCTCTTTGCCATTGATTTCAAAGGGGGAGAAAGAGCATGAAGTTGATCATGAATCATGCAACAACATCATTAGAATGATCATAAGCATGTGATCCATGTAGAAGTAATGGAAAGTAGAAAAAGAATTGACATCAGAATGTGCAGATGTCAAAGGCTCAAAATGGAAAAGAACACAAGGGGAGTACTACGAAAAGCACAGATGAAGCATAAAAAATTCAGGAGATGATTATGCACAGCTTCAAAAAGTGTTGATATCAATGCCAAAGGGGGAGATTATTGAACTTTGGTTGTCATTGATGTCAACTGATGTCAAAGAGGATTCAGTATTCCTATGCTAGTTTGACGAAACATATGAAAGTCACTTTGAATAAGTATATTTATGTGCCAGTTTAAAGAAGCACATGAAAGACAGTTTGAAGAAGTATATGGATGCCAGTATGAATAAGTATATCCATAAGTGCATCTAGTCTGAGGAAATATGGTACAGGTGCAGATCTCAAGTCCACCCAGTCATACTCCTTCAAGGTAAAAGCTAAAGATTTGGTTGGACAAAATTTTAGGAGTGCACAAGCAAGACAAAGAGTTGATTGGACAAGGTTCGATAAGTGTGCAAGAAACTTGGAACAAGAAGTGGTCGAACAGTTATGAAAATCCCAGAAGTGTGCAAGACTCACCAATTAGAATAATTTATCAATTTTTTAAGTGCATACAAACACCAAGAAGGTAGTAGCAGTTGAAGATGTCAAGTGCGCAAGTCCCACAAGCAATGATAAATCAAGGGAGAAAGACCACACCGTAAGGGTGCAAGTACCACTAGGAAGAGGACCAAGTATGCACAAGACCCACAAGAGATGACACCTTAGTGACATAGAACATGAAAGTGGTGGAAGCATGAACTGTGAAGCAAAGAAGAAGGAAAACTACAACCAACTTGTGGACATACAATCTATGCAAGACAAGTATAAATAAGAATCAAGTTGGAGATTTGAAGTAATATTGAAGTATTCTTTGAAGTGGAAAGCTGGAAGATAAAAATTTATCAAGCTTCTAATACTCAGGGCATCAAGGGCTCATGGAACTAGAAAAAGATAATCTAACAGAGAGTCGAGTGTGCACAAGCAGAGGAATGGAATAACAGACGTGTGCAGAATGATGCTCTGAATCTATGACAGTTGTGCGATGACAGAAAGGAAGAACTGCAGAATATGAACAAGTGCGTGAAGACTAAATGATAGTATCGTAGACAGTCATAGATGATCTAAGAAAGAAGTGCGGAGATAGATTTGAAGTATATCTTGTGATGCGCGAAATGAAGAATCTTATCTAATGCACAAAGACATAATTGTAGCACAGTGAGAGATGCGCTTTATGATAAGGATGATCTGAGACAAGTGTATTAAATAGAAGGATGAACCATATGATGCACAAAAGGTCGTATATTGTCTAAATACTGTTACACCAAGAAAAAACGGACTCATTTCAAAAGGTGTATAATTCCATCTAATATTGATGCACGAATTTAGAACAATAGGATATCAGTAGATGCGCGGTATCAATTGAAGTGCAGTAGTGCAAAAAAAAAATGTTATACAAGAATCTGAGCACAGAATGCAGAGGTTGATGATGCAACACATAGTTCGTGGAGTGCGAAGTCAATTGTAAAGGTGTGAAGTGTTTAAGTGAATTTTTTGATACAGAACAATAGTTGCAATATCTCAAGGTTGCAGAAAGTGCGCACAACATAAAGAACAACATATTATCCGAAGTATGCATAGATCAATAGTTCAACAGTGCAATATCTTATTCTTATATATCTAGGAGGCAGGATGGTGCAAGGAGGAGGGGGTTGTATCCTCCTTCCAATTGTTGCTGGTAAATCAGGGAGTTGTTGCTTCCTTCAAGTCAATTCCTATAAAATCAGGGGGTCGGTGCCTCCTTCTAGTTGGTGCTGGAGAACTTAGGAATTTGTTGCTTCATGGAATGTAATCTTTTTATTATAAAAGAGAATTTTGTGGTTTTCTCCCATTTGGGTGTCCATGTAAAAATTCTGTGTGTTCTGTTTTTTTGTGCATATGTGGATGATTGTTTTATTTATGGTGGATGAATAATTAAATTTCAATATTGATCAGTTAAGAAGATGATTGTTTTATTTATTTATGGTGGATGAAATATTTATTTAGAGTATATTGGTTTAATAATTGGAAGACATTAGAACTCTATTAATTTATGTTATGTTTTGTGTCCATTGGATTATTTGGAATCAAATTGTATGAGTGAAAACAGACATAAATATAGAGGTGCAACTAGGGAGGGATGGATGAAAACATCTTCCAAATTCATAGATATTAAGTAAATATGATTAACCAATATGACATAACAGGAGATACAAAAAATATAAATGTATTATTGTACCAAGATGTATGCATGCTTCTAATGATTACTTCCATAAAAACTAGTAATGAGGGGTACTAAAGCTTGACATGTTATGCCTTTATAAGTGCATCTAAGTGAGGTATGGCTACAAATCCATATGCGAGTGTAAGGTATTTGTACAAGTCAATAACTCTAGCTAATTGAGTCAATAAATCTATCTAATTGAGCCCAATTAAATCATATCATAGCAAGTCCATAAAGACAATAGAATACGAGAGGTGTTGACAAAAATACAAGCCAAATATAAGAATTCTCAAGAGAGACATCACACTATCACCACTTTGAATTTAGAGACAACTCCTCTATCTTAGCAAAAAGATTTTTCCTAAGAAGAAACACCATAAACTGAAATTGATTTAGTATGTCTTACACTATATAGAAATTTGTGGGAAACAACAACACAATCAACATAGGTTTAATTGTGTAACTTAGAATATCTAATGTCAATAATGTCAGCAACCTAAAAATTTATGAAGCCCCCAATTTAGAACCTGCCACCCTCGTAGCAACCTAGAACATGAACATTTGAAATTTCTTAAGGTTTCCATCATCAAATTCACAGCCTTTGCATCTATTTTTTTGTAGCATCTTGATTTGATTTGCACTAAATTTTAATTGGTAGATTTATGATGTTTTTGCACAACAAAGACTCTCTTTGATGGTAATAAGACTCTATACATATAAGAGGATCCAAGAAGCCCTAGGTAACACTTAGCAATAAGGAAAGGCATGTTAGAAAAACAGGATCGTGGAGCAATAACAATAAACAAGATGCAAATATAAATCGCATAAGCACAATACAAGAGAAACACCAATATAACGTGGTTCACCCAATCTGGGCTACATCCACAAAGAAATTGTCATTCCTTTTATTATTATACCATCCAACAAATTAAGGGATGCAACCTGAAACACATCCGCTGGAACTTCCTCTTCACTTTCTCTCGGTCTCTCTTACACAATCACATAGATATTTACAATGTTACAATACATTACACAGCCATATTACAATGTCTTCCTTTTAAAAGGAATTACCATGGGAAAATACTATGGGATACCCAATACCATGGGCCCATAAACTGATGGCTAGCAAAACAACCCATAAAACTTCTTTCAGGGGCTTCACCCCCGGACCCCCATGGGGGGGTGATGCCCCCCACAACCCCCCGCTGGGGTGAGTCTCTAGTCCACCTGCATATCATATAAATTAGGGTACAAACACAGCTGAAACAACAACATCTCAAATTAAGAAGACCGGGCTCCACAACCAACATATTTTAACAATAAATGAGACCTTGGCAGTCATTTCAATGAAGCCAGATTCGAAAGATCGTGCATCTAAAGCATTGAAGGATGAAAGGGAAATAAAATAGTGTTAAATTGTTAAGGAGATATTTTAGATGACTCAGTCACTTCCAAATTATATTTTGGAGACTTCTACAAGCTTGGGCATGCATTTACTAACTTGTCTAAAGGGGTGTGAAATGGGTGAAAATGCTAATTAGCATATTATTGTAGGCATGTGATTGTGAAGACTAATTTGGGAAATATATCACATGATCTTTGTAGGAAGAATGGAATGTTTAAGCCATACAACTTTGAAATCTACTCTCAACATGCAATTTTGAATACTCTGCGGGCATTTATGAAGCATAATCAAGATGTTTTATCGAAAGATAAAGATTATTTGTGTTATCTACCTCGACCCTCTATATGTAGGAAAACCAGAGAACAACACCATGATAATTCCCCCAAATTTTTGTGTCGATACTTCATGGTTAGGGTTTCAAGTTTTTGGCAATCGACGACAAGTAATCTCAAGGGTAGACTAATGTCAAGGGTTTCGAACTCGAGACCTGTGGTAACCAAACCTCGACAATTTTCACTGACTCTAGCAAGCCCCAAGCAAGGATCAAATTTGAAGTTGTCATTAGGCATCAAGAACCCTCTAGCTTGTCATATAAAGATACAAAATTATTTTCTATGCAAATGAAAATTAAAATTAAAAAAATTAAAAAAATATTTGTCAAATCTGAAATAAAGTTTATTTATTTTTTTTCCATATGAAAAATATGGAAACTTGTTATAATAAATTATGCTTTTCGTTATTTTTATAGGATTTTTCTCTACACCATTGCAATCAAGAAAATAATGTTATCATTTTTTCAATCAAAAGAAAATAGAATATAAAATATGTTTATAGAATAAACTCAAGTTATCACATAATTGCATGTCTGTGTTATTATTATTGCATGTATACAATTTACCTATTATTTAGATCATTGCCTCAGCCACTCACTTGATAGAGGTTGAGACTTGAGAGTAGTAGAGGTCCATCTAAGTTGTTTTTAGTGGAACGGATTCACCATTCACTTGATAGAGGTTCAAGGTGGAGATCCTTAAAAAGTGAATTTATAGATTTAATATGGTTCAAACTCTAACAAAATAGGTTTGCAAATATTTCTCAAATATGTATGGCATATGCGTTGTTTAAAATGGAGTACCATGTATAATACTAAATGAATTGTGGAATTATCTCTATATTATTCTTCTTGACATTAACAACAATTTCTTGATATGCAATTATAATAGCAAAACCAATCCACAGTTGATATTCTCAATATTGAAGAAGCTATGTATGCTTGGGCCCAAGCGGCCCACCTGGACCAAATGGTTTCCTCTCCTCGGTGACTAAATGCATGTGTATATATGTCTTTATTATATCCACTTGTTGCATAAAAAACCAACCCTTTTGGCACCTTACTAAAGATTGGACCCTTGGACAAACTATTAGCTTAGGCCGGTAAATGCATGCATCTATGTCGGCCTGCATTGCGCTCTTAGGAATGGGGTAAATGGAAAGTTTATCTTTATTATGTCCCCGAAGGGGATCATATATATATCATGCAAACCCTATTAATTTGTAGCTAGGATTATAAATCTTTTCTCCATTCTATAGTTTTTGGTTATTTGTATATAGTTAAAAAAAAATTATTTATATAAATTTTTGAAATAATACTAATTTGTTAAGTTTTCATTAGATGACAGCTGATAACGTCAACCTCGATAACCACTTCCTATTTCGGCGGCAAAAGGTGCATCATACGTTATTATTATTATTATTCTAATGTTGAACTCGGTATTATGGTCATACTACCTTCTTTTAACCATAGTATAAACCTATCAATACGTTGATATTCCCAAGTACTGACTCAACAATGATTATGTTGGCAGGCACACATCTCCGAAGTGGGCATTTAACGCTATCATAAATGATATTATAGTGGTTTTCCAGTTGTAAGCTATCGTGGCTACCCTTCACGTGTCCAAACTGTGATCTTAGGGTTGCTACGATGTAATGCGCAAATGATCCATCGCCAAGCTGGTAGATTGTGGTAAGTTTGCAATGCTGGGAAGATGTGTTGGCATCACGTTTCGGTTATGGTGAACTATGTTTTAAATGCTGCTTTAATGTAGTTGGTATACGTACATCTCAAATCTGCAGTGGCTCCATCCTAATCGTCGATCTTCAGCTTCTCAAGTTTTGTAAAATGCTACTTTCCATAACCTGGTTTTCAAGTTGTAACATTCATTTTGCAAGAAGAGAGTGGGGAGGGAGGCCGACAGGACCTCCGGTCCCCAGGGTTTGAACCCTACATCGCTAGCTCGACTCTCAAAGCTTTCATGGCCGACTGCGTCAATAACTTAGCTTCTGTCTCAGAGTTTTCATGGCCGGCTGCGTCAATAAATTTCATGGTTACAGGTGTCTCGAGTGTGATCGAGAGGTGCTCAGTCGTGGAAACCATAATCTTATCTGATGTAGTAATTCTTTCAGTTATAGAGAGTCATGATCTTCTAAGTGAGGGTCTGGTTGAATTTTTCTCTTTGCCTTAAGTTGAGTGTAATGGTATGAAATCTGCTTCGACAGGGTTACTACGTCACCCATCTACTGATGCTTGGAAGAGAGCAAAGTAACAAATATCTTACAGGTAATGCATTGATGTACAGTCCTTCGTTACAGTTTGCTATATGATAGAATGTAGTTTTTATAATAAGTATATTCGCGATAAGTATTAACCCTAATATAATATGTTTTATATAGGTGGTTCCAGTCCCTTGGTAATGGCATTCGGCCGCAAACATGGATGAAGCGCAATCGGTAAGCCTCGGGTTTAACTCCAAGGTTCTCGCCGATAGATACAGAAGAAAATGGTTATAGTTAGATGTTTTAGTCTCTGTCAAGGTTTAATTTATAGATTCAGTCTTTGTAAAAGAATTTGGCACCGCCGATAGACTTGTAAGGTGAAAGATTTTCTTGTTATTATTATTATTAGACTTTAACTATCGTAACTCTCATATTAGCATATGAAAAGGTTTAAATCAAAGGTCGATGCAATTAAAACCTATATGACTTGTGTGCTAACATTGTCGAAATGATTAAGTTCTGATACCCAGGTAGACATGCGTTGGTAGGCAAACTATCAAAATATTTGGATATTAAAGTTTCCATAATAAATACGATCATGGTGGGAAGCTACCTACCTTTTATGTAGCTACCTATCACATCCTTACCGGTTGAACACCTTTTATTTGCAGGTAGGATAGAGTCTAACTTCTGCTTTTGGCTCTACAATTGCGTCGCATTGCAATTCAATCTGCCATTTTCAGTTTCAGGTGCATTTATTTTCATCTTTCAGTCTTTAATACAAGAGAATCCTTGTAGGTTATATGAAAAAAAAAAAAAAAAAAAGTTGTACAGTAGCTCGATATGAATAGAGTCATTACATTAAACTGTAATATGTTGCTATACATATGTTTAGTTTTGAGAATCTTATTGTTAATATGTGGACAAAATGTTAAGTTGGGCATTGCGCTTAGAGTGGTGTTTGTATGCACAAATAAAGGACTGAATCTATATTAACAACAAAGCTACCTTGAAAAAATAAGCCCTCTGGTTTAACCCAACGTCTGCAAATAACTTATGCATATTTCTGTTACCTGGTAGTTATTAAAATCCAATAGAAGAATAAACTTCATTTAAAAATTAAATGGCTTCGAGTGGAAGCTCTGCAAGGTGGTTTTGGTTAAGCAAAACCCTGGTCCGAACATATCAGTCGTTATATACACATAATATACCTGCGAGTTTACGTCAAAGGCAAAGATGTAATTTCACCCCAGAATGCCCAAATGGATTCTTCTTCTTTGCTTTGTTCAGGGTGTCTATGTGAAGATTGAAAGCCTATAATGGGTTCTTTCTTCCTCATTGGAAGTATAAAAACCTTGCTTTGCTGGCTGTAATCCTTTAGGTGTACAATCTATCTTAAGAATGGAATGGCTTAAACCAATGAGTAGTTCCGGTCAGTTGGTTAATAAAATTTAAAAATGATTTATGGAAGATAGTTGCAACCCTTCTCAAAGCAATCTGTGCGGTAATCCAATTGGAGTCGATTTCCTGATGATATAGAAGTTATTTAAAAACCTATCCTTTGCCACAAGTCAAGGGCAGGGAATAGTGTCCGAAGGTTCCTTAAAACTAACCAGCTTGTCGCTGCTTTGTTGCGTAAGATAAAGAATTCGTTGTGGTCTACCTTAAACGCGATCTCTAGACTTAGATAGGTGGTTGTTCGCCGTATTCATTTCTTACCCAAAATAGTTACCAGTCACCGAAGGGTTCACCCCAGAATGCCCAGAATAGTTACTAGTCACCGAAGGTTTCACAGAGAGATCATTTCACCGAAGGTTTCGCCGCATAATGCCCAGTATAGTTCACCACATAATGCCCAGTATAGTTCACCGAGAGTTCACCGCATAATGCCCAGTATAGTTCACCGAGGATTCACCGCATAATGCCCAGAAATTTTACCGCAGAATGCCCAGAATGCTACCCTCCAAGGTCAAATTAAACGCTAAACCTTCTACAAACTCTGACTATTAAAATCTTCTGGAAAACTGCCGCCATGGCATAAAATGTTTGAAATTTTGAAAGCATTTCAAATCTACCAAAGAAATGCTAAAAACAAAGCAGGCAAGAGAAAAAAAATGAAGAACTTCTAAGCATTTAAAGGAAAAGTAAGCAAAGGAAGAATACCAACCATTTGATAGAGAGGCCAATTCCTGAAAAATCAAAGGCGCTGAGAACGCCTATCTCACTCCACCTTGTTTCTCCGGGAAGAAAATTTAAACGCGTGGGCAGATAGAACAAATTTCCAATTCCTGCAGATCTTGGATAGCTAGATATAGGCCCTGGCCCTGGTTGGCAAATCCAAGAGATCCCTTGGAATTGGAATTAAAGAGAGGGCTTGCATGGAGAAATACGTTTAAGATAATCAATCAATACCGTGCCAAGCAACCTTCAATTAACATCAGCTACCTGCACTATGCAGATACGTATACATTCTGCATTCGGTACCCTTAAACTCGCGAAATTAAATATCATTGGTTTGATTGGAGATAAAAATTTGAATTTTTTTATAACAATGTAAACCTATTTTAGTTTTTTCCAATTTTCAAATCACAGTTCAAAGATTAAAAATAATAATAATAATAGTAAGTATTGTTCAAAGATTAAAAATAATAATAATAAATATTGAGAGAAAATTTAATAATAATAATAAATATTGAGAGAAAATTGTTTTGGTCTACATTTTTTAATTTGATGTTTTTCGAATGTATGGATGTCAAACTAAAACATGCACAATACACAGGTGATAGGAGAAAGAGTTTACTTGTGCAGAGGAAGGCCACTACTAAAACCTTCTCGCTTTCACTAAGCTTGAACCACTGTGAGAGAAAAAAGAACCTTTTATCTAGAGGAAAATGGAAAATATAGCATATGCATAAGAAATCTCTTACCAGAGTCCGGAAGAACATAAATCTAGGTAGTTGTTAGAGATATTCTTTACCCTCCAAAAGGAAAATCGAGTCTTGTAGCACACTGCAAAATAAAACAATAAATTAGTTGTCTTTCATATTTATGGCCATAGGATTTCTGACACTATATATAAACTCTCGGGCTTCCTTCCTTTTCACGGATTTATCAGCAGCCTGTTGGATTTCTCGACGGCCTCCCCTGCCTGCTCCTCAGGTCCACTTATGGCTCAGAGCGGTGTAAAGAATGGTTCAAGATTTAGCGCCGCCTCTAATTCAGCTATTCTCCATTTTAAATTCACGTTTTCGTCCTGTGCAACAGGGCTAATCATCAATTGAATTTTTGAACATATCTCCTATAGCTGCACGCATCCTCCAGGCTCCTTCAATTCCTTAAGTTTCTTAGCTTAAACCTTGAGTCAAATTATATAAATCGAAAAGATTTAACGCTGTCCATTTTCAGATGCAGAGTTTCTGGCAAATTCATGGCAACACAGTTTCATCATAATGCAGATGTCCTTCCTCCTCTGTGCACCTAGATGACCTCAAAAGTGGCAACTAGACTGTGCAATAAGCATAATAGAATGCCATGTTCAGTCCATTGTTGAAAAAAATAGTTGACACGTAAATATACATGTATGTAATTCCATAACCTTAGATATGTGTACAATGTTAATGAATAGTAGAACCAAATCCTTATACTAATATATGAGATTGAGCTTACGTTTATCATCATATCTGCTTAAGATATATGTACAAGGTTATGTAGAATGATTCATCGACATTAAATAGGCAATGTAATGCCTTGGCTTTGATTCCCTTTGTTATAGGTCACCAATGAATCTAATATTGCATTGAATCTAATGATTCTGTTGGGTATGTTATATCTCTTCACATGGTCGCTGCGTGTACAACACGATCCCTACGGCACTAGTGATTCGCCTGCGCCGGGCGCGTCCGGAGGGGGGGGTTTAGAGGGGGGGGGTAGCTCGACAGGGCCCACCCCCTTCATTTCGGACCGTTAGGTTCCGAAACGACATGGAGGGGGCCGTTAGGCCCCCGGAGTCCGCGCGGAGCGCAAAATTTTTTGGGTTGCTTTTTGCTTTTTCGCGATTTTCGACCCATTGTACTCTATCTAATTCCGGTAAAAGGAATTAGGGTTGTAACCTAATTCGGGTAAACGAATTAGGGTTTTAGATGCTGCAGAATACCATTTATTGTATTGTACATGTAAAATAAACATATAATGAAAAAGGAGCTATGCGGCTCTAAGTTTTGCTGGTTTTTTCCCGGTTAAGGGTTTCCAGGTGAAAATCTCTGTGTAATGTGTGTGCCATTGTGTGTTTTCTGTTAATGCTTAAGAATCGATATATGTTTGTACTTCACTGTTAAGGTTTTAAACTTACATGAAGGAGGAGGATTTTCTCAAATTAATACAGGATCAGTGGGTTCATCGACCACCGGAGTCTTTGATGCATGCGGGAGAACACTTTCAACACAATCTCAAGCGAATTAAAGAGGTCACCATTCGCTGGGCCTCTGAAAAAAGAGGGAAAGATGAACAAAAGCTGAGGGATGCTGAGATGAATATCGATCGACTACTTCACTGCAGGGGCTTGGGTTATCTGGATGAAGTGCAGAAAGGTGAGTTGTTGGAGTGGGAATGCTGCAGAAATGTGATTCTGTCTGATAGAGAAGAGATGTGGAGAATGAAGAGCAGGGCGCTCTGGCTACAGTGTGGGGACGAGAACACGAAATTTTTTCAAGCCTATGCAAAGGGGAGAAAAGATACAAACTCTATCTGGGAACTATCCTCTTCTGAAGGGGAACAGATTTCCAGATTTGATGGCTTGGCTGATATGGGGGGTTTAGAGGGGGGGGTATCCCGACAGGGACCACCCCCTTTGTTTCGGACCGTTAGGTTCCGAAACGACACGGAGGGGGCCGTTAGGCCCCCGGAGTCCGCGCGGAGCGCAAAATGTTTTGGGTTGCTTTTTTGCTTTTTCGCGATTTTCGACCCATTGTACTCTATCTAATTCCGGTAAAAGGAATTAGGGTTGTAACCTAATTCGGGTAAACGAATTAGGGTTTTAGATGCTGCAGAATACCATTTATTGTATTGTACATGTAAAATAAACATATAATGAGAAAGGAGCTATGCGGCTCTAAGTTTTGCTGGTTTTTTCCCGGTTAAGGGTTTCCAGGTGAAAATCTCTGTGTAATGTGTGTGCCATTGTGTATTTTCTGTTAATGCTTAAGAATCGATATATGTTTGTACTTCACTGTTAAGGTTTTAAACTTACAGATTCCCCCCGACTAGAATAAGAAATCAAGTGTGTAGCGATGTGTCATGACAAACATTATATCCATATTTCTTCATAAAGTGACTCCGACCTTTTAAGTGCCAAAAGCTTTCCCTCTGAACAGAACCGTACCTACATAGTTTCCTCCAAAAAACCATCCTAGTGGTTGTAAGATAGCAAACTCAAATATAGCTTCAAAAAAAAAAGACAAAACACACACACCGAATTTTCTTGTTTGCTAATTGGCAATTTTTTGCATTGATACCAAATCTTGGATATTTAATAATTTCAACTTAGCAATCAACATGTCGTTTTTTTCTATTCTACTAGGAGGGAAAAATACATTTCATTTGAAAAAAATTTGTTGTGAATAAGTACCTTCCTTTGCTTTGCTTATTTGCAATGACAAGAACAATTTACAATGTTTACAACATCATGGTTTGAAAAAAAACCATGCCTTTTGCTAATTTTCTTTTCCTTAGGATCTGCTTCTCTTCACTTGCTTGCAGGTTTTCCTATATAAACGACCAGGGACATAGAAAAAAGAACAACAAAAAAGGCAAAAAATATATGCTATTGCAAATGTCTTTGTAGGCAATATGGGAAAAGACAAAAGTAAAAGCGACTATGTTTTAAGGTAAAATGGTCTTGGGATCAAATATTCTAATTGGAAACAAATTGATGAGGCTTTGGCTAAAAGCAATCTGTTTCGACTAGACAATTTCCACTATGAGCCAGGAAATTGCCTGTTTGATGCACTTGCAGTATTGTTGCATTTTTTATATACATCGATCGAGATAAGGGAAGGGATTGTGAATCATTTCCGTGTTTGTCTAGATCAAAAATATCCCTCTGCATTGTTATCAATGCGCACAGAATTGACAGTTGACTACTTGCTAGAATTGCATAACATAGGAAATGTCAACGAATATCTCAATTGCATGTCGCAATCTGCTTCGCAACCAGATGATCAAAGTGTATATGGACTATGGGGTGATATATTTTGCATCAAGTGGTTTTGAAAATGGTTGAATGTTCCAGTCGTTGTTTGGTCATTAACAAAAGGAACAAAATACCTTCATTTCAATTCTGGGGGATTTGAATATTGCTACAATATATTGTTCCATGACCACACACCAGCTTCTGGCCACTTCAAACCATTGTTGTCATATAAAACAATGCAAGCCAAAAGACAAGCCACTGATATGCTTTCTCAAAGCGCAAATGTAAATCAATGTCTATATAACCAAGTTGAAATGTCATTTCAACTTCGAGGCAATTGCCATGACTCCTTGTTTGAATCAATCTCCAAATTGACATTCTTCACTGATGGACAAAGTGTTAGAAAAGCAATTGCGCAAAGCTTTTATAACTCTATTGCTTCAAACGATATTAGAGAAATACAATGCTTGGACATATATCTTGATAAAAACACATTAGCAGATACATCTCTTGTTTCTGGATGGGAAACCTATATTGTCCATTTGGCAGAGCCATATATCATTGGTCACATAGAAGGAGATCGATTTGCTCTTCAATGGTTATGTGAGCTACTAGACACTAACATACATCTATGGAGCAATAATTTGCAAGAAAACATTGCCATATTCCATGCAACAAATAGATCGTCGAAAGTTCTATGCCTAATGCAACATGTAATAGATAAAATGCATTCGCATTTCCAACCCTTGTTACAAGAACACTGTGGAAATAAAATGCCCTTTTCGCTCAATTGCAAGAGAAATACTTCTACTGCAATTGCAATGGATATTTTTGAAAAGAACAAACAGACAATAGCGAAAGAAAAAATTGTAGAGAAGAACATTGACAAGGGATCGTTGAACGACCCAATATACATAGATGCAATTAAAGCAAAGAGGCAAAAACAAAAGATAACAAACATAGAAAAAAAAAAATCTTGCATTGCTGAGCAATTTTCAAAAACCAAAACCAGCATGCAAACATGCATTGATGACAATACGCAAAAAAACTTGCGCTTGTCACAATATCCGTAGACAAGGAATGGACATTCGTCAAAAGCAAAAGGAATGTGCAAAGGCAAAGAAAGCAGTTGTTACATACTTAAAAGTTATTCAAGACACACCTATTCATGCATGTTCTGTGTGTAAACAACTGCATTTTTAAAAAGACATTTGTTGTATGAACAACACAATTAAATTAGCCTTTCAAACTCTAGCAAATACAGAAGATGTGACATGCCCAATGCTACTTGTTCAAATTTGTAGACCTTGCAAGAAAGCAATCGCTAATGGGAAATTGCCTATGTTTACATCGCCTACGCGAATCCGCTGCAATAACATATTGCCATCTGTAGCTATATTGACTCCTTTGGAAGAACTATTGGTGTCACCAAGAATAGCCTTTGCACAAATAAGACAACTTGGTTATAAAAGAGCACAAATTGGGCTAACTGGCTCAATTATCAATGTGCCTGCAAACTTGGATAGAGTTCAAATAGCATTGCCTAGAAGTCTAGATGACAATTTGACAGTTGCAGTTATGCTAAAGCGAAAATTGGAATACAAGAATGCATATCTATCTGGAAATATTCGGCCAAAGATCATTATGACTACGCTGAGTGATTTATGCAAAACCGAACTTTATAAAATTGAAGGCATTGTAATCAATACTAGTTGGGAAAAAATATTTAATGAAATAGCCAAACAAGAATCAAATACTCAACAAACAACGGAACAAGTAGATGATGATGAAAATGAAATAAACATAGAACCAATATCAGAAACATTGATACATGGATATGGAGAAACACATCTAATAGATGATTTAGACAACAAAATCATAGAAATTGCACCTTCCGAGAGCTTTCGACCATTGAGCATTTTCCAAGACAAATACTCTGAAGAGCTAAACTTTCCTACACTTTTCTACGGATTCAATCGACCCAATGAAATTTTCGATCACTTTTCTTATCAACAAGTATCACAGTGGGAGGAGCAACATGAAAGTACAGACTTTGAAACACATGGCACGAACATTTTCTTCAAAGCAATTAAAGTCATAATAAAACAAGTAAAAAACACTGCCTGGATATCAATTCGCATGGTAGAGTTAAAGGACAAAAAAATATTGGCAAAAGATGTCAAGTCAAAAGACAATCTTGTAAAAATACTCCAATCTCAGATTGGGTATCGTACATTGAAAGCAATTAGAACATCACCTGATTACTTTGAAAATATGAAAAAAGATCTGTTTGCAATGATTCGACAGCTTGGTCCTCCTACGTTCTTTTTAACCTTTACAAGTGTTGAACACCTTTGGGCACCTTTATGCAATGCATTGAAACAAATTGAGGAAAAACATTTGGGAAACTTGCAAGACAGTGCGTTGGAAGAAAATATTGACACGTTAATAAGAAGACACCCAGTGCTTTGTACTCGCTACTATAGACACAAAATAGCGGCACTAAAGTCTCTTATGTTAAAAAACAACACATTGTTTGGAAAAATACAAGATTTTTTCTTTACGACCGAATTTCAACAAAGATGAAATGAGCATGAACATGGACTAATTTGGATTCAAAATGCACCTGTTTATGGAAAAAATTCAAACGAGGAGATTACTACTTTTGGTGATCGCTATATATCCACAGACTCGTCTTTACTTGATCAAAATCTTATTCAAATTCAAACGCATCGTCACACAAAAACATGTGGAAAACATCGACATTCCACATGCAGATTCAATTTCCCATTTCCTCCTATGGATAGTACCATCATTCTAGAGCCACTAGAAAATGCTTCAGATGATCTCATTCAAAGAGCAAAAAAAGTATTCACTCTAATTGAACATAAAGAATATTCTAAAAACATGTCATTTGCACAATTGCTTCTAGAGCTAGAACTAACCAGAGATTAATACATTTTGCTACTACGGTCTTTGCTTTCTCGTTCTACCTTAATACTAAAAAGAGATCCTGTTGACATTTGGATCAACTCATTTGCAAAAGCGATACCAGAGTTATGGCAGGCAAATACAGATGCACAATATATCTTAAATGCTTACGCTATAGCAACATATGTAAGCTCTTACATCACCAAATTTGATAGATCCATGACAAATGCTTTCAAAAAGATCAAAGAACAATGTCTTATTGAGAATTATGGAAAGATTGAAACGATACGTAAGCTTGGAAATGCGCTTCTGAACATGCAACAAATGTCTACTAGACAAGCAATACATATCATACTCTCGTTACCTCTACATTCATCCTCCAGGAAGACTATTTTCATTAACACTGCTCCAGACGACAAAAAAATAGTTGTCTTGAAAAAACCATCACTTTTGGAAAAAGAACCAGATGACTCTAATGACATTATTTTCCCATCAATTTTGGACAAATACATTGCACGCCCTGTTGAGCTTGAAAACATCTCCTTGGCAAAATATGCATCTTTCTATTCTTGTATCCACTCAATTACAAGAAAAAGAAATAGACCATGTATCATACGATCTATTCGCTATAACAAACAAAAAGACCCTGAGAATTTCTTTAGAGAAAATATCATCCTCTTTATGCCACATAGAGACAATTGCAACCTACTAAAGAGCAATTTCAAAACATGGTTTGATGCATATGTCGCATTCAAAGAACAAATAGACATTGTAGAACAAAATTTCATGGCATCAACAACGACAAAGTGGGGTGACCTTGATAATGCCGTTGAAACAATTGAATTGCAAGACGCAACTATGCCTCCTCTAACAACAGACAAAACAACAACTATGTCTGGATTAGAACAATATGACATTCAACATGATCTAATCCACAAAACTATGTCCAATGCATCAAAACCTGGGATTGTGTGCAAATTGACAGAAAAGCCATTTCTTTTGGACATGCATGAATACCATGCAATTCGAAGAAACCTAAATACTCAACAACAATCAATCATGAAAGAAGTTATTGCAAGGAAAAAAAAACAATCCCCTCACTCCAATTCACTTGTTCCTGACGGGAGGGGCAGGAACAGGTAAAACTTACACCTCAAAAGCAATCTATGATGGTCTTCTACATTACTATGACAAATAAATTGGTAGTGATCCTTTAAAGAAAAAGGGCCTTATAGTTGCATTTACTGGAAAAGCAGCATATAATGCAGGTGGCATTACAGTCCACTCTGCTTTTAGACTGCCATTAAGTTCAAACATGCTTCCACTAAATTCAAACACCCTAGATCTTTTGACAAAAGATTATGAACAACTTCGAGTATTGTTGATTGATGAAGTCTCTTTAATAGGGTCTCGAATGCTATACAACATCAACAAACGACTACATGAAATCATGCACACACCAACAAAAGCATTTGGAAACCTTGATGTCATATTCTGTGGTGATTTGTGTCAAGCACAACCCGTTCATGATTGTTGGATTTTTTAACAACCAAGATTCCAACAACAAACATTTCCTTACACATTTTGGTTCAATGCCATAAAATGCTATGAACTTACAACAGTTGTACATCAAAGAAATCAAACATTCATATTAATTTTGAATAGAATTAGAACATGCTCTCAAACACTGGATGACATAGATTACTTAAACCAACATTTCTACAAACAACCACCAGTAGATGCAACGTTTCCTTATCTTTTCCATAGTAATAAGGATGTTCAACAACATAACTCAAAAATGTTATCAGCTATGCAAACAGAAACATTCACACTTGTAGCACATGATAGCAAAATTGATTCAATTCAAAAAAAATGACCATAGACAAAAGACATTGCGACTTCCCTCTATGATAGTAGTAAAAAAGGATATGCTTATCGAACTAGTTGGAGGCAACTACTCAACTGAGGATGGGTTGGTTAATGGTGCAGAAAGTGTGTTTAAACACTATACACAAACAAACCATGATATTGTTTGGATTGAGTTTGCAGATCCAAAAGTTGGAGACAATCAACGTGCAACTATGCAACATCTTTATACACCTGTCGTAAAGTCCAATTGGACACCAATCAAAAGAATTGTGATACAAACAACACTTGAAAATAAAATGAATGTTATGCGAACACAATTCCCAATTCAATTGGCATGTGCAAGGACAATCCATAGAGCACAAGGATTGACAATGAACAAATTGGCATTTGACCCAAAAGGAATTAAGAGATATGGCCTTGTTTACACTGTGCTCTCAGGTGTCAGAGATATTAATTGTCTTTATCTTTTAAACAAGTTAGAACAAAGAAATTTTATAACTTGTCCAAAAGTCACCACTGAAATAGATAGATTAAAAACACATGCAAGTTTGCAATTTGAATACGGTCTGCATTCAATGCCAAATGCTAGGCAATTGCTCATTTCATCATTGAACACACGCAGCTTGCTTTTGCACTATGACGATGTTCTGAATGATCATGAACTTATGCAAGCAGACATTTTATGTTTGCAAGAAACTCACATGCACACACTTACCAAAGAAACAACAATGATAGAAAAATACAATTTCTTCTCGGCATTTTCAATGCATGGAATCCTTACATTGATTAAAAAAGACATTGCCATCATCGATTCTAAAAACTATACAAAAAACTCCACCGAAGCAATTTGCGTAGATCTTGAATTAGGCTGCAATGTATTGAAAGTAGTGAACATTTACAATAGACCGTGTGGTGTGCTTGATGATCTCTTTCATATATTGAGTTGCATTTTGTCAAGTTGCACACCAACCACTCAAATCCTAGTAGCTGGTGACCTGAACATTGACATGTAGCAAGAAACGACATCGAAAAGAAAATTGCAATGAAAGGCTTGACACTGAAAACAACAAAGGCAACAACTAACACCGGTTCAATGCTTGATCACTTTTGGACAAATTTGAAACACAGAGATATTGTTTTCAATATTTCAGATGCTTATTGGACTGATAACTATTCAACTTTCCTATCGATCTTTGATAAAAATGCATAGTCTATTCAATTTTGCATTATCTAATTTTATTGCCTTCCTATTGTTAAGATTTAATATGCTAAGACAGAAAATAGCAGCATTACATTCCATTTCACAATAATAGCATATACAGGATCACTGAAGAAACAACAAGCACAACATAAACACAAGAGACAGAGATTTATCCTAGGAAACCCTCATGGGGTAGAAAACCCAGCAAAGCTTCCTCAATATAGATGACCAGCAATATACAAAGATGAAACCCTGAGACATGATCTCCTCCTCCACAATAGCAAACCTCTCCTCCACAAGTGCGCTATCCTCAAGTGGGTGAGTGTATCAAATGAGGAACACACCTCCTCTATTTATACACTACTCTGACATATCTTTTACACAAGTACATGTAGGCTCGTATTTAACCATTAGGTTAAATACCCTATTATAACTGACTAGGCCGACCCCACTAGGGTGGTCTAACAACCCTTTGACCCACATAACACATACAGGGCTGACCCCCACTAGGGAAGTATAATAACCCAAGTTACCATATTGCGATGGAGGAATAAACATCTCCGGATATACAATAAGATCTTCACGGAGGAATGAAACATCTCCGGAATAATAAAGTACATATATAATATTCTTTGAAGTTACAATATCTCAACACTCCCCCTTAACGAGAAGGATATTATAACAGCATCTGCACGAGCAAGGAGTCATCAACATCATACATGATACATCTATAAATCATTGGAAGCTTTCTCAACATCATCAGTAACTCAACCAGTTACTGGAACATCAACATCTTCAGTACTGAGTCTTTATCTTCTGCAGCACTCAAACAGCTACAGCAACATCAATATCTGAATCCTCACGATCGTCGGCATCGTCATCACACAATCATCAGCATCGTCATCACATGATCAACATCGTCGTCTAGATCAACATGATCAGCATCGTCACATCATCTCGATCTACAGCATCTGGTTCATCACGATCTACAGCATCTGGATCATCTCGATCTACGACATCTGGATCATGTCGATCTACAGCATCAGGATCATCACGATCTACAACATCTGGATCATCTCGATCTACAGCATTCAGATCATCACGATCTACAGCATCTGGATCATCTGTATTAGTATCCACACCAATACATCTATCATCAAAACATGTATTCTTACTAATACATATATCATCAAAAGCATGTATTCTCACTAATACATCTATCATCAAAGGCATGTATTCTCACTAATACATCTATCATCAAAGGCATGTATTCTCACTAATACATCTATCATCAAAAGCATGTATTCTCACTAATACATCCATCATCAAAAGCATGTATTCTCACTAATACATCTATCATCAAAAGCATGTATTCTCACTAATACATAGCAGCATATCTTGCAACACACACGATCATATTACAGGATGATCAATCCCGCTCTCTTTAGGACATAGGTCCATGGATGATACAATACATATCAAGTTCCAGGATGATCAATCCTTATCACTTTAAGACAAGTCTCATGTCTAGGGACGATGCAATCTCGATCCAGTTCCAGGATGATCAGTCCTTATCAATTTAAGACAAATCTCATGTCTAGGGACGATGCAATCCCGATCCAGTTCCAGGATGATCATTCCTTATCCATTTAAGACAAATCTCATGTCTAGGGACGATGCAATCCCGATCTAGTTCCAGGATGATCAATCCTTATCCATTTAAGACAAATCTCATGTCTAGGGACGATGCAATCCCGATCCAGTTCCGGGATGATCAGTCCTTATCCATTTAAGACAAATCTCATGTCTAGGGACGATGCAATCCCGATCCAGTTCCAGGATGATCAGTCCTTATCCATTTAAGACAAATCTCATGTCTAGGGACAATGCAATCCCGATCCAGTTCCAAGATGATCAGTCCTTATCCATTTAAGACAAATCTCATGTCTAGGGACGATGCAATCCCGATCCAGTTCCAGGATGATCAGTCCTTATCCATTTAAGACAAATCTCATGTCTAGGGACGATGCAATCCCATCACATACATTTTGAACCGAGGTCCAGGGACGATGCAGTCCTATATTCAATTCTCGGAGACCTCAGTCTACGGATCAATTCTGGGACCTAAGTCCGGGGAAGATACAATCCCCTACCTGTTCATTCAAGACTTCATTTTTGGAGACATCATGTCTACGGCTCTCTTTTAGAACATGTGTTCAAGGATGATACAATCCCTCTTCTTTCTCGGAGACATCTGTCTACGGCTCTCTTGAGGATGATGCAATCCTATCATGTCCACCAAGGACTTCATTCTCGAAGACATATGTCTACGGCTCTCTTGAGGATGATGCAATCCTATCATGTCCACCAAGGACTTCATTCTCGAAGACATACGTCTACGGATCTCTTGAGGATGATGCAATCCTATCATGTCCACCAGGGACTTCATTCTCGAAGACATACGTCTACGGCTCTCTTGAGGATGATGCAATCCTATCATGTCCACCAAGGACTTCATTCTCGAATACATACGTCTACGGCTCTCTTGAGGATGATGCAATCCTATCATGTCCACCAGGGACTTCATTCTTGAAGACATACGTCTACGGCTCTCTTGAGGATGATGCAATCCTATCATGTTCACCAAGGACTTCATTCTCGAAGACATACGTCTACGGCTCTCTTGAGGATGATGCAATCCTATCATGCCCACCAACCTCTCTGTCGGCATCACCAATATAGGTATCCATATCATCGACCTCACTGTCGATGCGAGAAATCTCATCATAAGTGATCACATCACTCCCCCTTTCGAGGAGGGTCCTTCTGAACTATTTTAAGTTTGTCTCGAAAAACTTTACTTGAGGTAGAGGTTTGGTTAGTACATTGGATCGGTAGAGGTTTGGTTAGTACATTGGTAACTTGTTACAAATTCAAACTTTTAGTTCCTTTTTGCACCATATCTTGGAACACTAGATTCTCTGCCATCTTGATACAACTCTGTTTGTCACATAGGATCATAGTTGGGTCTAACTCTAAGTCAAACAATCCTGAAGCCATACTACTTCATAACTTAGCAAAGCAAGCAGCCATATATTCTTCTTGTGCTAAGAGCCACACTAGACTGCTTCCTTCTAAACCATGAGATCATGGATGATCCCAAACAATAACATCCTCTCGATGTGCTCTTCCTGTCTGATACAATTTCTGCCCAATCAACATCTGTGTAGTCATTTGAAGTCATGATCTCTAAGATAACATAGATCAAAGTCTATCGTATCCTTTAGGTACCTCATCACATGCTTTGCAACTAACAGGTGAACACATCTAGTTTCCACTAGATGCTGACTCAAGGTGTTCACAGCAAAGCATATATTTGACCTAGTATTTGTCAGACACATCAATGACTCAATATTTTGTCTATACAGAGGTATTACCACTAACTCTGATGAGTCATCTGCTAATAACTTCAAGAGTGGCCATTCCATCAAGTCCTTTTAATATTTCTCAGCATACTTTCCCTGGTTGAGAAAGATTCCTTCTGAGCCTTTCCATACTTCCAGACCTAGGAAGTAATGCATCAATCTGAGATATTTCATTTTCATTTCTGCAGCCATCTTCTTCTTTCTTTTCATGATATGTTTCTCATTCCTTGTCAGAAAGAGATCATCGTCATACAATAATGGTATGATAGGTTCATCAACCTTAAGGTAAAGGTTAGGAACAACTTTACTTTTGGTAAAGCCCAAGCTTATCAAGAAACTGTCAATTCTCCCTTTGTGACTGAACATCATTCACACTCTGCATTGAATGATCTTCTACATATCTATCTGTGCCATCTCTTGTTAGATGGGTCTACTAATATGAGCCTCAATATCATTTGAACTCTGTGGTGAGTTCCTTCTTGCATCCATGTCATCTGTGTATAGAAACCATATTCAACCTTGTAGCGAAGGTTGAGATCCACATCGCCCATGGTGATCATTAAGCTCATTGATTGATTATCGATCCTGGGAACTCATACAGAACCTGATTCAGACTTCTTCTTTAATTACACTATTAAGAGAATGGTCTTATCTAGCCACTTGGAGCAAACATCTCATCATGATTCTCTTCCTCTTTCTAAGAGAATCTTCTAGCCACAAGCCTTCTATAGTGTGTTTGATTTGTGAATCTTTTATTGAACGTCCATTGCTTGTTCAGTGTTCATCATTCATCATCATCTTTCCTACAATTCAAAATTAAGTACATGATTAGTAATACTTCATAATCATCAAATCATATTGACATGATAACCTATTATGCATACAGATATCATTTACATAGTTATGCAACTATTTTGACCAATACTTTGGCACAACACTTTCCCATATCCTGTATGCATACAGTGGCTATCTAGATGCCTTCCATCTCTACCAGAACATACTATCGAGAGTGTGCATAGCTCTCAGCATGTCAGCAAAGAGGTTTCATTCTAGACAAGCAACAATGGAATGTTTGTCCAACTTACCAATCATATGCATATTAGTAGTATACTATTCAATGCTCTATGAATGTTTACACTCAGCATGAGATATTCTAGGAATACAAATATGCATGCAAGCAATATCATTTACTATTTCAAATAACAACTCAAATACTTATCTTTTATGTTTGTGTGGTTGCCTCTCGCTTGGTCTTCTAAATGTCTTTTGAACTTCTATTCATTCTATACCATTGTGCATGCTCAAGTGTGCAGTAGTGTTATCCTCATGATCTCATACACAAACATACATTCATTAGTATATTATAAACATTATTAAAACATCTAAATAGTCTTGAATATGTATAGTCACGATCATAAATAATAAACATTAGTATTCAAGATTTCAGGGAAGACTTCTTTTACTCATGCATATCATCAATCAAGATAAAAGACATAATATGCATAATCCCTTGATTACTAACTTTATGAATAAGCATATCTAATCATGCCAAGTATACTTATATAAGGGATCCCAATACAAGGTAAGATTCTAACATGACATAGGAAAACATACCTGGATTAGTATACCTGCTTAGTTATGTACAACATACCTAAACAATCTCTTCAATGATTTAGAGATCCTGAGCTAGAACCTGCATGTCTCATAGGTTAAGCATAATATAACAAAGTCATACATACCTCGTAAGTAGAACAAAGATTATGGATGAGTCTTTGTCTTCATGATGTCATGATCATGGAACTTGATTTGTCTTTTGTGATGTACATGTATCTTGTTAGCAGACAACATCAACCTCACACAACACCATAATGCATTAGTACAATCATATAGCCCTAATCAATGAATGTCTTCGATCATTCACATGCATTCATACTGTTACTAGGGTGATAAGACAATTCTAACATTAATCAAGATTGTACTAATAACATGAAGACAAAACACATTATGAACTTAATCAAGAATCAGATTTCAAGACATACCTGAACCTCCTTAAGTCATACCTATCGAGACTTCTTGTAGTCTTCTTATGTAAGGCCTTAGCCTCAACTCCCCCTGAAACTTGATCTGGAGCTTGATTAGGGTTTGCTGCAGAAACCCTAAAAAATCAATCTTTGACTTTCACACTTCCGAATGAATGGAAGGATGTGTCTTGCTGGGCTGATCAAACTAGCATACTTCAATTTTGAAATCTCCAAAATTTGACCCCTCAAAATTGCCTTTGAAACTTCTGGATCTTCTGGACAGGATCCTGAACTAGGGTTTGATGAAGCCCACCCTTCTGCTCAATGAAAAGGTTTGATCCAAGGCTCTAAACTCTTATTTTTCTGATGAGCTTCCAGCCGTGCTTACAGACTTCAAAAATTCCAACTTTTGCTGAAGCCCTAATTTTCCATCTTTCCGATCAAAATCCCGAGCTAGGGTTTAATCAAGCCCGGTCTTCTACCCAACCAAAAAATTCGATCTTGGTCTCTAAATTTCAATTTTCCTGAGTAGCATTCAGCCGTGGATTCCGATTCCAAGAATTCTAACTTTCTCCGAAACCCTAAATTCCGGAAGCCATGAATAAAGGTGCTCCAAAAATAATTTTGTTTTGACAGAAATATGTACCTGATTGTTTCTACTATAACTACGAAATTTTCCTTCCACAGGGTCTGAAAACTTTTTCTGCAGTAGCCTAACCTGTCATCTTTCCATCCTGACAGGTCTGACCTCAATTGGATTTTCTGAGAGAGAGTTATGCCAAATGTCGCAACGTGACCTATTTTGGGATAATACAGGAGAGCGAACTTGTACGGCATGCCACGTGTCACTGTTTGAACTTTGGTCTATGAAAACTTTTCCTGAGATATCTCGCCCTGTTATCTTTCCATCCTGATAGGTCTGACCTCAATTGGACTCTCTGAGAGAGAGTTATGCCAAGTTTCGCAACGTGACTTGTTTATGGGATAAAACAGGAGAGTGAACTTGTACGGTGTGCCACGTGTCACTGGTTCAGCTTCAGCCTGTGAAAAAGTTTCCTGAGATAGTAAAGTCTGTGTACTACCTGTCACTTTTTACGAAATTTCATTTGGAGCTTCCTAGCCCAAGTTATGACCTTTTTCCCTAGGTTACCTGATTTTGACTGAGATCTAGAAGAGGCAGAAACCCTAACTTGTACTGATCATAACTTACAAAGTACAACGAATATGAGGGTGTCCTTTGGACAAAAGATACCTGGAGATGTTAGCTATGACCTGTAAAGGTTTTAGATCCTGAACCTTCGCCAAAATGGATTTATAGTGAAAGTTCCACGATGACTGGTTTTTGCTATATAAAACTCGGACCTTCAAATTGTCGTAAGTAAAGCAAGTGTCATAAGTGCCATACCTTGCCTTCCTTCAGTTTAGCTCTGATACCATGTTAAGATTTAATATGCTAAGACAGAAAATAGCAGCATTACATTCCATTTCACAATAATAGCATATACAGGATCACTGAAGAAACAACAAGCACAACATAAACACAAGAGACAGAGATTTATCCTAGGAAACCCTCATGGGGTAGAAAACCCAGCAAAGCTTCCTCAATATAGATGACCAGCAATATACAAAGATGAAACCCTGAGACATGATCTCCTCCTCCACAATAGCAGACCTCTCCTCCACAAGTGCGCTATCCTCAAGTGGGTGAGTGTATCAAATGAGGAACACACCTCCTCTATTTATACACTACTCTGACATATCTTTTACACAAGTACATGTAGGCTCGTATTTAACCATTAGGTTAAATACCCTATTATAACTGACTGGGCCGACCCCACTAGGGTGGTCTAACAACCCTTTGACCCACATAACACATATAGGGCCGACCCCCACTAGGGAAGTCTAATAACCCAAGTTACCATATTGCGACGGAGGAATAAACATCTCCAGATATATAATAAGATCTTCACGGAGGAATGAAACATCTCTGGAATAATAAAGTACATATATAATATTCTTTGAAGTTACAATATCTCAACACCTATCCATGAACGGATTCATGATAGCATATTTGCACAAAATCAAAAGCAGGTACTATTCTTTCTCCTGCAACTTTCATGCACTTTAAACTACAGCAATTTGGTTTTTTTCTATTCATAGTGAGCTAGATTTAGATCAGCCTTGGGCATCTGCAACATTGATGTCATAGCTATGAGTTTAAATTCTGTTGAACTTTTTCATATTCTTATAATCTATTTCGTGATGTCAAATTTTGATTATTTTTTATTGTTGAAAGTTGTTTACACTTTATTTTGTCCACAGTTCAGATCTAAAAAAAAAAGTAATTATGCCACAACATATGTAGACACTCTTTACAAAAATTATTCACGTGCTATCTCCATTTTATAATAATGCAGACCATATATAAGCTACATAAAATGTTTTAATAACAAATTCTTATGTTCAAGATAATTGTAGATGAAAATTTGTTCAATATTTGGCTGTAAATAACATAGTTTTCAGCACTTGTTTAATTGAAATTCTTGACACTACATAGACTTTGCGCTATGCATATGTTGAAAATCCAGTCAAAGAATTATAGACATTTGTTTTTTTTGCTTCTTTGTTTTTATGCTATCTGTTTGTTGCCATATTTTCCATCTGTTATAAATCTCTTCTACTCTTTACACTAATTAACAATCTCAGCTACATCTGATTTGCTTAATACTTCTCGCATGTGCAGCTTTTGAAACTCAAATCCAAAATTGCAAAATAATGGAAAATAGTTCCTTGCCTGTGCACAACACAACAAAAACAATATCAGCACCAAACAGCTCGACAATGGGAACAATGTCAACTGTTGAAAGTCCAAAAAGGTATGCAATTATTTTGGTTCTAATTGCTTTTTACATAATTTTTAACACATGAAACTTCCCCATCTTCTTCTATGATTTTCTAGCACAGAAAACAACAGAATATAACTATTGCATTGACAAATATTTTCTCAAGCTTGATCTAAGTTTGAACTTTTCTGCTATTGATTGCTGATAATTTCTTTCTTGGCCTTCTTCTCTAACTATAACAATAGCAGGTTCAAACAAACACTTCCAGAAGCAGCTACTATTATAGAGCTATGCACAACAACACCAAAAATTGTTTTCGAAGGAGACATCTTGGCCGTATATGGGCCCGCACAGAACAAAATCCAAGGTTCTCCTGTAAAGGCACAAATACTGCATGCAGACTTTGTTGATAGAGATGGGCTAATGACAATCACTGCTGGAATAAGTGACAACTTGATCAAATGTTTTGGTAGCTATATCTCAACCAGCAAAAGTCTAAGAATCACTCGATTTGGGCTCAAGAAAAAAGGCCAGTACGATAGAGGCGATGCCAAGTATTCAATAGTCATATTCCCACATACAATAATTGAGACAATTGATCGAGTTTGCAAAATGAGAAAGCTAGCTCCAGATATGACAATTGTTGATCTGTTGTCATTGAACGACTCCTACTCTGTTGGCTCTGTCGCAGCAATTGTTGTTGCATGTGAATACAACAACAAGCAGGTCGACTTGTATATCAAAGACGTTGGAACGGCAAACGACCATGCAATAGTAAATATGGCATTTGCATAGCTAATGTTCTTTTGGAATTGTTGTTTTTTAAAGCTAAATAAAATTTCCACTCTTTTATATAAACAAGAAAATAGAAAAAAAAACAAACACAAATAGCTTTAACGATTTCTAATTGCAACCTATGCTCATTGATTGTTGTCTTCTACTATTGTAGTTACAGGTCAGTGAAGGCTTCAAAGAACTGCTCTTGCAAATTCAAGAACAACTTGCATCTGATAATCCTCCATTCTATCTGTTTAAAAACATTGTCCGAAATGACACTAAAGGAAGCCACATGCTCCGGACCTGTGCAGCTACCTTTATTGACCCTCTTAATGATGATTATTCAATGCAAAATTTGTTGCCAATCATTGACTCAAAGACACAGGTCCGTTGAAAAATTGCTTCTTTCTCATTTCATGAACAAGGAAAAACAAAAACACAATCTACTTTGGTGCAAAGTAGTTTCATTGCTTAACACCTTCTTCTGGTTTTTTGTCTCTTGTTCATTGTCTAGTAGCATTGACTTTGTTATCTATAAGAGGCTTCAGTTAAAAACTTCTTTAAATTCTTGTGATCTCTTGAGAATATTATCATCAAGACTGGCATAGATTTTGCAAAGATACTGGTATAGGATTTCCTTTTGACTGTATAGCTAGCCACAAATCTATCTTGATTTCATTGTCCATTTCTACGAGACATTTGTTATGCAAATTTTGAAACCCCAACCAACCTTTCCATCCTATAAAAAACAAGCAATATCTACTTTAGTTTCCAGTAGTTAAATCTATATAAACTTACTTAAGTAAATATTATTTTAACCATAAGTATGTTAAGTTTAAACTTACTTAAGTAAATATTATTTTAACCATAAGTATGTTAAGTTTTTGACAGCCTAATCCGTTGGAAAAAAAGTTTTAGGCAGCCTAAATTTCGCTATTTTTGATAGACACAGTTATATATATATATATATATACACGAGAAGCTCCACAGTGGAAAGTTCTTACGAGAAGCTCCATGACATCACAACCTGTCCCTACCACAAATAGAAACTGTTGAATATAGATATGTACAAAAAAAATGGTCTAGCTCTCTCAAGTCTGCATTTTACTCATCCTTCACCTACCAACACTATGAAATCATTCCATCATTGCACACTTGGAACCATGGCTTCACAACCTGTCCTTGCCACAAATAGAAACTGTTGAATATAAATATGTAAAAAAATCGGTCTAGCTCTGAAAAAGGAAAATGTAGGAAATATTTAAAATGAAGATAATATCTGTGAGACTGCTGCCAAATATAAAAAGTCCAAAATTAGTCACTTCTAAAAATAACATCATCTCTCATGTGGATGAAAGCAGTCTCATTAGGCTCACTTTTCTACAAGGAGCCCAAATATGTGCTCAAAAACTACATACAACCCTTGATAAGCACACTGCTAAAAATAACCATTGTCATGATTCACTCATGAAATTGATCATATGTTGCCTGAAATATGCTCATCTCGTGAGCTTGTGATGATCAAAAATATAAAAACATCTCTCACATGCAAGCCCAAAAGTCTAGCTCCTAGAAAAGCAAATTGCAAAAAATAACAGTTTCTCAAAAACTAGTGAAACCGATTCTCAAACAAGCTTTAATCACTGTAAAAGTCTGGATGCACTTGTATTAGCACCAACATTATGTACTCTAACTAAATCTTAGCCCTTCATTTCTGCAAGGAAATATGGGGGTTAACATTTCCCAAATAGACCTTCCCAATTGGTGAACCCTTTGATATCTCCTCCTTGACTTTATGGTGGTTTTTGATTGCATGTTGTCTGAAATATGCTCATCGACATCGTGAGATTGTGATGACCAAGAATATTTAAACATCTCACATGCAGGCCCCAGAAAAGCAAATTGCTAAAAATAAGTTAATAAGAGTTTCTCAAAATCTGGTGAAGCTGATTCTCAAACAAGCTTTAATCATTGTAAAAGTCTGAATGCACTTGTATTGGGACCAACATAATGTAGTCTAGCTAAATATTAACCCTTCATTTGTGCAAAGAAATATGGGGTTAACATTTCGCAACTAAACCTTTCTAGTTGGTGAACCCTCTCATATCTCCTTGATTTTTCATGGTTTCTCTCTTGTATCGGTGTTTCTGATCTTGAGTAAACATTTTTCCTATAATCAAGAATCTCGTCTATTTGTAGTTCTGGCCTCAAGGCTAACAAGCACATGCTTCCCTAAGTCATTGCTTTTAGGTTGTTTTAGCCATTTGAAAAAGGGCCACTTTGAAAACTCTATTTTAAAAAGAAACCTGCACATCTGGTTCCTGCAATCAGAAATCTCCTTTTCCTCTACTATATCTCCTAAGCACATGCTGCTTAAAGCTATGGATTTTAAGCTCTTTTAGCCATTCAGACAGGAGTATTTGGTTTTCTATAAAATCAGTTTAGTTGTTAGATTTATTTGAGCACATCATAACTAATTTTAAGTCTTCTTTGAGTCTCATTTGGAATCATATCTTTAAGCCTATCCAATTGGTCTTCCCAATAAGACATGTCATTTTTTCCATAGACAAGCACCCCAAATACTTTTAAAAATAAAGGCAATCCATCACAAGCTTCTAAGAATTTATGGAAAGATTCAAATAGTATGATTGGAAAAGACTAGTTGAAGGCATGTGAGCATAAGAGCTCTCGGGAGTATTGTGAATTGAGGCCAGTTGCTTTATAAATTGATGATGTTTCCACTCCCCAACTTGTGAGAACATCTTTATCTCGAGATGTAATCAATATCAAGCTCTCTTTGCAAACAAGGCTTTTAAGTACCAAAAGTGCATCCAACTAATTCACGTTATCTACATCATCTAAAATTATTAATGCTAAATAAGATGACAGTGGCATGACTAGATTTTTGTGATTGGAAGATACATCCAGGACGCTTAGAGTGCCACGAGACAGATTTTATATTTGTTTAACTCCTCAAAATTGCATTTGCAGTGGCATTGGAGATTTGAATATTCTGCTTTTTGCAAAAAGTGCATTGTGTGTCTGTACTCTCAATGTGAGAAGGAAAATTATGAGAATACAACATTGCATGTCAATTAAATAGCAATCCTCTTCACACATACAATATTTATTGCATGGTGGGAAAGTACAATTTTATTCTCTTCCTAGGGGTGCTTCAAAACACTGTTCGCATTGCAACAAATTTTATATTCAAGCCTATAACTCTGTTCACAACACTCTTATTCATCAGTTTCCAAGGATTGCTTTTGCAATGTCTCTTTGCTTTTACCCTTTCACTAACAACAGCTAGCCAATGGCTACATTGCCCATTAGCATTGTAATTAGTCATAGTGCTTTGAATCTAAGTTTAATTATTATTCAAATAAAAAGAAATACTGGCATAATTCTATTTAAAAATATGCTAATATTATATGCATTTTCTATGGTCATTTGTTGTGTGACTTTGACAGATACACGGAATACTCAGAGCAAGAAATTCATTTGCACCTCCGTATCGATGCATTTGCGTTGAATGTAAACAACCACTGATTCAGAGCTGTGTGGTCTGTGCATTTTGCAAAAAAGAAATGGAAATTATATATAAGCATAATCTGGAATGCAATTTGGACACAAATGATGGGCTGATAGAATGCACACTGCACAACCCACAGATAAAAGAGTATTGTCCAGAAGTAGCAAATATTTCATTTGAAGAATACTCAAAAAACATATCATCAACAGTTTTCAATCTACGAAGGTTTTCCCAGCAAGGGCTATTTACATTGGCCCTAGATAACAGAATCATCAACTTGAAAAGAAACTGACTTCCAGGTACACAAATCTATTTTCTGTTCTAAAGAGTTCAAGTTTCTTATTCAATATTACCGACCTCTGCAAACTATGTTTTGAAAATTGTATTCGATTGCATTAGCTACAAACAGAAACACTTTGCCATTTCTTCAGTTTACATTAATAGTTTGCAGCTTCAAAACATTTGGTATATATCTAGTTTAACATATAATCATTTTTCAATTTATAAACTTTTCCTAGTTAGTTTTTGCTTAAACAATTTTCACAAAGTTTTGATTCACATTTGACTTTGACTATGTGTTGCAAAGTTCGAAAGTCTGATGATAGAATGGCATGATTTAAATAGTGTCGATTTAAATACTAAAATTTGGTGAAATGCTAGTTTCCGTAGCTTAATACTCTAATTATTGATAAAAGCTATATTACAAAATAATTTACTATAATTTATTACACAACCTAATAGAATAATTTGTTACTCTTCGTAAGATTTTTCCTCTTGCTAAATTGTTCCTAAAGATTTATTGCTTTGAAATTATGCAATTTGAGATAAACTATGAGTAATTCCAATATTATAGTTCAAATAGTATCTAGTCTTTACAAATACTTGCATTCTTGCTACTTTTTCCCAATTATTCTGACTACAGTTTGAATGCTATTGGCAGGTGCAACAACAGTAAAAAACTACCACAATGGCACTGGGACTACAATCAATACAAAAGTTGATATTACATAACATTTTTGCAACAAAAAAAAATGCAAAGATCCATTTGCTCATGCAAAAGCACAACTGCAGTCTGTTGGACTTATTGCCTTTTTTTGTCCTCTGCTTTATTAACAGAACTCAGCCTGTTGGACTTATTCCTTTTTTGTCCTCTGCTTTATTAATAGAACTATCGAAGAGCTGTTTTTTTTGCTCATGTAATAGCTTTAGACAATATAAAAAATACACTAAGACTCTTGCTGATTAACATTTCCATAGTTTTTGTCATCTGCTAAGCAGACAAATATACTTGCCACAGATTTACATATATAATATAATATTTCCTACATGGCAATATGTTCCTTTCTTTTGCAAGTTAAATATGTTTCTTTCTATCATAATGTGTTCATTATTATTGTTAAATATTCATGTATAATTAGTATTTACTCATGTTCATATACATTATATCTTTTTCCTCGGACATATACATTATATCTATACCCATGTTCATATAATTAATATTCATGTTCATAGAAATTTGTGTCAGATGTTTCAGTTTGAATATTTTTTTTTTTCCTGAAAACTACCATTGGATTTCATCTTTAGCTACATTTTTTTTTTTTGCAAATATCTATTTTATTTTTATTACTTGAATTATGAACTAAAAATATTGATAACATATACATTGTCAAACTCAATTTAAGAATTATTCCATGATGTTGATCGAGTGGGGTTTTATGCAACTGACACCCAATATAGACATTGGTGATTAGAATGAGTAGTGTTGATTATTATCGTTGGATATACATGTCCATTTACTCTGTCTTTGCTAGAGCTATATAGTAAGGCCTTATATATTGCCTTAAGAGTTCATGCAGTTATAAATAAATACTAGCTGAAGTCTGCAGAGTTAGTTCCATTTCCAGCCTTAGAGACACTGCTTAAGCCGTTAAAGTCTTATAATAATAGTGAAAGATGTAGTTCAGATCTCTGCTATAGTGACACTGTTTTTTTGGTAATCCTGGGAATCTCTCCAAACTGCCCAGCAACCACCACCTTCAACTGAACTACCTAGATATCAAACCCATCAGCAAGAACCAACCTTAATACTGGAACATAATTACACCTCTTCAACAGGAATCGAAACTAAGCTTCAATTATAACAATATCCAGGAATCGTTGTTGTGGGGCAATTACAGGTTGCCTTTGAACTGTCACGTTTAATACAATGACTGTGGTCTAACAGCATGCATGTACAATAGCTATTACCAATAGAATGGCCTTTATTAGTCTCAGGGCCCATAATTAGTCAACAGTGGACACTAATTTATCTTTGAAGCCACACTTTGGTTGCTCATTGTAAACATTTTTATTTAAAATATTGAGGGAGAGAATTAAAAGTAAATATGCAGGGACACGAAGGAGAAAATCCTGTTACCTGAAATTAAAATAGGAAGATGGAATAGTACAATAAAGCACTAATAGAGGCTCATCCAATGGATACTTATAAAATATTAAAATGTTGAATGCCACTTAGAGAATTTGAGCTTGAGCAGCACTTTTGGGAAAAATACAGGAGCTTAAGCAGTTCTCCATATCTGCTAAGCCACGGTACAACATGGGCACCTAGGAAAGTACAGGACATATTTGATCCTGAATCTTACCAACTCAAAATTGGAAGCAATAGTTCCTATGTGAGAAGACAGCTTGCAAAATATGCAATATACAGTAAGAAGAAGACAGACACCATTCCTTAAAATTCAAGCTGTCACAACTACAAGAATTGAAGATATATCCATGACATTCTGCTGAAGATAGGAAACTTAAATTATCTCTAGCAGAATTATATGAAAAAAATGATTAAGGAGGAAGGGACCAATGAACCTTAATATGGACTTGCAAATTTTTTGTTTGAACAAATGGCAAAAATCTTGAACTGTAAGAAGTTTTGAATTTTATTTTGAGGTTTTAAGTTTTAGTCAAATGGAAAACAAAGGATATACTCAGAAATGATATATCAGTCAAGAATCAATCTGTAATTGTGAATATTTATTATTTTTCAAAATATTAAAATTTATTAGTTTTTTGAAATTTTAAAATTTCTAACCATTTCTATCTGAAATACTTTTACATTACCTGTACCTAAACTCACACATTTCTCTTCTTCTTCCTTATTTTGGCAAGCATAGTCTTATTACATGCATCTAGAGAATTATAGTACATCGTTCTCTGTATTTTTCTACTTAAATGGTTCTAGGAGTTGGAAGCTTTAAGACTATGTCACCACAGGGCATCAAGAGATTTGATGCTGGATAATATTTTAGCAGTCCATAAAATGAAATTTGATGAATATCAAGCCCTTGCAATCTTTGATTCCATATTTGAAATTTGAATGGATTGAAGTATATATAGTGCGAGAAGAAAACATTTGTTACAAAACTATATAAATTGAAAGAATAATTGCACCAGAAAATTGAGATCTGGTTTTTAATTGCAATATTTGGTTCTTTTATCAATGTACTTTATGCATATCTACAATGAGCTTATATATTGATTCTGGTATCCTATTCTTTTGAAAATAGTTGTACACTAAGAAGGCTCCCAAATACTTTTTGCAGTTTTTGAATTTATGTCACCAGAATTTATTGTTTGAGTCCATTAAAAAAGGGGCCAATCATGCTTGAAAGCACTGATAGGCTAGTAGACACTAATGGCTACTCCCGGTTTATGTTATACTAGTTTTGATTCTTACATTCTGGTTGAAGTTTTTAATAATTTAAAAATCAAGTTAGAGGGAGATAAGGACTCAATTAAAGCGACGCGATACGTATGTCTGATACAATTGACTTAGGTCAAACCTGAAGGTGATGCACCAAACGTCACAGAAAGCCAGAAAGGAAACAAAATCGATTAGGTTAAGTTTATTTAACCATCATATAATGCTAATTTAAAAATCTACTTGTCAATAGTTGATAGTGTAGTTAATAATTAAGTGTCATTCAATTTAAATTTTTATTAATTTTAAAGTTAAAACAATAAAAAATTATTAAACTTTTTTAAAATTTATATATTATGTCGATTTGCATAGAACCTGACATTGCCGCCGCGGGTTGCCTGCAGTGCATTTTTATTAGAACTGAGAGCTAACCTCTTACTAATGACATTTGGATTGACACCTACCTATTAGCAATGACATTTGGTTTAATACGATGTGATGTTCCACTAATAGATTTGCACCGTGCTTGTCTCAAAGCCCAAAGTTTCGATGAGCGAATCTTTTGTAAATCTATGCTTTAATGAACTCATTAATTTTAAATCTACAGTGTTTATAGCGCTCAACGGCAGCAAGTTTACTTCTCGGAAAACGAGAAAGGAAGCAACAAGAACCAGCAGTGTTTAAATCGACCAGGGTTACCATTGTGATGTCATTTTTCCTTATAGCTATATTTTATGGTGATATTATATTCTTCACAATACAATGATTGTTGCAATAAAACAAAATATATATATGTTTAGCAATGTGGTAGTTGTCTAACTGTTTTCTAAGAAAAACTATTTATAGTTACTTTTAATGCTTGGTTATCAATAAATCAATTTTTTTTTTTAAAATTAGTGTTATGATAGTAAAATAGGTGTGTAGAATAATAAAATTATGTTATCCCAAAAATAATGTAATTGTTTTTAAGGAGAAACTATTTAACAACTACTTTTAATGTCTCGTTATCAATAATAAAAAAATTAAGTTAAAGTGTCATAGTAATTTTCATGACTATTCATGAAAAATAGTTAAATTAAATAGAACTAAATTATTTTAATTGTAATTAAAAAAGTAAGAAAATGACATAGCAGTGAGAGAGAAGCTAGAATAAAAAAGTCATGTTATATAAATAATAATTAGCCATCAAAATTATTTGTCATGGCTATTAATGAAAAATAGTTAGATTATCTTAATTGTAGTATATTTGTTTTCACCTGCATATATAAAAACAACAATAGTTAGTTAATGCATAAAGCTTACAAAGAAGTTTGTCGTAACTATAGCAACCAAAGTATCTATTGATTATGACAAGGGGGGCATATTGGACAATTATTGGCCAATTGCAATTTTAATAATAATAACTAGCAATTTCTCTTTGCAATCTTTTCCATAACTCAATCACATTACCAACTAACCATAGTCCAATTAATTCATGGCTCTTGCAATAACGCAGAACATTGCCACCTCTTGCAATTTTAATAATAATAACTAGCAATTTCTCTTTGCAATCTTTTCCATAACTCAATCACATTACCAACTAACCATAGTCCAATTAATTCATGGCTCTTGCAATAATGCAGGACATTACCAACTAACATATAACAAATTGGGTCTTTGATCATGATGAAGGATGCTTAGCACACATTTTGCATCTTATCCAAGAATCCTTGTTCTTAAATTTATTCAATGGACATTTAAGAAGGCTATTCAATTGCTCACAGCTTTGTGCAAATGGCTCCTCCCTTTACCAATAGGTTCTCATTTTTTTTTGTAGCACATGTTCCCTTGCAATAGCAGGTGGCAATGTCGGGGACATTGCCACCTCGTGGCTCTTGTTTTTAATTTTAACAACATGCTTGTTTATCATCTTAAATAGGCGCCCGTGGAATTATGAAAATGATAAATTTAACCTTGTTTTTAATTCTTATTATGTTTGTTTATTTAAATGTTTATTTTTAATTTTGATTTGAATTTTAAGTTATTTTTTAATATATTTATGTTTTAGAGAGGAGATGACAAATTTTGGATATTAATATATTTTTCATAATTCTTAAGTGACGTTTATGCTAAAAGAAGCAAAAGTAAATCATTTTGAAAGTGAGATTTCAAATTGTTGTTCTACATTTTTTAAATGAAATTTGATTATTTAGAGGAAAATTCAGTTGTTAGGAGATACTTTGCTATTATTCTAATACACAATAATCTTTCAATAAAAACCTATTTAGTTTCAACCCATTAGAATTAAGTGGCATTAAAGTTGAAAAATGATTAGAATATACAATTTAAATGGAGGGAGTCTCATCATTTACTAGGATGCCAATGCTCACCACTCAATAATAAACCTCACTTCTCTAGCAATTATTGTGCGTGAACATTTAAACACATCATGTTAACACTTGATTCAACTTTTGATCCACATGCCAAAGGCAATGACTAGATTGTGTTAACATTTTGGTACAAGTTAAACTAATAGTCTATTATTAAAGAGACCTAAGTTTTTCTTAACATGGTTGTAATTTTTTGCAATCCCTTTTTGCCATTTTCTTATAATCTCTTCCTCTTGGTTGTATTTTTCTTATATGCATTCCTTTTATTATGTCCCCGACATAATGTTTTCGGTCGAGGGCATTAGTTGGTGTGGGAGGAGGGCATGGAGCCCGTTTACAAAATTTGGAGCTATGTTTTATTTTTTGTATTTAATTTTTTTTTAATTAAAGCTTTATCTGTGATCTTATTGGGCAATTTGGCGCTTACGTCATCCTGGGGTTGTGTGCCCCAGGACCCGGTGGCACTCTTGCATCAGCAGATCGATGGGTCAGCAGATCGGGGATTTGATGTGCTGTCAGGCGGTGAGGTTTGATGTGCTGTCAGGCGGTGAGATAAACGACTAGGATTTTGCTGCGAATCCAATGGACGGTTTTTATTGCTTGTTGTTCTCTGTATTGTGGTTTAAACACTTAATGCAAGATTTTGACGTTAGCATGGCCCATATCTAACATGGATATGGTATGATGACTGTTGTTTAATGCAGGTATCGGTGACTGTGCTCATTGCATTCCAAGACGGGTGGCCCGGTCGAGAAACTAAGACATCCATTATGCATTAAGATCTCCAACCCCTTCATTAAATGGGTGAACCTTTTTGAGCCATGGGCCTTTAGCATTGTATATTACAGAGACCTCTGTAGACATGGAGTTTTCATGGCGACCACATATTTGGCTGTTATGGTTCGTGCCAGGGTTTTCGTGGCAGTCACTGTTTTGAATACTGCGGATGGTTTTTGCCTACGGTTGATGGAGGGTTTTATTGGCACCTGCTATGCTGAAATGCTTATTATTAACAGGTCCTTGATGATTTTAATTGTTGTCTTGTTCATCATTTATTACTGCATGATGCAGTGTTACGGCTTCGTGTTAGACCCTCCTTTTATTGGTCTCGTGGGTTTTCGCATTTGTAGTTGGTTTCACATTCCATTGGCAGTTTCGAGAGCTTATATAGGTCATTGTGCAGGCATTGGTGACTATTGCTTTTGTTTTCCTCTAGTTTCGGGTGCCTATTCTGATTTGCAACCTGCTACATCCGAAGTTTTTTTTCGAAACAGAGTGACTTGTGGGTTTTGTGGCTATATCCTCACGGTGGTTGGATAGGTTCTTTCCGTCCGATGTTTCCCTTCGAAGCACAGCAGCGTCTAGGTTTTGCAGCTTGCTCCTCGCAGCAGTTGGATAGGTGCTCTCTGGCTGCCTCTGTTTTCGTGCATTTTGCTATTTTGCATTGGACAGGTGCTCTTCGGCTTCATCCTCCTGTTTGTTCATATTCAAATGTGTTGAATGGCGTGTGCATAGCGTTCTACCGATTATGGATTATGCTTTCTTTGTATATGTGGAGTGTCGACTTCAACGTTTTATTAACTTTGCGATGTAGTGTTGTTTCCATACTCTGCCTAATTCAAAAAAAATGCAAAGCTTGACTGGGAGTTGAACACTCTATTTTCACTTTTTGCTTGAACATAGTAATTGCACTGTCTGTGCAATACTTCTATTATGATTTAGAGAGTCCATATGAATGTCATTATTTCCGTTTGCAATTGACCAAAATTGAAATTTACGGCAAACAATATATCTTTTAATCAGGAAACTAGGATTTATATCGAAAACAAGATTGCAGTGGATTTGATGATCAACCCTGGCTTTTACTGAATGTGGACCAAAAATAACATAGGATGTTTAATAATTAATATTGCAAAAACAACGATTTTTAACTCTAGAACATCCTGAAAACAAACATCTTTAGCTCGTCATTGATACCCTCAAATACATAAGAATTTCAGCTTCAGCTCATATTTATGATTTTCTTATTTTGGTTTTAGAATTCATTTAAAGCCCTTGCCTGGTGCTGCCAAGGAATTGGCTGGTGGATTCGTCATCTTGATGATGGCAACTCCATCTGCTCCGACCTCCATACTCACGTCCACTTTCGCCATGATTCACAGAACCCAGCTCCACCTTAAAACAATTTAATGCCAGCAACCCAATTCAGATCTCCAAACATCGATAGAGGAAGAGAATACAATCGTCTCCTTCCCCAATCTCAGAAGACAGCGAAAAATATATAGCAGAGAAGATCCCCTTAATCTCAGAAAATTCCAATTAGTTTTTTGCAGTTTAATGTCCTTCTATATTCAATTATTGCTCTCCCTTTTCTCTATTCTTCGGTGCTTAAAGATGAATTCCTTGCATTTTCCCATGTGATGATAGCAATTCGGTTTTGAAAGATGCCACTTGGCACCTGGGTGCGCTCTTCCCAAAAACACCGAAACAAGCTTTTCGACCATTTTAACATAATATAAAATTATAAAGAAAAAATTAATATCTTAATTGTGTCGTCTTTGCTTACATTTTGGCAGTGCAAGTCAATTCTGGTCGCTTCAGTTCTGGTGGCTTCAAGGTGTAGATTTCTTCACTGGCTGACACATGTTATGACTTCTAGTGACTTTAGAATATAAATTTCTTCACTGGTGTACACATATTATGACTTGGAATTTTCTCATCGTTTATCTTCTAAATTTGGTTGAAAATAGAGAAGAATGTTTGCATTCAGGATATCAAATATGTTTATATATTTAAAAATATAGAATTGAAGCTCCTAAATTGGCTTATTCGTTTTCATTTTCTGGTGATATGCTTCTCTGCTTGCTGCCCTGGATGTGCTTGTCTTGAAGGCATAAAAAGGTTATTGCTGTGGAGGATGGCTTCTTGCCAATTGCATGCATTTATTTACATGCTGTGTAGTTTTCCATTTCTACAAAGATATCTGAAGGAAATAGCAGCAAATTGGACATGTTGATAGACGCTTGAGCTACGGCTTCTCCTATTTTCTCTGTTGTCTTTCCTTGCCTTGTGGTGCTTGATCTTGCAAGTTTAGTTATTTTAAAATAGTTGTCTTAACGGGTGCATATTTTTACAGATACAAAATTGCAGCTCCTTGGACATGTTGATAGCCATTTCAGTTTGCAATTTTCCATTTCAGTTTTTTCCATTTTAAAAACTATCTTCAAATACTTTAGCAAGAGAGGAATCTATTTAACTATGCCCATGGGCTAGCCCCTGTCGTTGCCAACATAGCTATTTAATTACATTTTAAATGTGGCTAGGGACTGTGGTCTGCTACTGCTAGCATAGGCATACAGAATACAAAATGTGGATATTGGATTTTTAATGGGCCTTGGTACATTAAGCTATTGAACCAATCTTCAAATCCTTTGTGTTGAACCAATCTTCAACTGCTTTGTTTTTTATTTATGGGCTAAATTTAAAACATTTGAAGAGAGGATTCACTAACTAATACCACCTTCAATTCTGCAATAAATTCAATAAAAAGCTGGGCAGGCCATAGGCCCCGTCCATTTGCAACGTTTTAGGCAAACAAACAAATGGGATTCAGAAAGAATTTCTCCATGCTAATTGAAACTTCAACATCTAACATAAATTGCATAACCAGAACATTCGAGTGGGAGAATAGATGAACTTCCCATCGATTCTACCTATTTCAGTCTGCAAGAACTTCAAATCTATTCAAGAGAAGAACACTTTTGCTTTGAATCAGTTTTACTGTTGATTCAACAATACTATTTATACCTAAGATTAGATACGAATATTGAGGTCTAACTAGCCTAGCAGTCGATGCTTAAATCAGTCTTCCATGTCCATGCCTCTTGTGTCTCTTTGTGCTTGTGTTTACATACTTTGTCTCATTCATCTTCAGCAAATGTAGCCTTGGGTTGTTCTTCAATTTCTCTGTGGTGTGGCCATGCATTTAGAACACTGTGGAAAAAAACACATGTTGTCTTGATTCTTATATCAAGCAATTCTATATGGTATTCCTAAACTGATAGTGTTTCATGTCATCGATATTGCCTGCAATAAAAATAGTACTTTTGGTTTGCAATTTAGATTTCATATATCAAATAATTAAAATATTACAACCAACATTGTGAACAACCTAAAAAGGTAACAACATCGGTGCCAGACATCCTGTCTATATAAACATCCTATTTCATATTCCACTGAAATTCTTTTTCCCTTCGATTCTGCAATAAATTCAATAAAAAGCCTGACATGCCATAGGCCGCTCCCTTTTGCAACATTACAAGAAAACAAACAACTGCAATCCAAAAAGGAATTCTCCATGCTAGTTGAAATTTCAACATGTAACATTAATTATGTAACCAAAACATTTGAATAGGAGAATAGATGCATTACCCATCGATTTTACCTATTTCATGTTGCAAAAACTTCAAATATGTTCAACAAAAGAACAATTTTGCTTTGAATCAGCTTAATCTTTGATTCAACAATACTATATGTAACTATGATTACATACGAATATTGAGGTCTAACTAGCTTAACAGTTGATGCCTAAATCATTCTTCCATGTCCATGTTTCTTGTGTGTCTTTGCACCTCTGTTTTCATATTTTGTCTCATTCATTTTCAGCAAATGCAGCTTTGGTTTGTTTTTATTTTCTCTATGGTGTGGCCATGCATTTAGAACATTGAAAAAAAAAACCTCTCATCATGATTCTTATATCAAGCAATCTTATATGGTATTCGTAGATTGGTAGTTTTTTCTTGTTACAATAAAATCTCCATTCTCCCAGACATAGGCATTGAGGCCAAAATTTATTGTGTCTTAGAAGCAAAAAATAACACTTTAGATTGCACAGTACCTTGATTTACAATTTAGCTTTCATATATCAAGTAATTAAAACATTGCAATAAACTGTGAACAAGTTAAAAAGGTAACAACATTGTTGCCAAGCATCTTGTCTATAAAAACATCCTATTCCATATTCCAGTGGAATTCTTTTTCCGTTTTCTTGTTCATGCAAAATAAAGTGGTCTTTTAACACAGTTTCCTCTATTGATTTTGAAGGACAACTCACTTTAGCCCTTTCATTGGTGCATAGAAATAGCCATTATTTCAATACATTGTTATTAGTAGTATCCTCTGTCAGGTGATACTTCTCTACCATTTCAGGAAAATAAGTCATTCTTTTTGTTGTGTTCTTCTATACTTTTTTTAGCAGCTTGTAGCTTTCCTAGGCCTTTTAAACATCAATAGCATGAGCGTCAAATGCTTTGCTTTGCTAGCCATGTCCAAAGTCTAATTTTCCAACTTTGATAGTGACTTCCAAATGCAAATAGTGTTGCAATAGCATGAAGTGCTACTTTGTCCCTTTGCATCACCTAGCTATCCAGAAATTCGAAATCCCATGTACCGCAAACTATCATCGCCACGAGATCTACCCCAAAATAAACTATGATCTTGACATAATAAAACATATGTTCTGTGAAAATCCAATGATCTTCATCGGGTTCCAATATATAGTAAATTAGGTTGCTAGCTATAAAACAGATGTTGCATCTCGTATTTGGTAGTTACACTACAAAACTTGCCACTTGTCTACAAATAGATAGATCGATTAAAACTGGATTGAAGTCAACAATTTGCTTCAGATTTGCTACCATAGGAATGTTCATAGGCTAACAATCCATGATTTGACATCTGTTTGAAATATCAAGTGTGTAATTACTCTTTCGAAAGAAATGCATCTCTTTAAAATATCAATTTATCGTTTGACATCTTTTTATGTTTATATGCATCATGTAATTTTTGGATGCTTCAAATACTATCTAGAATGATGCAAACTTTTTTCCCTAGCTTTGTCTAGTGATTCATAGGTGACATATTGAAAACAAATCACATGGCAATGTGGCTTGGAATATTCCCTTTTTCATTTCATCAAATACATGTTCAATGTCTCAACCATATTTATATACGACATAGCAGACCATCCCTATGATATCCCTTTTTCCTAACTTCTTCTTTCTACAAGAAGTCTATTCATTCCTCCTATTGTGGAAATATGGGGATATGCATCTGAAAAGTCAAGTTTTTCAATGTGGTTGACATCATTCCATACATCACTAGAAACTATGCAAACTAATTTGGCCAACGATTATGCTCTCGTTTACATAATTAACACACAAAAAACCTCCATTGCCACATTTCAACACTAAGCACAATGATGCTATGGTGAAGCAAATCTTGTTCTTTTGTTGCACTTATAATATTGTCATCTATGCTCTGCTATGCAGCTGATTGTACTCTTTCATGAGTATCAAACATGTTAGCTACATTAATTATGTGCAAATGTTCTTTCATTTTGCTATTTTTTTGTTCTTGATTGCATATGCAACTATATTTGAAGATTGTTAGATTGGAAAATATATTCTTTATGTAACCATAATTAACATAGTGCATTAAGCAAATTCCCATTTGCCTTATCATATGTTGAAACATTCCTTGTTCTATGTTCCTACAAATAGTGCCCTTCACTCAAATTGCAAATGTCGAGGGATGCAAATTTGCATCTTGCCAACTTTATTGCATTCTTGATATCACTTATTTTGACATAGGCTCTCCTTAATGTCATCCATATCCAGTTTTAAATTTTACTTTTGCAAAAACCTTCTCTAACTCTTGTTGTTTTTTTCCTTGTCCATGTGCGGAGAATACTGTTGCAGACGTCGGTTTTGCATGTTCTACTGCCATAAAGATGCTAAGAACTTTGCATCCTTCAGGTGGCCTTTCAAAAGACTTGGCAACAGGACATCGAGATCTTGAAGAAATTGACATTGCATTGTCAAAACAACATTTGCTTCGGCTAAAGGATTTCCATTTCCAAAATGGTGATTGTCTATTTGATGCATTTGCCATTCTTTTTCATTTTCGATACACATCAACAGAAATAAGAGAGGCTGTTGTGAACCATTTCCGCCTTCGTCTTGCACAAATGGACCCTACTGTAATTTCTTCATTCAACTTGGAGCTTGATCCTGTGTACTTTTCTGGATTGCATGGCCTGCAAGACAAAGAGCTTTAGCTCCAACGAATGTCCCAACCTGCTTCGCAACCAGGCGCTGCAAATGTTCGTGGCCTATGGGGTGATATCTTCTGCATCAAGTGGTTTGCACATTGGCTGAATGTGCCAGTTGTTGTTTGGTCGTTGTTAAGCAAAAAACAATACCTCCATTTCAATCCCACACTTGTTGGATACTGTTATAACATTTTGTTCCATAATCATATACCAGTTGTTGGACACTTTGAACCATTGCTTGCTTGCAAATCGACTATATCTCACCATTTCCTGCCTCAAGAACTTCCAAATGGCATTATCAATAGCTCTTGTTGTAACACTTTTCTCGAGATATTTCCCTATAGAGAAATTCTCCTTCAACAAGGTTTTGATATCTTCTCAACAATTGAAGGTCATTGTTTTGATTCGTTATTTGAATCGATTTCAAAATTGTCAAAGACATTTGATAGTATTAGTCTTAGGAAGACACTTGCACAAACTTTCTTCAATTGCATATGTAATGTCCCCCATTTTGACCCTTGTAATATTTTGGGCTAATGTAAAGATTGTATGCATATTATGTATGATTCCTAGCGTGGAGTTCAAGGCCAAGGCCCCGCTAGTGAATGCTCAATCTAGAAGAGGCAATTATTTGATATTATGCTACCCATGTGATAGTGAACCATGGGAATTGTAAATATGCATTTTAATATAAAAGCCCACAACTAGCTATGCAATGCAACAAGAGATGGGGGCATGATGTTACAAGGAAATTGGGAGGGAAATATTCAAACCCTTGAGCCAATCAAGTCAAGCCAAGTGTCAATGAGAGAACCCATGAACCCTCAACTACCCATGTTGACTTTTGTACCCAACCATTCATTTCTCCCAAGAGTTGGTTGAGGTAGTTAATGCCTTGGGGAATGGAGAGGTATGGCTGTCCAAATTCGAGTATGGGCAAGCCACCCTTCCTAGAGATTCGTGTTTGGCTTCTAGGGCAAGTAAAGGGCCATAAAATTGCTCCCCAAGCCATTTATTCACCTATCAGTTTGCTCTCTCACGAGTTGGGACCTTCCTGGGCAGTTCCCTCCATGGTTTTGCTGTGTTTACCTTCATTTTCCTAGCTGGGAAGGGCATTTTTGCTGTGGCTAACAGTGGGGAAGAAGGGGAAAACGATTTGGGGTTTTATTGAGGCCATTTGGCCCATTGAATGCTCATACATCTGTGGGAGAAATCGGTTTTCTTCCCTAGGATTGATTCCCTCTTCCCACAAATCCATTTTTGGTGTGCCTACGTTTTGGGGAAAACCCTTGTCCATATAGTTCCTAAGTCCCACTGCTGAAAGTGTCTTCCAGAGCCCATATCTGAGTTGGGTGTGCAAGAGAATGCTGGGGTTGAGATGGGTATCCATTGCTTTGGGCTGTGCTGTGCTTGAGGGTTCCCTTTCCCTTGTAGATATCATGCCCAGCTCGGGGGTGGTCTCTGAGTGCTGAAAGAATACAGGCTGGGCAGAGACCTATGGTTGGGAGGAACGTTGCAACGACATAGCTAGTTGTTTGGGACAATTGCACAATAGAGATAAGTGTTTTCTATCTATGTGTTTTACCTCTGTAGTGTTTAAATTAATGACTGTTATTGATATTGAGTGCATATGAAAATATGTGTGTGGAGGAGTTTATTTCCGTTGTGCATATTTGTTTGATTTACATTTGCACACATCTGTTTTATGGCTGTGAATCTAATGAGTTGACTGAGTCTTATGAAAAGCCCCATAGAATGGTAGCATATTCCCCTCCTCAAATTGGGTCCGCAGGTGGGTACATTACATTTGGTATCAGAGCTGCTAGTTGCAGCATCGGGCCTTCATGGGCTACCTATCACAGCTTGCAGAGGTAAGTATGCTTCCTTCCCAACACAGACTGTTAAGAAAAGTTTCAAAATTTCAAAATTTATCAAAAAAAATTCTAAGTGTCTATGAATTTTCTGCCAAAAACTGTGCCGGCGAATCTTGGCGAGTTGACCCAAAACGGTGGCAGAACTCATTGAGTGGAGCTGACACGTTTGGTGAAATTGGCTGAGTTGCACCGACGGAGTTATGGGATGCCCGGGAAAGGAAGAAGAATTTTCAAAAAATTTCTAAGTATCTTCAGCGGAAGAACTCGGCGAGTTGGTCCGCAACGGCGGAAGGACTCGGCAAGTTGGTCCACAACGGTGGAAAAAGTTGGCGAGCTTTCACCGAAATGGTGGAAGAAGTTGGCGAGTTTTTGCCGAAACGGCGGAAGGAACTGACGAGTTTTTTCCGAAATGGTCGACCGAAAATTTTTAAGTTCGCCAAACCGAAAGAACTAGGAGAAATCGTCCACAACGGCGGGAAAAGTTGGCGAGTTTGCGCCGTAATGTCGGAGGAAGCTGGCGAGTTTGCGCCGGAACGGCGGAAAAAGTTGGTGAGTTTCCACTGTAGTGTCGGAAGGAATTGGCGAGTTTCAGCCTCAGCTTCGGAAGGAATTGGCGAGTTTCCGCCACAGTGTTGGAAGGAATTGGCGAGTTTGTGCCGCAACATCGGAAGGAATTGGCGAGTTCCGCCGCAATGACGGAAGGAAAATCTGAGTTTTTGATCGGAAGAACTCAGCAAGTTTGTCCGCAACGGGTCGGAAGAGAATTGCCAAGTCCGCCGAAACAGATAATTTCAGCTGTTTTCCAGGGTGAATTTATGGTACCGAAAGTTGAAAAACAGCTTTGAACTCATGTGCCATATTGCGCGAAATTGAAGTATTTACAATAAAAAAATGAGGGCGCTGCCCTCGACCTGCCCTACAATGGCAAGCCACAAGGGGGAAATCCCCCTTGACCCCCGTCGTCCCCTTGAGACATCGTCAATGGTGAGAAAGATTCTATGGGAGCTAAGTAAGACAATGTTGATAAAGAGGGAAGCTTCTCACCTTAACTATTTCTGTTATACCATAGAAATTGCATGCTTGCAAAGTAGCAACTAAGAATGTTTTACATTTGTATTAAATTGTTACTTGGTGAGAAATGACAGCTAATGATACCTTGTGTGCATGGTAGAGAGTCCATGAAACTAGATCAACTATGATGCGGAAGAGAAAATTCCATGCTACTATGAGGAATTGGAAAGGGGGAATTCCTTAACTCCTCTCTTGCTATTGTATTTATATTTCCTAAGTTTCATAAGTTGAAAACTATGGCATAGGGATGTTGGAAATGCAAGAGAGTAATGCATATGAATTAATGGGCATGATTAAGGATTCATTGCATAGTGCATGTGAATCGCTTATGCATAAAGCATGATGTTGCATATGGGTAAAGGTAGTGAAAGTTACACATGCAATAGCCCATTAATGGTATTGCTTATGGTTGATCACCAGTAATGTTGTTGATAATGGTTGTATGAATCAGACATAAAAGCATGATTGAAAATGTAAGAGATTGGATAGCTGAAATAAATATGCACTAGATGGCATATTGATAAACATTGCACAGTGCATGTAAAAATACTTGTGTATATATATGATATTGCATATTGGTAGAATAGTGAGGTTTTGCATATGCAATGAGCCACTTAAAGATGATTATGGTGGTTGTGTTGGCTCGGTTTTGCAACCAAGCTTAGTGCTATGGGCACCTACTAACTAGTAGTAGCAGTTTCAATAGAAATAAAAACAATAAACTAAATAAACAATACTTTTCATGGATCTAAGCAAGAATCTAAGCAAATAATTTAAATATTTCAAAAATCAAGAACAAGAAACATAAGAAATAATTTTTGTATTGAAAAGTGGGGGGCAAGCAAGTGCTTGCGATATTACCTTCAATGGTGAAGGTTGATGTTGAGCAACTCCCAAGATGAGTAGCTCCAAACTCCAATAGGTCTCTTTCTCCAAGGTTGCTTCAATGGCTAAAAGTGCTCAGGGGAGATTTCAGCAGCATAAGGATGAGATAATGGAAGGATGTGAAATGAGGAGCCCCTACCACCTTTTTATAGGTTTTGGTGGTGAGGAATACCATTTGTGGTTTTGTGGAAACCAAATGGTATTGACCAACATGGTTTAGGTACTTTTCCCTCCTTTTTCCTTTTTTGAATAAAAATAATATTTTAATTCCCTTTTTAATATTTTTGGGAATTTGGACCCTTTTTGAGGGTTTTTTATGATTTTCTTGGAAAAATAATCTTTTTTAATGGAAAAAGGGGTGTACTAAGGTCTTTTGGTGACCTTTTGTTGGTTTCGGAGGCTCAGATGGTGAAAAAGTGGATAAATGGGTCATGTGAATAGGGAAATGAGCTAGTGAGCACTTTTTGGGTGTTAACAGATTGCCCCCTGATGTGTGAGGGCAGGAGCTCATCGTATGGCCGATAGACATCATAGTTCATTTGTCTTTTTCTGGGGTTTTAGGGGAGAGAAGAGACCGGTTGGAGACTGGAGCCACGGCCCTTGGAAGCTGCAAAAACAAAAAATATTACATGGCCTCAATATGAATGAGGTATAATCTCTGATAAAGGACGAGGCGGGCATTCCCATGCTCGTATCAAGACATATACAAAACAATTAGTCCCAAGACGGGGGATCTAATACTTAAAGAAATATACTGGTACATCATAATGGTCCAGAGGGGACATTATTGTGGGATATACTCATGATCATGACTGATCTCAATAACTGATACACTGGAATAACTGTTGAACTGCTTAAACTGAAGGTGTCCAACATCTGTATGGACTCAATGGCTATGAGTCATCTCTGAGAAATAATGTAACTGTATACTCAAGGGAGTATGAAACTGGGGTAAACCTGAATACTGTCGCCATACGCAACCCGGATATCTATAGAAAAAATGTAACTGGTTGTATCCATAGGTAGACTCTCAAATGTGGAGGAGTCAGGTGGTATCCGGGGTCTTCGACTAATAACTGAACGGACCAATACCCTGTGCGAGTCTCAACGATGCGATCAAGGTGTTGAAGTCGAGCATGTGAGAAACAACCATTTGGAGAGGCACTGAGGATTCCTCTCGAAATGATCCGTAGGCACTCATTATAAATGGTAATGAGTCCAAGACACAGGGACCTCTAGGCCTATCCTATGGAATCAATGTGGTTGTCGTCGACAGAGGGAGACCAGCAACTAACAAGGCAATGATGTTTCCTTAATAGGAGCTCGAGGTGTAGAACTGAAGTGATGTAGTACTGCTGGTAGGACTGACATAGTTGTGGGGATGGGAAATAACTGGGTCAAAAAATGGGTAGACTCAAACTTCCTTTGTTCAGAGCATGATGACATGGTTGACCTGGCAGCGTAGGGGACTGACTTGTAGGTGTGGGGATCATCTTTTAGGGACTGAAGGGTATGTACTTACTCTGGGGGGGGAGGACGAGCTGATAGGTGCCGTCGAGGAATTGTCAAGGTGACATACTGCAGAATACTCTGAACAAAGGCGACCAAAATGGGGAAGCTGCTATGTGAGTAGACGTGATGTGTTGTAGCGCCAAGAGGCACCATTGATTCCTTCTTCGTGGTTTTAATGAGCTCCAAGAAGGGATAAAAGTATGCTCTGAAATGGTACGGTCCTGTGGATTTTGTGAGCCCAGGACGGCGCATGCTCATGGTTGCTTTCATGTTTAGAGAGTCTGAAAACGGTAAGTGGACTCTATTGGTGTTTCTTTTTCGTAAGTTTAGTCTCCAAGGCCCGAAAAAGCATAAAATGATGCGGATGGAGAACTCTTCTAGCCGATGTGACTAGAGTATACATTTTTCGTAATTAGTCTACAAGGTCCGGAAAAGGGGTAAACTTATACCAGGTAGACGCCCTTTCAGATACATTTATCGAGCATGAAAGGAAGCAAGATTGCTCGGCAATCTTTTCATTGTTTTAGGAGTCAGAAAAGAGCTTAACGGAAAACTCTCTAAGTGCCTTTTTCGTAAAAGGGGTTGCTCGACCCGAAAAAGGGATAAAATTATACCGAACAAAAAATGGATTGATGAGGGCGAGAAAAGGTTTCAAGCACCGTCATCTGTGCGGAAAACTGGATCCGGTGACATAAGGATTGTCGAAAAAGGAGAACGACCGATGTGGCACGCTAACCAAGGTGATGAGGGGGGCGTGGAAAAGATGCCCGAAAAATATAAAGGTGAGAGCGAGAAATGATCTCTAGCATCATCACGAGCACGGAAAACTGAATCCGGCGATATAAGGCAAGTCGAAAACGGAGAACGGCCGATGTGGCATGCTAACCGAGGTGACGAGGGGGGCGTGGAAAAGATGCCCGAAAAATATAAAGGTGAGAGCGAGAAATGATCTCTAGCATCATCACGAGCGCGGAAAACTGAATCCGGCGATATAAGGCACATCGAAAACGGAGAACGGCCGATGTGGCACGCAAACCGGGGCGACAAGGTGTCGGGACACAATGTTGATATTGGTCCTGGTGAGAGCGAGAAATGATCTCAAGCATCATCACGGGCACGGAAATATGAATCCGGCAGTGCAAATGGTGCGAAAAAACGGAGGTCATAAGGACTCCGGAATGGTTAAAGGAAAGAACTAGGTTAAAAAATGGCTACAAATAAAGGTGATCCCACCAAGCGAAGGATGCAGTGGTGGGGAGAAATGATGACCCGTGGGGGCAAAATACTAGGTGTATCAAGTCAACTGAAATATACAAGTGACACATGACCTCAAAAATGGTTGAGATCACGAATATGAAAAAGTGAGCAGGGTTAATGACCTGCCCCCATGCTATGTGCATGGGGTTTGTGATTGTGGATCACATGTGTGTTGGTTTGAACGGTGGGCTCATTGAGGTGTTGAGATAGAGATGATGGGGAAGGTTCAAAATGATTGATCATGCCCCCTATCCCGGGGTCGAGGTAATCTATTATGCCCCCTAACTCAGAGGTGTCAATGTGGTGCAGATGTTGTCTCATAGAGAGATCAATAGGGCATTGAGCAACTGCTGGCGGGGTGTTATACCATGAGGCTGTGGGTCGTGGTGGCATACTGAAGTGATGATATGATGATGGGGGATTCCCTTTGTGGGGTGGATGCCCCCAGTATCTCCGACGAGGATCACGGTGATGATGAGTAGGCAAGGTTTTGGGCATGCCCCCATGTTGTGGACATGTGGTTTCCTGGTTGATTTGAAAGGGTTCAACCTGTGTGTCAAAGGGATCAATGGAAGGGGCCGACCGGACAGAGGGGTATTCAGTGGAGATCGTATAAATGGCGGGGTCAAGGCCAGGCATTTCGGTATCTGACCAAGTAAAGACATCAGTGAATTCTTGGAAGAGTTGTTGGTATTCTCCGATCTCATGCTCACTGTGGGAGGTTCCTAATGTGATGATATGAAGGGCACCAAGTGGGTCAGAGATGTCAATGTGGATGACGGGAGAAATATCGGCCATGGGATCCGTTAACCAATCGATTTTAGTAGGAAGGAAATCCTTGGACTCAACCGCGGATTGGGTAGCGGTGGTGGATGAAGTCTCTTCCAGGAGGAAGTATGGACGATGGTGCATGTCTTCCCCGGGATAATCAAAGGTAGTAGGAGTCTCGAGAACCTCTTCATCATTGCGGGACCTTTGAGTGGTCAAATCGAGTGATGAGGTAGTGGTAGTCGAAGAGATCATATAGATGGTGTTAATCTCTCCGGATGAGGATGATGCGGGAGGGTAGATCTCCTCGATAGTAGAGGGTGTCGTCTCTAGGTCCAAATTGTTCATCTCGTAGAGAGCTGCTCTGTAGTCTGGGATGTCAGGACAGTTATGCGAGTAGTGGCCATAAATACCGCATATCGCACATGGGTGGTTGGTACGCAGTGATTTATCACGAGGCATAGGGTTTGGATCTAGTTTGACCACCGGGATGTTGGGGTCGTCGTCCAACATTTGCATGTGTTCCTGCAATGCAGGTAACTGTGGGCACTGATGGGTTGGATGGCCTAACTCATCACACAGCGAGCATTTTGGAGGAGCACGAAATATGGGGGGAGGTTTAACTGCCTTGGGTGGGGGAACCGCAGTGTATGGTTGTGGGCCTCTGCCCCCAGTGGGCCTGACGAATGGAGGGGGATTCGTCGACGACGAAGGAGTCGTGATACCGGGAGGTGGTTGGGTAGAAGTAACAATGGGTTGCACCGGTTGTAGGATGACATTTGGTGTCGGTGGAGGAATGGGAGGCGTAATATACCATACGGGTAATCCTAATGTTAACCCGGGGAGACTAAGGGTAGCCATAAACGGGGCGCTTACTACACACGAAGGAGGAAATAGAAAGGGGATTGTGTGGATAGGTGTAACACCGATGTGACTAGGGACCAATGGTGGTTTGGGTAACAAGGAGGGTTGATTACCGGGTGTTTGTGAAAGAGTGCAGAGGTTAGCGACCTGGGTCTCCGGTGACGGTGGTGGAATGGCCTGGAATGTAGAGGTTATCGACGCCTCGGAGTAAAGTCTGGGTCCTACTGAGGAAATGAATGAGGTAGTTGCACCACAAACAGGTTGTTCAACCATGGTGAGACCATTTTCAGGTGTGGTAGGGGCCTTGGGATCGTAATAGGTGAGCTGGTCGACCTTGACCACGCGTCCCTCATGGGGGAACATCATGGTACGAAAAACGGATGAGGCAACCGCTTTCATGGCGTACATGTAGTTGCGACCAAGTAAAAGGTTATAGTCTAGTGGGGCATTGATGACCTCAATGTCAATGAGCACGGTTTTACCCGCCAGCTGGACAGGGACATTGGCTAACAGACCTAGGGGTTGAGCCGAACAGCCGTCATAAGCTCGTAATGCAGTGGTGGACTGCTGGAGAGTAGGGGATCCCAACTTCTGCCAAACAAATGTGGACATGACGCATGTGGAGGCCCCTTCATCGATAATGCACCGATGGATGACAAGATTCCGAACAGAAACGGAAACTTGGAATGCTAAAGAGGAAGGCAGGCGGGGTTCAGACTGGTCTGAATCGAATGCGATCAACTGTGAATCATTGGGGTCAATGGCGCCAATGGCAGAGAGTAAAGTTTTGCGCTGCGAAGGACAGTTTTGCAAAACTTCTAAAGCAGACATGGCTGCAGGAGACTGGGCTAAGTCGTCTAGGATGTTGTAATTCGACGCAGCGCGAGCATTGGGATTACTGTTGATGCGACAAAGTGGGAAGCGAGGTGCTTTGGAAGCGCCATCAAGTGAAGCCGGAGGTATACATAACGTTTGATCTGTGGGATTAACGTTAGTGTTCTTGTCGGCGGGAGGGGCTTTAGAGGTGGAGCCATATTGGTTCCAACGAGTTTGGAGGTTAGCATCGGCAGTCGACATCATCAACAAATAGTGAGTACCTGAATCGAACATGGGTTGATCAAGGGCTGCATAAGTGATCTGCTGTGGTGGCACGTTTCCCTGAGGGGGGGCTAACGGCTGAGTGTTCACTACACCCTGGTTTGGAAAGGGGTTTTGCAGCACCAAAGGTTGATGTTGAGGTGGTGGAGGGTTGGGTGGTGGCTGAGGAACCGCTTGCCCTTGACGATGGGCATCGTTGGTCCAGAGTTGCCGAGCTCGCTCCAAATGTGGGCAAGAATGCGTGTAATGACCATAGACCCCGCAAATAGAACAAGGGTGGTTTGTTCTGAGGTTATTATTTCTAGGCTGCTTAGGATTCCGATCCGGATTGCGGTTGGGAGGAGCAGCATTGTTATTTTGCGGAGGATTGGGAGGTGGAGGACCTTGCTGATGTTGTTGGTTATTACCATGGTTATGACCTCTACCACGGTTCTGTTGCGCACCTTGGTTGCGCTGGTTGTTTTGGTATTGGGGCTGATGTTGTTGTGCGTACACGTGCCCTTGAGCATTGGGGGGATTTTGGGGAGCCGCAAGTGCGGGAGCAGGTTGCGGTAGATAGTATGCAGGTGGAGGTGGAGGTGGTCCAGTTGCCTGTTGGGGTTGTTGGTACCCCTGAGCTGGTGGAGGTGTGAGGTTAGCTGGTGCAACCGGTTGTGGGTAATGCATGGGCTGTTGTGGGAACTGCATGGGGGTCTGTACCGTAGGTTGAGCATAGTATGTAGGAGGTACATATGCTGATGGCGCTTGGCCATAACAATGTTGTGGACAAGAGGGTCCATGAACGTGATGGGTCTGGTTTGTTGGAGCATAGGAAGTCGTCGCTCCGGAACTAGATGTAGCCCTAGAAAGGTCTGGGGCGGGCATGGTGCTCACCATACTGAAAGGTTTTGCTTGCGGTGTAATTTGGCCAATAATGCCATCAGCGGCATGTGATGCCCCCGGTGTGTCACCGCGTGCAGAGTCACCTCGTGGGGCGTCAGGTATGATCGTGTATAGGTAACCTGACTAGGCATAGATAAGATCAAACTGTTGGGCCTTAAGGATGGCCTCCTCCTCAGACTGGGGTCTTTCGGATGCTACATCCTTCGCAATGAGAGGAAGGAGGGATTTAAGGAACCAGTCTAAAAAGATTCGGTCGTCCAATTTGATCTTGCATAGGCTTCGGCGCCGATGCCAATCATGAATATGGTCAGTGATATGCGTGGCCGTGTTCTGTCTGCAAGACAGTAGGATCTCGACGCCCGCATCGTAGCGGACAGGTAGCTGGAAGAATTGTAGAAAGGTCGAGGCAAGGGAGGTAAATGTGGAATGCGTCCCATGGGGTTGCTCGATATACCATTTGGCTGCGGAGCCAGTGAAGGTGCGTTGTAAAAGCCGTAGGCGGATTGAGTCATCCACTATGGAGTTTGAGGAACACCATAAATGGAAGGACATGATGTGATTTTGGGGGTCTTCTCCAGCCTTACCCTCGAACTTAGGGATGTCAGAGGGAAGCTTAGTGGGCATATGGGGCCAAGCAGGATCATGCCTGATGGGGTCATTTGTGAGCCTAGCTAAATCTGGCAGGTTGAGACTTGCCATGTATGGTAGACTAGCGGATGTGGTGACCGGAACCGGCACTTGCCTAGCCATGGTGGTATGGTGTAGGGGTCCAGTAGTGCCTATAGGTATGCTAGGTATGGAGGGTATGTGCCCTCCAAAAGGTGTGGCCTGATATGGGTTAGCGCTCCCAAGTGCAACTTGGGTTATACTTGGGTTAGGAATCGCACTAGGGATTCCTGGTATAGCACTGCCAAGTGCAACATGAGTTGCACTTGGGTTAGGAATCGCACTAGGGATTCCTGGGATAGCACTCCCGAGTGCAATAGGAGTTACACTTGGGTTAGGAATCGCACTAGGGATTCCTGGGATAGGGTTTGTGGAACCCGAAGGGGGTATGACCCCCATGTTGGGTATGCCCATGACAGGTGGTGGTCCTGTGCTAGGCATTCCTGAATGTGGAGTGGTACCCATATTGGGCATTCCCAAGGGGGTGGCTGTTGCCATGGATGGTACTACCACAGAAGGGTTTGCGGATGTCTGACCTATGGTTAATGTAAATTGTGGATCATCTGGTGTTCCAGACATAACTGTGGTTGGTGGTAACTCGGTGGGGTTTTCAGATTCTACCTCCAAATCAAAGGTGAAGTGGGGTATGTCAGAATCGGATGACCGTCTAATTGATTGACGATGTGTCGAATCAAGGGATAATGTTTTGCGTCCGTGACGTGGAGAGCCAAGTGGACTAAACTCTGGGAGTTCGCCCTGTAGACGACGAGAACGTCTAGAATTCTCAATGGTGAGAATATGTTTTTTTTTTTATGTAAAAAATTGTTTTAAGTATCAGGTGGTGATATATATGTAAAAGACTCAAAACCCTAATGCAACCAAGGGTGCAAGAAGGGGAGTGCAAAAATAAGGCTCACAGGCCAAAAAAATCAATCCTCAAAAAATGCACTTATCCCAGCAGCTGTGCTACAATAAGTGGAGGAATGCAACAACCGGTCAGAATACCAACATGCAAGCGGCTCCTAGAAAAAATAGGTGTAACTAGACTCAAAAGGTGGTAAAGATCATGCAAACACCTAATCTAAAAGTATTGTGACTCAAACAGACGATATCCTCTGCAAGGTGATGAAATCCAAGTCAGACAATATGAATGTAGAGACAACGGCTAGATATCCCCCTACCGGGAGGGACACCGGGTAATCAATCCTAAAAAGACAGGCTACTAGGATACTCCGTTCATGACGCGTCGAGAAAAGGTAAATCTGCCGTTTGGTCCTTTGATCGCAATATCCCTATACAGGGATATCCCGAGAACTGCGAATGGTAGCCCTTCGGTTACTGAATGGGTTTCGGTATCCCACTCAGGCTTCCGGAACCATCCTCGCGACTTCAACCCTCCTAAGGGAGAGGCCTTCCCACAAACCGGTTGTGACCGCGCCAAAAAGTACTAAGAGATTTTAGCTCCCTAATTGGACAACTTCTATGTCTCAGATGTATGAACTGAGGGGTGTTATTGGAACACCTATCCCCCCAATACTACCTAGCTACAAGAATTCTTTTAGTGTTCCCTAAGTGGGGTTAAAAGTGTGTTCAAATTAAGGTACGTTTTAAGGCTTAGTTCAATTAAGTGATCGTGTGAGTGCACGTGAGGTGTTGTAAACTGAACTTGAAAAAATTAAATGCTTTAAGGGAAATTTTCAAAAAATAAAGGACTTTTCGAAAAATACAAAGCAAATATCTAAGACTTTTTTCACTAAAAGGAATTAATATGCTTTTTCAAAAAATAACTCAAAAAATAAAGGATTTCTTGGATTTTATGAAAGCAAATAATAAACTCCTTTTTAAAAGAAATAAATGGATTTCTTCGTTTCAATAAAAATTGCTAAGGGCAAGATTCTAAAGAAGTAAACAAGAAAAAATTTGAATCTAGATAAAGAATGCAAAATGAGTCTTTCTTTCACTTTCTTGAAAATTTTTAAAAAGATTTCTAGGTATGCATTTTTTAAATAGTAAAAAAAAATTTCAAATCTGTAAACTATGCAGAATTTAGTACTGTAAAAAATGTGCTATGGGCAGAAAGTACAGTAAAAAATATTTTTCAAAATCGGGATGGCCGAATGAAAAAATTCAGCCGCGCGGGTTTTGGACGAACAGCCGCGATGGGCCGCGCGGGTTTTGGCAGCCCAGTCGCGATGGACCGCGCGGGTTTTGGTCGCACAGTCGCGATGGACCGCGCGGGTTTTGGCCGCACAGCCGCGATGAGCAGCGCGGAAAAATGCAGAAAAGTCGCGATGGACCGCGCGACTGTCTGTAAAAAATCCGCGATGGACCGCGCGGAAAAAGGCAGAAAAGTCGCGATGGACCGCGCGACTGTCTGTAAAAAATCCGCGAGGCGAAAGCCGTGCACGGAAACCGAGAAACGAACCCGAAAATTGAAAATTTCGGGCTGTTTATGGGGCCAAATCTCAGAACAGCAATGGATCTGCTGTCTAAGATGGTAGATCTATGGATCTAAAGGTTAAAAATTCATAAAAACTAAGATTTAATGGCAAAGCTAGAGATCTAAAGTTCAAACCAAAGTGGAGTCGCCAAAAACTGTTGGCTCGGTTTTGCAACCAAGCTTAGTGCTATGGGCACCTACTAACTAGTAGTAGCAGTTTCAATAGAAATAAAAACAATAAACTAAATAAACAATACTTTTCATGGATCTAAGCAAGAATCTAAGCAAATAATTTAAATATTTCAAAAATCAAGAACAAGAAACATAAGAAATAATTTTTGTATTGAAAAGTGGGGGGCAAGCAAGTGCTTGCGATATTACCTTCAATGGTGAAGGTTGATGTTGAGCAACTCCCAAGATGAGTAGCTCCAAACTCCAATAGGTCTCTTTCTCCAAGGTTGCTTCAATGGCTAAAAGTGCTCAGGGGAGATTTCAGCAGCATAAGGATGAGATAATGGAAGGATGTGAAATGAGGAGCCCCTACCACCTTTTTATAGGTTTTGGTGGTGAGGAATACCATTTGTGGTTTTGTGGAAACCAAATGGTATTGACCAACATGGTTTAGGTACTTTTCCCTCCTTTTTCCTTTTTTGAATAAAAATAATATTTTAATTCCCTTTTTAATATTTTTGGGAATTTGGACCCTTTTTGAGGGTTTTTTATGATTTTCTTGGAAAAATAATCTTTTTTAATGGAAAAAGGGGTGTACTAAGGTCTTTTGGTGACCTTTTGTTGGTTTCGGAGGCTCAGATGGTGAAAAAGTGGATAAATGGGTCATGTGAATAGGGAAATGAGCTAGTGAGCACTTTTTGGGTGTTAACAGGTTGTTAAATAACTAGTCATGTTTGCAATGGTTATAGGACCAAAGACAACCGAAGCATGACTAAGGGCATGGATGATGATTGTTGCATATGACCAACAACGTTATGAGGAAAAGATGATGCAACAAATCTATGAGCATGAGGTTGCAAAAAGGACTATGAAGCCTTGGTAAGAGTCCAACTGATCAGGTAACATCAAGCAATGTTAATGATAGCCATGCAGGTAATGGTTATTTGTGCTTAATGGCATGAATATTGAAAGAGGATTTGGTAAGACCCCTTCAACTATGTTGATTTGGTTTGCATGAGGTACTAAATGCATGAATGCAAATGTTAATCCATCATATACGGCAAGGTATGTGGTAGTAAGGGAAAGGATCCTTACACCCTATAATTCCTTATAAACCTCAATGCATTCATATGAAATTATAACATGCCATTGTGTATGCTGGATTATAAGTTTAAATAACCAAAGAAAATAAAGACCTATAGTCATGTTGTGGTAGTACATGCCATATGAATGGTTAGCCCATAATATACTAGAATGCATAGTATCTGCGGATTGATGCAAAGTTGTATTGAGGGATTATGCATTGAGTGAATGCACATTAAAATATTATGTAAATGTTGTGAATGTGCATGCATATGTGTAAGTGCACATGTTGAGATGCATTGCGAGAATGCACGGTTGTGATATGTATAGGTTTCAATGCATTTAGATAATAGACGAATTGGTGAACCATTGTTAATACTAAGAGAATTTCATGAGCTGCTATGAATGCAGGAGAAAGATTGCATGAAGAAGGTAGACATGATGATGGGCTACCAGAGTGCTCTATGGAAGGACAGAGATTGCATGGAATGTGAAGTAATGAGTACTTACAATTTATTTAAATTGCACGGATAGTGTACCCATGTCTTGCAATTTTATTGATGATAACGATGCATATATACATATATACATATATTTCATTGCACCTCAAATGCTAACAGTTGAAGGTGTTTGAATTATTGAGTGTTATAATTCTGAGATTACTTCAGTGACTGTGGCAATAATGAAATATTATATGCATAGAGACTTACAAAGTGTTTGGCTGATTGAAGTTTCAGATTTCAGGTAGATTGTTTTGGGCATGGAAAATGTGGGTAAGTCCATGATGAAGATGGAATCTACCATGAGCAAGAGCCAAACGATATGAGAATAGACTCATGGCTAAGCAAATCAATTCCTGTAGAGGACGGAATTGCAAATTCATACTTGAATTTAATTATTAATGCTATTGAATTATTATTGTTAAATGTTGTTGACTGTTTGGCTATTTGATAAATGTGCCAGGAAGACACATTGCAGGAAGACCATGTGTGATGACCTGCAGAAGCCAAACTCCATGGAAAGGACCCCATGCTTTGGAAATGGGATTCAGGTGAAACACCATTGCATATTTTAAGGATGACATCTTAGCTGAGCTGAATGTTGGAAAACCATGAGAGTGAGATGGTAAAGCTATGCCAAGAAGTCATGTGTGGATTATGGAACATGGAAAGATTGGGGTGGCAAACCGAAGAACTGTTGACTCAGAGAAGGGAGCCCCCATTATTCGCAAATGAAGGAAAAGATACATCTGCAAAATGAATGAGTATCCTGTGACCCTAGAACATGCATGTCTAAATTATTAGGGTTAATATGCAAAGCATGCTCTACCTTATTTATATCATTTCAGACTACTTGAGTATGATTAGGGCCTACATGGCTCACATTGGAAAGGGGGTGCACACCTTTTCTGGTGCCGAGTCATGATAGGGTTGTCAATATTGACTACACCCTAAGGGAATGGATGCATTCCTGGTATTTCAATACTTGATAGTGAATGTTATGGAATGTGGTTACGATTTTGAGCAGCAATGCTGATAAGCCTGCTTATCCTTCTTGTGTTGTCAGCCTACACAGATTCCAATTGGCACTACACATTAAGAGGCAAAGTGAAGAAGGGTACGTAGAAGGACTGTATAGGAATTGGTAACCTTTCTATGCTCACACTAAATAATACTGGAAGGGATGGACAAACCCAAGGAGCTGTGTAGTGAAAAGGGGTATCATCCTTATGTGAGTGGGCCATGCTAACTTGCAGTCAAGAAAGTCACTTATAAATTTCCTAAAAGGAACCACCGATTTGCACAAAAGAAGGAGTGACGTCCTTGTATGAATGAAGAGTTAATGTGTGTGTGAAAGGTTGTGGTGCGAGAAGGTGTGGTGGCATTGGTGAAGGCATAAAATCTCTATTGGTTTGGCAGTAGGAGGGGGGCGCCAAGACTGACTGAAATCCCAGAGATTCCTAAGGCTCCATAGTAGAGCCTTGAGAGGGTGCAGTTTTCTTCCATTGGCTGATGACCCAGATGAATGTGCTGGCTCGGCACTGGAGAGGGCCAACCAGATATGGGACTGGTTGGGCACCACCAAATGATTGGTAAACCTAGTCGGTGTGAAGGTGTACTGGTTAAGCATTAACTACATCAAAGTCCATAGGTGATTCCAAGGCTTGCAAAGCAAAGCAGGACCCTGTGGACCAGAGGGGAAACGCACAATACAGATAAGTATTTGTTTTCATTTATGTCTTGTTTGGAATAATGAAGATTTCAGGTATAAGTCTTCTAACAACTAAGCTGATACACTATTGTTTCTTTGTTGGAAACCTTGGTCATTGCAGGAAATCAAGACCCTGAAAGAACTATAAGTTACTAGTAAATCCAGAGCATAAATGAGTGGACGATATAAATTACTGGTAAAATCCAGAGAGTAAATGAGTGGGAGATATAAATTACTGGTAAAATCCAAAGAGTAAATGAATGGGCGATATTAATTATGGAGAAATCTAGGGAGTAACCGGTTGAACGCTATAAAGTTCTTGATAAGTCCAGAGAGTGACTAGTTGGGCATTAACTACTTGATATTGTAAAGCAACGTGTATGTTGGCCCAACATTCCTTAATTAATTAATAAAACCAGTCAGAGCATTGGCCTAGCATATTGCTAAAGGAAATGGTTGATAAACCCAGTCAGCGTACTGGCCTGGCATTGCCTATTCGAATGATTGTGGATTAGCCTACGTGTTGGCCCAACATTCGTTATTGTATCCACGGGAAATCCAAGGCTCGTAAGGAAAAGAAGGATCCCCTGGAATAAAGTAAATACATCCAATACAGATAAGTATTCGGTTACCTTGCAGCTTCTTGCTTATGAATATACGTGTGTATCTGATTTGGTTATGTTTTCCTAAACCCTTGTTTAGAGATAAACCCTATGGAAATAAACTAAACATGTGAATGGATTCAATGTTTGAGTGTAGGTATTGTTGGAAGCAAGGACTAGGAAGGCATCATAGGGATGTAGATGGACATGTGACCATCCTAAAAAGCTCAAAATGAGCAGTAATGAAATATGGTGCTAGTGGACATGAGTGGGTCCTAGCAGCCAAAGGCCTGTAGGAAACAATGGAGAAGGGTTCCTTAGTTGAAAATACTTAGACAGACCTTAGACACTAAGTGTCATAGCCAAGAAAGGAAAGTCAAAGCATTCACATTGAAGTGAAAGAGACTAAGAAGCATGAAACCACAGTGATGGTATAGCTCCATAATAGAACAAGACTAAGAGGGAGAAACTCCTACTCTTCTATTTCCTTTCGATTGATGCATTTATAAAACAAAAGATTTTTGAGTGCATGTCATGGCTAAAAATAGATTGTGTTTAATTGCTTGAAATGAATTGTGAATGCTGAAATAGTAAATTTCCTGTGAAAGGATGAACATGAATTAGTTCATGTGTATGTCGGGAAAGCATGAAAAGTGTGGAAGTCACATGAATAAAGCATGGACATTCCATGTCAATTAGGAAAATAATTGACTAATTTTAATGTTTATGTTATGCTTGTCCTAACAAAGAATTTCCATGATGATTTTCACAGGTAAGAAAGTGAAACAATTGGTTGCAGCTGGCACAAGAAAGTGTTGCTAGTAAGAAAAAGTGTGGTTGTTTGTTCCCATTGACCATGGCAGCAGACCAAGGGCTATTAGAGTTGGCTGAAAGTCTTCTTCAAACAATTGCCAGGACCCAAGAAAATCTTCGAGAGATGCTCAAGCTACAAAGGCAACAGAATGAGATGAACCACAAGGTTTTGCAGGACTCTATTCGTCTGCAAAAAGAGGTAAAAAGCATTCTAGGAGCAATTAGTAAGGGAAAGGGAAGTGGATCCATGAAAAAGCATTCATCCAATCGATCGATTAAGAAACGTTCCATGTGGGAAGATTCAAAGGAAATCAAGCAGGAAAAGGTAAAGCAACCAATGAAATGTTGGGTATGTGGAGGAAATCATTGCCTCCGCGACTGCCCAACAATGGAACATCAAGAGGGTAGTTGCCATAAAGTTTCCAGACTTGTAGATCAGCGGGAAGGTAAAGAAAGGGAAGGAATTGTTTTGGAACAATGCCCTCATGCAGAGCTAGAAGGTCCAAGCTAGCAAGAGCAGTTTGTGAAGACCAAAGGACTTGGTCCCGAAAACCCAAGTAAAGGGTGAAATGCAGAACAGACCTGCCACATTTTGTCAATTTTGGACATGTATATAGCGTGTATGTATTCCTAAGTATTGGAACACCAAGGACGGTGTTATTCCAAGGGGAGGGGAATGTAATGTCCCCCATTTTGACCCTTGTAATATTTTGGGCTGACGTAAAGATTGTATGCGTATTATGTATGATTCCTAGCATGGAGCTCAAGGCCAAAGCCTCGCTAGTGAACGCTCGATCTAGAAGAGGCAAGTATTTGATATTATGCTACCCATGTGCTAGTGAACCATGGGAATTGTAAATATGCATTTTAATATAAAAGCCCACAACTAGCTATGCAATGCAACAAGAGATGGGGGCATGATGTTACAAGGAAATTGGGAGGGAAATATTCAAACCCTTGAGCCAATCAAGTCAAGCCAAGTGTCAATGAGAGAACCCATGAACCCTCAACTACCCATGTTGACTTTTGTACCCAACCATTCATTTCTCCCAAGAGTTGGTTGAGGTTGTTAATGCCTTGGGGAATGGAGAGGTATGGCTGTCCAAATTTGAGTATGTGTAAGCCACCCTTCCTAGAGATTCGTGTTTGGCTTCTAGGGCAAGTAAAGGGCCACGAAATTGCTCCCCAAGCCATTTATTCACCTATCAATTTGCTCTCTCACGAGTTGGGACCTTCCTGGGCAGTTCCCTCCATGGTTTTGTTGTGGTTACCTTCATTTTCCTAGTTGGGAAGGGCGTTTTTGTTGTGGCTAACAGTGGGGAAGAAGGGGAAAACGATTTAGGGTTTTATTGAGGCTGTTTGGCCCACTGAATGCTCATACATCTGTGGGAGAAATCGGTTTTCTTCCCTGGGATTGATTCCCTCTTCCCACAAATCCATTTTTGGTGTGCCTACGTTTTGGAGAAAACCCTTGTCCATCTAGTTCCTAAGTCCCACTGTTGAAAGTGTGTTCTAGAGCCCATATCTGAGTTGGGTGTGCAATAGAATGCTGGGGTTGAGATGGGTATCCATTGCTTTGGGATATGCTATGCTTGAGGATTCCCTTTCCCTTGTAGATATCATGCCCAGCTCGGTGGTGGTCTCCGAGTACTGAAAGAATACAGGTTGGGCAGAGACCTATGGTTGGGAGGAACGTTGCAGCGACATAGCTAGTTGTTTGGGACAATTTCACAACAGAGATAAGTGTTTTCTATCTATGTGTTTTACCTCTGCAGTGTTTAAATTAATGGTTGTTATTGATATTGAGTGCATATGAAAATATGTGTGTGGATGAGTTTATTTCTGCTGTGCATATTTGTTTGATTTACATTTGCACACATATGTTTTATGGTTGTGAATCTAATGAGTTGACTGAGTCTTATGAAAATCACCATAGAATGGTAGCATATTCCCCTCCTCGAAGTGGGTCCGCAAGTGGGTACATTACAGCATATAGTCTAATGACAATAGATCATTCCACTGTTTGACTACATATCTTACACCATCCATAGTACATAATGCTTGTCTTGCTTCTAGTTGGAAAACATTTGTTATGAATTTGGCAGCGCCTTTTAATATTGGCCATATAAATGGGGGTGATTTTGCAATTCAATGGTTGTGCGAGATGTTGGGAGTGAACATTTCCATTTGGAATACACGCCTATCCAGGATTCAAGGTCGGTATTTCTCAACAAATACCTCTACAGTGAACATGTTTATCTTGCAAGCTAAAAAGTCAATACCATTGTCACTTCCATCCATTGTTTCAAACAAATCATCTAGCAAGGTCCTTTGCAATGGAGAAATCCATATCAAATTGCTTTAATATTTGTCAAAGTATGGGAGATGATTGTGGTGATCAGCCATTTCCTTTTGCATATGCCTCAGAAAACACACCTTCTATCAACACTTCCAAAAAAAATCTAGAGCGAAAACAAAAAAATCCACAAAATCATGGCAAAGGAGAAAAACAAAAAACAACAAAAACAGAGCACCATGACATATACAAATGTCCATATACTGTAATTGAAAAGCACTACCATGCAGATGGAAACATCATAGAAACCAACATCGTGCAAGGATTCAAGAATTTACGCTCGGCAAAGAGGTCTATGCGCTTTGCAGCATTTGAAGCTTTTAAAAAGCAAAAAGAAACACAAAAGGCCAAGCAAGCAACTTTCCAATACTTGAAAGCTATTGAAGATACACCTATAAATGCTTGTTGCATATGCAAACGATTGCATTTCAAAAAAGACATTCGTCAAATAAAGGAAAACACTTTCCTTGCATTGACATCTTTTCCATGGATGAATATGGCTCCTTCGTTTGCACTGGATATGCACATTTGCAAATATTGCAAAAAAAATGTTTCACATTCAAAAATACCGGTCTTTGCAACGCCTTTAAACATTCGTCGTAACATCCCATTGTCAATTGTAAGCATGTTGACACCATTGGAAGAGCGACTTGTCTCTCCAAGAATTGCCTTTGCACAGATTCAACAGCTAGGTTATAAACGAGCTCAACTAGGGTTGACTGGAACAATCATAAATGTTCCTGCATCTCTAGACAAAGTGTAAAAGACTTTGCCAAGAAACCTTGAAGATGACATGACAATTGGAATTATGCTAAAGCGAAAATTGGAATAAAAAAATGCTTACATATCAGGAAACGTGCACCCAAACATTGTCATGCTTGCATTAAAAATGCTTTGTACCATGGAACTTTACAAACAAGAAGATATTTCTATTATGCCTAGCTGGGAAACAAAGTTCATTCAATCAGCAGAGAAAGAATCCATCCAACTTGAGCTTGCCTCTTCTAGTGATGAAGACAACAACTGTACACCATCGGAACAAACCAATGAAACCATTCCTAAAACAGAAATTGAGCCAGTGACCGAAACAATGGTGCATGGATATGGAGAGACACATCTAATAGACGATTTGGCTAACAAGCTTGTAGAGATTGCACCTTTTGAAAATTATCGACCACTAGGCATTTTCCAAGACAAGTTCTCTGAAGAGCTAAATTTCCCAACACTTTTCTATGGATGTAGCCGACCCAATGACATCTACAATCAATATCGATATCAACAAGTTGTGCAATGGGAGTTGGAACATGAAAGCATAAACTTTGAAGCACATCCTACAAACTTGTTCTTCAAAACAGTAAAAGTCTTAATAGGCCAAATTTCTAGTACTACTTGGATATCAATTCATATAGGAGAATTGAAAGGAAAAAAATTGACAGCAGAAGATGTGAAGTCACAGACCAATCTCCCAAAAATCATGAAATCTCCAATTGCATATCGTACATTAAAATCCATTGGTACATCTCCTGACTACTTTGACAACATGAAGAAAGATCTTTTCACAATGATTCGAAAACTAGGACCACCTACTTTTTTTGTGAGCTTTACAACTGCTGAACATCTTTGGAAACCATTGTGCAATTCTTTGCAACAACTTGAACAGAAGAAACTCTCCAGCCCATCAAAATTTCCTTCGAACATTGATATTGACAGCTTGATAAGAAAACACCATGTGGTGTGTAGTCGCTATTATAGACACAGATTCAATTCGTTGAAATCTTTGATATTAAAAAATAATGCACTCTTTGGCAAGGTGAGTGACTACTTCTTTACAACTGAATTCCAACAAAGAGGAAATGAACATGAACATGGGCTTCTTTGGATTGAAAATGCACCAGTCTATGGAAAAAATACCAATCATGAAGTAACATCTTTTGTTGATCAATATATTGCAACAGATTCTTCTTTGCTTACCGAAGAAATGGTCAAGATCCAAACTCATCAACATACAAGGACATGTAGAAAACATCACAATTCAAAATGTAGATTTCACTTCCCTATGTTTCCAATTGACAAAACAATAGTCTTGGAACCCAAGGACAATGATTTTGACAACTTGGACGAAAAAACAAGATTCCTTTACAACACTCTTGAATGCAAACAATATCCAAAATACATGTCCTTTGTCTCATTCCTAGAAGAACTGAATTACACCAAGGACAATTACATTGCACTCTTGTCTTGTTTGATTAAGCAACCAACATTGCTACTAAAAAGAGAACCTACAGATATCTGGATAAATCCGTTTGCAAGGGGGATTCCAAGCTTGTGGCAAGCTAACACCGATGCTCAATTCATTTTGGATGCATACACTACTGCAAGATACATAAGCTCATACATAACAAAATTAGATAGGCCTATGAAAATGGCCCTAAAAAATATAAAGGAAGATGTTGTTTCAAAAAACTGTTACAAACTTGAATCAATACAAAAGCTTGGGAACACACTACTGAACATGCAATAGATGTCCATTAGACAAGCAGTCCATATTGTGCTTTATTTACCTTTGCATTCATCATCAAGGAAAACAATTTTCATAAACACTGCACCAGATGATAAACAGATTGTTGTCTTGAAAAAACCATCTTTGTTGGAAAGAGAGCCTGATGATTCTGAAGACATTATTTCCCCATCAATAATAGACAGATACATCCAACGACATGTTGACCTAGAGAATGTTTCTTTAGCTGAATATGCATCTTGCTTTTGCTTCATAAATGGAAAAGCAATTAAAAGAAATAGACCATGTATTATTCGATATGTCCGATATAGTGAGGAGAAGGATCCTGAGAACTTTGCAAGAAAAAAACTGTTGTTATTCATGCCTTATAGAAACCTCACCAACTTTTTGACTCAGGTAGTGCAAACATGGACATAAGCATATGGAAAAAACAAACCGCAAGTTTCCATTGTCGAGGAAAATTTCTCTGTCAAGCCAACAACAAAATGGGGTAACATTGACAGTGCAACAGAAATTGTTGAGAAAGAAGTTGAAATGGCAAATTCTTTGGAAACAAGAACCAAGTCTTTCAATCATTCAACTACTTTTGAACAATATGGCATCCGTGATGACATTTTGCATAAAAAAAACTGATCCATGGCAACAGAAATGAGAATGTCAAATCTAAACACAAAACCATTTTTCCCTGACATAGATACCTATATTGCAACACGAAGAGAACTAAACATTGAACAACAATCTATAGTCAAAGAAATTATATCCCCCCCCAAAAAAGCCCTTCGAAGCCAATATATCTGTTTTTGACAGGAAGTACTGGCACAGGTAAAACACATACTGCAAAAGCTATTTATGACGCCCTTGTACTCTTCTATGACAAGGACCTTGGCAATGACCCACTAAAAAGAAAAGGCCTAATTGCTGCATTGACTGGAAAACCTGCATATCATGTTGATGGTGTCATTGTTCATTCCTCCTTCAAGCTTCCTTTGAACTCTGCGAACTTGCTCCCCTTAAGTTCAAATACTCTGGATCTCATGTCCAAACACTTTGAACAATTGCACGTTCTTTTGCTTGATAAAGTGTCCTTGATAGGATCTCGTATGCTACACAACCTAGACAAACGCCTTCGTCAAATTATGCACACACTGACAATACCATTTGGCAATGTTGATGTCATTTTTTGTGGCGATTTTTTCCAAGTTGAACCTATACATGATTCTTGGATCTTTGAATTTCCATCTTTCCAACATCAGAAATTTCCTTATAGCTTTTGGATTGACAATGTGAAATATTTTGAACTTAAAACAGTTGTAAGGCAAAAAAATGAAATGTTCATTGATATTTTGAATAGAATAAGAAAAGACAACCAAACATCTAACGATATCCAATATTTGAACACACATTGTCATAGGAAACCACCAATCGATCCATCAGTCCCCTTTCTTTTTTATAGCAATAGATATATTGATGAGCACAATTCTAGAATGTTGTCACTTGTACAAACAGAGGCCTTTACATTTGTGGTAGAAGACACTAAAGTTGATCATGTTGAAAACACTTTTGAACATAAAAGAAAAAAATCAACTTCCCCTCACAATTACCCTGAAAAAAAACATGCTTGTTGAACTGGTTGGTGGCAACTATCTGCTCGAAGATGGCCTTGTCAATGGTGCAGAAGGTATCTTTAGGTACTATGATCAAACAAATTCAAACATCTTCTGGATCGAATTTGCTAATGCAAAGGTCGGTGCAATTACACGTGCCAATATGCATCAACTATATACTGATTCTATTATCCAGACTTGGACACCAATCAAAAGATTGGTGACACAAATCTGCCTTGGCAATAAAATGAATTTCACTCGAATACAATTTCCAGTTCAACTAGCATGTGCTCGGACAATTCATGGACCTCAGGGATTAACTCTTCAAAAATTGGCATTTGATCCAAAAGACATTACAAAACATGGCCTTGTTTACACTGCACTTTCTCGTGTAAAAGCAATTGACTCTCTTTATCTTCTAAATAAATTGGAACAGAAGAATTTCTTTGTCTCAACAAAAGTAGTCACCGATTTGAATAGACTAGAAAAAAATGCGGCTTTGCAATTTCAATTTGGCCTTAAATCAGTTTCTTCTACTAGACACCTACTGATATCGTCACTTAACACTCGCAATTTGATTTTGCACATTCAAGACGTCGCAAATGGCATTGAGCTGCTAAAGTCACATATTCTTTGTTTTCAAGAAACCCACATGCCAATGCCTCCCAAAAATGATACATTCACAAACTGATACAATTTTATTGCAGCCTATTCAATACATGGTGTTCTAACAGCTGTATATAAAGAGATCATTATTCTAGAAACAACAATCTATAAAGAAAACTATGTAGAGGCAATTTTTGTTGATGTCAATATTTCTAACTCCATTATAAAGCTTGTAAACATTTATAACAAACCAAACGCCATTCTTGGGCAGTTGTTCCATGTATTGGATTGTATTTTGTCAAAAAACAACAACAATCTGCCAATTGTTATTGCAGGCGACTTTAACATTGATATTTTGAAACAAACACCACACACAAAAAAAATTGGAATAGTTTATGCAAATGAAAAATCTAAAATTGAAAACAGATCAAGTTACAACAAACTACAGCTCAATGATTGACCACTTTTGGACAATACACCTTGACATCCTTTCATCCACTATCTCTGATGCATACTGGTCTGACCATTTCATTGGTCTCTTGTCAATCCCTATTACTTCGACAAAATCCATTTAGTTTACATATTTCACTTCCTGGCTTCATGTTATTGCAATTGTTGCATTTTCTTTCAAAGCCCATATCTTCTCAATTCCGATCTCGGTTTAAATAGAAATTCCTGCAATGGACATGGCATCTACATTGGCTTCTGCATTGCCTAGGCAATTTCATTTTGAAGAAAAAAATAGATAAAAAAACAAAAAAAAAAAAAAAAAAACATCTAAGAAACCAGCTTTTTGCACTCATCTACAATTGAACAATACCTTATCACTAGCCTCGATACTCCTCTTTCTACAAGTTGCAATTACGCTCATCGCAATTGTACCTGAAAAAAAATAAAAATAAAAAATAAAATAAAATAAATAAATAAATAAATCTCACTTGGCTATGCTAGATGCTTTTTAAAAATGTCGTCAAACTCCAAATTTCAATGTCCTTGTCAAGAGTATACTTCATTCTAACAACAATGCATTATAATCCAACATCTTCCAATGCAAACATTATTCACTCTAACAAATATTATTCTTTGTTGTTAAATGTCTTTGAACAACTTTGTGTGTTATGTCAATTTCCAATGCTTTTCATCTACATTTCTTATCATTTTCATTTGCATTTTTTCCTTGTTTGTCTTTTCTACCAAGTAATGCAAAATATCTTTCGACCTTTCATCACACACACATTCTTTGGTTTGCTTTATGCCTGTGGCTTATCAGAACTACTATTTTCTTGTCCAATATAAACCAAAAAAAATTGGTACTTGTATCTGCTTCTTCCACGTCCAAGTATCTTTGCAAATTCATCAAGAAGCAGCTATATTGCTTCAAACAAAGACAAAGACAGAAAGCATATTTCTACAAAGCAAACCGCCATGGAAATGATACGAACACTAAATAGTCCATTTGCTGAGAGAAGTCTCACTCCTTCAAATGATGGTACAGATACTATTTCAATCATAATTCCCTCCTTGCCTCTTACAGATGCAACAACAAGCAGTCCAAAAAGGTAATGCTCTTTTCTTTTGCATTGATTTTGTCATTTCATCTCCCCCTGCCTACTGTCTCTTTATTTCATTGACTACTTTGACAATTTGTCTCGCTAGCATTGTGATGCATTTAATTCAAATTTAATTTTTGTTGAATAAGGATCTTGAACCTACCATTTCCACTATGCAGTTCGAAATTCGAAAGTTTCTACAGACTATTGCTTTCCTTTTTTGACAATTTCATTTCATTGTCTTTGCAGATTGAAACAAGCTTCAGTAGAAGCATCGTCTGTCATACAATTGTGCACTATGTCACATACACATGTTTTTGAAGAGGATATTGTGGTTGTCTATGGTCCTACACAAAATCGAAGCCAAAACTCACCTGTAAAGACAAAGATTTTGCACGCAGACCTTGTAGACGAAGATGGTCTGATGACAATTACTACTACAATGAATGATAGTCTCATAAACCGATTTGGTAACTTTCTCTTTCCTGGGAAGAGCATACGAATAACTGGATTTGAATTAAAGAAAAAAGGCCAGTATGATCGCGGAGATGTTATAAATTCAATAGAAATATTGCCTTCCACCAGTATTGAAACAATAGAACAGGTATGTAAATTGCGTTGTCTTCCTCCTGACATGACAATTTCAAAGCTAGTGTTGTCGGACGAAACATATGTTGTTGGTACTATTGCAATAATGGTGGTCAGCTATCAATACGTCAGCAAACAGTTGGATTTCTACATCAGAGATGGTGAAACAGCAAATGACTATGCCATTGTACACTGCTCACTCTTTATCTATAAAAAATGATTACATACATAGAGATATTGTTTAGTTCTAGTGAAATTTCTGCCAAAACAAAAGAAAACAAATCCTTTCCCTTTGTTCTTTGCACCTTAAACACACTAAAATTCCCTTTTTCGGCGTCTGCTTCTGTTCATTGGTCATGTTTTCTGCTATCTTATTGTTTCATTTCCCCCCCTCTGCAGTTTCAAGTCAATGAAAACTATAAAAGTTTCTTTTTGCGCGTTCAACAATAGCTTGCACAGGACGAACCTCCTCTTTATTTAATCAAAAACATTATCAGGCCAGGTGCAAAAGGCAGCCACTTGATGAGGACTTCCCAGGCAACATTTATCGATCCTTTGAATGATGAATTTGCAATTCAGAGTTTGCTACCAGTAATTGAAGCAAAAGCACAGGTAAGCTATCGAAAAATGGCTTTTCCTATTCAATTTGAACTAGTATTATGAAAAAAGTATTTGTTTTTCTACGTTCATTCTGCATTTACAGAATTCTGGGCATAAAAAATCAAATTATACAAACATAGTTAAAGTCATTTTGCAATTCCCTTCCAATACTGATAATGCACTTCAATTTTTTCCCATTTCAATTTATTTCATTCCTAAAGATGATTCTACTTTTCTTCACAAGCTTAACCAATATTGTATTTTTCTATTTATTTCTCTTTCAGCATAGACAACTTTCAATTGCTATTAACTCTTGCACTCAACCAGATTTGATTGTTGTCTATATTGATCTAGTCAATAGATTTCCTTGTTCAAATCGATAAAAAAGAACATGTCCTTGCAACATGTCCAAAAATTCTTTTTCATTGCAAGTTTCATATTCCTATTAATCCCTGGCAACGATTAAAACTAGAGACATAGATTAATGTCACGTCTATGGCATCTCAAATAACAATTTGAAAAACACAATTCACACACTTGCATTCAATACTGCACTTTCAACTTATCTTTGCAACTTCTATTTACTCCTACTAAATGTCATATTTTTCCTATTTCTTGTGTTCAAACCTGTAACAGATGTGTGGAAAACTCAAAATTAAGAATGCCTTTGCACCGCCTTTCCAATGCACATGTTCAGAATGCAAGCTACCTATGATTCAAAGCACATCCTTCTGTTGCTTTTGCAACCATGAGACTCCCACGACATTTGAACATATCTTACACTACAAGTTGGAAATAGATGAGGGAGTTATCAAATGCACTCTCCGAGGGACGCAGCTAAAGGAATACTGCCCATCTGTTGCAGCTATATCATATGAAGAATATTGTAAAGCGGTTTCATCAACTATTTATCATCTCCGCAGATTCAATCAGCAAGGAGTTTTCACTTTGGCAATGAACAACTGAATACTCGACTCTAAAAAACTCTGAGCGAAAGGTATGTTAAACATATATCCACTATATGCCTACACATCGCTGCATATTTCTGTTTTCTATTATGCTCCTGTAACCTAATCTTTTTTATCGCCACAAATTCTGCTTCTAATTTAAATATGTACCTGTATCATGTTAACTGTAGTTGTAGATAGAAAACGTACTTCCTCTTGCTTATGACGACCTTCTGATCATTGCCAACTAAGTATGGCCACTTGGCTTCTTGACATTTGAACATTTTTTTTATTCTTTTCCTATGTGAGGCGCCTGCAAACAATTCCTGCAGATGGTCATCTTTTGATGGTATCTTGTATTTTGTCTTAGACAACCAATTATGGAAATAAATGTAACAATGCCACTTATTTGTCTTTCGCAATGTTTTTTTGAAATTTTAAAAAAAAGTTGTTGATGCCCATGTTTTAGTACTTCTTCTCTTGCTTTGGCAACCAACAATAAAGATATATGCAATCATATCAGTTATTCAACAAATACTTGGCTTCAACAAATTTTAGATAGTCAGTCCTAAACTACACAATAGTGAATTAGTATCAATCATACAAAGATTTCAAAACTACAACAAGTCTAAATAACTAAAAAAGAAACAGCAAAAAGAAAATCCAAGCCCATGTTTCCATGAACAGGAGACAAATCACGACAATGTAAATTCCAAGGCTCCATCCCTAGATTCCTTCATAATACCATAGCAATTTCTATTAGCCCTGGCACATCCCTATAAGCCACATATTCAAAAACGTATGTCTTTGCAAAATCAACATCCTATACCAATGCAGAAAAACAAATGATATAGACATCTTTACGAGCAAATCCCTCTAGATATAGAAATAACTAGCCATCCAAATAAGGTTTCTGCTTTTGATTTCATAACTTATTCTCAAATAACTATAAGGAAAAAATGGTACAAATTGCAGACAGACTTTCTGATCTGCATATATTTGTCTTGAATTTTTTCTTTGTCTTTTCCCATACCCAAAACAAAATGTCGTTGCACCAAATAAAAACATGGAATGAGGATCCAAAAGCTATTCTACCTCTCTACTTCATTTGACCTTCACCATGCTATAGAAACCGATTGAATTGCCATCTAAGCCTGTCAATGTCTTACCCTAAAAATAACACATGTCAATTGTTTATGTCAACTGCATTTTTTATATATTTTTAGATCGGTTGTTTCTTGGAACATTGAACTTGAAACATCCTTCCATTCTTTTTTCATTCCAAATCTATTATTTTCTATGCAATTGCAAACGCTCCAATCATATTTCCAAAATCACAGATTTCATGTATTATGTCCTTACATCTACCACAGTACAGCATCTTTGCCATCTGTTTACAACATATATTCCATATTGACTGGAAATGAAGAACAAACTCAATAGTCTCTTGCAGAAATCAATCCTTTGTATCTGGCTGCAAATATTCATCTCCTACATCGATCAACACATCCATCTCCTGCATTATACTTGTGTGCCTACTTTTCTTGTCTGCTGATTATCAATCTTTACAGTCATTGCAATCACTCTTTAGCTTTAACTTTTCTGTGACATGTTTTGGTTTCAATTGTCACTTGCTTTTGATCATAATATTTTCCTTTTTCCCAATGTGCAGGAAGAAAACTATAGCACCCTTGCGAGTACATTGATCATGATGGTTTCAGCTGAAATTTTGCAAAGCAGATATCAAGATCTGAAAAATACTTATGCATATTGACATTGGCTTCCATACAAAGAAAAGAAAAAACTTTACAAAAATTTTGTTTTTTGATATAGTCATGGTCTTACCAAGTGAACATGGATAGATGCACGTGCTTCTAGTTCTTCGACTAGTTTTTTATCCCTTGAATTTAAAAAGAAACACTCCTCGATGCACAGTACCAAATTTTGTTTAACAATTCCTTATGATGTGACCTTACAGCCAGAATGGTCAACTGCTACAGTTTTGTACCAATGTATACAACACCTGTCCATGCATCCTATATGTTGCAAAACTCTGTTGTCATGATTTTGATGGAAACATATAAATACATATTCAGAAAAAGAACTACATTTGAATACTTCTAGAGGCATACATACTTGTTTTCTACTTTTACAATTTTGCTCTTTTATATGGTATACTTTTGAAGCATTTGATTGCTGCATCGATATATTTAGGAAGACTTGTTACAATCTGTTGTTTCTTCTTCATGTTGTAACGATTATAATAGAAATCAATGTTTAATATGTTATACAGAAAAATCAATTTACCTTCAGCACATTTGGCAGACCCTTGCTTTGTAATTGAAATATTTATGGCCTTTAAATCTGTTCCCTATCAACAAACAAACACACATGCTCCTATTTACACACATTGGCATATGCAAAAAAATGTCTACGCTCTTCCCATTGATTGTTGTTCTTCATAATGTTTATTGTGCTATGCAAGAAAAACAATTTACCACCAACATATTTGGTGGCCATTTTCTTTGCCTTTGAAATGTTTCTTGCATTGCATCTTTTTGTTGTCGGCAAAGCTGGCTGCCATGCTCTTCTTTTCATATATTAACAAATGACCAATGTTAATAGGATTTGAAAGCACAGTTTTATTAATTTTTTTTTATTAAAATGTAATTTGTGATTGCATGAAAATGATTTAGATACATGGTCTTATCAAAAATATAGAGAAATGTAAATTGAAATCACAAGAAAGTCCAATATTTGATTTAAGAGCGGACGGCAAAGACCATTTGCTACTTCCTCCTCTTTTAAAAGGTTTCAATTTAAAAAGAGGTTTAAAAGATGTTGATTTAAAAACAGATTTGGGATGTCGATTTTCGTCAATAGTATGATTTGGCTATTTGTTTTATTGCACTCAGAGATATATGAATACCACATTGCTATGGACTTCAGACAATTGGAACAAATCATGCAATGGCGTTGCCTCTACATATTGTTTCCAAACCAGCTCCAGAATTGTTTTCTAGATTCTCGTTTGTTCTTTACATCTGCTTTTCAATTCTGTTCTTATTTTTTTAGTCTTTAGAAGATCCATCTTCAAATGCATCAAATGTGCCATCATTTTAGATTTAGACAATCATAACATTAGCATCTTTAAGTTTGATACATCGGCAGATTCATTGATCTGCACAAATCAGGAGCACAATAATGACCTTAACATTGAGCATATTCAGTTGTTTTCTACTATCGTATAAAAAAATGATTAATCTGGCTATGCCAACACCAAAATACATGGACTAGAATTTTCCCATCCATCTCTCAATGCATGGTTGGCTTGCATTTTCTGCTTTTGTTCAAAAAAATAATCTATGCTAGCAGAATGTGATTTATATGGCATTTGCAATGGTTTCATAGTTTTTTAAAATATTTTTTTTCTCGGAAAACGCACAAATTTATACCCATTTCAATCATTTAGAATTTCAAGTTTCAACTCAAACACTTCTACAAGGTGGGCATAATTTCCAACTACACTATCGGGGACATCGCCATCTCGTGGCTCTTGTTTGAATTATTTCATGTTATTAAAAATAATGCATAGTTGCATCAACCAACAAGTTGAATAGTATAAATTTAGTGGACCAGCAATATTGCTATAATTTGAATACATGTGCAATGGCATTATCTAAACTTTACATGATTCTAATATATGTGCATAATCAAAGTTATTTTCTGCTAATGTAAGTCTACTACAAACATGATAAAGCATACATTGGAAACCGCATTATTTTTAGATGCATTGAATATTGTCATGCATCTTATTGCCCCTTTATATATTAAGATAAATCCCAATTGCTAACATAGAATTATAGTCTTAGTTGTGCTTCAAGTCATTTGTCAACCATTGTTTGAATTCTTGGTGTTCAAAGAAAGAAAGTATTTCACCTCCCCCATCTATGAATGGGGGGTTATGTTTTGATGATTATAAATTAAAAGTTAAAATTTTCACAATTGATAAGTTCCAGTTTCATTTTATACATGAAATTTTATATAATTTTTTATTGTCATATGAAAAAAAAATTAGCTTTTCAATATAGGAGGGTTACTAAGATATTAACCCTTCAAATTGAAGTATAACCCTTCCCTTCAAATTTGGTCCTTGGACCTGAGGACTTAAACAAAAAAAACCATTTAACGCCAATTCTTTGTGAGACTTAAAGTTTGATAGCATGTTGCAAGCGTTGTCTGTCATTTTTCTGCAACTTGGAAAATATCTATATAAAAAACAATAGTGCTAACTACATTCATTATTTCCTAAATTTTTCTTCTCTCGAATTATGAAAAGGAGCTATAGGAAATTCCATTCCTTATACATTACACCATTCTACAATATGATATTTAAAAAAAATATTGGAAACAAATACCTTGCAACTACTCCTAAAAAATAGAGTTATATTGTGGGCAACAACCAATTAACAAAGACAAACTTTAGGCAGATGTTTATTAGTTGTTGAGCGGAGAAGATCGTGTACACTTTCACTTTCCCGATACTTGTGACTACTCTATGGTCTATGTCACTCAACTACAATGGTACTTGTAGACTCTAAGATAATATAAAGTGTTTAATGTAGTTACCAACTTGATGAGAACTCTTCAAAGTTCTCAATTTTTTAACAGTCACATTTAGTGGTTATTCTTACATTGTTTCAAAAAGTGGTGCTTTCAAGATCACCCTTTTTTAGGTGTTCTTTTGGCATTTTGAGTCTTCTTAGATACAAGGTATCAACAATTGTTTTTTCATTTTTTAAAACTAAAATGATTAGAAATTATATTGAAGGAGAGTCATGGCTACATCGTAAAACATTTCTAATGAAATAAATATCAAGAGTGCAACTTTGAAAATCCAAAAGCATAAAAAATGCAAGTAGGCTTATATAATGGCACCTTGGTTTTACAATCTTTTTCAAAAATATATGTCCTAATGCTACAAATCCTAATAAACTTTCCTAGTAAACATTTCATAAGACAAAACATAAAAATTGGAAAAATTATTTGGAAGTATACCCCTACTGAACATTTTGCATGTTCTCCTCTAGTTCTAGAAGCTCTCGATCTTGATGCATTGTTGTTTCTTCTATGGCTTCATCTTTGAGGGACCCAACTAAAGTTTTGGGACTATTTTCAATGTCAAGGATGAGTTGTGCAAGCATATTATGCTATGTAGTTAACCTTTTTATCTAGGTGGATTGTATAGCCATTTTCATTTCCAATTCCTCATTCTTTGTCTTCAAAGCTTCATTCTAGGTAGACATATTATCATTCAAAAGTGAAATGGATAATTTAAGGTCTTCTACCTATATAAACATCATTCTTACCACTCTTTGAAATTTGGCTAAATCAAAGGGATTGTAATCATAAGGTTGTGCCATCATGATAGTCTCCAATTGCCAAAGCGTAAATCTATTTGGAGAAATATAACAACCTATAACACTATACAACCACCGATTAATGGAGACACTAATAATTGCTTCACATGTCCTCCTTATCCATAACTAGTATTTAACACCATGAATTCACCCCCTAAATTGAATGCAACAAAGTCCTCTATGTATCCCCTATAGAAAGACTTCACCACAATTTACCCTAAAAATATGTAACGCAAGATACCTATAGAAGAGGGTAGAATGTTGTAGTCGCATGTGGGTTGTAGCTATGTCTCAACTATAGAACATGTGCTTCCTGTCAGAGTACGCAGCTACACGCATCCAATTACTTTCACAAGATTCAGAAGTTAGATGCACAATGGAAAGAAAAGGATCATAACAATCAATTAAAACTGGAAAAGAGTTTAAAACCATGTTTTCATTGAATTGACTCGGAAATTACATAAGAACATACAACCTCAGAGGGTCTCAGTCTCCTCTAGATTTACAATGGTGGTTGAATTCCACCTAGTTCTTCTTCTGATATTGGAGCCAATAACATATGAGTGTTTCTGTTTGTGAACAATGAACCTCTGTTTTGCAGATAATCAAACTGCTCTGAATTTGAACCGTTCTTCCTGCGTGGCAGTCTCAGTCGTTTTGGAGTGAATCCTTTATGGAGCGTGAACCCCTTCTTCATCTTCCTCAATGCCTTTTAATAACGTCTCTCGGTCATTTTGTTTTACCCTTTGCTAGAACTAGACAATCACGACCATTCAACTACTAGGTTGTTTCAATTTCGTTTCCCCTTTCTTTGTGGCTAACTACCACTTGGTACAAAATCTTTAAGTGACACGTGGAATAACAATTCAAGATTTACATGGAGTTGAAACAGTCTACATGGGGCGCGTGGGTTAGTGCGTAGGAGTTACAGCATGAGGTGTAGTTCGGGAATTACAGCATGCACTGGAATATGGAGTTGCAACAACATCACAATCTTCATGTAATGTGTGGAGAAGCAGTGAAGAAGTTGCAGCATGAAGTTATAGCATGGAGTAACAGCAAGGTTCTAATGCCATGTATCAACAACCATAGAGTTGTAGCCACCTTATTCATCTTACATTCTGCCTACCTGTAATTCAAATATTTTTCGTTGATGCGGATTTTCCAAGGCCAAGGATTCTCCTGCATCAGACACCCTTGGTAAGCAAACTTTGAGCATCTTGCTTAAGGAAATTTGTGAATATCTCCTCCACCTTTATTCTTCCTCCTCTTCCATAACCTGTCTACAAACCCAACAGGAATTACATTATGTAAGAACTTGTTCTCCACAAGGTTTACTGCCTTTAGAAATCCATGCCCAATAGGACACATTGCTTGCAAAAATCCATGCCCTACAGGGCATACTGTCTCCCCATCCTCCCTCGGAAATAACATTAGTACAAAATAGATGATAAGTGACTAAAAAAATGACTAAAAATAAAGTCATAAATTAGCAATCACTTATCACCCAACCACATTGATCCTTTATCACTTTTGTCCCCTTATTACATTTATTACTCCCAAATTCCCATTCTCACTTCTCATATACCATAAATCCAAGTGGCATTAATAAAGTTTTAAAAAGCGCTCTTCAAAAGGTCCCATGGTTATGGCTCATCCCATCGTGAACAACTAAGCATGACTATTCCTTATCATCTCTCACAGAGGAGGGGAGGCATGGAAGAGCCTCAAATGCATATCATCGTGAACAACTAAGCATGACTATTCCTTATCATCTCTGACAAAGGAGGGGAGGCATGGAAGAGCCTCAAATGCATATCGTGAGAATATTAACAAAGCACCACTCAAATTTCCATAAAATGATAACTTTAATGCATGCGTTAGAACTTTAAATGTAGATCGAATTGGAGAGGTTCATCTCCAATACATGGAACATCAATTCATGGACATTTACACTGATTATATCTTCATGAAATACTTGCTCTCGTCTACTTAAGGAACGTTTCAACATCAAACAACATTTGGCAAAGAATGAATACACAGAAAAGGGTCGTTGTGGGAATTACTCTCTTTGCAGAGATGACAGACCCAACATGGCAGGAATAATAATAACGCATGCAACAGAGCTACGAGAGGACGGTTTTCATTTGCAGAGAATAAAAGTGTAGCACTAGAAGGCAGAGACAACCATCTTGCAACCCATTAAAAAACTGCAGAGAGAGAAAACTCCCAACGAACAACGCTAGCGCTGGCATTCACCAGTGAATCATTTGTGGGGAAAAAATTTTAAAAAAACGCTAAACAAAAGGAGGAGGAGGTGCAGAGAGAAATCAACATGCTAACAGTAGAATGGCGGGTTGATTGAAAACACCCATGCAGAGTACAACACGCAGTGAACGTTGGCAAGGTTTGACAGAAGAAGACAACGTAGCAGCGGGCCTTTTCACACGATAAAAACCAGCACCGGGGACAAGAGAAAATGAGGAAGATAAGAGAAGATAATTTTATTAATGGTAAAACCAAATGAACACTAATGGTCACTTCCCAAGGTAGCAGTGGCATGATAATGAAGTAAAACCATTAGTAGAGAGGTTGGTGGGCCTGGAAATAGAAGGGACCCATTCAATTATCACCATACACAGCCATTAGATTGAATCGAGTTGAATACACAGATTTGACAGATCTGTTACCCAAGGTGAACTCCACGCAGACCATATAGCCTGGAAATAAAGCATAATGTTGCGGCTCAATGGATTTACTCCTCCACCAAATTAAGAAAGAGAGGAAGACCACATGATCGTAGCAAGTGATTTCCTATTGTTTGGGGAAATGATTTGTTTGTGAGCAGTTTAGCTTCGTAATACTGTAACGATGCAGTTTTCGGGTGCAGTAATCCATAGAGTTAAAAAATGTTGAGTCCACGGGTGATGTTGTTGCTTCTAGAAGAGACTCCATTGTCAAGACATGTCGGCAACATGGTGATCTACAGGTGGCCACCTTCAAAGCTTATTTCAGTAAAAGGAAGTGGAAACAATAGTCTTATCATCATAAGAGAGGGAAATTATTCATGATGTCTTGCAGAAGTGTATAAAAATAAAATGGAGGACTATACAAAGCTTCAATACCAATGCTACAAGCCACGAGTCCTGAAGCTATATGTGTTGGTTGCATATGAAATGAATGGCGATGTGTTAAGCAAGGACTATGATTGTCATCTTTCAAGTTGTTGTTCCATGAAAAAGTGGTGCACACTCAGTTAAATGGATAGAAAAAGGTTAGACAGTCAGCTTCACTATCATATATTCAAGCTGGATAAGAAAAAATACTCGCAGCCAAGGAGAAAAACTATCAAAGAAGCATGATGTGCACAGTATGAAACAAAAACTAAAGGCTTTATTCATACTTCAGTCTCAATGGTAATTTATTCGGGATATCTGGTGTTTAAGGCTCTTCTGCTGGCAGAATTGAATGGTTAGAAGTGATATCTTTATATTCCACGGCAAAGCTTACATTGGAAATCTATCCTGGGAGATTGTAAAACATCTGCTATACGATTAGTAAAGCATAAAACAACAGGTGAATTCAAGGGATCTGGTGATATTGATTTTGCCGATGAAGTTTCATTGGCGATGGCCTATTGGTTTTGCCGATGAAGTGTTTTACAAGACTATAGACTACAACTCTTCTGACATTTAAATTAAGACCCATGCCAACAACATCACTTGCCTCAAGAACATCATATTTTTACCCAGACTATTGAAAAGTTTTGCCTATGTTTCCTTGTCTCGTGGAAGAGAATCATATATAACACGAAAATGTTGCTTAGCAAATATTTCAAGTGCTAACTTGATCCCCATAATACAATCCCGAGATTGAATATTTTGAAAATTTCCTAAAAAAACTCTTGGCTTCGACAACCAGAGGATTAAAATTGTCGTACTATGATGCTCAAATAGCTCATCCCTAGTAGAAGTAAAATTACCCCTTATAAGTCATAAACAACTCGGATCCGGACATACATCTATCCCATCATCCTTCATACTACCATCAGCCCTTGCCCTAATCTGAATATCATCATTCAAATTTGCATAGGACTTTTTTGACATTTAAGCAGACAACTTGTGGAATTATCTCGGGTCCAGCGTATCAATCATAATCATGTTTTAGTGTCTTGAAATGGTTTCTCCTTAGTTGGTTACAAATTGGAGGAAGCTTCGTAGCCTTATTTTTGCCCTCAGCTGCAAATTCACCCTTCATCATTTTTTGCCCTAGGTCGTGCTTCATGAGAATGATGTTTGGGGAGATCCTTTTAGATTGTTGTTGTTGATGAAATTTGGAGCGAGGAAGGTATTTTACATTGCATGGTGTTTAGGTATGTAGAAATGACCTTGGTGACTCTCCTAGTCATTAACTTTAGAGTTATAAAGTTAATGTGAGTTTTTATTAAAGTTGTGAGTGAAAATGATTTTTATTTCATAAAGTGTAATTTGTCTCACCCATGGAAAGTGAAGAGTCACCTGGGGAGTGAAGAGACATACAAAGAAGTAGAAGAGTTTAGACATACAGATTCCAAAAGAGAGTTTTGGAGAGAAGTGTGAGAGGCACATTAGTGTGAGAATGTGTGAGATGCACATTGAATGAGGAAAGAGGAATAGTTATGAGAAGAAGATTTGGAAGTAGCAAGATTAGCAAGTTTCCAAAGGGGGTGCAAATCCCAAGGCTAGAAGAGGGCACAAATTCTGAGGTGGTTATTGCTGCACAAGATTTGAGGAAGGCCGTACTGTACAGATTGTACTGTAGCGCGATTTTCAAGAGCTAAGTTGGCTACACAAAAATCAAGGTACTATTGTTATTGTGAGAAGGTCGCACAACAAGAAAGTGGCACAGAAATCGAGGCAAAGGCTGCTCAGATTTCGAGATAAGTTTGTTTTTGTTGTTTGGTGATTGTACAACAAACCGTACAACCGTACAATGATTGTACAGACTGTGCTTTCTGCTGAAATTTACTGTGTGTATTTGGCACGTTTTCCAAGGAGAACAATGTGCATGTAATGTGGATTGTACTTGTTGATAACTTCCAGAATTTATGAGAGCTCTTTGAATAGAAAATTTTCTCATTCACCAGTTTTTCCCTATGGGGTTTTTCCAGGGTCTTTTGACCAAATTTGTTGTGTCAAAATGTGTATTACAGTCTTTTGTTTCATGTTTATATCAGCTGCTAAAAGTATACTTAGTAATGTATATCATCTTACTGTTCATGAAAATGTATGCCATTGAAATGTGGTTATTTTCCACGCCTTTAGAAGTCTGATATAAAATTTGTATTAAGTACTATGGGCTGAGTTAAGCCTAATTTTTAACAGTTGCACAATTTGTGGAGGTCGTCTCATTATTTTGGGAAGCACAGATGGATATTGGAGTGATGTTCATTATAGAAGGCCCAAAGAAGCATGCCTCGGCCCTTTAATTGCATCAATTCTCTACTCCATGCAAAGCCTCTAGCTTTTAGCACCCATCTATGAATCTCATCGATGACAACAGCTTTGTAGCATGCATACTCTAGTTCAGAATCTTAGGGCATAGAAAGGATTATTAAATATTGACTTTCACAAACATTCATATTCTTTATTGAAATCATGTTCCTCATGGCAACTAAGAATCCTTGAATGTGAGTACTCCATAAATTTTCTTCAGAGTAATCGTTTGTTGTTATTTGTTTGATATTGAATCTAGTTGGAGATTAGATCTGTAAGGCTCCACAATTTTAATACTGATGGTGTCCATTTTTTAACAAGAAGTAGATGATTAGAGTCCACCTAGAGAACTTCAATTTCCATTAATCAAAACCAAATCGTAAAAATATTTGTATACCTAAATGTGTGCCTTGAGGCATAGCAAAACTTGGTTATCAAAGCTTCTCGAGTTTTTTCACCTCCAATACAACGTCAGAAAGGGTTTAGGGATGGGTACCTACCTATCCTAGTTTAGTATTGATTGGAAGGTCAGAGAAGGAAGACGGTATTGCTTTCTTATCAGTGGTTATGGTAGTTCTTCTTACCAGAGTGCAAGGGGAAAGATAAAATTGCTAGTTCTGGGCTATCATCAGAATCTGCATTGCAGAAGAGGATAAGAATAACACCACATTTGCGATGGCTTATATATCTGTTGCTCACAAATATAGATTATGCTCCTAGATAGGATAGATTTAACCTGGTAGAGTTCATTATATATCAGAAATCAAATAAAGTATATAGAGAATGAGTTGGGGGTATGCTATTGCTGATGATTCATCCCAAGCCAATGACACTTCATCGACAAAATCAGACAGTTGTTTGTGGGAAGCCTATCAAAATTTCCCATCCCATGCCATAAAGAGATGAGGAAACTATTGATATATGCTAAAACTAAATCCAGCATAGAGAAAAAGGAGATGGAATTGTATAATTGTTGAAAAACCTTTAGAATATGACACAGAATATTCAGCTAATTTAACACCGAGTGATAACATCATCAGACTGAAAAGAATAAAGTGAATAATAGCGTAGAGTTAAAAACATGCACTGCATACTCTCTAATTCAAACCCATGCCCAAAGTGCAAGTGTCTAATCAAGAAAAATCAAATTCCATGACTTAAGGAGCCAGGGTACTGCATCCTTTCGCAGATCAAGTCACGCACAGACAAACTCATCAAAAAATTTCACATACCTTAATGGACCTCCTTTGAGCCACGGGTAGTGCATCCTTTCGCGGATCAAGCCGCGCACAGATAAACTCATCAAAAAATTTCACATACCTTCATGGAACTCCTTTGATTGATCCGAAGAAAACCCATCCAGCAATGGCTATTCTTGGAGAAAATTTAGACACCAAAGCCTTTAAATCTATTGATGAATAACTTTACAACAATTTTGTGGTTCAACCAGGGCTGGCAGGTGCGGGAGGAGCCTTCTTTGACTCTGAAGGAAACAAGCTAAAATATTATGCATGGGGAATTGGTAAAAGGTCTAATAATGGAGCATAATGGCTAGCCTTGATCAAAGGTCTGGAACTTGCTAGAAGCGAAGGAATTGAGGATCTAGTAGTCTTTGGTGATTCTATGTTGATCATCAGGGAAGCTAGAAGCTTGACTAAGAGTCGAAATATTCCTGTCACTAAGAATCATCACCTGTTGAACAACATAGTCAAGGAATACAAAGAAATCAAATTTCTTCATCTATTGAGATCCAACAATCAATACATGGACAAGATGGAAAACATTGGAGTAAGTCTTAATTGTGGGGTTTTGGTTTGCAACCAGCAGGTTCACGAGTTTGCATGGGTTCCGTAGCTCTGATTATATTTTATCTTAATGAAAAGACATAGTGGATCCTTTAGCAGTTGGAAGTGGCAAAGTTGTTTTTCTATAAGCAAAAGCTATCACCATGATAGCTTTGGAATTCCCCGCATCAAAATCATCTTAAATTTTGAAGACACCTCCCGCGTCCTCTCGACGGTCCTGAACGAGCTCACACGCTCGACCCACCTAGCCACCATGCAGCAATTAATTGTGGCTGACATTCGAGGCATTTATTATGTTAAGAAGGGAGGGGAAAGCTTTCTACCCTCATGCAAGCTCACTTCCTGGTGCATAAACAGGGAAAGAGGCCATAGAGTGTCCATCCGTGGCGAGCGCACTACTCCTCTTAGCTGTGTCATGATGGACGAAGCCTCCCCTGCCCTAGGTCTATCCACGCTTCAATGTTTACTCTGCAGGAAGCAGATTGCATCCCATGGGAGAATAAGCTATGAAACCCTGAAGAATTCACAAGCGAATGAAACCGGTCAGGCCAGGATTAATGAAGGATTGGGCAAGGAGCACCACATTCTGTCAAAGCCCTGCAAGGCAAACTTTCTTCGGAAAGGTATTAGCTCCCTCTCTAGTGGAAATAATGACAGATGTTGTAGCTCTGCGACGGGGTTTTCCATCCTGTCGGACGAGGTTCAAACATATATGAAAGATATGGAAGCACAAATTCACACCCTTCATGGTGAAAATTATGAGTTGAAGCAGGCCCTTTCTCATCTTTACACTCTTGTTCATACTACAAATGTAGAGGTTTGAAGAAGTAGCACCAAGATCACTGGACAAGTACCAGTCTGGCAGAAATCCTTGAAAAAGGATGCCCCTGCTCCGTCAATCTTGATGCAAGGATCATTGCAGTTCATAGCAATGTTAAGGTGGTGGAGGCTAAGATAGACAACATGTGTAAAGATCAGAAACAACACCGAGGAAATAAAAGGAGGCATGGGAAGAGCAAACGAGGAGTCTTCCCAACAGTAATTCGAGCTCTACTTTCATGGCTTATGTCTCAGCTCTGGGTTAGAAGCTTTTTGGTTGTTTCAGGTTCTGTTTTGTTATGCAAATGGATGTCTCAGAATCATAGGCTAGATGCCAGTTTGTATCTCTTTTGTTTTTGTCCATGGGTTAAGCAATGCTCTGTTCTTTCATTTTTCTATTAGGAAAGTTTGTTAGGAGCTATAAGCTTCTTAGAATAGGATTTTATCGTGAACAATTCAGAATGGTAGAAATCGAGCAAGGATTCATGGCTCTCCTACTTCCTAGAGAGTAGTCTCGTTGTAATCCTTTGTAAACCGTGTTCCATCTTTTATATAAAAGTCTTTTCCTCATTTCTGTTAATTTTGTGATTCAACCACCACGCTAGGGTTTAATAGCTCCACCCTCTCCACACAAAAATTAAAAACCCTAGCAAACATAAAGCACAAGAAAATTAAAAACTCCCCCCAAAATTAAAACCACTCGGGCAAACTTAAAGCACAAGAAAATTAAAAAATCCCCCCAAAATTAAAGCCAAAAATATTGTTGTACATAGCCCCACACCCCCTCTATTACGTATATTAATTAAATTATATTAATATTACATATATTACATTACATGGTAATATATTACTAAACTATATAATATAATATATTAATATACGATGTAATGTAATATATGTAATATTATATTAATATAATATTATATTAGTATAATATTACATATATTACATTACATAATATATTAATATATATTACATAGTTTATTAAGGTGTAGTTTAAATATTCTACGTTTTCAACATTTTCTGAGCATTTTTTATCTTATTTTGTTCGTATTCCATGTGGAAATCTTTAAAAAATCTTAGAATCACAAATATTAGCTATGGAAACTGCATAATTTGGGCGTCAAGGAGGTATTTGGGGGTGTTGAATCTATTTATGGATTCAAAAACACAATTTAAACACGTAAAAATTTGGATTTTACTAAAACAAATTACTAGATTCCAACCAAAACCTACCGTAAAGTAAAAAACATAGAATAAATAGACTGCTCCGTTTATTAATGTATTAACTATATAATATATTAACATATATAATTTATTAATAACTATTATAATTCTATACATTAATTATTAAATTTTTCGTTTGTCTTTATGTTATTTTGAAAAAAAAATGAACAGGCTACGAAGATGAATAGCTTATGAAATGTCATTGCCTTGGCAAAAATAATGACAAGGCTTAGAAGAATACACTTTTAAATTCAGGAAACAAGCCATCAAGATGGGTATTCCTTTGGAAGAAAATGTGGTGATGGTGAAGTACCTTGGAGGACTATTTATCCATATCCAAAGGCTATTGGTGCTTCTTAGTGTCAAAAGCACAAATGAAGTTAATGGAGAAAATGATATTAAATTAAAAATTAGGATGGGGATAGGTTATAAATGGAATATATACAAAGAGGATTTTTGGAAAGGGAATAAGCAAAGGGAAAAGGAAAAGAGGCTCTTTACGAAAGGAGAGGAGTTTTTTTTTCTTGAAATAGGGGTTATTGGCGCTTTCAAATGCATGGAGATAACCAAGGGGGGAATTTTTTGTCAGAGATATGGATCTAGCTAAACTAGCTTACCTATTGATGCAAAACAATAAGTACAAAAAAGAGAACAGAAAAGAGTACACCAGATATACGTGCTTCACCCAATTGGGCTACGTCCACAGGAATGTAGTCTTCTATTATCTCCAAAATATCTCCCTCAAGCTTACAAGAGAGCAATTCCAATAACCCCAATACAATGTAGCAATACTTGTGTGAATAAGTAAAGATCATGTGTGAGTGATGTGACTCCCTTGACTCTATTATATACTAAGAGATGAGGAGGAATTGCTCTCACATATTACATGCGGGATAATATAATTCTCCATAATAACATTTCTTTATATAATAATGAATATCAAGAGTATATTTTACCATAATGAATATGGGATATAATGTATTACTCTTTTACATAAGATTGTGGATATCTTCCGACATAATACAAAGACATTATTACCTTCCAAGGAATATAAAATATTCCAACACTCCCCCTTAATAATGGTTAGGATAAAGCCCACTAACAAAGGAAGGAAGAATTCATTACTGCTCCCCCTTGGTGACAACTTCCAGAAGACCCATAAGCTGCAAAATGGAATTTGATGAAGAGCAACCGCTGCTCACTAAACCATGAAATTGTACACGAACCAAGTTGTACTATAAAATACCCAACAGTAAAATGCCGAGAACATGTGATGCAATCCAACAACAAGGTGCCCATATCACCACAAGAATCATCACAACCATAACTGATAGTTGAAGAACTATGATATAACATCCACAACAATGTATAGATACCTTCTGACGGCTGAGACAATAGAAAATGTGGCTAAGAACACCACAACAGTGTACAAAATACCTAGATGGCCAATATACATGCGGATAGCAGACATTCTTCCAGTTAAGGTGCAATATAAATATCTGTAGAAGACCTCAAACATCGAAGAAACAAGACCCCAATGGTCTAGACATCATTATGATATCATACAGATGAACATCATGATTTTAACAGTAGAAGATGGTGCTTCATTATTTCTGGAATAAGATGGAAATATAAACAAAGAACTTATCTGCACAAGAACTTCCAAGATTAAAACATACAAAGATCATAAAAACAACATTACTCATACAGAAATGAAAATGCTTATATACCAAAGGTTAGAAAACATCATATAAAAGATGGCAACATGATATGATCAAATAAAATATTAACTTGAAAAATTAAGGAAAATGAAGTTACTTTTACACATTAAGTGTCAGCCACAACATATAAATAGTGAGCACAAAAAATGACAAATATTATATTGCTTTTATAAAATTGTTCAAGAACCAAATAAACATAACATGATTATAAATCAACATGATTAAGCATGAACAACAAAAAAAACAAATTTAGTCATTAAACATTAAAAGAAAACTAGATGACAACAACAAAGGCACTTAAAGCTACTTGGAATTCATCAGAATCTTTATTTTTAGCTTTAGCCATTAAACGTTTCAATTTAAAGCAATTCTTTTCAGGATGATTAGTCTTACCACAATGCCTACAAGGATCATACACTTTCTTCTTCTTACTATTTTCGCGATGGGCTTTATTAGTATGATTTGAAGTGTGTGAATTAGAACCTTTAACATTATTAAAAAATTTAGGATTATGTGCCATAAGAGCCATATTAGATGAGACTTGTCCTTAAACAATTAACCTTTCTTGCTCATTTATCAACCCTATACAAAAATCATCAAAAGTGGGTTTCGTGGTATTTGAAGGCAATTCAAGAGCTCTTTTCCTAGTTTGAATGAGCATATCAAAACAAGATGACAATTTTTGTTCTACATGAATTATAAGAGCAGTATCTGTTTTCTTGTAATCTTTACCACAATTATTTAATTTTTCATTTAAGGTTTTCACTTCAGCAAGATATAATTCTACTATTTCAAAGTTAGTAGGATCTAGCTCAAAAATCTTCTTTTCAAGGTAATAAGCAGAAACATCATCAAATTTATCAAATAAAGAAGCAAGAATTGTCCATACCTCAACAGGGTTGTCGTCTGCCTCAATACTTACCTGAAGACTATAAGAAACCGTTTGACCAATGAGCCCTCTTACTTGATCACATTTATCTTCCCATATAGCCAAAGCTTGAGCATCAACAGGTTTCATGTGTTCACCATTAACAATCCTCCATAGATTCTTACTCCTGAGAACATCAATCATTTTTCTCTTCCATGCAAGATAGTTAGGACCAACAAGTTCAGGAACACAAGCTACTTTTGAAGTCATAATGATAGAAATATTGACAAGAAACCCAAATACTAGAAATGGCAAGAGAAGAAAAAGTGAATAATAGAAAACGGAAATACTTTACCATACTGATCTGAATCTGCAGAAACACAGTTAGAAAGCAGTAAAGGAGAAGAAACTTTTACTTATAGCCTTTTTGAAAGAAAAAAACAAGAAAATTCACTCGCGGGTCTCCCAACAGGAAACTAACGAATAAACACAGATACTCGCGGGTTCTACATGGCAAGAGTCGTGGTTAATCGTGGGTTTCAGTGTAATGGAGTCGCGGCTACTCGCGGGTATCTGTATTGTAAAGTTGTGGTTCTACCAAAGCATTCGCGAGCTCAGCACAGGGAGGGTTGTGAATAAACTGAAGTAAACGCGGGTTCGACAGTGGAACAGTCGTGAGTATGCCGAAGCATACACGGGTCTGCGCACTAACAAGCCGCGAGTCTACAATGTATTCGCGGGTTTGCAGTAGGAACAGTCGCAGTTAACCATGGGTTCTATGAAGACAAGTCGCGATTGTCCAGTTTAAGGCCGAAAACAGTGTTTAATCTGCCGAAGACGGAAACCTACACAAAGTCTACCAAAATTGGACGAAAACTACTATTTTGACAACCAGAAGATAGATCTGCATGAGGAGAATAAAAAAATCATATAGATCTACAAAAAAACAATCAAGAAACCCTTGAAAAATTTCTGCAAAAAAACTACACAACAAGTTTAGGGTTAGAAAAAAAACTGCAGAAACATGCCCAGATCTGAAGAGAAGCCTAATGGATACCAGATAGAAAGCAAACTACAAGAAATAAACAATGCCCAAATGATAAAATACTGTTTTGAAATCAATAGAAGGTGCTAGATCATAGCAACAAGCTCTGATACCATGTCGGAGATATGGATCTAGCTAAACTAGCTTACTATCTATGCAAAACAATAATACATCAACAATAAGTACAAAAAAGAGAACAAGAGAAAATAGTACACCGGACATATGTGCTTCACCCAATTCGGTTACGTCCACGGGAAGGTAGTCTTATATTATCTCCAGAATATCTCCCCCAAGCTTACAAGAGAGCAATGCCAATAACCCCAATACAATATAGCAATACTTGTGTGAATAAGTAAAGATCGTGTGTGAGTGATGTGACTCCCTTGACTCTATTATATACCAAGAGATGAGGAGGAATTACTCTCACATATTACATGTGGGATAATATAATTCTCCATAATAACATCTCTTTATATAATAATGAATATCAAGAGTATATTTTACCATAATGAATATGGGATATAATGTATTACTCTTTTACATAAGATTGTGGATATCTTCCGACATAATACAAAGACATTATTACCTTCCGAGGAATATAAAATATTCCAACATTTTCAACTTTCTAAGCTTAAACCAAGTGACAATCATGACTGGAAGTTGTGGCTTGTAAATTAATGGAGGACGAGAAATTAACAATTTTTTGCTATCATGACTAAAAATACATGCAGTTGCTGAAACTTTGACAAACTGCCGAAAGGGTCAAAGGTGTCGATTTTTGTCAAATGAAACATGGATGTGACTGACGTAATGATTCGAACCCAATGGTATAACAATCATGACATGATGATGCTTATAGCGAGAAACAACTAACTCCATGGCACGACTCAACATGACACATGGAGACACATAAGATGAAACTTGACAAGTGTGTTGAAGGGGGCATACGAAAGTGAAAATAGTGAAACAAGGTATGGACACGACAAGCACATCGCCCTAGAATATACGGCAGTATAGACAAAATGGCCTTGTGACAAAGTTTAATAGGTTCTCCTTTGGCTACCCATTTTCATACTAGTAATTAACAGTGCTCCTCGGACAAATTTTAATTGGAGATTAAAAATAGACAGTAAAAGCAATATGTGAAGTAGATCTTGTTGAAGAAGAGGGAAATTGCTAAAAAAAGGAATTGAGAATTTAGAGAGAAAGAATGTAAAAAGGTGCAAAAATGGGCCTTGGATGAGCTTCTTCTCAATTCTGCAGGATGTGAGAGAATGCTTGAAAAATGTGCCTACAACTATAAACCTTCATCTTGGCATGTGGAAAAATCATTTTTTTCTAGGTTGACCTATTCATTCATATTATCGTTTCTACTTGAGCCAACTTGTCTATTTAAATTATGTTTGAGCTGACTCATGCATCGGCATATTCGCTTGGGCTGACCTTGGTTAAAGGATATAATAATTGTTATTTATACCTCTCTAACTCGTCTTTTGAACAATGGATAATTGCAATTTTGACAATAAAATTTTAAAATTTTGTAAATTTTAACGTTGCATATGGATTCAAAGACCCCTTTTAAATGGGTCTCTGAATCCATCTGCAGCGTTAAAATTTACAAAATTGTAATAAAATAATTACAATTTCATAAATTTTAACAATGGGCATCTTATATAATTATTAACTTAGACTGTACAGTCAAATTTTTAACCCAATGACTAAATTAGTCATATTTTTTATCCCATGACTAAATTAGTCATTTATTTTAATCATTTTTAGTTGTGATCACTTAAAATTGCTTAAATTTGGTCATATTTCACTTAAAAACACTGTGGTGACCAATTTTTTTGGTGGTTTAGTCATTTATTTCACTTGGTGAACAACGTTTTTTGTCACCTAGTCATTTATCACCCATTTTTCTACTAGTGTAAGATCAACAATGCACATTGTCCATCCTATACATTATGCTCCCATAATGTAACACTTATATCGATACCATAAAGACCATCATCGTCAATGCATCTATTCCACATGCCTTCTAAACTCATGGTGTCAAGAATGTATACCAACTCCACATCGAAATCAGACTTCTCAATACAATGTGCTCCTAATTTCAGCGCTTCATTTTGTTGTATGGAAATAGCATCCTCCACTAATCCATTATCATTGTACATTTTTATGTACCTACTAGCATGTTAGATACCACCTCAACAAAACATAAGGTCCATTATATCATCAAAGACAAGTCTTTCATCAAAATTAGATCTCCTTCGGAACTCTTGTCCTCAAGCCTATCCTCCACTTGCATGACATATTTTGCTACACTGGAAACAAGGTGCATATCCACCATTCCCATGGATTATTTGGAAACAATACTCAGGTATTTAATATCCTTCACACCTTCAATCCTCCACTTTGCTTCAATACCTACAAAATAGTCAACAACTACAAAATCGTGGTTTGGAAATCCTTCAAAAATCATAACCTTCGCAAAATCTTCAACCTACTCTTCTTTTGTCACACAACCTTCCATCATCAAGGTTTCAAACATATTTTTGTACTCATGCACTATGATATCTTATGACCTCACCCCCACTACTACACACAACCTCTCCCTTCCTCACTCTGCATTCCCATCTCCTTCATCCCTTCTTCATCCACGTTTCCACTTACCTAATCCTCACATGCTTCCACTTACCCACTCACCATTTTCCCTCACGATCACCTCCACCTCATCTGCACACTGCTACCCTCCACTCTTGTGCACTTGCAACCAACTCCACTCCTTCCATACGCTCACACACATCAATTCACTCCTCCAATTGCCTACCCCCATCCATGTTCTTCCTTCTCTCTACATGCACACTCCACTGCACCTTGTTTTGATATTCGTTGTTGCTTTTTCTTCCCTTACTCCACGCCATTCCCACCATCGAGTCCCTTTGACACTCCACCTACAAATTCCCTTCCCTCATCCATCCTGCACACCTCACTCACTTCCAGTCTGTGCTCTCTTCTTCCCTTACTTAATTTTGCGTTCTCTCCTCCCTCTCCTTCACACCATGCACTTCCAGTCAACCACGCGCTCCAATCCACTCACTCTTATGCCCCATGCCCTTACACTCACGTTTTCCTTTGATCTCTGCTTCCAACACTACGCTATCCTTCAATGCCCGACCTCCATCCACAGTCCCCTCTTCCTTACGCTGCCAACTCTCATCGCCCCAGTTCCACTTCCATCCACGCTTTCCCTCTCCTTCGATAAGATCCTCGTCGCCCTCTTCACCAAACCACTATCACACTGGCATTGCCATCCTTCTTTCCCTATTCCATTATGCCCATCCATCTCTCCAATCCATCCCACACTCCTCTTCATACACCTCCCAACATACACTCTTCCTTCACGTCATTTTAAAACCCTAAATTCTCATCCAATCCCAAAAAAAAATATTATTAATATTAATAATCATTATTTTAAACCTAAATTTTAATCCAATTCCAAAAAACATATATAATAATAATAATATTTATTATTATTGTTTTTCAAACCCTATTCAAAAGACTATACTCCATCAAAATCCTAAACTCCACCATTACAAGCGAAATATATATATATATATATATATATATATATATATATATAGTTTTATACTAATAATTATATTTTATTCAAATAATAATTATTTGGAAAAAATAAAAAGGGGCATACAAAAGAAAGTTTTAAGAAATAGAAGTTGCGAACAATGGAAATTATATATTCAAAAATGCAGTTGGCGCAATTACAAGCAGTCTTGGGTGAGTTAGAACATTATAAAGTGACCAATAATCATCTAGAATTTGAGATTAAGAAGCATAATCTATTTAATGCGTTAACAGAGAAGGCGAATCATCGCTTAAAAGATCAAAATTGAAAGTTGGTAAAAGCTAAATGAAGATATTGAGAAAATGTTATCAGATATGGATGAAGACATATCATGTTTAAAAAGTCACAATCAAAGCCTTGAATACAACGTCAGGAAGTCAGAGAATGACGAATTTTTGCGTTTACGACAATATAATCAAAGCTTACTTATGCAAATTAAGAATCTAAAGAATGATAAGAAGTTGTTACAAGAATCACAAGAACAACTCAACAAAAAGGAAGCAGATCTCGAAAAGGAGTTCAACAAGAACCTATTAGAAAAAGATGAAGAAATTTTTCACTTAAAAAATCTCAACCAGGGTTTGGTTGAACAAATTAAAAAATTAAACAATGAGAATCTAGGCAAATCCTTAGAAATGGAAGTCCAAATTGTGGAAAGAGGAACGAATACACTCAATTGAATTATTATCAAACAATAAATCGCCAAAAACACAAAACATTGAAGTCTCTGTAGACACTCCACAAGTGACTTGAATACCTTATCGCCATTCCAATCACAAGAGTTGTTATGACTGATGACAAAGTCAAAAGGAAAATAAATAGTATTATTCTTATAGACAAACTAACTACCACTTTGAAAAAGAGCAAAAGCAAAATCGACAACTTGTATGAAAGCAAAAAACGAGAAGTTTTATCCAAACAATCGATAAGCAAACAGATCCAATGAAGATAAATTCAGATGGACCACTTCACAAATGATGCAACATTTTTACTCAATGTTTTAAAAAACACATCGTCTCATTTCGTCAAGTGTTGTAGCTATCAACAAAGAAGATCACAAGAAAGTGTTACGAGCAAGAACAAGGGTTAAAAGTCTTCCATAAATTATGCTTTGAAGCGTTACGAGTAAGAACAAGGGTTAAAAGTCTTCCATAAATTATGCTTTGAGGACAAAGCATATCTAATAGGAGCGGCAATGTTTTATAAAAAATATAACATAATATATATATTAATAAATAATTAATAATTAATTAACTAAAAAATCATAAAGACGTCCCCTTATGCTTGAAAAGCCACTATGGGCTTATATAAAGTCCAAACATTGTAAATGTAGATACCATATCATATATTATCATCTTTATTAAAATATTTATTCATGGATAATTTATCCTTTTTGAAGTGGAAGTTTCAGTAAACGAGTTTTATTGTTTCAATCGAGCTCCACTTCTTCCCTTGGGCATTCTTGGACAACCATTTTCTCATTGTCATTTGGATCTTCATAACCTATAATTTTATATTTTGCAGCATCTTCTTGAGTGTCCTCATATCTTCCAAGATCTAAGATCTTAGTTCTTACATCGCCAACCTCCATCCTTGTCTCAACAACAACCTCATGACCTACAAGGTCATCCTCTCCATTGCTTCCTTTCACACTTGCAAAAACAACAATGTCATCGCATGATTCAGGGAAATCTTGAGTTCTCCCAAGAACTTCTAGTTTTGATGCCTCTCCATTTTTTTCACTCGGCACCTTTGGTACACATTCCTCATCAAAATATTCTTCAGGCCAGCATATGATCACAGACTCTTCAATTCTGTTTATGTCATTCTTATCAATACCCAAACTAAGGATTTCTTCATTCTTCTTGTCCTCATCCTCCTTCCAAGTTTTCATGGACAAATTTTTCTTCTTCATTGTTGACGCTCATTGTGTCCTTTGCATCTTGGACTCCACTTGTCCTTCCCAATCCTGTTCTGCAGGCTTCTTTCTCTGCTTTCCCTAAAGAACATTCAATTGTTCTTTTAATGCTTGGATTAAGTAATCTTCAGACTCGCTATCTTTTGCAAACCTCTTCTTCTGAGAAGTATTCTCCAATGCTTCCACAAGTTCAATGATCATTCTTATTTCATTTTTATCCTCATCCTTCCGTTGGTTAGCATTTCTTTTCTTTGCACCCATACTGCCACAACACATGCAATATCCTTTCTCTGCAAACTTTTCCTTTTGCAGACTTTTCTTCACTCACTCTTTATCAAGTAACCACCTCTATTAAATTCAGATATGTTTCTCCTCGTGACACAATTCTTGGCAACCCTAAATTACCAAAACCTCGTTCTTCCTTCTACAGAACCTCTACACCAACACTCCTTCTTGAGTGTTTATTTCCCATGGCTCACCGATTCCCCAATTTCCTTGATTCCTCATGCATTCTTGGGTTGTTCCTCTTCATGGTTGTATCCACACATCTTTCCTCATAGTCTTAAATCTGACTATGAGTTACAGACCTACCTCACCAATATTGTCTCCCATGATATCCACCTTCAACAATCACACTTGCCAAAAAACCTTCTCTCATGTATCATGCAACCATAATCTCTACAAGGAAAAACTCTCTGGAACCAATTTCTTGGGTGCTAAATAGCTCTCAGATGACTCCATAAATATTCTCCATCTAGAGTTTAAATTCCATTCTATTAATTCTCTAGTCTTCTCAACCCATAGCTAAGACTAGCTCTGATACCACTTGTTGCAGTCGCAGGTGGGTTGCAACTGTGTCTCAGCTACAGAACCCATGCTGCCTGTCAAAGTACGCAACCACACACATCCAATTTCTTTCAAAAGATTCAGATTTAGATGCGCAATGGAAATAAAAGGAACATAACAATCAATCAAGACTGGAAATGATTTTAAAACCATGCTTTCATTGAATTGACTCAGAAATTACACATGAACATTCCTTGCTTTATACTAAGGAATGCTAATTATACAGTCTATGAATGTAAGAAAGGCTCATATTTTTGGTGACTCATCACTTGTGATTGGAAAATTGAAAAAATAAGGCCGAGGACCCCACTTTCATGTCACCGAAAATATAGACAAGATTAAAGGGATAACCCCTATCTTTGAATCTATTGAATTTTAATATATTCTCTAAGGCTATAACGCTAAAGCGGATGCCATGGAAACTTGAAATCCATGCTTGAGAAAGGGACTCTAGTAAAAAATGGGGGTGTCCCCTCCACAAATTTGATCCCATGACTAGCATTCCAAATTTAAAATAGGAGCAAACCCCCCCCCCCGCCCTTTTACATGATTAAAAAGCATAGAAATAGCATGCACTAGCAAGCAAGAGACAAGTATTTTGTGGTGAGTTTCATGGAGGAAGTATTTAATCCTCCTACCTCTCCCATACCCCCACACATTTTATCTCTATTTGTTGTAAGGGAATGATTATGTCTTAGTTGATGGCAATATGTGGGATATCTCCTAGCAACATGATTGTGAAATTAAGTCTTCACACAATTGGGGGAATCTTTGTTTGGATATGGTCTTGTGTTGGAGAAAACTCACTATGGCTTGGGGTGTACCACAACAGACAGATGACTACCAGAAATCAACTCAATTCTCAGAACTATGCTATATAAATGACAATGCTAAGATAAGGAAGAAGATAACCAACCTCGATCCAAACGTTTGATGTAGATCCCCATTGGAGCTTTTCAATCCATGCACTTGAATCTGCAAATTAGTCTTGACAGCCAATATACAACAAGTACATATAATATATAAACGACATTAACATCATCAATAGCAATGGCCCATGATATAACAAGTAAATGCAACCCAATGTAAGATAAACAACATTTACAACATTAATGGACAAGAATATGAGTATTTCTATTAATAAATAAGAAGAAGTACAAAGTGATACAACCTCTTGTCAGCAACCAATCTGAACCAAGATCTGGATCAATCCACTTGTGCCTCCACCACTTCAATCCTCCATGAATGGCAAACTCAAACTAGATAGGAGTTTGGAAGGTGAACATAAAGGGTTCACAACTACAAGGATCAATGAGTGTAGACTCAAGATAGGAAAAAAATCCACTAGAGTTCCCTTGCTTTTCTTTCTCCTCCCGTCCATAAGCCATATGTACTCAATATATAGTCCTCTCAAAGGTAAGTGAAAGGACACATCGAGACGTTACTTGGGAAGATGGAGAGCCAAAGGTCACCCAATGACCGCTTTTTGGGAGTAAAAAATAATAAACTAGTGATTTTTACCATTTTACTTGATACCCACGGGCTATAGTGATGCAACTCACGAGTACGCATGCTATAGTGATGCAACATGCGGGTCAGAGGAAAAATGAGGAAAAATATGTCTAAAGGATATAAAGTGAATCTGAGTCAGTGAAATGGATCCTACAGGCCAAAGAATGCTGATGCTCACAGGGTGGAAGATTACGGTGTAACAGATGCCTCCTAATGTGTGAGGTCAGAGACTGATGCTACGATGGCCAAAATACATTATAAAACTCAAAAGTGGAGTGATGGAGACACAAGTGGACAGAGCAGCTCACTCGTCATAATACAATATTATCCCTGAATACATGTCGGTAATACAACAATATGATACAATGGCCATGAATAGGCAGTACATAATGGATACATGTCATAAGTGATCATAGCCATGATCCCTCTACAGTAAGATACGGTCTCCTGCTAAAAAGGAAACAACTGGTGCAAACTGGAGGTACAAACTGCCGATATCTGAGAGGTGATATCTCAGATGTAAAGTCAAAGTCATAAGTAGCATACTGAATGCCACTATCGCCTGGGGTCTTCTACACAAGTCTTCGACGGTGCAAGTCCCATCAAGTGAATAAAAGGAGTTGGGGTCGAACTTGATGTGACATCGTCTGATTACCGATCAATGATGTATACCGTTAACAGACACGAGATAACCCACCAATAATGAAAATGGGCATGAAGGCACAGAGTACAATCATCGGAGTGTGAATAAATGAGTTGAAGTCAAACACTAGGATGAATCCATCGATCAGGGGACATTTATGTATTCCCAAAACTATCGATAGCGAGAGAACCTGCCACTAATGACTGCAAACCTCAAGGTACTCAACTGAACTCTAAGCCTCGAGTCCTGGAATAAATGGGTTGAAGTCGATGGAACGAGACTCGTTGGAAGGAGGGCATTAAGGCATCCCCCATCAACCAGCACAAGGTACCAACTACGCTAAAAGATTTGGAAGAACTCAGGTAAAATGGACTAACTTAATAAGGATGGACGACATGCAATGGTCAAGAGATCTGAGGAGTGGCCGACACTGGTTCAGGACTTCCTTTGAACAAGAGCATGAGCAGATGGATAGACTCAGGCAGCATAGACTTGACATAAACTGTGCAATGCAGGAGGCATTACAGAGGGCTCCATAATGACTGGAAGCTTAACCAATTGGTGGAGAAAACTGAGAAACAAGTACAGCTCCTAAGGTCCAACTATAGTCCCGACTCATAATGTACGGAGTGGAATGAATGCTCTGTTCAAAGGCGACACAACAGCTGCCAACAAGAAGTGGTAACCATAATCCCGTTTGGCTTTTTGGAATATTTGATTTTTTTTGTCTTTTTCATATTTGGGAAAAGCTTGAAAAAGAATAAAATTGCTTATAGTACAACAAGTGAGGGAACGAGTGTCAAATAGCGAGCAGACTAGTTCCAAGCAGTGGAACATACCTATGATCAATGCAAGGAAGTGCATGCAGGATGTGGACACTCGGGGGAAATGTTCCCTCATGGTCAAAAGGTGATCAAATTGTGAAGGAAAAATATATAAGCTCTGCAGGGCTCAACAGGGAAAAGTGCTCAGGCACCGGGCTAACAACTAAGTAAGCGAGAGCCGACACAAGGCTCAAGCAGCAAGCAGGATGATGCAAAGCAATCACAACATGATATAACTGAGGGGAGTCCTTAAGGGAAAAGGCCAGCATAAGACAAAGTAGAGTATGAGTCTTTATCGCAATGTCATGGTGTAACTACGAAGGACTCCCAAACCTAAGGACAAACAACGGCATGGGCACCAGAATTCACAAAGGGGTTCTAACTAGGGTACCCATATTCGAAAAATCCCTACCGCCGCATAACGACACTTCTATAGTAGTGTGAAGGTTTGTGTCAGTTACGAAGCGGGGTCGCACCTAAGGTTTATGAAAATGGTCAATAGGTCAAATGCATAATGCACATGGAAATGGCATCTAACCTATATTCTAGGTATGAAACGTACCTACCGTAGGTGTGAAATGGTCCAGAACAACTTTCGCCGAAGAAATCTGATTAAAAAATACTACTCTGAGACATTATATTAGTCCATAACGGCACAAAATGGTAAAAACTATAGACAAGTGGGTCCTGAAAATTATAAATAGTAATAAATAATTACAATTCACAATTCATTTTTACTATTCACCCATTTGGAGCTTTTGGTTAGTTTTCACCTGAAAGTTCAGTTGCCGATTCTGGGAGCTAGGAGCGACCGTTCATCGAACCATCCGGAGCAGGTTGATAGTCTCATCTATACCTTTCATTTCAATGCTTTCATTTTGATTTCCAGCGGTGGGATTTTTTGTTTGGCCAAGCCCTAAATGGCTTCGGCGCTACCCGTGGGCTGTAGCTATGCGAGTCACGGGTAGGGCACAAAACGCGCAGTCAATGCAAAGGTTGACCACGGGAACCCGCACCTGTATACAAATTAGCCCACGAGTACGATCGTGTAGTTAGTTTTTAAAAGAATTTGACTAAAATGCTTGTTTTTCTTCACTCCGGGATGGTTCTAGAGTGGAGGGAGAGGGAGTATGACCAAGTTGATGAGGCCATGCGCAAAGATGTGCAAGCACAGCAAGCATTGCAAGCATGTGGGTTGTACAAATTCTGGAGTATAGGAGGTTTGAGGGCCCAAAACCTATTACTCCAACGCTTGATTGACTATTGGGATGTTGATGCACAAAACTTCAATCTCAATGGGAAAATCCTCACGCTGGAAGTGGACGACATCTACTTCATTACCCGTTTGTCTCGTTGGGGTGAGGAAGCTAGTCTTCGGTCTCATACTGTGGGTGGTGGGATCACCGTCCTTGACTACATAGCATGGTATTGCCCCGCAAACACACGCACGGTGGGAAGTCAGGTGCCCATCAACGCCATAGTGAATTTGAGCATGAAGATCATTGTGGCTACCTTAGTGCGGATCACGGGATCCAAAGCTCTGCACCAGGCATCCAGGCCGGTGATTTTTTATGCATCACAATGCATGCAGCCTATAGTGTTTGATTGGTGTACCACACTGCTGGGGTCTATGAAGACCCAACTGACAGAATGCAAAGAAGGGAAGGCTAAAAACTTCAGGTATGGGAGCATCCTATGCAGCTTCTTCTTTGAGAGGGTTCCAGGGCTTAGTCCGAGGGTGGATGTCCCTCCTCATAGTCTCCGAGATCCAGCCCTGACCCGGTGGTTTGAGATCTTGACACGACAGGGTGGTGGCCGTTTGGAATCACCATATACCGAGGAGTTCTTCCGCTGGTGGGACTGGCAAGTCATTGCCATAAAGGACTACCCCTATGCAGGGATAAACTTCCGCCAGGATAGGGACATGCCACTCCCACCAGACGCCGTGTTTGGAGACATTGGTGATTACTCTTTTTGGTTTTCTGTGTATTAAATTTTTATGGATTTTTTATTATAGATGTAAATGCAAAAATATTTTTGGTGGCAGTATCATGTGCTAATGGGTGACTATTTGCTCGCAGATAAAGGCCCAGTGAGACCTGATGGCTTCCCGAGACATGGTCGTCGGGGCAGGGGTGATGAGGTAGGCGATGCTACAGCAGGACACACACTACAGACCTTACGATGCAACCTCACACGGGTTGCTAGAGTTCCACAGATAGAGGTGGCGAGACTACCTGAGGCCATGCAGCGCCAAGTAGTGGGGGTTCCAGGTGACTGGGTGCAGCTACTGCAGCGGGTAGCCAATGCAATACATTATTTCTACGAGACACATCCTGTTGGGGCGGTAGCTAGGCCTCCTCGTAGAGATTAGATATCTCAGGATCTCATTTTTGTATCGATCTGTATATTTTTGAGGGCTACGGGCTCCAGTTTTGTATGACAATACCATTTTGGACCTATTTACATATATAAAACTTTGGTTCTCTGGTTCTACTATATGTGTGTATGTACAAATGTATGAATGTCTTCTTATATTTGTGTGCTTCATGATGAATGTGACAAATGCCAATCTAATACATAGTTAGCGTATGCATCAGATATATGATTAACACTTCTCGGAACATGTATGTATGTAATTGAAACAAAATATCATTCCAAGAGTCTTACCCTTAGGAATTTTCCGTAATAGCATAGGATCTCACACATGGTACTACCCATTCAGCTAAGACACCACTAGTTGTGAATCCAAGCGGACTTCTAAAGACTGGACGCCATAGGAAATGGCATCCTGAAGTAGCTCAATGACGGCACTATACTCAACCACATTGTTAGATGTAGGACCAAGACAAGCACCTCCTGAGGACACAACTAGGTGTTCGGGTGAGAAAATAACCCAGGCAGCAGAAGCAAGCTGCTGTGTATGACGACTAGCACCATCCGCGAATCCTAAGAACGTAGGAAACTCTGCTGACATCTATCAATCAAACGGAAGCTAATCAGCAGACCCGAAAACCGAAAGAAACCTAACCTATGTGCAGAAGAAACTATACAATAGTATACAAAAGTATGATCCTGAACCAGAGGTTCAAGCGTAATACCGCTTGAGGTAGAGCCCATTTCTAAGCTCCTTCAAGACAGTCCCCTCATAGTCTTCTAATGCATAGGCTCCTTTTTCCAGGACACGCCTCACGATGTAAGGACCGTGCCACATGGGGTTGAACTTGCCTGCCCCGATGGGTTCTTTAGCTTGGTCATATAAGAGGACCAAGTCACCTTCAGCATACTGCCGGGGATGAACAGACCTATCATATTGAACCTTAACACGACGTTTGTTGGCATCTATGGCCACAGCGGCATCTCGACGCTGCTCATCAAGTTGCTCAAGGTGGATTAAACGTTGCTCAAGACCCGTCGTATCAGGGAGGAGCTCTATGGCCAGTTTAAGTGAAGGGATCTTGCATTCAATCGGTAAAAGTGACTCCACACCGTGAACTAGCTGAAATGGTGAGAACCCGGTGCCAGTCTTGACTGCAGTTTGATATGCCCACAAAGCAGGATATAACATGATGTGCCAATTGGTCTTGCTTTGTTAGATTGTACATTTGAGAATGGTCTTCAAAGACTTATTGACTGCTTCTACTTGACCATTCGCTTGGGGATAATAAGACAATGAGTGTTCTTGACGAAACCCAAGCTTGAGAGACAAATCCTCCATCATCTTGTTATGAAAGTGACTGCCATGGTCAGTGACAATCTCTTTCAGAATACCGAACCGAGTTATAATCTGATTGAATACGAAGTGGGCTACTATAGCACCATCGGCTTTAACGGTAGGCATGGCCTCAGCCCATTTGGAAAAATAGTCCACGGCCACTATAATATGGTGATGCCCCCCAGCCGAAGCTGGTTTGCAATCCATGAAATCCACCCCCCACTTGGTGAAGGGACCGATGGTGACGACCGGATGAAGGGGCGCTGGATGCGAGTGTATGTTCCGAGAAAACATCTGGCAAGGGTGACATCTCTTCACAGCATTAACACAATCCTTAAAGATGGAAGGCCAGAAATAACCAGCTCACATAATACGTTGCGCTGTAGCAAGCCCAGATAAGTGACCACCACATGCCCCAGCATGGCAATCATTAAGCACCCGCTCCGCTTCTTCGTGAGTTAAGAAACGACAGAGGATAGAATCCTTTCCTCGGCGATACAAAATGTCACCGACAATAGTATAATCTTTAGCGTGGTGTTTCACATGTCGTCGCTCATCTCGTGAATAGTGCGGAGGAAACTTCAAAGTTTGGAGATATACAATGACATCCCCATACCAAGGGTCCTCTAACGAGATAAGAAATAAGTGCTCATCCACAAAGGAATCTTCATGAATGACATCCTCATCAAGCCTCGGAAGGTCCAACATAAGCTCAGCAAATACGAATGATTTCACTGATTTTGCCGAAGCAAAATCGAGATCAAATTCCTGAAGGATAACAATCCATTTATTACACTTCCCCCCGATAAGGCGTCATGATAGCACGAACTAAAACGGATTGATATGCACGACAACTATGGTGGTCCTAAGGAAACTGTAATGTCGTAACCGCTGGACTGAATGAACAGTCGCAAGTGCTAGATTTTCCACATGAGTATATCTTAGCTCAGCGTCTGCTAGATTTCGACTAAGGTAATAGATGACATGCTCGACAAGAGCATCATCCACCTGAACCAAGACCATGCCAATCATCTCTTGAGATGCGGCCACATAAAGGATAAAATCTCATGCGAAGTCTGGTGGACTAAGCACAGGCGCCGATACCAAAGCTTTCTTAAGGGCATTGAAAGATTGTTGGGCTCGCTCATCCCAGATAAAGGGTGTGTCCTTCTTCAATAAGCACGCGAAACCTTTGGTAAGATTAGCATAATTGAATACGAAACGGCGTAGAAAAGTGGCTCTCCCTTGGAGGCTCTGAAGTTGTAACAAATTATGCGGAGGAGGCAACTGAAGTATTGCCTCAATTTTTAGAGGATGGACTCTAATACCCTCTTTCGAAACTATGAAGCCCAGAAGGTGACCTGTCCTGACAACAAAGATGCATTTGTTAGGATTCAATCGAATCTTGTATCGTATACATCATTCGAGAATCATGCGGAGGTGCTTGGGGTGGTCCATTCCCTTGCGAGAATGGCCGACAAGATCATCCAAGAAAACGGTGGTCCATTCTCCATATTAGGGTGGTGGGTTATACTGGTGGCCAATAGTGACTGTGTTGTAGTAAGGGTTGCCACCATGAGTATGGGCCATGTATGTACTATTCATAGCAGGAACCGTGTTGTAGTGACCATAATGGTATGGTATGTTCCCACCCCCAGCATTAGGATTAGCTTGAGCAGTCGCGTGGTGACCAGAAGCATGAGAAGTATTCCCAACTCCAATATTGGTGTGACTAGTAGCAGGGATGGTGGTGTGATGTCCATGTGGATAGGATATATTCCCACCCCCTACATTAGCATTACTAGTGGCGGCAGTGGACGCAAAAGTATGCGGTATGTGTTCACCCCCGTGGTTGGGAGGAACATTATCATCCATAAAAGTAGTCCTGGGTTGACGAGTAGTGGCACGTGTATTAGGTGGTGGATGGCGAGTCGTGTTTCGAACAACGTTCCTATTAGTTTGGGAAATCCTAGGAGGTGGTCGTCTCCCAACATTAGCATTGTTAGGAGGAACATGACCAGTCCCCATACTATGGGTGGACAACGTAGTACCCCCAACGAGGGTAGTGCCCCCAGTGGGTATAGTATGGCTAACACTATGACTAGTGCCAGCATGACTACCAAACGTAGTGGAAGGTTCGATGGTACTATGACTAGGCATACCAAAAGAGAGTGTTGTCGGGTTGATCGTAGGGCCAGTGTCATCATGTAACTCTAGCATCCCATGTCTATAACTGCGTGGGAACGAAGGAATGAACGTGTCATCCTGTTCTTCGTCCTCGGGTAAGGTTGGCATTCCGTAAAGATAATTTTCCAGATTCGAAGGATCGAACGGATCTCGTTCAAGTGGATTAGGCCAAATAGAACCAGGTTAAGTCTCAGGTGGATCACCTCCCCACTCCTCACGAGGAGTATGGGGATCAAAAGTGTGGTCAACTCTACCCAACGGAGTCGCAGGTTTTTCCTCAGTATCGGAATGTGTAGCAGTCATGACGTCTTGGACATAAGTCTCGTAAGAATCCGAAGACTCAGAGGGAGCCTTCCGGCGTCCTCTAGCAACACGACGTGAAAGCTCGGCCGGATTTAAACCAGCTAACCGACGAGACCGGCGGAGAGTAGGGCTCCGTGCCACGATATCTCCGGAGAGAATATATAATCAAAACGTCCCCTAAAGGCCAAATATCAATCAAAAACAGTAAATCAAAAGAACACACCTAGAGAAACTACAGCCAATAGCAGACAAATAGAGTGGCTAAATGAGCTCCCGACACTAGAGCCGGTATGTCTCGCCTAGGAGAGGCTTGAGACTCCCAAATTATAGCCAAAGGTAACAGAATCAGTTATAGAGACACCCAGGCTTCACTGCGTGTACAGGGTCAAGTCCACTACATAAACACAACTGTGCTGTCCAATCCCTATCTGACTCAGGACACAAACAGTATAACCACTGCAACTACCCTGTGCGATACCTAGGTAAGGAAACTATGGTCACTGCAATATAACCAATGCTCAGGGGGACAATCGCAGGTGGGATCCGTCGTATGGGCAGGGTAGCTAAGCCCGAAGCACAAGAGGACGAACCTCCGGTACCCCCAGATAAGAAACAAATCCTAGAAATATCTCCCACGTTCCATCGGTATCAGAGGGATATCCCTTCAACCAACCTCCCATGACCTCGTGCTTAACTCTGGATTGAGTAGAGCTTCCTGAGAACACCGATCTATACCATGGATTCCTCCACTCCTTGGTCAGACACCTAATGTTTCGTCTAGTAGTCTTGGATTGTTAACTCACAATGATCTATTCCAAGACTCTAAACCTATGCTAGTTGGTGTACCCTATAAATAAAATCAGTCTAATCAATTTTAAGATTAAGCGTTAATTTTAATGGCTGTAATTACTCAAGGGATATGATCATGAAACTAGTGATGTGTAAGACTCAATGGTATGCAAAATCGTCAAATCCTAGACTCATCTATCCAATGAAAACAATGCCCCAAATATGCACAATCAAACCAACGATTCCAAAATAAATATGCAATCCTTTTATATTTCTTTCAATGCACAATCATAATCTAAATGAAGGCAGAAAGCACTCAATGCAAGATGCAATACATAAAAGCCAAAAAAAATTGTATTTTCACTTATAAACGAAAGGAAAATGCAAAAACTATGTATATATTTTTTGTATTTTTCAATATATGGAAATGAAAAATGCAAGCAAAATCCTACTATCTAGTCACTGATATGCCAAGGAGATCACTAAGACAACCAGGTAGATACCAAACAGTAAGACTCAGCCAAAGAAATGAGCTCAAAAGGAAAAAACCAACAAGGCTAGATCCAAAGATGGGTAAAAAACCAACGAGGCTCAACCAAGACAAACGAAGAGTTCTGGTCACAACCAAGGCATGGAACAGTCAAGAAACAGGCCAACAAAGACTCAGGATCAACCAAAACCAACCCAGCAACAACCAAAGGTCATAAACCAACAAAATCCGGAGTTGTACGCTACTGTTGAAGGAACACCTGCGGGTACCCGCGAGCAGTAGAGTAAACAGAGGCGGGTGTACGCGGGCAAAGCTAAGCTGGCCCGTGGGTGAGGAAAGGTAAAATGGCAAATAGAGAGTCCAATGGCTCAAAAAAAGCAAGTTTTCTATAGTGTATCTCAACGACAGATAAGTGACACAGAGCTTCGACAAACAACAACTCTAATTATGGACTAATGCTCAAAAAATCCCCAAGATGGATGTTTTCCCCAGTGGAGTCGCCATTTCTGTGTTGGAGAAAACTCACTGTGGCTTGGGGTGTACCACAACAGACAGATGACTACCAGAAATCAACTCAATTCTTAGAACTATGCTATATAAATGACAATGCTAAGATAAGGAAGAAGATAACCAACCTCGATCCAAACGTTTGATGTAGATCCCCATTGGAGCTTTTCAATCCATGCACTTGAATCTGCAAATTAGTCTTGACAGCCAATATACAACAAGCACATATAATATATAAACGGCATTAACATCATCAATAGCAATGGCCCATGATATAACAAGTAAATGCAACCCAATGTAAGATAAACAATATTTACAACATTAATGAATGAGAATATGAGTATTTCTATTAATAAACAAGAAGAAGTGCAAAGTGATACAACCTCTTGCCGACAACCAATCTGAACCAAGATCTGGATCAATCCACTTGTGCCTCCACCACTTCAATCCTCCATGAATGGCAAATTCAAACTATATAGGAGTTTGAAAGGTGAACATAAAGGGTTCACAACTACAAGGATCAATGAGTGCAGACACAAGATAGGGAAAAAATCCACTAGAGTTCCCTTGCTCTTCTTTCTCCTCCCATCCATAAGCCATATGTACTCAATATATAGTCCTCTCAAAGGTAAGTGGAAGGACACATCGAGACGTTACTTGGGCAGATGGAGAGCCAAAGGTCACCCAATGACCGCTTTTTGGGAGTAAAAAGTAATAAACTAGTGATTTTTACCATTTTACTTGATACCTGCGGGCTATAGTGATGCAACTTGCAGGTACGCATGCTATAGTGATGCAACATGCGGGTTAGAGGAAAAATGAGAAAAAATATGTCTAAAGGATATAAAGTGAATCTAAGTCAGTGAAATGGATCCTACAGGCCAAAGAATGCTGATGCTCACAGGGTGGAAGATTACGGTGTAACAGGTCCTCTGCATTGTTCATTTGGATGGACTTGATACCTGGGCTGTGAACAAGTGAGTGGAGGAGGTGGATACTTGGACATTCAATTTGGATCTTCCCTTCATTATGTGGAAACAATTTGTTTGGTATTTTATCTTGAGGAAAAAACGATTTGTTTGGTATTCAGTTTGAATTCTAAAATTGAATTTGGATGGGTTATACAATTGGGATCCAATGGTGTCATGACTGAGTGCAGCCATCAAGGTAGGTGTTCTTTTTGTGTATTTCTAAGCAAGAGGAAGATCATTAGGCCTCTGGTTAGGTAATTGGATGCACTCCAAGAAGTAATGATGCACTTCAACAACATCATAAGAGAATACATTGAAGTGTAGTTAGAAATAGACATGAGGTGAAGATTCAATTGGAAGCATAGAACAAAATAATGGAGAAGTTTATCAAAACAAATTAAATGCTTAATGATATGGGAATGTTCAACAATAGAAAATTAAAAAAAAAAACATTTATGAAAAGTGTCAATGGTATGTTCTTTTAGATGAATTTGGCCTAAGAGGCCAGTTTGACCAATGTAGGAATTGCTACGAGAGTAGGGAATTTGATAGATGCCTTGAGAGAGTAAAGGGTTTAATTTTTCTTTGACATTTCTGACTTGTCCAACTTGTGTTTTTTTTGGATTTTATTTTTTTTTATTTTTTCTAACGTTACATTGAAAAAAACAATTGGATTGATTTATATGTATCCTTTTTCATTTTCATTTTTATTATTGTTTTTCTCTAATGTCGATTATCATTTTTGTTCCTCCTTTTCCGTTTTATTGAATTTTTTATATTAATTTATTTATGTCATCATTGCATTGACATGTTAAAATTAGAGTATGTTGGCATACTTGTTTATAACTTCCATTTAACAAAGAGATGCATTCTTCGTTCTAGGACTATAGAGATTATCAAAATGTTGTTGGCACAAGAAATAGTTGAAAGATGGGAGTACATTGAACCTAGACATAGGTTTTAAAGGATTTTGACATTTGAAATGTTGGGTATACAAGTAGACTCAGATGGTGCACTCATTGATAATAGAGAATAATATGGGTCATCTACATCTTCATCCAATCATTTATTTGGAAAAAATGTATATTATGATGGTGTGTCAAAATCTATGAGTCGGTTCAATAATTGTATGAAACTATATATAGTGGGGGTCCCTATCATTGAAGAGCGCGAAGATGAGAATGAGCCATAGCAAGCCATGCTACAGGCATGAAATTTTCGTTTATGTCTTTCTTAGTTATCTTTTGTTTTTCATTTTCATTATGCCATCTCGACTAGATAGCAAGGACAAGGAAGACTTAAATTTCAGTTTTGATTTTATGTATCTAAGTGCTTGGTTTCCCATCACAGGGAAGGCCATAATTTTGGACCTCTTTGATAGACTGTGTGGTTGGGATTGTTGGTCTCACCATTCTTGACCACCTTGATAACTCTATGCTCTGAATTTTTTTATGTTATTTATGTACAGTAATAGAAAATATTGTTGTTGGAATTTCACCAAAAATAAAAATAAAAATAAAAAGGGGTTAAAAGGTTTAAAAAGGGGGGATTTAAGAATAAGACTTTTGAATAACATAGTTTAAGAAATTGAAGATTTTTAAAAATATATAAAATATAAAAATAAAGATGAAGAGGGGATATTAAATGAATTTATTATTATTGAAAAAAAAATTATTAAAAAAATAAGGGGCAGGGGTGTAAAATAATAAATGCAAAAAGGGGGGGTTGGAAGAATGATAAAGCAGGGGAGGGTTGGAAATGCTAACCATAATGGGCCTAGTCCATTGGGATTCTAATTAAATTGTAAAGAAAGACATTAAAATGTTAAAGGAGAGAAGGGAGGATAATTAAATGAAAAAGAGTGAGAATGTAATAAGGATAGAAACAAACCCCGGATGCAGGTGCTAGTACCACACAACTACTAGATGGCGGCACCATGGTGACACCTGGTCTCTCGATATCCACGCACACCACCGATGAGGTCATTGAAACAACGTTTGGCAGATAGGCTAGTTAATATGCCTGTCCTCGACGTCGCCTCAGTCGCTCTGGCCAGTATGACAATGGATCTCCTGCGTGTGAACCACAGGCACAGGGCTCAAGGCTACCATCACCCTGCTACTTGTTCGATGAAGTTCTCTGGTGAGTTCATTCTCCAGGCTCTCCATGCTCTAAGCCTCTTGCTCTCTGTGTTCGAAGACTTATGTGCCTTCCACCACCTGTAGGAAAATCCCCGTGTTTGTATCGCCATTCCAGCGGTGACTATGGGCCGAACCAAGGGCGCTAAGACTAAAAACAAGGAGGATGTGAATGCCGCAGTGGAAGCTCCCCTGAGGAAGGGCTATGGACCTGCTATCTCTATCCCAATCCGTTTGTTGCTGGACAATTGGGAGGCTAGGATCCTCGCAGAAACAATGACACCCGGGAATCAGGAGCCGAATTGGGACCCGTATTGGCTGGTCAAGAACATGATGGGGCAGATGATGGAAAACATGCAGTCTAACTAGATTACAGCGCACCAGGAAACCCAATCTATGCTGGCTACCTTGCCCAATTGGACTTCTACTCTTGGTACCCTGAGCAGCACGCAGAGCTGGGACTCTTATGCTCCTACCCATTCCTTTGGTCATGACTTTCGCTTAGGGAGCACAACCCTTGGAGCCACCTCGTCGGCCGCTGCCCTGAACTCTACACTTGGCTTGAACAATCTTAACCCTGGTGGAAGCCCTGTAGGATTGAATCACAGCAAAGCTCAAAGAAAAGGCAAGGAGAAGACTCAAGCCCCCTTCCCTGTTCCATGCACTCTAGGCCCTATCCTTGCTAGAAGCACCCGCAATGAGCAGTCTGCTTTCACCCCTATGATGCCCAGAAAAAATGCTCCTCTTCCTGTCAAACAACCGGTTCCTGGTACATCGGCTTCAACGGAGGAGAATGCTACTCAGATTTCAGACAAAGTGTGGCAAGACAGCGTACCCTATAGCTGCCCAATCCTGGAGGAGACTCCGTATGCTTCCTAATCTACAGTTTTTTTGTTGTTTTGTTTGTTCTGATTACCTAGCTGTTTTTAGTTTGTAGAATGTCGGGTAGGCTATGAACTTTTTCAATTTCCACCTGGTTCTCCCCTCTGTATACAGGGATTTTTTGTATGGTAACTTTTTGAATATCATCAATTCTCTAGATAGACATGGATGGCACCCCTGGGCCAGACCATCGTCGAATGTAATCTATTTTGTACCTTTGTTAATCTAATACAATATGTAGCTATTACAAAAAAAATAAGGATAGAAATAAAGGGTTAATAAAAGTAAGACTAGATTAGAGCCAAAAAATAGGAATCAAAAAGAGAAAAAGAAAACTAGACAGAGCGGGGGGGACACAAACAAAAAGAAAGACGACAAAGAAGGAAACAAAAAGCAAGGGAAGGAGGGAAAGGAAGAAAGAGAGGGATGAGGATCAAGTGACCCGGGGGTTTAGATAATGGATTAAAGGTTTCCAATATTGACTAAATTGTAACCATCTTCACGATTAAAATTATTGGGATTATTTCTATTTCAAGGGATGCTCTTATAAGGCAGGAGGGGTAGTGTCGGTCCTAGCATTTTGGAGATACCATTTTTTAAGAAACAAGTTTTGGTGTGGAAAAAGACGTAGTGGAACCAGTTCGGCGAAGTGGTCAACTCCGACGAAGAGGCTAGGAAATGGGGAAAACGGTCATGTTGATCATTTCAAAGGTCGAAGTTGAGTCAATTAGTTAGAATTGGTCTACATTGTAATAATGAGTCGGTTAGAAAGTTAGTGGGTTAGTGGGAGCGGGCCAAGCTTTGTGCACCCTATAGCTATGTATTAAAAATGAAGTTTTGGGTGACACATTCGGTTGGTAGAGATAGTCGAATTGTTGTACTTTGTAATGAATATATCCACTATGTCTATCAAAGATATTTTGGGGAATCTGAGTCGCTGATCTACAGGTTGTGTGCGCAGATCCATTGTAATACATGAAGAAATATGTAAGTCTTACCTGAAGTGCTTATTTGGTTGCGACTCTTAATAAAATACAAGCGCTTCCATGGTTTTTCCTAGATGGGTTTCCACGTTAAAATATGGTGTCTTTATGTCTGTTAATGTCTTCTATGATGTGATGTGATATGTGTTTCTTTCCTCTATTGAATAAATAAGTGAATACATGATGGGTTTAGTTGTATGAAAACTTGAGCAAATATATTAATTTGGATAAGTGATGGAATATGTTGATGTTATGAACTTGTCAAAGCTATGTCATTGTTTTGTAACAAAACATAATGATGAATGTATTACTTGTCGAGCATTCCCCTTATGTGCTGCATGAAGTCTGGTTCCTGCAGTCCCCATAGATACTTTGGGTGAGACTTCATCTTCTTCGCAGGTGTTTCCAAAATGGATTTACTACCTTTTGGGTTGGTGTTTGTGAATTGCAGAGTTTGTTGGTTGATGTTAAGTGTTGAACCCTAGTCGAAGTAAAAGTGCACCAAAAAATGGTTTCATTGCTGGGACCAGGACTTTGAGGTGAAGGGGAATGTTATGGCATCTGACTAAGCTGGAGATACAATATTAGGTAGACCTGCAACTGGAAGAATTTTCAAAGAAGCATAACAAACATCCTCAACTAAATAATGAAGATTGGTTAGATAAGTATGTTTTTACTAATATTCATGAAGTGTTCTTTGGTGAGTTCCTAGTGATATTGCATGAATGGTTAGCAAGGTTGATTAAACATAAGACAAATTTCCAAGGAGGTGAACCTAGATATTGGACACTTGAGTTGATACAACGACTGAAGGGTGTGAGCAACAAAATCTCTTGCGCGGTAGATTGATGGCTAGACAGTGTGTTGGAGGGGTATATTACCGAATTCATTGTTGACACTATCAAGTCCTATAGTGCAGAATAATGTGAGTTCTTTGAAGGTTCGCGCGGTAAGTACCTCAAGTCGTTGAAATTTTTGATAAAAAATCTTCTTTGTGAAAAAGGTGTAATGTGAATGGAATTTGATGAGTCACAACAATTGTGAGCGTTGGAAATGGGTATCGGATGGACATGGTCTGGACGGAATTAATGGTATGAGCTAAGATGATAAGTGGAAACAAAATTGAAACAGAAAAAGAGTGTTGATTTCTATGGAGTGGAAGACAGTTTCGGTCGAACAAAAGGAGGAGAACTGCGACATAAAAGAGGGGTTGCAGTGCGACTGAAAGGAGAAACTACAAATCAGTGCCATAGCTCGACGAGGATTCTAGTGATGAATAGGTTGACTACCAGCTCATTCCCAAGGAAGAAGAAGGATCTAAAGGACCATTCCAGACCCGAGGGTGCGACATACCCATGACCCCGCGTACATCTCTGGAAACTGAGGTAAGACCTAATATTTCTTCGCATTTTATTCCATCTAGTCAAACTAGTGGCAGTAGTCCGAAGAGTACTTCGCCGAGTGGGAAGGCTCCAAGTAGTGATCTATTAGTAGTGAATCAATCAAATCCCCAGAGGTTCAGAATGGCTGGGGACAACATGAAGTTACCTATCTTTAATGGGAATGGATCAAAAGATCCAGAACAACACCAATTTTTATGCAACACCGTATGGACTGTGAAGCAAGTCCAGGACGACAACGTCAAGTTGGCGCAGTTGATCACAAATTTCATAGGTCGTGCCTTAGACTGGTTTATGAATTTTTTTGAATTTTCTGGTAACCAGCCTATGAATACCTTGGCGGAATTCAACGAAGGATTGAAGATTGAATTTAAGAAGCCGAAGTATGAATCTCAATGTATTACAGAATTAAAGGAAATCAAGCAAGCATCAAATGAGTATGTTTGGGACTTCAACCAACATTTCAAAATGTTGATGCAGGATCCTATAAGATTTCCAATGAATGATTTACAACATCAAGAATGGTTTATTGCTGCCCCACATCAGAATTCCACTTATGCAACAGAAGATACGGACACAGACGGAGGCCTTGGAATTGGATATGAAGTTAGAAGCATCACCTATCGGGGAGACTAGAGCTGGTATGGATCAAATTCAGTCACAGTTATCAAACATGTCTATTCAAATTCAGGATATTAGGAAGGGGAAATAAAAGTGGGAAGATGTTTGGTGCACTAGATGTAAAGAAAACAGACATTCCAAAGACCAATGTACAACGTTTCATGACTATCTTAATGCTGGCAATCCGAGTCCAATAAATCTTGATGTATGGTGTTGAATTTGTCAGACCAAGTGACATCAAACATAAGAATGATACTTGCTACAAAAGATGGTGAGTGCTCCCCAGAAATTATGGTGCAAGTTCTTAGCTCTGTTGGGCATGACGAAAAGCACCGTCGAGCATATCGGTTTCTTACTAAACATACTGCAGACACATTTATTATGAAGGGTGAGGGTTCAGCTGAAAGACCCGAGGCACAATTCAATCAAACAGGAGGTGGATTCAGAGGTCGTGGACAAGGAGGATTTGGTCAAGGTAGAGGACAACTCATATGTTATAATTGTGGTACTCCTGGACATTATGTTAGAGATTGTCCACATCCTGCTACATCTTGTACGTATTGTAGAGTGTTGGATCATACCATTGAAGACTGTCCACAACTTATATCCAAGTGGCAAGCGAATCATAATCAAAATCAAAATCAAAATGTGCAAAATATTTCGGCAAAACTGCGACTAGGTCAGTCTATTGTCGTTGTTGTAACAAGAGGGGGTGTTGCAATGGGCGGAGATAAGAACAATAACAATAATCTAAGGGACCCAAGAGACAGACCAATAGCTCAGAAGCCGTCGTAGGTTGATGTCCAAAAATAGAAAAATGTATTCTTTGAAGTTCAGGATGAATTCTGAAGGGCGCATCAACATCTTCCCCACCTCTTTCCCTTGGAGAAGGACCTATGTACAACATGCCACCTCGCTTCGACAAGTCTGCACCAAAGAAGAATTTTCGAAAATTAAGTGCCCTTAATACTTTTCTCATAAGTTGTTTGGCTTTGGTTAAAGATGATGATGCTTTAAGAGAACTGCAAAAGTTAATTGGAGAATCTGAGGAAGGAGTATGACCCGAAAGTATTGTTAATCGTGTCTAGCGAAGACATAAAACTGGTCGAGAACTGCGACTTAATGCGCAGATTGGTGACTATGACACAAACTTTGTTATTCTAGATTTGGGTTCAGATGTAAACATCTTGACCAAGCAAACGTGGGAGAACATGGGTAAGCCGAAGTTAGTATGGTCACTTATCCAGCTATGCTTATCTAATCAACAAAAATTAATACCATTTGGTCAAATGGTTGGGGTTCCTGTCGAAGTAGAAGGACTGCACACATATGCATACTTTGAAGTGATAGAGATTGTCGATGACACCAATCCGTATCCTACCCTACTGAGGATTGATTGGGAAATTCATAATCAGACTATCATAAACTTAAAAAAGAGACTTCTGACATTTGAAAATAAGGAGATTAGACTTTTCGCACCTCTAGATCCATAAGAAGGGAAAAGATATGTAGAACCAGTCAAGGGAGATTATGATGCTCAAGATTTAGATAACATTTATAATGTATCTTTTAGGCTCAATTATTATATTAATCCTACAGTAGACGGTACACTCAGTTGGCGAAGTGTTAGTTCATGTTCATCTGATTCTGGCGAAGCTCTTGAAAATTGGCAGAATAGGCTACATGAAGTCTCTATGAGAAGGTGTGCTCATGTGACAAAGTCCTTGCGATGGGTTGGAACCGAGGTATGTAGTCTCCCTACTTATGAGGGTTTACCTAATGCGGATGAGTTTATTAATGAATTTGAAGGAAAGGTGCTAGAGAAACAACGCTTATTAGCCATGAACGTCACCCTGAAAGAAACACCAACGAGATGGTGGGCTACACATAAGCATTATGTACCTGGGTGGTCGCAGTGCAGAAGATACTTGGAAATTCGGTTTGGGGAATGGATCCCATTTATTGGTGAGAAATATACAGGACTTACTAGTCTTGTTGATCATTTGACTACATGTAGTACAATTTGGTAGAGTATACCTAGGCGAGAGTGGGTACATATGTTCATTCATACACTTGATACTAATATGAAAAATTGGTATACGTCACTAGATCTGCGGCAAGGAACTGCAGATTGGGACAGTTTGACTGCAATTTTCAAACCTACGTTTAACTATGAGAATGAAAGTCCCATAATAGATGCGTCTCTGCAAGTTATTAAGGATAAGATTTTCGAAGAAATCCCAGGACCAACATCCAATTTTCCATAGTGGACCGCGACAGTAAAGAAAATGATGGAGTGTTATAATATTAGTGACGAACTAGAAGATGACGACCCGAGGGATGTCCATATTCCAGAAAGTGAGGGAAGTCATGATTTGAAGGGGCCAGACATATCATCAGATAAGTTCCTACACCCATTGAAGATCAAAAAGGTAAATATTGGCTCTACCTAGAACCCAAAGTTTGCAAACATGGGTGATTACTGGGATGATGAAACCGTGGGAAAAATTACTGACTTATTGCATGAGTTCCAAGATCTATTTCCTACTAAATTTTCAGAGATGAAAGGTATAGCTGGTGATCTAGGTGAAATGAAGATTCCACTGAAACCCGACGCTAAGCTTGTGAAGCAACAACTGTACAGACTAAATCCACGGTATAAAGAAAAGGTTAGAGTAGAGCTCGACAGAATGCTTGATGTAGGAATCATTGAACCTGTGGAAGAATCAAAATAGACCAGTCTTATAGTGGTCCAAGACAAGAAGATTGGAGAGATAAGGACTTGTGTCGAATTGCAGAAGTTGAATGACACCTGTTTACATGATCCTTTTCCCACTCCTTTTACAGACGAAGTACTTGATACTGTCGGAGGACAGGAAGCCTACTCTTTTATGGATGGATTCTCCGGATATCATCGGATCAAGATTGCTAAGGAGGATTGATATAAACAACATTTGCGACATAATAGTGTTGTTTTCAATACATGGTAATGCCTTTTGGCCTAAAGAATTCCCCTGTTATTTTTTCGCGGGTAGTTGTTACTGCCTTTAAGGAGTTTATTCATAAGTTTCTAGAAGTGTACTTTGATGACTGGACAATTTATGGCTTACTGAAGAATCATATTGACAATTTAAGGTCGATGTTAGAACATTGTCGACAGTATCAAATTTCTTTGAACTTGAAGAAATGTATATTTTGCGCCCCATTTGGCAAGGACATGTCGTTTGTAAGCAAGGCATGCTAGTAGACCCTGCAAAGATTGTTATCATAGTCGATTTGCCTCCACCTACTACAGTTCAACAGTTGAGAACAACCTTGGGTCATACAGGATACTACAGGAAGTTTATTAAAGGCTATTCCCAAATAACAACGCCGATGGAGAAACTGCTAAAAAAGGATGCAAAATTTCAGTGGAATGAAGAATGCCAGCAGAGTCTTGATACACTGAAGGAAAAGATGGTTACAACACCTGTTTTAGTATTTCCTAACTGGAAGAAAGTATTTCATGTTCATGTTGACGCGTGATCTATCACTTTAGGGGAGGTCCTTGCTCAACCAGGTGAGGGGTCCATCGATCACCCTATTGCATTTGCCAGTAGAAAATTATCCACTGCAGAACGAAACTACACTACGACTGAAAGAGAGCGACTTCCTATGGTTTATGCATTACAAAAATTTAGACATTATTTACTGGGAGGACATTTTAAGATGTTTACTGACCACTCTGCATTGAAGTACCTAGTCAATAAGCCATTGTTGGGGGGGAAATATTTGTCGGTGGTTGTTGTTGTTTCAAGAATATGATTTTGAAATCATAGTTAAGCCTGGGAGGTTGAATGCGGGCCCCGACCATCCGTCGAGGTTGGAAACTGGAGAAGAGCCAACTAGCTTAGAGGACAATCTTCTAGACGCACAGCTCTTTTCAATAAAAATGGTTGATGACTACTTTTGAGACATAGTGACATTTTTGTCCACAGGTATTCCACCAGAAGGATACACGACGACCCATAAGAAGTAGCTAGTTGTCAAGTATGTGGATTATCAGTTGATCACCGGTCAGTTGTATAAGCTAGGACCGGATGAAGTAAAGTGTCGTTGTGTTTTGGAGCACGAGCGACCAATCATATTGGCCGAGGCTCATGATGGGGTCGCAAGAGGCCATTGTGCAGGAAAATCTACAACACATAATATCTTAAGAGCAGGGTTATGGTGGCCAACCCTTCATAAAGATGCTAAATACTACTGTCAGATTTGCGACGTATGTCAAAGAATAGGGAAGCCCTCAAGGAGAGACGAAATTCCTTTAGTACCTCATATTACACTGCAAGAATTTGGAAAGTGGTATTTTGACTTCGTGGGACTTATCAATCCACCAGGAAAAAGGACAGGAGTGAGATATATTATCACTGCGACAGATTATCTGACACAATGGGATCAAGAAGCGCCATTTCAGGATTGCACTGCAATGATTGCTGCGAAGTTTTTATTTGACAATGTTATTACTAGGTTTGGATGCCCGCATATTTTGCTAAGTGATCAAGGCACACATTTTCTTAATAACACTATAGAGGCCCTTACTAAAGAATTTCAAGTTTATCATCAGAAGAGTACTCCATACCACCCACGGGAGAATGGAACCGTCGAAGCATTCAATAAAATTCTAGAACATGTAATCACTAAAGTTTTAATGTGAACCATGACGAATGGGATTTAAAAATCCTTGCAATATTATGGGCTTATAGAATGACATGTATACGGTTGACAGGACAAACTCCTTTCAAATTGGTGTATGGGAAAGAGGTTGTGATTCCCATTGAATATATTGTCCCCAGTTAAATGATTGTGGCTTTTACAGGTATGTCTGATACTGGTGCCATTGAAGAAAGACTAGCGCAGTTATTCCAGTTGGAGGAAGACCACTTTGTCACAGGTTTTTACCAGCAAGTACATAAATATAGAGAAAAGGCATGACATGATCGCCACATTTCTAAAAAACATTTCCAATGCGGAGACTTAGTTCTTCTCTATGACAGCAAATTCTTCAACATCCTGGTAAGTTGCAGATAGATTGGCTAGGACCATATGTTATAAATTTTATTACAGAAGGAGGTGCGGTATAGTTACAAAAACTAGATGGTCAAATCCTTCAAGGATTGGTGAATGGGAGCCGGCTGAAGCCCTATAGGGACAGTCGTGGTGTGTCGAAGTGAAACTTATTGCTTTCACGTATAAAAATAATAATAAAAATTTGAAACCCTAAGTTTAATTTCTGTTGTAGTTAGTTGTGTCGATGTACAGTTCTGTTGGAAAATTTTCGGAAACCCTAGGTTAAAATCATGTCGAAGTTGTTTTGTCGAGGGTACTTCTGTCGAAGTTCCATAATTGTCAATTGGAAACCCCAACTTCCTAGTTTGTCGAAGTCCTTTTCCATGTAAAAGTTGGTTGTGTGTTGAAGTTAGTCCGTCGAAGTGTTATTTCTGTCACCCGGAAACCCCAACATAATATTTGTGTCGTAGTTAGAGTCCTATTAAAAGTTGGTTGTTTGTTGCAACTCTATTTGTTGAAGTTCTGGGATGCCTTATTTGAGGATGCTAAGCTGCATGAGATCCAAACGCCACTTGGTGCTGCTGAAGGAAAGATGCTTGCGTTATGGGAGCAGTTGAAGACTCTGCCTCTAGTCCAGCGAATGAGTAGAGATACCGAAAGCAAAGAGCTGTAGCAGGAAGTCAATCAGTTGAGATTGTAGCATAGGAAACATACAGAGAGAGTCCAAACACTTCAGTCTAAGGCCCAACGCATATCAGAAGACTTTGGAAGTCGACATACTCCATCCAATCGGCAGTCACTCAGGCTATCAAGGTGATCCAAACACATATTACTGCGGAAGTAGTTGAGACTGTTGGCTATAAGAAGGAAGAAGTCAAGCAGTTGGTCGAAGCAAGTAAGAGTCGCTATGAAGAGTTTTTATCAAAGCTACAGGATCCGAGCTCACAACCCTGAAGTGGCTTAGGATGAGCAACATGTGAGTGTTGGGGGCCTGTTGGGCCCAACGTTTTGGACTTACCATTTTATAAGAAACAAGTTTTGGTGTGGAAAAAGACATAGTGGAACCAGTTCAGCGAAGTGGTCAACTCCGACGAAGCGGGTAGGAAATGGGGAAAACGGTCATGTTGATTGTGTCAAAGGTCGGAGTTGATTCAGTTAGTTAGAATTGGTCCACATTGTAATAATGAGTCGGTTAGGAATTTATTGGTTAGTGGGAGTGGGGCAAGATTAGTGCACCCTATAAATATGTATTAAAGTGAAGTTTTGGGTGACACATTTGGTTGGTAGAGATAATCGAATTGTTGTAATCTGTAATGAAGATATCCACTATGTCTGTCGGAGATATTTTGGGGAATCTGAGTCACTGATCTGCAGGTTGTGTGCGCAGATCCATTGTAATACTTGAAGAAATCTGTAAGTCTTACTTGAAGTGCTTATTTGGTTGCGACTCTTAATAAAATACAAGCGCTTCCGTGGTTTTTCCCAGATGGGTTTCCATGTTAAAACATGGTGTCTTTATGTGAGTTAATGTCTATTGTGATGTGATGTGATATGTGTTCCTTTCCTCTGTTGAATAAATAAGCGAATACATGATCGGTTTAGTTGTATGAAAACTGGATGCAAATATATTAATCTGGCTAAGTGATGGAATTTGTCGATGTTATGAACTTGTTGAAGCTATGATTTGTCGCTATTCTGTAACAAAACATAATGATGAATGTATTACTTTTCGAGCATTCCCCTTATGTGTTGCATGAAGTCTGGTTCCTGCAGCCCCCATAGATACTTCGGGTGAGACTTCATCTGTTGTGTAGGTGTTGCCGAAAGGGATTTACTCCCTTTTGGGCTAGTGTCTATGGATTGTGGAGTTTGTTGGTTGATGTTAAGTGTTGAACCCTGGTTGAAGTAAAAGTGCACCAACAGGCAGTGAGAGGATTGAGCAAGGATTCTGGTTTGATCAAAGCATATAAGGTGCTTAGAATTAAAAGAGTGCTCTGCGATGGCTGATTTAGAGAGACGATTGAGATTAGTGTCGGCAATGTGCTCTTTGAGGTGGGCCTTAATGGACCTTCCACTCTGTCCAATATAATATTTTCCGCATGAGCAAGGAATCCAATAGACTCCTTACGAGAGAAGGGGGTTGGATTTATCTTTGACACTTCGAAAAAGTTACTTAAGAGTTTTGTGAGGCTTAAAGATAGTTTTGATATCAAAACTATCTTTTTCCCTCCGAGGTTAGTTCTATGGTTGACTTTTGTTGTATGTGGCGGGTTGATGAGTTTCACCATTAACTCCTTGCTAAAGGGGCTCTTTTGATAAAAGTTGTTCTCTTATTGGATCCAACTAATTATTTGGGTTTTAGTTCTTCTCGACTTTCTTTAAGGAAGAGGTTATGATCTCCATTGTATATACCCTTCCATCTTTTGTATAGTTTTTTGTAAATATAAGACACATTTTGCAATTAAAAAATTTGCTATGTAACATATATGTGATTTAATAGATTGATTGTTGGGATTGATTTATGTTAGGATTCAACCTATCAAGCATAAACCGGGTTTGCTTGCAGATAGTGATAAATCTTTAAGATATGGGAAGGAACATGAATAATTTATTATAATCAAAACTTAGGCCCTCGTGTAGCATTGTAATTGTAATGATAATAGGTCAATATATTTTGGAGTTGTAATGCTTAATACCATTGTGGTATTTTTAACTTTTGTGTTGCAACAATTGCCTCTCACTATTTTATTTCATGTCATAATGGTTTTTAAATATTGTATTTGTATTTTTTTCGTACTTGTGGATTCACAACCAATCATAAAGCATGATAATGGGAGCTATTTCAAGAGTTATTATACGAACTTTGATCCATGTTAATCCTAGATCTATCAAGCATCCAAAGGGATCAAATCCTTTGAGATGTAATTTTTTTACAATTAAAGATGGATCTAAGGTGGCTACAATCTCACTCAACTAATCTCTTTGAACTTAGTAAAACTTAGAATTCAAAACTTATGCGAATATGTATATGTAAAAATATAGTTTTAATTATTGTCAATATATAAGATATTATTGTAAATATCATAATATCTATAATGTTTCTATTTATGTCTAAATTTGGTATCTCTCCTTTTATTTCTCTTTATATTAGGTGTATATATCAAATCTCCCACTTTCATATATATAGATATATTATTTTAATTTGTATATATATTTCTAGCTAGTATTACTATTATTATTTATTATAAGAATTATATATTTTTTGAAACTGACATATGATGATGTAAGTGCTATCTATGTATGTGATAACATCTTTATCATACAGAGTAAGAATCTAGATCTAGCACGTATGAATGTAATGAGAAGACAACACATAGAGAAGTATGCCTATACTTGACATATTACTACCTCTCCAATCAAATAAGAAAAAATAGAAAACCATTCCCATACAGTGTAGAACTCAAGTTTGGATTGCATAGGTCTACCTCAACTTTGGAAATAATATTCATATAGAGAAATCCAAAAGAAGCCTAATACAAATTATTGGTGTTTAAAGATCTAGTATCTTGAATTTTAGTTGAAAAAATAATTTAAAAAATATTTTGATTTAAATGATTTTTTTTTCTTATATTCAAACCTTGTAAAAGTATATTTCTTCAAGTTTTTTACTCACAAATTACACACACTTTTCTTCATATGATGTGGAAATTTGGAAAAATAACTCTTGACTTTAAGAAATCCAAGATGGGTACTCAACATTTGAAGTTGTTTTTCTTCCTTCTTCTCTTTATGTATTTTATAAACAAATTAAAATTTAATATTAAACTTTTCAAAATAATATATATTAATATAATATTAAATAAGAATCATCTTATAAAGAGAAAGCCATAAAATTATACACATTTACAAGAAAACACAATTAAAGAAACATTGTATAAGAAGAAAGTGATGGATAGGTTTTTGTACAATTCTGAAAGAAACAATGTATAAAAAGAAAGTGATGGATAAGTGTTTATATAATTTTTAAAATTGATGGGTTGAAAAATTTACTTCATTTAGATTTTCATTGTTTTTAATTCAACACTATTTATAAACAACTTTCAAAACTAGCAAAAACTTTTAAAATGAAGATAAAATTTCAACATTGATCTCAACTCACACATTTTCACTTCTATAATAAAGTAAGCTTTTCAATATTACCCTCAAAGCACACATTTTCTTTCACCCCCACCCTTAAGTATGAAAATTATATACCTTTTAAAGGTGAATATATATAAATTATATAAATAAACTAAAGTTGAAAAATAAAAATCCATGGTTAAAGTAACACACTTCTTGTAGAAGTTCCCTATTCATTTAGGAGCTTCTAGAACCAAAATCATAAGAAATGTGCCAAATGCTAAAATCAATTGAATGTTTGTTGGTTCATGTACCAAAAGCTTATCAATAATTAAAAAATTAATTAAATCTATCAATCATGTCATTTTTAAAATTTTCAAAGTTATAAATATTTGAGAGCGTTTGCACATCTCATATTCAAAATATAATCTACATATGTACTTAAGTAAATAAACATGAATCTTTCTATTATAGTATTAATTTGTTTAATAACTCTTTTTCATGTCTCAAATGATTATACATAGTTGACGTTATTCATATTGTTTGATAAGTGTAGCTTAAATGTTCGATGATTTCACACGTTTTCGTCAGCATTTTTCGACACAATTTTGACTAAATCCAACAAAAAAAATCTAGATCTCAAAGAATAATGTTTAAACTTTCTTAATTTGGGTGCCCTGGGGTATTCAAAGGGGCTGAATCCATTTATGCATTCAGAACAATGATTTAAACAACACATAATAAGTTAAAAAAAAAAATTTCACTGGATTTTCGTCAAAAACTTGTCGGACGAGTGAAATCGTTGAATGTTTAGACTCCTTCTTGATTGATATAGCAATTTATAATAATAAACAACATCAAACCCAGAATAACAAAGACTTCAAAAGTTTGACGTTAGTTGAGACCTGAAACAATCAAGTTCATTCACATGAGAAGTAGAGGTTACCATCTAAAAAAAGCAGAGGAACGCAAAGACTAACGACTCTTGGGAGCAAGAACACATATGGAGTTGAAACAAGGAATTATAAAAAAAATGAATCTCATGGTTTATGAAACTATTGGTACTTCGTACATATCTATAGATATGCAAGTTGCTCTTACAAACTCATACAATGAGATGAAGTTGTAGGTCAAATTTACAAAACATACCATGACACTAGAGTCATGCATAGTTTTTGTTTTAACCATGGGAATCAATAACTCGGTCAAAGCCGATGATTGCCACTATAATCCAAGAATATATCCAACAACCTGCATGCTAGATATACCAATAACTTGTGACTTAACAAGGGACGAGACGTCCGTAGACACACCCAATATGGGGGTCCCATTCTAGGGGGGCACCTACCCTTATAACCTTATCACAATAGGCTAATGTCCCATTGGGGATTTCAATTCTGGTGGGGAGACTATAAAACTCACCTTCTCACCATTCGAGTGGTTGACCCTTCGACTAAAGTCATGCCTAATGACTAAGTTAATATAGGGTTGACTTTAGGTCACATAAACCCAATTTATGTTTAACATGGATCTACGAGTGTACAAATTTTAATGATTAAATCTCATGACACTACTCAAACTTAAAGGACTAAAATAATTTTAGTTATATTAAATCAATCAATTATGTTTTACTTCAATTTTTTATTTTTTATTTTTAAAAAATATATATTATTAATGCTCCCTTCTTATAGTTTCTTACAAATTTAGGTAAAGCTTCTAATAATATTAGATACTTGTACTTTAAGTATCTAACTTCTAATTTTATTAAATAATGACACCCTTACCCAATATAGATTCTTACAAATTTAGGTAAAGCTTCTAATAATATTAGATACTTGTACTTTAAGTATCTAACTTCTAATCTTATTAAATAATGACACCCTTACCCAATATAGATAATAGCACCCTTACCCAATATACTAGATAATAATACCTTTACCCAATGTACTACACTTTTTTTTAATAACAAAGATAAAACTATAATTGATATTCAGTAATGAATCATGAATCAAAGTATATGACCAACAAACTGACCAAATATGAGCTGTCCAAAGATTGACTCTTTTGAGAGAACCACAGACTAACTCTATGAGGCTTAAAAAAAGGCAAAATAATACATCCAAAGATTGACTCTTTTGAGAGAACCACAGACTAACTCTATGAGGCTAAAAAAAGGCAAAATAATACATACAGTACTACGTTCCATAAACTTAGACAACATAGATATATTTTCAACTCAAACACCTTAAGGTATACTTTATTTAGACATTTGCTTTTCAACTCAAGTTGCCAATGCTTCACGAGAATTTGTGGAATTCAATCACTTTCATTGATATCTTCTCATTTAAATCTTAGTTAAAAATTTCACGTGGCACCGATGGTTATAATATATTTACATAAAATCTTTCACGAAAAGATCTTCTCGGTCCCTTCTCCTCGCCCGTGTCTCATTCGTGAAGATCTTCTCGGTGCCTTCTCCATCACTCATCCTTCATTCAATATGAACCATTGAAAACAAAGAGTCCGTCTTTTCCACAATTCGCTATACAAACGTTTAATTATTATTATTATTATCTTTATAAAGACACCTGATTTTAATAATAAATATGTGTATTACACATTCACCATCACATATGTACCATCTTAGGTCCACACGTATGTGGCACAAAAGTATATTATTATTCTAATGATTGAAAATATTTATGTCACGTAGTCTGACAATTACGTTTGTGGATGCTATGAGTTGAGACTCCAGAGTTACGTGCGCAAAGGAACAACGGCAAAAGGTGGTACAGTAACTCGTACTCCATTTAAACTCGCGCGCCCATTAACTTCCAAGTGCTTATTTCTCGAGACACTAAATATATTACGAGAATCGAAGCGAAAAGTAACCAAATCTTAGCTCCCTGTTCCCCGTTTCAGCGTACAACGTTCTCGCAACGTTACGTTGTCTAAGGACTTTATGTGAAGGATATAGAGATATATTTAAATTATGTGAAGGGTATTTAATTGAGAATGAAGCTATGGGTGATTTCATAATTAAGATTATGTGGGTGATTTCATAATTAAGATTATGTGTTCTCTTTTAAACGGTTATAGGTATATAGATTTATCAGTAGATATGGAATTTTTTATACTACTCAACATTGAAATTATATTCAAAATTAATCAAAATGTTTTGCTAACTTTTTTCAAGTTTAAATGTTAAATGAAATTATTTTCCATATTTTTTTGTTGTATTAATTAAAATTGTATGTTTTTTTAAAAAAGTTATAGTATATAGATTTAGCACTCATATTAAATTTCTTATACAACTCAACATTGAAATTATATTCAAACTCATCATAATGGTTTACTCACTTTTCTCAACTTCAACTGTTAAATGAGACTACTTTCCACATCTTCCTTTGTATACTTTTAACTAAATCTAATATTTTATGTGTATAATATGGTTTTAGAAGTTTTTTCTTTTTCTTTTTATTATCTTATTTTCCAAAATTTTATTAATTTTATAGAGTTGTTGTGTACATGTTAATATTAATTTCAATATTAAATAAAATAAAATTAAAAAGTGAAATAAAATGCAATAAAATGGATTCATTTTCTAAAACATTTAGATTTTTTTTCACAATAGTAAATTTAGAACTTTTTACTCATTATTTTCACAATAAAACCCTCAAAAACCCTTATTTTACTTGGATTGTAGAATGCATGCATAAACTAGTGATTGCATTAAAAAAGTCTACTCGACCATACTTATATATATATATATTATATTGACAAAATTACCAATTTTACCTCCTCTTGTTTTGACCAAACATTAAATTTTTATAATACATCATAATGACAATTTTATGGTATTATCCAAATTAGCATAGGTCTCATTAGCATTAAGGATTTTTAGAAGTTAGAGTTGATAAAAATCCCTTAAACATGTAAAAGCTATGCTCTTCTAACTTTGATTCATAAAATTATAATGAACACCTAAATTTATTTCTTAAAACTTCTTGAAAACCTCCTTAAAACCTCATAGAAAAAAAAAGTTGTTTTAAATAATCTTCATCCTATACTTCACTCCCTATCAAAATTTAAATTTAAAAACCACCCTTATATGTAAAAAAAAAAACAGTTTTGAATTTTAAAAACCAGTCTTAAAAAAAACACTCATCAAAATTAAAATTTAGAAACCATCCTTAGAAGCATACCAAAAAACCATTTTGATTTAGAAAAAACATTCCTCATTAGAATTGAAATTTAAAACCCACACTTAAACATACCCAAAAACACCACTCGTTCAAATCCCAGGCGATCAATATGCATCTTGCTGTGGAACATTTAATGTCTATATGCGTTTATAGGTATAGGTGCACATAGATCATCCCTCGATCTATATAGGAAAAAGTTTGCTAGACGATGCAACACTGAAATACGTTCACGTGACATTGGCGGCTAGTTGCCCTAGCTGTCCTACTCCCATCCAGAGACGTGGCGGAAATGACAGCAGGACGCCATAAGGCTCTGCCCTTTTAACGTTCGATCAGTTTTGGAGAGAGTGATAAATGGACTGGGCGACTGCGAGAGATTCATGTGTCACATACAGATAATATTGTTAACAAACGGGCGACTGCGAGAGATCCATGTGTCACATACAGATATTATTGTTAACAAACAAAATGCTCTGCATCACACATTTCAATTGTTACAGTTGATTTACCCGAAGGGAATATTGTGGGAATATACCGCATGGGTTTTGCATCATCCCTGTGGTTTGCTTTCGCCGGTTAGTTTTAACCTCCCTGTCCTGGTTTATCTCTCCTTACTCTGGCTCTGCCTTCTTCTGAAATTTACCTCTGATTTGCGTTTCTTTTACCCCGGATATTTAATTTAACTTTTTCTAGTGCCAGGTTTGGAATTTTGTTTCATTTTGTCCGGTTTCTCTAGTTTATAGCAGTAGAATCCCTCTCAAGGTTTGCGGTTCTTAATATCGATTCTCGAGGAGTGCGTGTTAGACAGCATGGTAAGAGCATTTTCATGCATTCGAATGCTGATAAATGTTTAAGTATTGCACGTAAATTATCCATTGACAATTCTATTATTCCAGGGAATACAGATCCAGGGATTTCAGAGCCTCGAAGCTTAAAGCTTGAAATGCACCAAATTGGAGAGAAAAAAAGATTATTTTTGAAGCATTTCTACGAAGATCGGAGAGGAAATTGAGTTACATTTCCTTCGGTACTTACTCATTTTTCCCTGAAGCCGAATATGGTTAAATATTGCATTTTATAAATTTAAACTAATTATTTGCTTTGTGTTACTGTAATTCATTAAACTTACTGAATTTTTCCGGCAGCTATATATGAGTAAAGATATTGCAGTTGAAAATTAAAAATAAACTAAATACTTGCTCTGCATTTCTATAATTCATTAAACTTCTTACATCTTTGGAGCTTTGAGCTTCGTGTGAATGAAATTTAAGTACTAATTATGGATGTATACATTCATTAATTTATGTTCTGTATTTGCCTGATGAGAATAAATCTCGTGTTCTTTTCTCTGATATATTGAAGCTTCTTAATCCAGTTCTGGTGATATTGGTCATTTTGTTGCCTGCTTTACAGATCTTGCATTTTTTTGCTAGGTTTGCCTCTGTAACGCTGGAAGCGAGGAGAGAGCATGTTTATTTTTGATAGAGTTAGTGCATGCCTTGGTGTAACCAAGCGAACTCTCTTTTTTTTTTCATTTTATTAGAACCGAAAAATAGTGTTCTGTATTGCTGCAGGCATCTGAATTTTTTTGTTTATAAGGCTATACGTAACTAAATTTAATGATAGAACATTACAAAAATCACAGATGCAAGTTAAAATTAGAATGAATTTCGACACTGGTTTGTTGCTCTTTTGCATCAGATTTCCTCAAGGTTAAGGTGAAATAGCTTTTCTTGAGAGGAGAGTTCAGTATTTTAAAGTATCTCGTCATCTACTTTAAATAAATTATTTTTTGCTATGTTCCATTATATTTTGAAAATTTAGTTTTCTTCAATTGACACTGCTGCCCTGCTTTACTTGAAAATGTTCTGCAAAACTAGTTTACTTAAACTGACTCTCATCCTTTGCTTTATTCCAAAATCTTCTGTGAAATTTCATCCTTTGCTTTATTCCAAAATCTTCTGTGAAATTTAGTTTATTTCTGTTTACCCTACGGATCATTACCTCCCGTTAAGTAGAAAAGTTTCAACCACACATGTGAGAACTTGAAGACAACTAATAGGCAAACTACCCACTGTCACCTCGATAGTCTTGGCTTTTTCTCTTTAGGGTTAGATGTCCTGTCTAACTCAAGGGGGGGTTGTCCCTACAACATTCTACGTCCACAGGATGAAAGAGATGGGATATGCAAATCTGTTATTCAAGATTATTTGTGAGAGAGTTATTTCCAGATTTACAGAGATATTGAAATCAGCCAATAAAGGGTAACAGAACACTAAGTAAAGATGGCTGAAAGGACAAATCTGGGCGATATATCTTATTGAAAAAGCATATATTTATACAGCAGTTAATTAGGTCCTATTTAGATGGGTTTGAAACATAATTAAGGAACCTAATAGTAGTCTGAAATTGTGGATTTTTACTAGATATTTCCAGAATTTAAAGTGCAGAAAATTACATCCCAACAAATAATGATGAAATGATGTTTTACGGGCATCTAAATGAATTTTGGAAGTCTGATTTTCAGTCTACAAATTTTAGATTGCAACAAACAAAAAATAAGTTATTTTTTTGGTGGTTGAAAGGGGGTAAACCATTGCCTATATCTCAGATTGGGCCAATGGAATTACAAGGGCTTCTAAGAGGGCTTATTTCATTAATTGTAGATGTGAGAATGACCATCAATGATGTATAATTCACACTTTAACTTTGCTGAAAATTATATTAAGATATTTGCAGAAAGAAAGCAATCTAAGATCTACCTTCAAGTCTAGGTTCAAAAGTTTATTTTGTCATGAAAATATCTCCAAGCAAGAAAAACTATTTGATATGACTTCACTTGGATCTTTCTTATTCATAAATAATAAATAACAAGCAAAGTTAGGAGAGGGGAACGTTCACCCCTATTTTACTTCATTTGATGTAGATAAACCTTGGATTTGAACCATAAAATATTTCATTCACAAGCGTTTAAATTAATCCAGCACATATATGCATCAAATTGCCTCACATCCAAGAATAAGTGTCTTCATTCATTCATTAGCGCACTAGAGAGAGTTTTGACAATAGTGTTACCAAGAGTATGGGCACTTTCAATAACCATTACAAGTGGAGCAGCTTCAAATATTGAAATATATACGAATCGTTCCCAACAACCTCCACTATAAAAAATAAATATTCCTTATATCTGTTCTAAACTTCTAGGGATGCATTAACAATCCAATATTTCCTAACCTTCTAAGTCAAACAAATAATAAAAATAGTGGACCTTGCCACATGTACAAGATATGGTCAATAGACATCAATAGAGCTAGAGTGTGCTCCTCAAAAATATAGCTAGACCATGTCAAAGATGAATAAAATATGCAAAGAAATCCTCCCAAGAAGTGTGCTCAAATCCTCCCTAGAAGTGTGCTCCACTAGGAGTGGGATACATATGTCCACATAAAATCTTCTCCACTAAACATGAGGTGTAATCAACATGAAGACCAAACAATGAGCTCAAAAGCCAAGAAAGATACCTCCAATCAATCCAACCAAGAGAGAAAATGGTCACATGTGTAGCACACATGAGTGGATAAGATGGTGCACCCCCCTCAAGTCATGTATCATCATGTTAACGTGCACTGGAGGTTGACCAAAGTGTGGAAGACCAACAAACTATATGCCACCTCATTATCAAACCATGGAAGAAACCCCTCTAGTGACTAGGAAGGAGACAACAAATGGATAAAAGGTGGCACATGTGCACCGATTTGAGGAGAGCATTCTATGGATCCAGGCTCTCCTAGGATCAAGCGACAACCTCCAAGTGATAAAATAAGCAAATATATCAAGGTTTTGGAGCAATTGAGGATTTAAGCATGGGCACCCTGCGTTGTTTTCCATGAAATTAAGGAAATCATCATCAAAGTGTACAACAAGAGGAGCACTCCACCTAGGAGCCATGTGGGAGTGATGATCATGTGTAATAGACCCTCACAAAGGTCTCAATCCACTGGGCATTCTCTCTAGGGGGAACAAAAATGCCAATATACCCAGTAGATCATAATTTTCCCTAGGAGAATCATCAATAATCTGCATGAACCTGAAATCAACCTGATAATATGCCATGCCACTGTACCAAATCCTGAATACCATGTTACCATCTGAACAAGGAAATAAAATCTCCTAGTTGGAAGCTCAAGAATCCACCAATAATTTAGCCAAACACCTTTAGACATCCTGGTATCATCCATCATAGTATAATTCTACACCAACTGGTCTGACCACAATAACTGCTCAAGGATGTCATGAAATGTCCATAACTATAGCCACTATATGATCTGGGATAAAACATCTAGGCAAAACATGCCCATCAACTCCATTATGCCAATTTCCATTTGAGATGCTATGAACTGATCACCTATGTCCCAATGTGATATACACATATACAAATACATCCTGATGACCACAGAAGAAGTGTGCTCTGAATATACAACGGTAAAGCGAAAAAACTTAGGGGAACTCTAAGCCATGTGTTCTCAATAGACCTATCCCTAGACCCCCACGGGCCCACACTCCCACATTGATCATAAATGAGTCAATGATCTATAGAGACTGGTTAGAATGAGCCATAAGGGTAGGAATAGCGTGGACACAGAACCTAGAGGGATCTTCCATGACCAACCACAAGGGTCTAGAGAACAACCTAAGTAAAAAAACATTTTACAAAGCTCATCACGCATGATCTGATATAACATAGCTGATACAATAAATCACAACGGGCTTATAACACCACCAAGCATCCCTCTCAAGTCACAAAAGGAATCACTGATCATGAATAAAAAAGGCTAGGACATCTGCTCAAAAGACCATGTAACAGGATCCATCCTGATGGTGTATCAGATGTGCACTGAATCACCCCGATGCAACCTGAGGTGTAACAGGACCATTCCCATAATTTCTATGTTTTTATCTGAATAACACGTCCCTGATAAATCCTCTGGTCAGTGGTTACTAGCATTAGTTGTAATTAACACGACAGTTTATGTTAATCTGCTAAAAATCCTAGAATGAACTAAATATCTTGTTTCTTCATGTTCTCAATTTTGTGATGTGGAAGTAAATTCTCATCTTAGGTATTCCTTTGTTGTTTGTTAAATAGTGTACTTTATATTTTGCAGGAAGCCTCTGAGTATTGAAGCCAGCCCAGTAGAAGCATAGAACAGGGTTATGGCATCGACAACTGAGAGAAATGGGTCTTTGAAGGGAAATCATTCTGCTGTTCCAAGTATGGTTCATCCTACAGCTGAAGAAGCTTCAGAGGTGGCAGCTAACATTAAATTTCATGCCGAGTACTCTGCTCATTTTATGCCTTTAAAATTTGACCCTGAAAAAGCATTTTATGCCACCGCCGAGAGTGTTCAATACTTCCTAATTCAAGTACATCCCTAAACACTCATTTGCAAGTTAGTTTTATAATTTTATTTATTTATTCTGGATCAGAAAAATAAGATTTATATTGTTCTGTCTGTAAGAGGCCCTCTCTACACAGATTTTTATTTATATTGGCCTTTTGTTTTGTCAGGGTGCAATATACTAATTTAATTTCATTTTCTAAAAATAAACAGCTTTGAAAACATAGTATCCAAATGAACCTTAATTACATAGTTGTAGGTGTACTACAACCAAAATTACAAGATTATATAGTCATAGATGTCACAAGAGCAATTTGGACTTTGACACTAGCCATATAATTTGAAACAGTGGGATGATCGGATAACTGGTGGTGTCTATTCCTTGCCTTAGTTGCTTGGCTGCTTAATATTTCTGCTGCTGCGAATCACTTCATTTCCTTTTCTCCAGCTCATGTTTCATGCTTTCCATGAAGCCATTTCTGACCACTAGCTGTATCCATGCAATAGAGATTGGTGGCTATCTTCATCAAATTCCCTCTCAGTCAATGATTGGATCTACTATAACTCTGGAGTCTGGGTTTCACCCACTTCTGCATGTTGTTGTGCATGTCATTAAACAGCGAAATGAAACCTACAAATAGGTCCCTATTTTCTTACCTCATCTCAGCCATGGCCCACAAGAATGGAACACTCCTGTGCATACTCAATGAGCCATATTCTTCATCCTCACATCCTGCCTTTTCTTCCCTTTTTCTTTGAGCTTTTTAACAAAGAACACACCCTCAAGATCCTCAAATATGTTGGCGTCTCTTTTGGTCAGAGCCTCTTTCAATTCTTTTTCTTTAGGCCTCTTATTCCTTTTATTATTTTCTTTCCTATTCGGCTTCATCCCATTTGTTCAACTTAGAAATCTTATGCAACATTACTTGTCATCATACCCACAAGTTTGCTGAAAATTTTTGATACAGAGAGACAACTCGTGCTTCAGTATCAGACAGACCTCTGGAGTCTGTTATTTGATGGCTATTGGTGGAAATCACTCTTGTAAAACAACGGGGTTTTATCCCTTGAGTGGAACATATATTTTAATTTATGTAATAATTGTTTAACTTGTTGATAATAATATAATATACTGAAGTTTTTATCTCCCGTGAAGGTTTTCTCAAGTTTAAAACTGTGCCTGTTGTGTGTTTGCCTGTGAAATCCACAGATTTTATGGTTGTGTAGACACTTGAACAGTAGAACTGGAAATCCATTCATGAATGCCATTGGGAGATTTTAGCTCACTTGCTGGGAAGATCACCCATGTTGCATCAAGTTTTGGGGATGACAGAAGGGGGAACATGGGGAAGGGTTTCAGGGATCAATCAAAGCTACTTCTAAATTCTTAGAGGACCAGTGGACATGGATGACAATTAACATAAAAGAAGATTAAATATTAAAGTATATAAAGTTCCAAACCATAGATCCTAAAACATAGGACTATGATACAACTCAATGAAAGTAGCAATTCTTAAATACTAGGTCCAAAAGACATTGTCTGTGTGGTGTTGCCCGCCGTGTGTGTACACCAGCAACATAAATTTTTTGAAAGCTGTTTCCCAAGTGGGAAAGGTGTGGCCTTGGGGGCAAGTAAAGAGTCAGGTGCTGTCGCCTGATCCTGACTCCTCCGTTTAGGCTAACTCCTAACGAAGCCAAGGGGGGTAGACCCTACAAAAGAGTTTCTAACGGTCTTGATTTTAAAGTTTCAGGTGATGTGATGCGGATGGGTGTTGTTTAGGAGTTTATTCAAGATTTACATAACAGTTATAGATAATTAAAGCATGTACTTGCAAAATATATATATTTGAGATACACAACCAATGACAATGTGTTTCAAGTATAATGCATCCGCAGTATAATATAAAAATTACTAGATAAGACAAGTACTTTCAGATAGATATTAAGCAAATAAATGATATGTAGGACCAGTGCCTTATGGAGTCAGTGTCTTGAATGCTTGGGATGCTGAATACAAGAGTTTGTGTCCTTGAGATCGTTTTGCAAGTGCTCTTTGTAAATTTTATTGTAAATTTTGTGGTGATCTTGATTATTATGGCTAAGGGAATTTCCAAGATATACCCTAAGGTACTGGAAATATGTCCGGAAAATAGGTGGCTCTGTACGGAGACATGTTGGCTACCAAAGCCCTGAAAGCGTGTTCAACACTACACCAAACAAGGATGTAGCCTAACGGTGCCCTCGAGGTCTAAGTACAGTGATCCAGCGTCCCAGGCAGAATTTGCCCACTTTCGAGTATTTGCGATCAACGTTGGATTTTCGTTGGTTATGGGGTATGAATTTTATTATGGTTTAAATTGGAATTAATGTGAAAAAATTAAGTAGTCTATACTGTTTCTGTGTATCTTGGGAATGGGTAGAGCATACGCAGTATAGATATGATAAATTCCAATTTTAGGGGGATGTTTTTGAAACAAGAACCATTGTAGAAACTCTCTGATAGAGAGCACTCTTGATCCGCCTTATGGCGAGATTCAAGAGATTTATGATGCACGGAAATAAATATTGAAAATGAAATCTAAACTACCCAAGAGTCTCTTTCAGGTCAAAGACCGTACTCGGGAGAGAAAGGGGGTTAGTCAAATCAAAGAAAAAGAACTCTCCGACAGAGAGCACTCTTGATCCATTGTTGAGTGAGATTCAAGAGATTTTGGTTCGTTTTAACAATTTATATCAAAAAATGACAAGTATGAAAGCAAGACTACACTAGCAAAATGACTTTGAGCAAAATTGACTAGTCTAGCATATATAAAAAATGAAAGGTGTGAAAATCAGACAATGGACGATACAGGCTTCCCCCAAATGGGGAAAGTGGGGGTGTGGGAGCCATTATCCCACTTGTTCTTATTTGATTTTTTACAATATTTTTCAGGTTTTTACTTGTCAAAGAGTGGTTTGCTTGCTTGGTTTTGTTTGCTAGCCTTTGGGCTTTTCGCTTGTTGTTTGTCCTCTTGTTCACCCGTGGATAAGAGCTCTCAACAAAGGCTAATTAAAGTGTTAGAGAAAACCAAAAATTGACTTAGGATTTAGAAATTGAAGAAACAAAAAAAGAGAGGCAAAAGTCAAAGAGAAACTGAAAAAGACCAATGATGGTCAACCAAAGTCAAACTCAAGTAAAAAGTAAAAAAATAGAAAAATGGATCGATAAGAGGAATGCCAAGAAATGAAGAAAAAGTGACAAAATCGTGATCTAAAGCCAAAAATTAGCACTTTAAAAGAGCTGGAAAATGCACACTTTTCAAGGAAATTTAGACACGCTTTTCAAGGTAAAAACTTGAAAAATTTTTAGGAAGAATTTTGGACAATTTTTTACTGTTTTTAGGCTAATTTTCAGAACTGTAAATTAGCAAAAAATCAGCGAGCTAAATAGGCTGCAAATGGCACGTTTTATGAGAAAAAATTGAAAAACAATTTTGGATGAAATTTTTTTACTGTTTTTAGTGAAATTTCCAGAACTGTAAATTAACTAAAAACAACAGAAAACAGTGGCCAAATAGGTTGAAAAATGGTCATGCTTTTTAAGACGAAAATTGTGCACGTTTTCCAAGACAACACTAGGGAAAAAAAAGTTGACCTTTTGGGTGATTTTTTGGACTGTTTTGGACAAAACCAGCATGCTGAAAACAGAGAAATGATGGGCAGCAAGTGGCACACAAAACGAGGCAAGGTTTTGGGCACGTTTTCCAATGCACTTTTTAAGATACAAATTTGGAAAAAAATCGAAGTGTTTTGGGCACTTTCCTAAGTGTTTTTTTGGCACTCTTCTTATGATAAAAAAAAAAACTAAATAAAAGTGGAAATATATCTATGAGATCTACAAGCCAAAAAGAAGAAAAAAGTGGAAAAACAAGCAAAATAGAAAAATTGGATCTACAACTTGAAAAGATGAGATTAGATCTTAGATCTTTAAATTTTAAGCTTTATGAAAGTAGATCTAGACCCAAGAAGTAGATCAAAGTTATGAGGGTTTGATCTACTTATCTAAAGAAGTGCAAGATTTGAAAAATATGACTTAAAAACTAATGCACTCTTCTTAAAAAAGTGAATACCAAAGAGATAAAAACCTTTGATTTTGAGATCCGCTTGTAGTAACCAAGAGAGAGATTTTAACTTTTGATGGTGGATGGATCAAGAAGAGGACCTCAAGCCCAAACTTGAACAAAAGAAGCCTTTGAGATTTCCTGTATGACAAAGATCATTAGCATAAAAAGTGACAAAGAAGAAGGGGATGCAACCGAACTCTCAATCTTACTTTGCCTTATGATGTTCTTCCAAGATAAACAAACTCAAAACAAATGATTAGATCTTAGTATGTTTAGTTAAGCAAAACTAGAAGTGCACAAGTATAACCGACTACAAAATGCAACTCTTAAATCTTGAATAACTTAGCATAAATAGATAAATTGTAACCACAAATATCTATTCTTTGGATTAGAATTATAATCTTCGTAAGCTAAGAATCATAAGCAAATGCATAAGAATTTGAAATAACTAGGTAGATTTCACCTCGATTTAGACACAAGCCATGAACAATTTGCACACTATTTGACCTCCAAAGCCTTCACTTTATTCCAACTTGCATGCCAAATAGCATCAAGCATTACACATGAAAAATATAACCAGAGGTTTCTTGCACAAATAATCCACCCCATATATCGAGGCAAGACCTCATATTTATACAAAAGAGAAGATACCTAAACCCTAAGTCGAATTTGGCACGAGAGAGCCAAGCCATGCGCAAATCCCAATGAGAGGAGGACACAAGAGCTTGATTGATGAGTTAACAGGGAGTTGGAAGGTGGGAGGGGGGTGAGGTGGCCTCCACCTAGGTAAGGCGCCCACCCCCAAGGCTTGTGATCATCACCAAGCCACTAAACAAGTCCCAACAAAGCAAAGTCGCCCTCCTTGGAGAGAGGGCGCAAATCCCAAGACTCGGTTAATTGTAGTGTTGATGTATTTGTAACTTCAGAAGATATTCACTTGTATATTGTATGTATTACATTTGTACTTTATTGTATCCCCAACAGAGATGTATTATTCCTCTGATTGGAAGTGTTGTCATTTGTACTTGCAAGTGTCGCAAGTTATATTGTAAGTGTCGTAACTTATATTTGATGGGTTATTAGACCACCTTGGTGGGGTCGGCCCTGTATGAGTCATGTGGGTTAAAGGGTTATTAGACCACCCTGGTGGGGTTGGTCCAGTCAACATTATGTTAAGTGGTTAATTTGGGGACGACCTAGTTGAGTAAAGGTCAAGTGAAAGTAAAAGTATAAATAGAGAGTGTGACTCTCTCATTTGACACATTCACTCATTCACTCACTTCACATTAGTGAGAGAGAGGAGGAGTGCGCACAAGTGGAGGAGTAGCTGCTGCAGACATTTTATCTTTTGGGGATTCATCTTGGTGATCTTTGTATTGGTGCTTATTCTATCTCTGAGGAAGTTGCGGGGTTTTTCACCTTCTTGGTTTTCCCCGGTGAAATGCTTTGTGTCTCTTGTCTCTTGTCTCTTATGCTTGATATGTTGTACATGTTGTTCTTTCAGTTAAGATCCTAGATCATATTGAATTAAATGATAAAAAACTAACATGGTATCAGAGCTAGCCTGGAGGAAGGCATGGTATGGCATTTATGACACTTGTTGCACTTGTGACAAATTGGAAGCTAGGGCTTGGTATAGTAAAAACCAATTATCGTGGCACTTTCGCTATAACTTAGTTTTGGCGAAGGTTCAGGATTTGAAACTTGTACAGGTCGAAGATGAAATGTCCATGTACCTTGTGTCCGAAGGACAACCTTAGATTCGTTGTACTTTGTGAGATATGATCCGTACAAGTTAGGGTTTCTGCCTCTTCCAGAATGCAGTCCTAAACAGGTGACCTAGGCAAAAAGGTTATATCTTGGGCTAGGAAGCTCCAAATGGAATTCCGTAAAACGTGACAGTTAGGGCACGGACTGTACTTTCACAGGTTCGGGTTTCAGAGGTCGAAGTTGAAACAGTGACACGTGGTACGCCGTACAAGTTCGCTGTACTGTTTCATCCCATAAACAGGTTACGTTGCGACACTTGGTATATCTCTTTCTTAGAAAATCCATTTGAGCTCAGATCTGTGGGGTTGGAAAGATGACAAGTCAGTCTACCACAGGCCGACGTTTCAGACCTTTAGGATCCGAAATTTCAGAGATACATTAGAAACAATATGGCATATATTTCTGTCCAAACAGAATTGGATTCTGAGCACCTTCATTTTTGGTTTGTCACTGCTGTGGGAAATTAGGGTTTCAAAGAAAGTTGGAATTTTTGAAATCTGAGACCACGGCTAGATGCTCCTCATCAAAATCAAAATTTAGAGACCAAGATCGAAGTTTTTGGTTGGGTAGAACCCCGGGCTCTATCAAACCCTAGTTCAGGATCTTGACCAGAAAACCAGAAAACTAGAAAACCAGAATTTGACAGAAGCTACAGATCCGAAATTTTCAAAGTCAATTTTGAGGGGTCAAATTTTGGAGATTTCAAAATTGAAGTATACTAGCTTTATCAGCTCAACAAGGCACATCTTTTCATCCAATTAGAAGTTTGAAATTCAAAGTTTGAATTTTTAGGGTTTCTCTAACAGCTACTGATCCAGCTTCATCAAATCAAAGTGGATTGGGTTAATCCTAGAAGAGAATGATTTGGACATCTACATAAGTAAAGAGATTCCAGTTCCAGAGGGAGATGAGGCTAAGGCCTTACATAAGAAGACTACAAGCAATCCTGACAGGTATGACTTGAGAAGATACAGGTATGTTTTGAAATCTATTCACGATTAAGTTTATGATATGTTTTGTCTTCATATTATTGAGGTTAGTACAATCTTGATTAATTTTAGACTTGTCTTATCACCCTAGTAAAAGTATGAATGCATGATAGAAGACATTCATTGAGTAGGGTTATGACACTTATGATTGTACTTATGCACCGTGGTGTTGTATGAGGATGATGTTGTCTGCTAACATGAAAGGTACAAATCAAGTTCTAGATCAAGAACATATGACCATGGTGACATGAAGACAAAGACTCATCCATAGTCATGGATCACATAGAAGCTCTACTTACGAGGTATGTATAACTTGGTTCTACAATTATTCACTTATGAGATATGCAGGTTGCTAGCACAAGGTCTCTAAGAGAACAAAGAAGACATTGTTTGGGTATGTTAGACAAGCATGATAATCCAGGTATGTTTTCCTATATCGAGTTAGAATTCTACTTTGTGTTAGGATCTTAAATAAGTATACTTTTGTATGATTGATAATGATTATTCATGAAGTTATAAGTTTGAGTAATCATGGGTTTATGCATATTATGCTTCTTACTTTGATGATATGACAAACTAGAAGAGTCCTATGGTCAAATAAGAATATGCATGAGTAAAAGAAGTACTCCGTGAAACCTTGAATACTAACACTTGTGACAAATTACTTGTGTATGAAATAACCATGACCATAGATGTTAAAGATTATTTAGAATCATGATATCTTGATAGTATTGAGATTATACTAATGAATGTATGATTATGTATGAGATATTGAGGATGACACACCGATGACACTAGTGCACACTTAAGCATGCATAGTGGTCCAGGATGGATATAAGTTCAAGGACAGATAATCAAGGAAGCAAAGATCAAGAGGGAGCACACTCCAGTAGTTCCTGCAAGGAAGCAAAGATTGAGAGGGAGTCCACCCTACAACTAAACAAAGATAAGTATTTGAATTGTCATTTATTATATATATTATTACTTAAATGATGTTTTCCAGACATACTTATGTTCCTAGATTTATGATGTATATTATGCATAGTAGAAAAGTTGCATTAATGAACAAGATACTCTACTAATATGCAAGTAATGGGTAAGTGGCCTATGGTATTGTACGACATTCCATTGCTACTTATCTAGAATGAAACCTCTTTGCTGACATGTTGGGAGTTGTGCACACTCTTAATAATGTTCTGGTAGAGATGGAAGGCATCTAGAAAGTTACTGTATGAATACGGGATATGGATAAATGTTGTATTGAAGCATTGTCTAAGATAATTGCATGACTATATGACAAATGTCTTTATGCGTAAGAATTTGTTCTGAAAACTATGAGATGTTTCTAATCATGCAATTGAATTTGACTTGTAGGAAAGATCGTGTACAATCACCTACAAAAGAAGGACAACAACATTTGTTCCAGCAACGAAGTTCAAGAAAACTATCTATTGAAGATATTGAAGAATCTAAAGTTCCCAGGATCCGGGATGCAGTAAGGGAAGGATGCCATGATTGAGGAGTACCAGTCTATCATGAAGAATGATGTTTGGGATGTCGTCCCAAGACCAGAAGGGAAGTCTGTGGTGACTTCCAAGTGGATCTATAAGATCAAGCATGCTGCATATGGTAGCATAGAGAAATACAAGGCAAGGTTTGTGGCTCGTGGCTTCTCCCAGAAAGAAGGGATAGATTATGAAGAAACTTTTGCACCTGTAGGCAGATACACTTCCATCAGAACAGTACTTGCTCTGGTTGCAGTGATGAAGTGGAAGATACACCAGATAGATGTCAAGACAGCTTTCTTGAATGGTGTAGTCGAAGAGGAATTGTATGTGGAGCAGCCACTCGGATTTGAGACACATGATAGGAAGTCACATGTGTGCAAATTGAAGAAAGCTTTGTACAGTTTGAAACAAGCACCCAGGACATGGTACGGCAGGATAGACAGCTTCCTATCCAGTTTAGGCTTTACCAAGAGTAAAGTGGATTCCAACCTTTACTACAAGGTTGAGGAAGGCAATCCAGTGATACTCCTACTGTATGTGGATGACCTGTTTGTGATAGGTGAGGATAGATTGATTGTCGACACGAAGAGGAATTTTGCTGCCGAGTTTGAGATGAAGGACTTGGGTATGATGCATTACTTTCTAGGTATGGAGGTGTGGCAGAGTGTAGATGGAATCTTCCTTGGACAAGGGAAGTATGCAGTAGAGATCTTGAAGCGGTTCAGGATGATGGACTGCAAGGCCATGGCCACACCTATGGCATCGAACCTGAAGCTATTGGGTGATGCTTCATCATAGTCGGTTGATGCCACGATGTATCATCAGATGATTGGGTCCTTGATGTACCTGACGAACACGAGACCAGATATTTGCTTTGCGGTGAACACATTGACCCAGTTCCTGACGGATCCTAGACATGTTCACCTGATTGCTGTAAAGCATATTTTGAGGTACCTGAAGGGCATGGTTGATTATGGGCTTAAGTATGATGCGAATCAAAAGTTTAACCTGGAGGGTTATGTTGATTCAGATTGGGCAGACAATGCTGCAGATAGGAAGAGCACTTCGGGGTGTTGCTTCAGTATGGGATCAGGTGTGATCTCTTGGTTTAGTAGGAAGCAGTCCTGCGTAGCACTGGGTATAGCCGAAGCAGAGTATGTCGCAGCTTGTTTGGCCAGTTGTGTGGCAGTATGGCTTAGGAAGCTACTGTCTGATTTATTTGATTTCCAGTTGGATGCTACCTGTATCTTCTGTGACAACCAGAGTTGTGTGAAGTTGTTAGAGAACCCGGTGTTCCATGACAAGTCGAAGCATATCGAGATCAAATATCACTATATCAGGGATATGGTGCGGAGAGGAGCAATGAAGCTCCTGTATGTTGCGACGAACGAGCAGATTGCAGATGTATTGACCAAGCCGCTGGCCAGAGTGAAGCTTGAGTACTTCAAAGAGAGGCTTGGTGTACTTCAGATCGAGGTTCCTTCCAAGGGGAAGTGATGAGTCCAGAAGACGCAGATGCACATGGGATTTTCTGACATGGTTGTAGATGTGTTCTCCCATGGTCGTGATGTAATTGCCGAGCTTTTCCGACATGGTTATAGATGTGTTCTCCCATGGTCATGATGTAATTGTTGAGCCATTTTTCACATGGTAGTAGATGTGTTCTCCCATGTCGGTGGTGTAAGTGTTGTATGATGTGCATCTGGGTTGTGCTCCGTGGACGATGAGATGATCTGAAGAGGACGATGCTATGATGATCAGGATGATCATGTGTGATGAGCATCATGATGATGCTCTAGATGATAAGCATCAGGACGATGCTATGATGATGATCAGGATGATCATGTGTGATGAGCATCAGGACGATGCTCCGGATGATGTTTTGCATGATGATGATCAGGATGATCATATGTGATGATATGCATCAGGATGATGCTGTGACGATGATCAGGATGATCATGCGATGATGATATGCATCAGGACGATGCTGTGACAATGATCAGGATGATCATGCGATGATGATGTGCATCAGGATGATGTACTATATGATGATGATCAGTATGATCATGAGCATAAGGAGGATGCTCTGTGCGAGGATGATCAGGTGGATCATGTGTATTAGAATGATACTCTGTGGCCATGGACAGGTTGTGCAATAAGCATATAATCTTGCCTTGGGAGATTTGCAGATACTCTTGCGAGGTTTTGCCTATGGCATATAATAGCTCCCTGGGAGATCTAGCAAATGCTCTTTCGAGGTTTTGCTTGGGAGGACATTTAATCTTGCCCTGGGAGGTTTGTAGATACTCTTGCAAGGTTTTTCCTATGGCATATAATAGCTCCCTGGGAGATCTGGCAAATGCTCTTTCGAGGTTTTGTCCTGTGGCATATAATATTTCCCTGGGAGATCCGATAGGTTGAGCAGTGAGCTTGTAATCAGTCTTGGGATGCTCTTTCGAGGTTTTTCCAGACCACATGTAATCAGTCCCGGAGATCCGATAGGTTGTGCTAGGCATGTAAAAGTCCTGGGATGCTCTTTAGAGTTCTTGCCGGTTGTGCTATGCACATAAACCATCCCGGGACACTCTTTTAAGGTTTTGTGGTGGTCACATGTAATAGCTCCCTAGGAGATCTGATAGGTTGAGTTGTGTGCTTGTAAAGGTTCTGGGATGCTCTTTCGAGGTTTTGTTGACGCACGTAATCAGTCCTGGGATCCACAAGATGGCCAACTCGTAGAGATGATGAAGACCTACAGGAGGCTAGGCCTACAACCAACATGAAAAAGGGTTGGCTCTGTAGAACTTCCTATGACGAGAAGAATTGAGAGATAGAACCAGTGATCGAGATGAAGAGTACAACAACAGTGACGATGATACTCCAGTGATCCAATGACGATAATCCAGCTCCAGTATTGAAGACTTGTGCCTATATGTATTGATGACTTGTGTCAAGAGAATACCTTCCTAGTTAAGAGGGAGTGTTGATGTATTTGTACCTTCGGAAGATATTCACTTGTATATTGTATGTATTACATTTGTACTTTATTGTATCCCCAACGGAGATGTATTATTCCTCCGATTGGAAGTGTCGTCATTTGTACTTGCAAGTGTCGCAAGTTATATTGTAAGTGTCGTAACTTATATTTGATGGGTTATTAGACCACCTTAGTGGGGTCGGCCCATGTATGAGTCATGTGGGTTAAAGGGTTATTAGACCACCCTAGTGGGGTCGGCCTAGTCAGTATTATGTTATGTGGTTAATTTGGGGCCGACCTAGTTGAGTAAAGGTTAAGTGAAAGTAAAAGCATAAATAGAGAGTGTGACTCTCTCATTTGACACATTCACTCAGTCACTCACTTCACATTAGTGAGAGAGAGGAGGAGTGCGCACAAGTGGAGGAGTAGCAGTTGCTGCAGACATTTTATCTTTTGGGGATTCATCTTGGTGATCTTTGTATTGGTGCTTATTCTATCTCTGAGGAAGTTGGGGGCTTTTTCACCTTCTTGGTTTTCCCCGATGAAATGCTTTGTGTCTCTTGTCTCTTGTCTCTTATGCTTGATATATTGTACATGTTCTTCTTTCAGTTAAGATCCTAGATCATATTGAATTAAATGATAAAAAACTAACATGTAGCACTCCGATGTTGATCTGAAACTGGTTGGTGATGATTGGAATCATCATTAATGCCTCCTGCCATGTCATTTTGACCTTTATTTTATTCAATTTGGCCTTTTTTTAAGAGATTTGGATTATTTCCAAATTAATATTTTTTGAATTTTTGAATTAATATTTCTGATTTATTGATTTTTTGAGAAAATATTAATTCCAAGGCCAAATAACTATCCAAAACTTAGGATAAGTGGGTTTGGGGTTTAACTGGGATTTTTGGCTTAGGAATTAAGCCTCCAATCATTTAAATCCACCTCCAAACCACTTAGTTATTACAATTTGAAAATTTTCAATTAAAATAATTGAAAAATTTAATAATAAAATAATAAAAATTAAAAATCCAACACGTCCGGTAAATTATTTTCGGGCGAATTTTAAAAGTACCTAGTGACCTAGGAAATGACCATAGGACATACAAATAGTGTCTAGTAGGTTCATATTTAACTGTTGGACTCTAATAACCCCCCAAGGCCTACCTGTCAAAATCGGGCATTCCAGCTTTGGAGGAAGTAGGAGAAAAACTCATCGATTATAACTCAGCTAAAGGCAAAGCATAATCGACAAGTGAAAAAACTCCTTGGAATGCCTTAGTTGATTGTCAAGTGTCAAGTCTTAGGGAGCCGAGCCACTCAAGATCCCCTACTAGCACACTTTGTTACGAAAACCCCATGGGGCATGGTCATTTCAACACAAAAATAAAAATGGCTAGCCAAAATTGTCGAAGTCTGAAAACTGAACCTCTGATACTCTGGATATGAACATGGATCATGTTCAAACACTGGCGGCCCAATGGAAGTTCAACTATTGTACAAAATAGTTGGTAACATGTGGCACTGTGGATGTTTAAAACTTGAAAAAAATAGTAGATACAGGGTACAAGAACCTACCAAACATGGGAGTCAAAACTACTATTATAGTCATCCCCAATTGAAAAAACATAATATATAGTATTTGGCATTATCTACATAGATAAGATTTGTCATGGTCTGATTGTTGAATCAATAAGTGAAGACTTTTCTTGGAGAATGTGTGAGTCATGGGTGCCACTTTGGGTCGGGGGTTGATCCCTTCAAGGACTCGATTGACGCCATCGATTAGTGCCTAGTCCCAATCGACTCCTTGGATAGATCTCAGTCGATCTTGCCGATCAATCGATCCATCGACTCAATTGACCTTATGGATCAGTTGATCCATTGACTCAGTTGACCCTGCAGATCAATTGATCCATCGACTTAGTCAACCCACGCAATCTTCTGCAAGATTCGTTCATCATACATGCCCTGCGACATTTGATGACTCCATCAACACATGTTAGACGACATTTTGAACAGTCAAAAGGCATCAGGAAGACGCCATTAATGTGGCAACGATGTCTCTTCTTCTAGCTGACATATGGGAAGAAGACGGTTGGTCTCCTCAATCAAATTGTAACTGCTTCTTTGTAACTAAAATGTGGCGGGTAGGCACCCAAGCATCTGTCAGATTTGTATATATGCATGTAAGCCCAAATATGAAAGGGTTTCTTATTCTTGATTGCACTAAGACAAGTCCCAAAAGAGAAGGCTCGATTGGTTCCTCATGGTTCCTTCATTCGACCTCCATTCATGTAAACTAGTCTTTCGACTTAGTACACCTTGATATAGGGTTGGATTATGGACTTAAGAGACCAATGTCCCATAGATGACTGCTCAATAAAACTGGATTTTTCACCCTTGGGGTTTCTTTGTTATCAATTCTTGATTTGCATTTTCATGTGATTGGTTTTGTTTATTGCTTTCAGTCTTTTATGTTTGGTTATTATCTACATTGGTTTTTTTCAATCTAGCATTGTTAGCTTCCGCCATAACAGAGCTTGACTCATTCAGTTGACTCTGTTGTCCTTCTGTCGACTCCCTGGGTGACACGGATCATTGCTATTAGAGCACTCTAGTTTGCTCTAGCTTTGCTTAAACACTACTTGCTTAGTGAGCAAACTTATGCCCGGTTAGACATGCTCTAAGACCCAACTATTTAACTTGCGTCTACCTTCGAATTTTGAGTATTTATTTGCTTGAAACCCTAGACTGAAGATGGAAAGTGAAATGGAGGACATTTTCCTCCCAGTGAAATTGAACAACTCATAGAGAAAGCACTCGCTCGACAACGAGTTGAAATGTATGAGCATTTCAATGAGATTCTTGCTCGACTTACTAGTTCATTGGGCTCGACTTTGGTTAGCAACCCGATGAGATCTACCTTTGACAAGGTTATCCCCTTTAAGGTAGAAATGAACTTGGACATACCGAATTTGGAAGGAAAGATTGATGCAGAATCTGTAGACATCTGGATATAACAATTAGAGTCCTATTTCTTTGTGAATCAACTTTTTGAGGCCAAGAACGTCACCATTGCATCTTTGAAAATGTTGACTTATGTACACTACTGGAGGGAAAATCTTTCGACGAAGCAGGAAGAAGGCAACCCCATTGACACAGGCGAAATTTGTTGAACATGTCAGAAAGGTATTTTATTCACCCAAGTACATAGAACAACAGTACAAGAAATGGCAACAGTTAAGACAATGGAAAGATTAGACTGTACAGAGTTATACTGATGAATTCCACTGACTAATGGCTCGACTTGGTGTTAGGGAGGGAGAAAAATTACATGTTCTGAAGTATATTAGTGGTTTAGCTCCTTGTATCCAACAAGAAATAGAATTTCTCACTGTTGGCACTCTTGTAGATGCATTCCATTATGTTATCAAGCTTGAGGTGAAATTGAAGGTGAAGGGACAATTCTCGACCAATTCGACCGGTCAACCCTTCGACAAGAAACTTCAGTCGACTACTGACTTTGACAAGTCAAAACAGTTTACTCATACTACTTCACAAAAGCGAGATCATGGTAAGAAGCCTTCTAGAAAAGACAAGGGAAAACACAACAAATAACCCTTTGCAGGGAAATGGTGCGATTACCACAGTTTAGTTTGGCATGTTGCATCTAAATGCAAAGCTCATAAGACATTTTTGACAGAGATGTCTACCTTCAACTTAGGCTCAGCCAACAAAGCTATTGTGGAATCTGACCCAGACTCCTTGACTCTATTGGCATGACATCGACAACCCTCATGAAATCGACCATTGTAGACGAAGAGGAAAGACAATGAATATTCCATACACAGATATGGGTACATAATAACTCGTTGCATCTGATTATGGACAATGGTAGTCAAAAGAATTGTCTCTGAAGACATTGCGAAGAAATTGGGTCTTATTACTACTACACATTTGAAACCTTACAACATCAGTTGGATGAAGGATGGACAAGAACTCAGGATCACCTGAGAGTGCAAGATTGCCTACTTCATCAAGACTTTTCGGGATGAGGTGCTCTGTGATATAGTGCCACTCTCGGTAGCTGATGTATTATTTGGGAAACCCTACTTATGGGACAGACATGGAATGTATCAGTCCAGACCACAGAAAGTGATTGTCAAAATCTAGAATTAGTGGTATGCCATTCTGAATGTAGACCCACGCCGATAGTCGAAATGGTCTCAGCAAAACAAGCCAAAAAGATGATCAACCATGCATAGAAATTAATGTTGTTGATGATCAAACCTCAACATTCCAAAAGGATCACAACTAGTCGACTCTCCACCGACCACAACTCTCAACAACAACAAAAAGTCGGTAGAGTACTCGAAGAATACAAAAGATTTGTTCAAAGATCCAATTGGAGTACTACTACATTGCTAGGCAAAACACTCAATTGATCTTGTTCCGGGTTCTTTAGTACCCAATGCATCTATTTATAGGTTTGTTTTAGAGAATGAAGAAACCCGTAGACAAATTCAAGACTTGATCAACAAAGGGCATATTTGACCTAGCTCCTTTTCTTGTGTAAGTCCAGTAATCTTAGCCCCTAAGAAAGATGGGACATGGCGCATGTGCATTGACTACAGGGCTCTCAATAAGATTTTAGTTAAGAATCGGTGTCCTCTTTCTAGAATAGATATTTAGTATTTACTTGATTATTTGAAAGATGCTAAATTCTTTACCAAACTTGGCCTCAATCCGAGATATCATCAAAATCCCATAGAGTACTCAAATGTATGGAAGACTGCTTTCAAAACCAGGGAAGATTTATTTGAATGGTTAGTCATGCATTTTGGTTTAACTAATGCACCTGCAACTTTTATGAGATATATGGATGATGTTCTTAGACCTTTTGCAGGAAAATGTGTCATTGTTTAGTTAGATCATGGGATGAGCATTTGTTGCAGCTTCAACAAGTGCTTAATACTTTGAGACAACACAAACTTTGTTTGAACTTGGAGAAGTGCTCTTTTGCAATGAAGAGTATCAAATACTTGGGCTATGTGATCGACTCAATAGGCATTAGAGTTGACTTGGAAAAGAGACAAGTCATTAGGGAATGGCCCATTCCCTGAAACATTCATGGACTAAGGAGTTTCCTTGGTTTAGCAAATTTCTATCGCAAACTTGTATTGGGATTTAGCCACATAGATTGGCCAATGAATCAATTGACTAAGGGAGGTGGAAAGACAATTTTCAAATGGTCCACAACACAACAAGAAGATTTTGAACAACTCAAGAACAATCTTTGGACAGTTGCATTTCTCGTGCTACTTGATTTGCATCAGCCATTTGAAATTGAGACCAACGCATCAAATTATGCCATGGGCACTGTGATCACTCAAGCGAGTCATCTAGTGGTGTTCCATTCAAAAACTTTCAGTGATATTGTTCGCAAGTATTCAACTTATGAGAGGGAACTGTATGCCATTGTACAAGCATTTAAGCAATGGAGACACTACATTCTAGGCAAAGAAATGGTCATATATAGACCATAAGCCTCTATAGTTCACTTCGTCACAGTCTAAGTTATAGACGATGAGGCAACTCAAGTGGATTAGTTACCACAACAATTTCAGTTGGTAATTAAGCATCGGAAAGGCAAAGCCAATGCAGCAGCCGATTGCCTTAGCTGACCATCGGTCACTTCACTTCTTACTGTGTTAAGTATGCATGGTTATGACACCATTACTTGGCCTCGACTGTATGAAGAAGACACTGACTTCTCCTCAATGTATCAACAACTCTAGACAGGTCTGTCGATTGCTCTCGACTACCACATGAAGAACAATTTTCTTTACAAGCTAGGACAACTTTGTGTACCTTTAGGAGAGCACAAACATAAGCTCATTTGGGATGCACACTACAACAAAACAACATGTCATTTTGGAGTGGCAATGTATTGTCCCAAGCAAATCTGAGCTAAATTTTTCCTCACTGTTTATGTAACTCGGTTCAGGATATTTGTCAAACACTTGGCAACACACTGATTTTATATCCTTGTATAGTCTCGTACTCGTTTACTGGCAGTTCTAGAGGTTCGTGGTACTGCACTTCCATCAAACACTTTGCTTACTGTGATATGAAACCACTGAGATGTTCCAAGACTGTTTTTGTTTGATTTGGTAATTGGTTTGATATTGGAGGGTGGAGTATATTTTATTCCTCGTACACATTATACCATACACTATGCATTCCCAAACTGGTTACACTTGTGTTAAATACTCAGGAAGGAATAAACAGTTCACAATATATCAAATAACAAGCTCATACATGTCTGTAACAGTAATAATATTGTTACCAATTGACATTAATTCGACCAGCTGTAATAGTAGTATAAAATGCTAAGCAAATCAGACTTATACCAATGTCACACACCTGTAAGTGAAGACAATGTTTGATGCTCTTGAAATGCTGAAACTATCTCCTCCTTGGTGTCCTCAGACGACTATAGATGATCACTGGCAAAGGGTTACGAATAGGGGGTTTGCCCAACACATTAAATCAGTCCACGATGACCTTGTACAGAAGCAGATTTATGGCATTAATTGAGTAAAAACCAGAGTTTGGGGTCCCACGTTCTTGCTGTTGTAGGGTGTCACGACTTGGCAGCTTATTTTTGATGATGAATTGACCCTTCGAGATCACAATTTGATTGAGTATTTGCAATGGCAGTGTACAAGAATAGTGGCTGTACTCAGCCAAGGAAATGGACCCCTCTTCAACAGTAAGGAGCAGTAAATGAAGATGCTCTCAGCCCCCATGATTTTTGATAGTTTCAAGAAGTTCATACGTCCTCTCTTGTTTCCCCAAGCTCATGTGTAGACCACAAATGCGCCCTCTTCCAGTATTGTGCCCTCTCACAATGCAAACAACCAATATATTGAGCAAGACACTTTCAAGGATCTCCTACCATAACTCGACTTGGTCCCCTGTTGCAGATTTGAAGGCGGATGAGAATGGGAGATGGCTATAACCAGCAGTGCACCCTCCTTAAGTAAATCCTTCACCAATATGCACAGAAAACGATGAAACGCTGCAAATCATTAATTGAAACTTGATAGTCTTTATGGTAATGAAGTACAATGGCTATTTCTGAGTGATCTTGCCCCTCAAGATCGACTAGGGTGGATGGTTTCACCACCTAAACTGATTTCTCCTCCCAGGGTTTTCGTCCCAAGAGTCACAAGCCTCAAAAGCTCCAAAATCACTTTTCAAAAATAACTTCATGAATATCCGAGAATGAGCTCACATCTCTCTTTTATAGGCCCTCTATTCTTTTCTCTCGTTCACTTAAAATTATTTAAGTGACTTTCTAAGGTTATTCTTCATATTACTCATTAAATCACTTTTTAACCCCTTTTTAACTCCCAAAAGTGATTAATTTTCTTTTAAGACATTTCGGACATTGGAAGTCACTTTCTCATCATCCCAATCTTTAGAGTTTTTCGTCCCGGTTCCAACAAGTTATTACACTAAGGTGTCCCTTCAAATAATATGCTCCAAATAACACCTTTAGTGCAATTAATTAAATTATGCTCAATACTCCTTCCAATTTATGGGAATCGCTGTAATGCAACGGAACCATGAACGAACTGTGCGGAAGTGATCTTGATGATGAATAATGGTAAATGGACTAAGTTGGGTCCCATAAAACTCCTCCAAACCCTCCGCGCTCATTGGTAACATAATCTCACTCCTTTGACCTGGCTAACAAAAACCTCGAAAGTCATCTCCAATCGCAGAATAGGGGAATACAAATTTGGGGACATTACAGTCCTCCCTTCTTAGAGATTGCTTGTCCTCAAGCAATGCCATCACAACCTAAAACTCCACAAACTGAACCATATTGAAACTAAAAAATTTCTTTGTTTTTGGTGGCTCATTTAGGACAAATACCAGTGCAAGGGAAGTGGTATCCTCTCACCTAATTGGAGCACAAGTTTCCTCATCTGCATGAGCACGCAATGGGGACCATTGCCACTTAAGGGGGGAGCCAAGACTCGATTGGCGCCAACGACTAGTTCCTAGTCCCATGTAATGTCCCTGTTTTTGGGTTCTCTTACTCTACAAGTGGAAATGACTTTTGGGGTGTGTGTCAGTTGGATCAAAGGGGATTAATTAATTATTCAATGTCAGTTGGGCAAAAAGCAACATTAAAAAATGGCATTGAGTAATTAAATTAAAAATGGGTGTTACAAAGTGACTTTGGAGAAATATTACATGAGTACTTCATAAAGTCACTTTATATTATTTAATGGGAGCGGAAAAAGTCATTTTATTAATTAAAGGCAGAAAATGGTAAGAATGGTGGAAAAAGGTGAAAGTGGAAATAAAAGGGCAAATTGACCTATTCTCTCATTCATCCATGACATTTTCAGTTTCGAAAAGAAATTGAGGAGCTCTTGTGGCTTTGGCTTTTGGGATGGAAACCTTAAGAGAGAACTTGGTTTCAGTGGTGAAACTATCCACCCTAGCTGAGCAAAGAAGGAAAGATCATTCATATCTTTGATTGTGCTTCATTGTCGTGGAGGAGAAACAAGTTTACCCACATACTTGTGAAGATTCAAAGAGTTTGTGGGGATTTTTGGGAGGTATTTTTACTCTTGTGGAGGGTACAATTAGCAGATTCATCTTCAACACTTGTGCCACTGATATATACTGCTGCAAAGAGGGCGACTTGCTTTGTATACAAGTTTCTCATTGAGAGGGTGCTGCTTGGGTGCAACTCGTGGGCATTGGAGGACTTGAGGAAGGACGTAGTCACTATTTGGAAGAGGCCGCATGCACTGGTAAGGAGTGAAGGCATAGTCACTACTAAATATTTCTTGCAAAAGGAGCCAAGATAAAGAGCTGAGCATACCACTTGCTCCCACATGCTGCCAATACCAACTTACAGTCAATCCGTGGCTTAAAAGGGGATTGTACAACAACAGTTAACTCAAAAACCATACCAGCAGTAAGGGGGATATTACTGTGGTATCAGAGCATTGCTACCCGAGTGTTCGACAAAAGTCTCCAACCAAAAATACAACAACAATTAACTTGAAAACCATACCGGTAGTAAGGGGGATATTACAATGGTATTAGAGCTGTGCGTCCTGCCAGCCTGTTGGGTTGAAAAACATGGCATCATGGAGTGAAGAAGAGTTGGGTCAAACACTTTTTATTGCAGGAGATGAACTTGAAAGCTTATCTCAGCCAAAGTATGTTCTTCTCCACCTTGGAGGAAGTTGAGGATTGCTTTACATGGTGAATTAGTCACCTTCTTAGGTAAAACATACAACCATGATTTCGGTAGTGACTTGCTTGGGTGAGAAAAGGTTGTTGAGGCACACAGATAAAGAGATAAGACTCATGGTCACTTCATGTTTGAGTGAAATCGTGAGAATTTTAGCACCTAATGCTCTTTACGATGATAACACAATGAAAGAGATATTTCAGCTGGTGGTGGCTAGTTTCCAAGGATTGGATGATGTCACAGGTTCTCAATTTACTAGGAGGGTTACCATACTTGAAACATTTGCAAAAATTAGATTTGGTAACATCATGATAGACATGGGTTTGAATGATCTAATTCTCAAAATGTTTCATCAATTCTTTGCTGCAATCTGAAAATGACATGCTAACAATGTTATTACAACCATGCATTCCATTATGACCTTAATTGTTAATGAAAACGATGAAGTGCCACATTCACTTTAATCTATCTTATCGGCTAACATGTTGAAGGGTGATAAAAAATACTTATATATGAAGCAGGTCTTAGCTGAAATGGTGATTGCTCACTGTGAGTAGAAGTTGAAGCCTTTCTTAGCCCATGAGGAAGAAGAGGAATTCATATCAGAAAATTTTGATCAGGAAGATGCCTCATCACACGAGGAATGTATGACAAAACCCAAGGTGACCTCTTAGACATGCATGCAACTACTGTTGATGAGTGGGTGCATGAGGGGAAGACAAATCATAATTGTTTTTGTATGGAGCTGATTTGGATCGGAGGCCTAGTGACGAAGATGAGATAAGCTTTGAAGAAGAGGCACATGAGGCTTGGGGAAACCATGGTGACACCATTGTAAGGTACAAAGGAAATTCTAATTTTTATATGTATCACAACAGCAGATCACTAAACTTGCGTGGTCTTGACGTTAACGAGGAAACTTGGAAGAAACAATTAATGGTATCAGTTGAAAATGAAGTGCAAACATTATCTAAGTTGGATGACATGAAGAGTCTTGTTGAAAATGTCATCCAAAAGATACCAAGAAATCAGTATGAACAAATTGTTTCCGTTATTTGCAAAACACTAAGAGCATAATGGGAGACATGAAATTAACCAAAAATTCATTGGGAAACACTCAAAATACATTACTTGAAGTAGAAGATCAACTTTATGTGGCCAAACAATTTAGGGAACAAGAGAATATAGAAAGGGCTAAAGAAATCAAGCAGGTGATTGAAGAGCTTGATAGCATTCAGAATTAATGTCCCCAAATATTTTGCTATGGACCACTCTATTAGACCATGGGAGGCAATGGCTAGGTCACTTTGTAAGGTTCATGAAAAATTATTAAGGGGGGGTGATGTGGGCCATAAATGTATGAAGTATGATGACCCAATTTGTAAATAATGTGTGATCAGACCAATGTGGACAAGAAGGGTGCACTAGTGGAGTAGTAATTCCCAAGGAATCTCATGAATGAGGAGGCAAGCTAAAAATAGCCAGGAGGGGCGCATTAGTGGTGGAAGAAGTCAAGTGAAGTGTAACTCCCTCCAAATGAGAGAGTCTCCTAGAATCAAGGCAAAAGGGATCTATGACAACTTATGACAAGTAGCAGGTCCTAAAAATAGCTAAGGAAGGCGCACTAGAGAAGTGTAACTCCCCAAGGAGGGGGCATGAGGTGGTAGCTGGGCCCACATGAGTTGTAACTCCCTCAAATCAAGCCAAACCTCGATAACTCCCTCAAATCAAGCCAAACCTCTCTAATTCAAATTTCCAAGGAAGCTAAAGTATTATTTGGTCAAATTAACATTAGAGAGTGAGTTAAGGTCTCAAATAATCTTTCTTTCATGAAAATATCATTAATTAATATTTTGTGAGAGAGTTCTAGAATGAGGGGGAAAGGGCTCAATGCAGTCTATAAAAAGGATGCAGACCTCTTGGGAAAGGGCTTTTGGACATTTTGATTTTGAATAGGAGAGCTCTTGTGGCTTTAAAAGATTGGGAAATGTGCCCCTTGAAAGATTCCACCCTAGCTAGTAAAGAGAAGGAGATCACCCAGATCTCTTCGCTGAGCTTCATTGTCACTGATTATTGAGAGGAGAAGTCACCTTCATATTTCTCTACAAAGATTATTGCAGATGTTTATGTCCATGTTCAGTAGCTGGTTCGATCTTTGGTTGGTGTGTTTGAGTTCCAGTCAGTAGAAGTGTGGATTTGTGGTGTTTCTAGGAGTGCAGTGTTTGTGGTGGTTTCTGCTTGAGGAGGGCACACTTGTGGCTATCCAAACTTCATGAAGGCTATTCTAATGGCTGAGTATCACTGATATATGATGGAGGGCGACTGGAGAAGTCAAATCCCTGAGTTGGGGTTGAAATCTTGCTTGTGGAGCGCGCAACAGTGAAGCAGATTTTTCATTGGAGAAGTAATTTTGCCTCTTTTCTCTATAGTTCTCTAGCATCCATTTCTCTCCATTCTATAGCAGATCTCTCATGTATTTTGAGCTGTTGTAGCAGCCATTGATGTACTCTCTGAAAATGTCCCATCTATAATAAAATCATAGTGCTTTTCCTCTTATGTTGTTCCGTATTGAAGCATGGGGTTGATCTCTGAATAAATGGTTATCTATCAGCATATATGTTTGAATGTGGTTGTGTAAACTTAATGTTCTAATGTGAAACCTTCATATGAATCCCTTGTGTCTGTTAGTAAGCCATTAGGTTTGATTCACGTATGTTTGGAAGCATTTGGGTTTGGTTTGGAAGCTCTATAGTTGTGGGTGTTCTGAATCTTGTGCCGGTGTTAAGTGGGTCGAAAGTCATCTTTTGGTTTGACCATTTCTGAGTGTCTCTTGGTTGAGAGACCTATTCCATTGCGTCAGGGTGTCATTTCTAGTAGGAAACATTTTTATTTCACTCATAAAGGTTTCCGTATGCCCGAGTTATGATCATTTTATCGGTCGGTTAATCTTTACATTCATGCTTGCGCACCCCAGTTAGAAATGTCATTGTAGACTTAAGTTTTAATGTCCAAAGCTTCTATGAAGTTCTCTGATGTCTGTTAATGGTAAGATTAGATGTGTTTGGGTCCCTTAGAAGCTGTTGGGTCAAATTCAAGTGATTTAGGGGCTGTTTGGGAAGAGTTGGAAACCCAGTGTTCTGTGTGGTCATATTTGAACTAGTGCTCCTAGTTTCGAATCCAGTGATTCTTTGGGGTTGCAATTGGGTTGATAGCTCTGATTTTTGGATGGAGAATATTACAGTGGTGATATATTAGACCTGATTGGGAACCTTACACTAGTTTGACAGTATACATTTGGGCTGCACCATATTATTCATATTCTGGTCAACATAATAAAACTCTTGTTTGGAGAAATTTGGGGATCAATTTACACTCTATTGGAAAGTTGGAGTTAATGTGCCTAAATTTTTAATAGGGTACATTACACAGAAAGATTTTGATCTTATGCCCTTCCTAAAGAAATAAGAAACTAGAGATTTGGACCAGCAGGAGGATTGGGTTGAGCATGAGGATAATGATAGCATTCAACTAGTTGATAATCCATTGTTTGAGATGGATACCAAGTCTTCTTTTAGTAATCCACTTTTCGAGTAGGATGATGGAGCTCTTTCTGATTCTAGTGATGATGTTGGAGTCGATCACAGGATTTGGAAACTAGGTGTAGTTCCCAGTAGTATGGTGTTGAGTCAAGATTGGAATTGTGAGCCAAATTTAAGTAAGGATACCGCTGCCCACTTTCCAATCGGTTAACATTGGACTACAGTTCATGTCACGCATATGGGTTGGCTAGCTTCTTCGGACCAACAATTGAGAAATTGGTGGTTTGCATTGATTGGTAGAGATGATGTAGTCATAGGAGATGACTTTTCAACTACTTCCATACTTCTGACCCCTATGTTTTCAAAAGGATTTTATATTGATGACCGCTTCCCTTGCCTTTCCACGTTGTTGACAGTGACTTTAGTCCATGGGAAGATAGATTTTGAGCTCTTGCAGGATATGGTGCATCCAGTTGTGGGAGAATTTATAGAGTTAGAGCAATTAGTTTTAGTTCCCACTAGTATGAGTGATGGTTATTGCAATCAGTTTGAGATATTGATGGATATATCTACAAATGTTATTGTGATGATTGCAGTCGATTGGATGAGTTGGTGTGCTCGATATGGACATGTTGACACTTAGAGAATAGGTGTCAGTGAGGGGTTATCAGTCTATGATTGGGATGGCATTGTCAGGATGTATGATTCTAGAGCTGACACTATTGTTATTGGCTTCCCGTTTGGGACTGACTGACATCACTTCCAGGATACTGTGAGGAGATATGATGAGGATTATTCTTTGGGGATGAGCAATTTATATTATTTGCTGCCCAGGATCGTATCAAACAGTGGGATTACAGACATGGGCTTCACTGTGGCACCTTGGTAGGATACTTTTCATGATATATATTATAGATTTCAGCCCTTGTAGATATTTCAGTTTGGATTTTGATGATGATTACATTTTGGGGTTCCAGAAGAGGAGAATGTAGTATGAGCATGATGGTCAAACGATTATGATCAGAGTGCTACAGTGTCAGCATGGTGGTTCCTTTTTGAGACTAAATTGGAACCCTGGGATTACATTGTTTGGCAGTTCAGAAATTGTTTGGGATGAGAGAGCTAGTGTTGACTTTCTGGATTTTACTCTTATGGTGCATTGGTCTGGCTCTCTTGAAGAGCAATTCTTTGAGGAGTTGACTGAGTTTTTGCAGTATCTGATTGCTCTACTTACCGGTGATAGAGGTCTCTTGTGTTGACACCCTGCAGGATAGTGCTTTGAGAGGTTGGTGCTACAGATCTCCTAGGTTTACTTGGGACCCCTGGGATCACTCTTGTTTTCAGTTTGGATCAGTCTAATGATTGTGGGGTTGTTATAGCATTGTTTGAGGACAAGCAATCTTTGGGAAGGGAGGACTGTAATGCCCCCATTTTTGGGTTCTCTTGCTCTACAAGTGGATATGACTTTTGGGGTTTGTGTTAGCCTGATTAGAGGGGATTAATTAATTATTCAACGTCAGTTGGGCGAAAAGCAACATTACAAAGTGACATCGAGTAATTAAATTAAAAATGAGTGTTATAACGTGACATTGGAGAAATATTACATGAGTACTTCATAAAGTCACTTTATATTATTTAATGGGAGCAAAAAAAGTCACTTTATTAATTAAAGGTAGAAAAGGGTAAGAATGGAGAAAAAAGGTGAGAGTGGAAATAAAAGAGCGAATCGACCTATTCTCTCATTCATTCATGACATTTTCAGCTTTGAAAAAGAAATTGAGGAGCTCCCGTGGCTTTGGCTCTTGGGGTAGAAACCCTAAGAGAGAACTTGGTTTCGGTGGTGAAACTATCCACCCTAGCTGAGCAAAGAAGGAGGATCATTCAGATCTTTCATTGTGCTTCATTTTCGTGGAGGAGAAACAAGTTTACCCACAAACTTGTGAAGATTCGAAGAGTTTGTGGGGATTTTTGGGAGGTATTTTCAGTCTCGTGGAGGGTACAGTTAGTAGATTCATCTTCTACACTTGTGCCACTGTTATATACTGCTGCAAAGAGGGCAACTTGCTTTGTGTCCAAGTTTCTCATTGAGAGGTTGCTGCTTGGGTGCATCTTGTGGGCATTGGAGGACTTGACGAAGGACATAGTTACTATTCAGAAGAGGGCGCAACCACTAGTAAGGAGTGAAGGCGTAGTTACTATTGAATAATGCTTGCAAAAGGAGCCAAGATAAAGAGCTGAGCATACCCCTTGCTCCCACATGCTGCCAATACCAACTTATAGTCAATCCGTGGCTTAAAAGAGGACTGTACAATAACAGTTAACTCAAAAACCATACCTTCAGTAAGGGGGATATTATAGTGGTATTAGAGCATTGCTACCTAAGTGTTTGACAAAAGTCTCCAACCAAAAATACAACAGCAGTTAACGCAAAAACCATGCAGTAAGGGGGTTGTTACATCCCAGTCAACTCCTTGGACAAATCTTAGTCGCATCGACTCAGTCTATCCTGCGGATCAGTGGATCCATCAACTCAGTCGACCTTCAAATAATAAAACTGTCTATGGTTCTTCATAATAAATATGTTCTTCAAATAATTATATATATATATATATCAATATCAAAGAGATTGATTGTAAACAAATCAAATCTGTAAACAACCCATTTATTGTGATGTCTAAAATTTGTAGTGTGTGTGTGTGTGTGTGTGCTCGTGTGTGCATTCTACATATATCTATACATAGTACATACATACATACATACATATAGCTTGAGTGGGCCTAATGGTTAAGAACATGTGTTTCTGCCTAGGAGGTCACAGGTTCAAATCCAGAGTGGTGTAGTGTATGTACACCTCTATAGACTTTAGCAGTCAAATCGCTGTGCATAGGTCTCATACACCATTTTGGTGTTTGGCTTGGCTGTGACCTTAAAATTAGATTATATATATATATATATATATATATATATATATATATATATTGAATGTAGACAAGTGAAATCCGTACACAACCCATTTATCACGATGTCTAAAATGTGTAATGTCAAAAAAGAAAATAGACTAAGAATTAATACACACACAGAGCTGTAGATAGCCCCATGTTGAACCATCTACCCAAGGCCTGTTGCCAATGGGGAGGTGGCCAGAGGTCATAGGCTCAAATCTGGTTGAGTCCCTGTGAGTTACTAGCCACTATTGTGGCTGGTGGTTGAGCCACCCTCCATCTGGTTTTTCCGGATAAGAAGGGGGGACCACGCAAGGTTTTCATTGGAAATTCAAATAATATAGAGAATGATAGAGCCATCTTAACCCATGTTATTTTAAGCACATAGAAATTTGCATCTCAATTTTTTTTGTTCCCTCTTGGTGCTTAATAGATCTAGAGTTAAGATGGATCTACGTTGGTATAAGAACAGACCTAACACACTATATAATCCTAAAAGCACAAATAAGACAACAGAAACAGATAGGAAATAGTATTTATATTTTTTACTTTTAGACATATATTGGATATATATTGTAATGTGCATCAGTGTGAATTCTTAATGAAGTCATCAAATTTTTGCATCTATTTTTTATGCAATGTCTTGATTAGTTCTGCTGTGATTTATTGTGCTATACCTTGTATTTTTTTATTGTCACATGTCAAATATCTGAGAACAGGAACTACTGCAAAATCAATTTGAAGGAACGTTTAATGATTTTTTAAATTCTTCTCTCTGTTACTTGTTTGCTTTCAGTGTTTTAATTTAGGAATCACTAGGAAATTGCACCAGGACTTGTCCAGTAGGTTAAACAAAGTAAGATGTTGCTTTAGTTTGTTTAGATGCAACTTAGCATATGATGCTTACTAATAGATGGCAATGATGTATACAGCGGTGGAATGAAACCTATGCACATTTTCACAAAGAGGACCCAAAGCAAACATATTATCTTTCAATGGAATATCTTCAAGGACGTGCATTAACAAATGCAATTGGAAACCTTGGCATCAAAGATGCATATGCTGCTGCTCTCAACAAGTTGGGTCATGATCTTGAGAATATAGTAGAGCAGGTAGAGTCTATTTATACTTTCAAATGATGTAGAATAAGTTTAAGCTTTAGACATCTAAGATTAAAGATGATGCTTTACCAGGGGAAAATGTCTTGAAAAGGCTCCATCCTTTTTTCTTCATTATGTTGTGTAAGTTCTGATCTTATTGCTAAGGGAAACATTCCCCTTTTCTAATTCTAAGAATAATGAAGACGTTGTTGTTTGCCAGAGTAAAATTCAACTATAAATACAAAGCTTTATGTTCCATCCATATGCAGCAGTATTTCTGTTATTTTCTGGGCGTACTAATATGATTAGCAAAACTGATCAACTTTGCCTCTAGGCTTTCTGCAGAAAACCAGTAGCTTCCTTTCCAATTTGGATTCTTCCTAATGACTTGGGAGTCTGGGACAAGTGTAAATATTTGAGCTTTTTACTTGATACGGTATAATTGTGGCGCTAGTAAGGTGAATATGTAATTGGATTTTAAAAAAACTGTTGTAAGCAGTGCTGTCTACAAAAGAAATGCAATCACCTCTGTAGACATGCTCCTCTTTAGAATCAGATTCATTTAGAGGATGCTATTACATATGTGATATGGAGATTCCAGATGGTATTGATTTTCCTAAATTATGTGGCACTGAGCTTTGGGGACAAGATGATGGCTGGAATGTACCCCTAAATTCAGGGTTTGGGCAGATGGTGACAACAAAAAAGATTGAAAGGAATGGATATATAAAAAATTAGAAATGGAGATTCTCCAGATTAGGCTGGCTTGGCTGCATCAGAACAGAGTGCTTTTCCTCCCCTATCATCAAATGCGAGACCACAATTGCTAGAGAGGGTTCTCTGAGATCTGCCAGCTAGGGGCAGCTCCTTCATTGTTCAATGCAGAAAGGCTCTGCCACTGGAGTTGGACTGAGCTCCACCGCTTTTGTATTCAGATTCAAACCCACAATGAGTCCTCCTACATGGTGACTACATTCCCCATCGATGGAAGGGGTGGTCTCTCGTATCTGTCTTGTACAAACTAGATGCCCCAGCTCCCATGAACTTGGCATTTAGTGATCCTACTACAGCCTGGACAAGACTTATTTTTGGCTGGTAGGGTTGGACTCCGACTATCCCCCTGATTGGATTCCCTCGTCTTGAACTTGTAAATGGCCTAGGGTGATTGTTAGATATTTGGGTATTCCGTTTGGTGTGGGTCTTTTTCTGGTGTCTATGTGGGGTTGGTGTCTCTAGTAGCTACAAGGAAACTTCGTATTTGACATCATAAGGGCCTCCCATTTCTTGGGAAGCTAACTATGGTTGGACGGATCTTGTCGGCATCGCATGTATATTATATTTTCTGTTGGTTGTCTAGTGGGGTTCAGTTTGAGAGGTTGGGGTAGATCTTGAGGTTGGTAGAAGTATGGTGGTGAAAAGGCTCTTCCTTTGGTGTCGTGGGATCTGTGTATTATGCCCAAGGATGGGGGGGCTTTGGTTCAGGGGGCGCAACTACAGGTTCAAGCATGGGTCATTTTCATCCTCTTCATCACTAGAAAGTTCATCACATGCAAAGCTTCCTCTATTTTCCATCTCAGAATCAAGGAATTCCTATGCTCTTTGGGCAATGCAAAAAGCTTGCCCTATACTTGTTGGTTCTTCATTCTATAAGAGGGAATGAAATGATGATAAAGTTCAAATAGAAGAGGAACAAATCAGCCATGCATAGTTGAATCAGCCAGAGGGTTTATCCTTGCATATCCTCACAGTGATCCAAGAATAGTTTGATCAGATATCATTGTAGCAGGAGGAGCAACTTTTGGTTCAATTGTTGGAGGAACTCTGGATCAAAAGTGAAAACATAATCCAATACAAACACCTTTTGGTTGAAATGATGGATTAATCTTAGGTAATGCATGGATAAATCTACCATGAAAAATAGGATAGTTTCATCTTCTCTCTTCTTAATGCGAGAGATATCCACCATAAAAAATTCCTTATCTTGCATCCATTGTATGTACTCAACATTCATAATCAATCATGATCCTTTTGCAAATGGAGTTGCTAGGGGAGACTCAGGTGGTCTACCCTTGTGTTCTGAAATAGAAATTTAGGTTTATTAAGGCCTCGAAATGTACCTTTTGCAGGGTTAACTTGTGGAGATTGTTGCCGTCGAGATGCACACCTGGGGGGAGCGCAACAAAAATCTTTCGAAGCTGCTTGGTGTGGCCTTGGAGGCAAGCAAAGAGTCAGGTGCTGTCACCTGATCCCGACTCCTCCGTTTAGGAAAACTCCTAACGAAGCCAAGGGGGGTAGACCCTAAAAGAGAGTTTTCTAAGGCTCTTTAAAGTTTGTGATTTAAGTGATTGGAAAGAGTGTTGTTTTTAGGTGTTGTTTTTGAAATGATGAAAAGATTTAAACCAATTATTGTTCACAATTATACATCCACATCATAAAATTGAAAGACAACAACAGTTTTTGCCAATTTAAATTAAAATATTATCTACAACATGATATGATAAACAACAATAACTTAAGATAGATAGAAAGCAAAGATTTTGAAAATATTGTTGCTGCTCAATAGACCAGTGCTAATGGAGTCATTGTCCGTTAAATGTTGCTGAGGGATTGTTGTGCGAATGCCTCTTGGTTTATTTTATTGCAAATTTTAAAAGATGAGGTGATTTATAGTGGGATAGGGGGATTTCCGATATACCTTGCGGTACAGGAAATGTGTCCGGAATATGATCTAGGTGGCTCCGTACAAGGATGTGTGGGCTGGGATGGAGTCTCGAGAGTGGTGTTCAACATTACACCAACAAGGATGTAGTCTAACTGTGCTCTGAGGTCACCTCCCAGTGGTTCCCACTCCTTAGTCAGAATTTCCCCACTTTCGATCACAACGTTGCAACGTCGGATTTTCGTTGGTTAAGGGGACTTAATTTTATTAAAATTGAAGTTTTTAGCTTAATGTGAAAATTTTTATGAATGTGACACTTCCGCTTTTGATATCCCAAAGCTCAGACTAGCCTGCGATGGGTAGAGCATACACGGAGTGGGAAAATTGTTCGTTTCAATTGACTCTCCGATAGAGAGCACTCTTGATTCGATTTAGAACGAGATTCAAGAGATTCTTAAGTTAGAAATAGAATCTCCGACAGAGAGCACTCTTGATCCGCCTTAGGGCGAGATTCAAGAAATTTTAGGGAGCTTTTTAAGGCTCACAGAAATTGTAGAAAATGTAAAATGAAAACTTGAAATAATCTAAAAAAACTACCCAAGAATCTCTTTTAGGTCTAGGATCGTACTCGGGAGAGCAAGGGGGTTAACAAAAAACAAAAACAAAGTAAACTCTCCGACAAAGAGCACTCTTGATCCGCAAATGACGAGATTCAAGAGATTTTTATGATTTTAATAGCTTTAATGAAAAACAAGAAATAAAAACTTGAAACTAATTACACTTGCGAAAATGAAACTTTTTGCAATTTTAAAACTTTTGAACTTCAAGCAAAAAATGAAACTAATCTAGCATGCTACTTTATCTAACTATGCAAACATAATAAGCAAAAGGGATAGATACAGGTTTCCCCCAAATGGGGAAAGAGGGGTGTGGGAGCTGTAATTGCACTTGCTTTTTTATTAAATTATTACAATATAGCTCTATGAGAGAGATGCTTTTGATTCCTTGAAATGGGATTCAAGAGGACTTATAGAAAGCTTTGAAAAAGCTGGAAAATAGAGGAACCTGAAATGAGTCTTTTTTGAAAGCCCAAATCTCCCAAACTCCTTCAAATCCTTCTGGTTTCATGTGACAAAAGGAAAAAACCAGCCAACAGAAAACTTGAATAAAAGTTAGTATGTTAGCTAAAATCACATAAAATTACACTCCCTAGTACTTGCAAAAGATGAGAAATATTTTACTACTTCAAGTACTAAAGTAATATTGTTAGATCTAAGCATGAGATGGTAATTTAAAGGTACTTTAGATCTAGCATATGAAAACACAAAGATTGTATACATTTTTGTAATGAAATCTAAGCTTGTATGAAAGGTAACCAAAGAGTAGATTGAAAGTTTTATGAGAAGGAAGAAAGGCCTCAAGCTCAACCTTGAATGTTGCTAAGATGTGGAAGCTCCTGTGGGACAAGAAACGTTAGATCCAAAATTGTATTGAAGGTTAAAAAAATGCAACCGAGCTCAAGATTGCCTTCAACTTTGGTGATCTATAAAGCTACAAAACCTCAAACAAAAGAGATCAAGTCTAGTGTGATAAATAAACTAAGACTGAAAGAACATTAGTATAAAAGAGTACAACTTGTTACTTTCAAATCTTAGAGAACCTAACACAAGCAAGCAAATTGAAAACTTCAAATGCCTACTCTATGGATTAGAATATAACCTTCTAAGCTAGATGATAGATCTACAAATTGCATAAGGAGAAAAATAGCTAAACTAGTATCACCTCGATTTTAAGCCAAGCATTCATAATCATGAGAGTTCTTGCACCATAGGGATCTCCAAAGTCTCAACTTTATTCAATAATCATACAAAAGTAGCAGAGCATTTACAATTGAGCAGAGGTTCTTTGCATCCTCCAGAATGAGGAGCAAGCCTTGCTTTTATAGAGTTTACATGAAGAGAGGGCGAGTTCTAGAAGGTTCCTAGGGCTTGGAGGGGGGCACATCCATGAAAGGAGGAGTCATCTCCCTTTGATCTAGCACTTGGAAGGTGAGATGTGAGGAGTTGGAAGCCACCTTACAAGAGGGGTGCCCCGCCTTGCTTTGGAAGTAGCTCCAACCAATAAGAATGCCACACCAAGCCAAGAAGTCGCCCACATAAGGAGAGGGCACAAATCCCAAGAGAGAAGAGCTTCTAGTGCTCCGATCTTGATTTGAAAGTGATCTGAGTTGATTGGATTGCACTCCGATGTTGATTGCCATGTCAACTGGGCCTTTATTTGGCTCTTTTTCCTCAAATTTAGAGAAAATGAATTTTCTCCAAACTTTATTATTTTAATTAAATAATTCTCTTTTAATATTCTAGAGAGAATTTTTATTAAAGTGAATAATATTCAATCAAAACTTAGGAAAAGTGGGTTTAGGGGTTTTATGGGTGCTCTGGGTTAGAAAACGAGCATCCCCATGGCAAATTTAACCTCCTAACCACACTTTTATCACTTTTTTGATTTTTTTAATTAAATCATTAAAAAACCCCGTAAAACGGGAAATTTTTTTTTTTTTTTTCGGAAATGTCTGAAAATCCTAGGGGACCTAGTGCATGTCCATATGACTCAATTTAGATGTCTAGCATGTAAAAAATACATAGACACATATACTTTAATAACCTCCCTAGGTTCGACCATCATGGTAAATACTCTAGCTTTGGAGGTATGAGTGAGAAACTCAGGAATTATACACCACTGAAGCGCAACGCATAATTCCTAAGGAAAAAACACTCTAGAGTATCTTCCTAATAGCCAAACCTAAGGTAGGCCAAGTATTTTACAAAATAATCATGCTTAGACCAACTTATCAGTATATTACAATTCTCCCCAGGTGGTATGGACATGCAATTATTACAAAAGGGGCCAAAATGGCCCTAAAATAGTCTTATGAACTTCTGAACATTGATGATGAACACTTGACATGTTCATGAAATTGGCGGCTCACAAGTAGTCCAACTATGGTACAAAATAGTTGGTAACAAAGATATTTGTTGGCTGTCCAATTTGATAAAACTATACAATAGTGGAGTTGCCATGCAAGATAAAAAATTTGAAGAAAATAAAGCAAATCTCACCGATGTCATTTTGATTTCTGAGGATTGATGAATTCTTTGGCAATAACACCAACTTGTTATTACGCAAATTTGCACCAACAGACTTACCTAATAATTTATAGGCTACCTAGCCCTATCACTGCTAGATGCCTCTTCATTTGGACTATGTTGTATGTTTCCATCTAATCAATAACTTTGCACAAAGTCCAAGATGATCAACACATAAAAGACTCCCTCTTGGGATGTTTGCAAATACTCAAGAGCAAGGGTAATTTTCAAACAATAATTTTAAGAGGTTGGGATACAATCCTAGAGATAGATCCAACAATAAATTAATGGAAACAAGTGCAGTGAATGTGCACCTTAAGTGAAAAAAGGTTAAAAGTAAGTGCACCATAAACTATCATAACACTTCAAACAACTTAATCAATGATAACTAGTAGGCACAAAGAGCTAGGAAAAAGCATAATTGTACCAAAACACATATTACCCAAGAGATTGATTGTCTCATAGTGAGTCATAGGTGACAGATTGCCAAGGATTTCGTTGCTTGCAATGGAGGTAGTGTTTTGAGGTCTTGAAGATTGAAGAGTGAGGAGTTGTCCTCTATTACGAAATCAAAGAATCGAGAAACCCTAGATAGGATTACATCACCAAACACATGAGAGCTTAATAGCACACAGTAAAATATTATTATGAGATGATACAACATTACATTTAGGGTCCTCGCTTTTAGAAAGAGTTCGAGAGACCAAAACCCTAACCGACTAAAACCCTAATACATAAACTCCAACATAGGTAATAAAGTCACTTAAGTGACTTTATTACATATGTAGCCTTATATCGTAACACCCCCTCCATAAGGGGTACATTGTTGAAAGATAACAAACTGAAATCAAATACATATCCTTGAATAAAAACACATAAACATAAAGCTAAACATTAGAAAACATCTGTTGGAAGTTTCTTCTTTGAACACAATTCCTGGACCAAGTTGAGCTCCATCAAGCTGCCTCGTAACCCTTAGGAAGGTGTAGCTCTTGATTTGAATTCCCGAGTTCTCGGATTTCGCTTCCCAAAACTCCCGAAACATGGATCTCTCGAACTCAATTACTGGAAAACAATCCACCTGCATGTCGGGTAACCTCACTAGTAGACTGCAAACCACATGCATGTCTCAACCAATGAGGGATCTTTCCCTAGATCCACAACCATTGAACTAATTGGGAAACCATCCATAATGAGCTGTTAATTGATCCCTTCCATGTATTCAAAGCACTAGCTTCTTAAAATGCATAGAAATCTAGTTTTTTTAGGAAGGAAAACACCACGGGTAGTATTTGGTGGTTCTTCTTTGATAAACCTGATAGCTTGGGCTGTGTGACCTATCTTTGACCTCAAGATTCCTTTGCCATTAAAAAATCTTGGACAATAATCAAACACATTGGGAAAGACATTTTCTTCCTTAGAATCTGAACAAGGCTCCATTATTTCCCATGGTATCTTCATGGCTTTAACAGATCTGAACACTATGAATTTTCGTTGCTTAATAAAATAACTCACATTGGAAATAAATTTTTCAAAACTTACCAGTGCATAACTGATCATATGGACTATACGGATCTTAATTTTGTGTGATGGATGCACATATTTGATTTTTTATTCTACTATATGGAATCGATTTTTGAAAGAAATCGTTGTTTCAGAAATCGTTGCATGGCAGTTGTTACCGCTCAAACTAGCAGCCCTTGCAAATCAAGGCAATGTAGACCTAGTGCTAGTGATGGTAAGCTTGGGAGAAAATTAAACCCAATGTCACCATAGTCTAACCTCTCAACACTTTAGGTAATTTTGAAACCTATGGGGGGACCCTAATTAGTAAAATATACCTATGGCTGTAACCACCAACAAGCTACAAATACCTTCCACAAAACCTTAATAGCTATGATTAGTGCCTTATTAGACTCAAACAATAATCAAATCTAGACACAAGAATCATATACAAATGAAGTTATTCACTTTATCACAAATTCTAGTTAAAATCAAGTCTCTCAAGGCAATTTCACATCTTCCAAGGCAATGTCCTACTTCCCAGGGAAGGCACCCAAGTGCACCCTCAAGGGAAAGAGGACAATTGGACGAGGGTGAACTTGGAGGCTGGATGAGAAACACTAAGCACCCTCCAATTACGAGGGTCACATGGATCCCAATGCACTTCCTCAGAAGAGGATGCCCTCTAGGGCTTGTGGTTAAAAAAATAGGATGAATTTTTAGGGTGGATAAAAAAAGGAATTCATGGCTATTTTTGGATTTTTTGAATTTATTTAGATTTTTAGGGTTTTTTCTAGTTGTAAAATATTTCTATGCATAAAATAAAATAATACATGTTAAATTTGATAAAGAAGAAGAGAGTTGAAGGATAGGGTATTAGATTCTTGTCTCAAACACTAGGGCTATGGAGAGATCAAGGCTAACATCCCTCCTCTTAAGATGGTTTCCAATACTTGCAACTAGGGCAAAGTTAGCAACCTGTAGAGTTAGGTAGAAAAACCCTAATTAGGGCAAATAGAGAATTCCAAGGCCCAATAGAACAATGGAGAGCTCCTTGGTAGGAAGGTCTCCTCAAGCAAGTAGACAAAATGCTAGCAAAAAAACCCTACCTTAGTCCAAAGCACTTCAAGAATGATGTTAAACTAGGGTTAGGAGATAAACTTACCAACATTAATCAAGAATGAGCAAGGAGATGCACCTTAGGACACCCTTGAGCACAAGTTGTCACAACTATTCTTAGCATCCACTTAGTATGTGACTATCAAACCCTAGAAATCCTTCCATTCATCCTTCATGCAAGAGAAAAAGACATCCAAAGAGAAGTGCGCCTAGCTTCAAATGGTCCAATAAAATAGTAGGAAAAGAAAAGAATGCATAATTTGAACCCTTGTCCATGCTTTACAAATGAGGTGAAGATGTCTTATTTATATGAGACGACCCTCAAACCTTTGCAAATTTGAGCCTACAAGTTAATGACAAAATATAAAATTTTAGGTTAGTGCAACCACAAACTTGGGGACTAAACCATACAATGACATAAAATAAGAATAAAAATGTGCAATTAGGCTCCACCAAGTGCAAAGTGATCCAAAATGAGGATATCATGCCCCAATTAATCCCAGTCGATGCTTGTTCCTCAACGCTCTCCTTTTTTAACAATGTAGGCTTCTTCTTTAAGGAATGATATCATGGGTTTTGGAAACTAGGAGGAGGGGTTTTCTATCAAAATAGTAGGTCCAAGTGGGCAAATGAGGTGTGCTAAACTGGGTATGACAACCCTTAAACGCGCAATCACCTCTACAAAGATAAATATGAGTGTGGCCATGTTTCCTGATAGACCCATCCCAAGAAGTACTGGACACCAACCCAGGGCCCAAATGACCAACAAGATGTGGTACTTCCACCCATCAAGAGGCAGTCAACAATGCCACTAAGCCAACACTTCTTGGAATGAAAACAGGAGGACCTGCCATGACCTGATTAGGGGTATTTAGCCCCAAAATCAACACTCTACATAATACAGCCCCAAAAACTTGGCCTTTACAAAAGAAAAAAAAACCTTCACTCTGGCACATCTGCAAGGAATGCTTTAGACACTCTGAGGCGTAACAACAGTCATACCACCGTACGGATCGTGTGTAGTGGCCAAAAAGTACGATGCTCAAAATTTATGATGGCTCCTCTTTTCTTTAAAATAATCATTTACTTAAAAAACGACGGCTAGTGTTGACTAGACATACTAGGCATGAAATCAATGGCAAGCTTGACTTTCATCTTTACGACTGCATGATTGGCGTCGACTTGGAAAAATGATGACTAACTTTCAGTGATAGAAGATAGCGACTTTAATCAATGTGCTTCAGTGAGAGGATGGCAGTTCCTTCATATATGGTAGCTCCTTCAATGCACTTTAATGAGATTCCTCTCATTGGATCCTTTTAACTCATGACCACTGTACAAGGATGAACTATTGATTTGATGCTCAATACATAAAATCGATTCATAAGTTGTGGCAACAACTAGTATGCAGAATCGTGGTTTCTTTTTCGACTCAATTGGATAACGAACATGGATGGTGGCTTCCAATTATGTAGTGGCTCTCTTAATTGGATAATGGCATGTGTTGTAGCGACTTGCCCCCATTTTTTTAAACAATCCAATAGATGCAAAAGACGATGGCTTCTATCCTTTTAAATTGTGTCTGGCAGAGTGGTGTTTGGTGTTTTGGACAAATTATTTCACGACTCCTCTTAGTGATGGCAGTCTTTACGTCTGCTCTCAACTTTGCTATCTGGTGGTTCCCTTCTCTCTACATGACCCCTTTTATCAAAACCCTACTAATCATGATCATATTTTTTCAGTACTTCGTGGTGGCTTTAACCTATTGAGGTGGCTTGAATGCTAAACAATCAAAGACAACTAAAAAATTCCGAACTCATTAACTAATCATGTTTTTTTTATTCCCCAGATCATCTTGCAATGCAAGAAGAGCTTACTTAGCAGATTTGTCCAAGGCATTCTCTTGCTTGATACCATATTACGAAACCAAATAAGTGAGAAACCGTAGATAGGATTACGTCAGCGAACGCATGAGAGCTCAATAACACACAATACAATATTATTATGAGATGGTACAACATTACATAGAGGGTCCTCGCTCTTATAAAGAGTTTGAGAGACCAAAACCCTAATTGACTAAAACCCTAATACGTAAACCCGAACATTTAACCTAAGTCACTTAAGTGACTTTATTACATATGTAGCCTTATCTTAACATCCTTTGCTACAAGCTATCTAGAGAAAATAATATCCAACCCTTCCTCTCCTTCTCAAATATGTATATATAGAACCTCAATTTGTCCTTGTTGCTTGAGAAAGAGGAAAGAAAGCTCATTAAGGAAAAAGCTCAACATGCACACTAAGCATGATTTCCTTTTCTGCTTTTCGAATGGTTTTTCCCTTGGCATTTGACTTTTCTGCTGTTTTAGGATTCTTATTCTGCTTTCCTTTTAACAAAAGAAACTTTATACCTTTAACCTTTTCTTTGCATGCAAGGATAATATTCTAAAGGTAAAATTAAGCTTTTAGTCTTTTAACAAACCATGAAAAATACCAAATACACCTAAGAGGAAAAACTAGGTTTTAGAGTGGTCAAATTTAGCATATGGATTTGAGGTTTGGAAAGTCAAGCTTGGTAAGAACAGCCACTAAACCTAGCAATTCGAATTAGGATTTTGGCATAAGGCAATTTTATAACCTTGTACAAATGGAAACCTTTCAACAAGCTGCCACGTGTCACAATGGGATAACTATCCACCCATTCAAGATTGCTCTTGACAATTATTGAGACCTTGAACCACCGTCACTGCTTACTTAGAACCATGACATCTAACCTATACCTGTGATACATAGAAATTGCTAATTATAGGCATGCCAAAAAATCTAGGCTTTCCTGAAAAAACGAAAACAAAAAAACAGGAAAGACTGATCTTGAATAAAAGAGCATCAAGATAACTTCTTGCAAAAAAGCAAAAAAGAGAAAAAAAGGTAAAAAGGAAAAAATTGTCTTATTGGACTTGCTTTTTTACAAGAAGCATGAATGTATGAGTATCAATGTCATGTGGCACCCCTTGATCTCAGGTTTTTGAAAAAAGCAACTGCTAAAAATAACAGTCTCGGATTTTGCTGGTTCTGGAAAGAACTCTGATCAATATGTATGTCTGGATCAATATACAATGTAACCAACCTGATGAAATCTTGCTGGATCTTAACCCTCCAGTAGTGCAAGCACAACTGGGGGTTAATAGGACTTCGACATACTGCATGCTTGTTTCTTTGCCTATAATCTTGGCCCTGTTGTGTTCCTTTGGCATGCTTGTGGATTTAGTTGTTGCAAGGATGCTCTAACGCCTCTAAGTGCATTCTCTTTGGGTTTCATATATCCTTTTAAGGGGACGATTGAGCTTATTACGACCTACACTTATTCGGGGGTCCAGTTTATTGGTCCAAATTTCAACTTGAAAAAGAACTCACACATCTTGTATGACTATTCTGGAAGAAAGAAAACATGACCTCTACCAAAGGAACCAATAAGTAAGAAGCCCTCCAGTTTGTAACTTCCTAGATTATAATGTAAATGGTTGTGAAGCAATATTCCAAACATGACTAAGGTCAGTAGAACATTATTTTCAATTGTGTAATACTAAAGAAGATAATAAATTTCCTATAACAGCCTTACATTTCAAAGAAATATCTAAAGAATACAGGAATATTGTAGAAACAACAATAGATGCAAAAACTTGTAATCCTTTCAAAACTACCGCAATAGCGAAAATATAACTGGAAATTGACAAAGCATGAGTATTCCATCCAAAAGAAAATCACTACACAAATTGGAGCTGTTAGAGAATATGTACAAAATGGAATTCATCTAGCTGCAAGAATGTTCAATGTTTATGACCACCAAGTTTTTGGAATTGCATTTTTATTCTAGCGGTTGTGCCTATATTCTTCTTTTCTTTTAAAGGCAATTGTTGGCTTTTACAGATGTGCTACTATATGGAGAATGTATTAATTTTTAATGGAGTGATAGAATACGTTACCATAAACATGTTTTATACATCGAGTGATAAGTTATTTTACTTCCTTGTCAACTAAATTGTATTGAATGTTGGGTCATTCACATTCATTGTAAACCTCTAACATTAGGATTCCTAAGAACACTTTTATTAAGTGTTTCCACTCTAATAAAAATGAAGATCTATAGAATATAATAGATTAAAATTATATGTCAAGTTAGAGTCTCGTGTGCCTACTCCCAGAATAGATGGAGAGTAATGCCTTCTATATAAACTGTTGTATTTTTCTACTTAACTACCCTTCATGAAATTTTGTTACAAATTATTCTATCTTATGTTTACATCTTTCTTTAGTTAGAAACCTCTAACATTAGGATTCCTAAGAACACTTTTATTAAGTGTTTCCACTCTAATAAAAATGAAGATCTATAGAATATAATAGATTAAAATTATATGTCAAGTTAGAGTCTCGTCTGCCTACTCCCAGAATAGATGGAGAGTAATGCCTTCTATATAAACTGATGTATTTTTCTACTTAACTACCCTTCATGAAATTTTGTTACAAATTATTCTATCTTATGTTTACATCTTTCTTTAGTTAGAAAAATTGTTATGGACCTATTATCACCAATCTTGTAGTTGCCCCTAATGGTGGATCCGTAAGGATGGTAGAGGGGTCAAGCAACCAAAGTGGTGAACCAAGAGAGCCTCGATCTCCAAGGGACTGGTTGTCACGCCAATCGAGGCACTCTTCACTTGAGTTATCAAAGCCAAGATAACAAGGGGGAGACCCTGATCTGCTCCCGATAAGAGAGATCTAACCCAATCACCAGATCAAGCTATTCAATTAGGGTACGTAAGGTGACAGGTATGGAACCTTAGATTTAACGATTCAAGACCACTGTGGAGGCTTAGGAAAGATATGAGATTATAATGATTAGTTATACACAGTGACTTGACAATTAGATATGATTCCAGGATTTAGGTGCTAGTTTAAAATGATCAAATTCAACTGCTTTGGGAAACGTGACCCTTAAAATAGGGAAAGTACCCCAAAGAGTGGATATGAGGTTTAGGGCTTTCTAGCATAGCTTGACAAGTGGATATGACAATATCAAGGGACACAAGCTTAGCAAACAGGATCAAACAATAGGTAAACAATCACTCTCAGGAAAGTCGTGAGGGTTTAAGGAGGCTAGTGCCTTGGGAATTGGGCCTATGGAGTCCTCCAATGATGACATTTTGGAGAACCCACCTAGATAATTGCAATAGCCTAAAAACCCAGAAATGGTTATGCTGTTAACCAAGTCGTTTGAGCTGTGGAATTTTCCGAAGGATTTAAGTGAGGGTTTTGACAGTAAATGAATATACCCAATGGATTGGAACCCCAAAATAAATAACAAACTTGTAGATCTTACCTGGAAAACCTTGTAGATACCTTGATGATGATGATCTATGCCTTCCCGATCAATTTGAGGAGATTTGAGTGAGTATCCAATGCAAATCGATTTGCCCAAGGAAGCCAATGCGCTTTCTCTCCTGCACAACAAACGTCAACCATATCAGATTTGATGCATCAAGAGAAATAGACTAATGTAACAGAAGAAATAACAAGATGAAATCATAGATCACAAAGATGCTAATGAAAACCCCTTGATACAAGTGAAGCCAAGAAAACGAGTTGAGGAAGCCCTGCAAAAACGTCCAAGTGAAGTCGCCCTCCTGTAGACAAGACAATATTTCCATGAAAAATATAGATCTCACCACAAACTCTCAAATGCTAGGATGCAATAGACTTTCCAATCACCATCTGAGAATATCGATGCAAAGGAGATTCAATAATATCTGCAAATAGTTTTTATTATCAAGATTCCAAGAGCCAAAGGTATTTTTACAATGAGAAGCTCTCTCCTTTAAATAGGAAGAAGAGATACCAAAACCCTAACCACCTTTTTGAATGGATGGCTAAGATTAAAAGATATAAAATTTCTAATCAATGGTTGAGATGAGCTCAACATAAAGTACATGGATCAACATAATACATGGACAAAGTCACTCTAGGAGGATGTCCCATTCAATATGACTAGATAAACATGATAAACCGCTCATGGTGGGTCTAGGGGGCAATATCTAACCTCCCTAGTGTGTCCCCATGGCACAATCATAACATATGACTCAACCAAGCACCAAATCGTGCTCCTCTGGGAAAGTCGTGAGCCTCCAAAGGCTCCAGAAAACCTCAAAATGTGCCGGAGAAATGTGAGTGGGCCCCACTGAGTCACTGACAGATACAACTGCTCTGGAGGGTGGGGGGGACATCAAACACATCATCAAAATAATTCTCATGCCAATTCCTTGCCTCAATAGCTCATATCGATTTCCTAAGTAGCCATTTTTATGCCTCTGTAAATCCTCTGGAAAGTATAAAAATACCTGTAACTCTCTGTTGGTTCACCCGGGGCCAAATTTGATTACACCATAATGTTCGGGAGTATGGCATAATAGTAAAAACAAGTGGTTGGACCCCATACTCCCTTTGTAGCGCCCTAGGTGAACCAAGAAGATCATCAAACTGCTCTGACATGCCATTTTTAATGGCAAATATGCACCAGAATGATAAACTAAGGAACATACTCACTGTAACTGCCCAGAAATGAAAACCAACTGTCTCAATGGACTCAGAGAGCCCAAATCTACTAGAGGTGTGTACTCATACACCATATGGATCTCTGCATGATCATATAATATCTCAAATATGCCCGAACAAATAAAAATAATAATAATCTGTAAATGATCAAATATAATAAAATGCCAGATCATCATCATAAACCTGTAACCAATCCATGGAACCACCTGGTGACCTGTAATAGACCATATATCATCCATTTGCATCATCCAAGGTCTATCCACCTCATGTCCTGTAGTTGACCTTGGTCAAACTAGGTTTGACCAAGTCAATATGACCCAGGCTAAAATCAAGCTGTTGCAAGTGTTAAAAGGTTAGGACATGCTTTACAAATCATTCAAGTATCAATATAACATATAGTAATCAATTCTCTGGCGATCTACAACGAAATATTAAATGTTTTCAATATTATTATTATGACTTAGACTAGACTTTCAAGACTATACTCACTTTATAGCTGTGATCAATTTGCTAGTGATGGGTGAAGGCTAAAACTTATAAGGCTAGGCTAAAGGATGACCACTGACTTGACACTATGACATTTTGGAAATGGAAAAGGGGATACACACTCTAGCATATGTTGGACAAGCCCTAACACAGGGGAGGGTAGCGTCTCACAAATGGGTAAGCTGTTTTAGAAGTGCTTATTCAACCTTGACATATGCCTACAACTCACATCCAAGTTGATACAGCTTCATGAGGACCTTTTCTAGAGCCGCCATGACTAGGTGTCCGACAAACTATAACTCAAGACTCTAGGGGACACTTAGAATTAGCCGTCCCTTACTCCATCTCACATGATAACTCACAAGCTAGTGAGGAATAAATCAATACAAGTGAAACCAACAATCATTAGATATAGCATTTGTTTAACCATTGCTTTTTAGGTCTTTAATACATTTCCATAGCCTTGATCCGTGTTTGTTAAGAAACACATTTTTGGATTTACATTTCATTTCACATGCCTTTCATTCACGTGTGTTAAGAAACACATTCTAGAATGGGCTTCATTTAAGATATACATTTCATTTCCATACACATTGTAATGATGGTAGCACTATCTATTTCAGGTTTAGCCAACACAACTTAGGCAACTCAGAGCCGAGACACAATACAACAGGGAAGCTTATCCAACAAAGAGGCTAAAGTGGGGGAAGGTCCTCCATGCCACTAGTCAAGTAGTAAATCAGGGTAGCAACAATAACTGGAAGGTAATGGATGGGTGGAGAAAGTGAATAATGGGACCAACGCTAGCAAGCAAAAAGATGGTGGGAATGATCACCTCTATTCACCCTACGGAGGGTAAAACCAATGAGTATAACCAGGAACTTCTAAGTTTAAGCAAGGACACAAATATATAAATAATACAACCAGGTCCAAATATCTATATGATCGTTAGATCATGACACTAAGTGTTAAGACATGCCACAAGAATGAATTTAAAAGCAATAATAACCATAACACAAGATAATACCTGTTGGGTCATATACCTGTGCATAAACAATCTGAACCATCATCTGTCCACTGAGACCCTGCTGCTGCAACTCTGGTCAATACATACTGCTCTGTAAATGGCTAAATGGCTACATCGGTCATCAAACTTGAGTTTCCTGAGACTCAGTCGGCATAGGAATATACTGCTGTCCATAATCATAATAGTGATCCAAGATAGATGCTCATCTCTAGCATCTCAATGTAAAGGACTGGCTGAAAAATGTACTGGAATCTGACAATAAAGATATGATAGCCCAGCTACTATATATGTGATAACAGGACCATTGCAGAAATTTAAGAACTCCTTTCTACTATGTTGATGAACATTTTCCCAAGAAATAATCTTGCATTGTGAAATTTGTAAGTGCAAAGGTTGAGGTAGACATTTATCATACGACAAAGCCTGTTCAGATCCTTTTACTTTTCATTTTATTCTATTTTATTCGGTTGGCATTGCTCCCATTGCACTTGTCATATTGGCTCAAGGTCATGTGTACTTGATAACAAAGAACTGGGGGATCAAGAATCTGTGGATGTAGATAGAATCACAGATCCTGGTTCTTTATCATTGTGATCCTGGTTCTTTATCATTGTGTTACTTCTAGAAAGCTCTAAATGAGTAATAAGAAAGCTCTAAAGTGAGTAATAAGATATAGATTCTCTGTTGTGTCCTTTGCTCGTGATAAGACATTTCAATTCAATTCCAATTTGGTGTGGTATTCTGTGGATTCAGGAGCCAGATGCGGCATTAGGTAATGGAGGTTTGGGTAGGCTTGCATCTTGCTTTCTTGATTCTATGGCAACCTTGAACCTACCAGCATGGGGTTATGGATTGCGCTACAGATATGGTTTATTTAAGCAGCGTATCACAAAGGAGGGTCAACAAGAATCAGCAGAAGATTGGCTTGAGGTTTGATTTTTGCTTGTGATTGTCAAGTACAAACTTTTCAGAAGGCTAATTCATGTGGGTAGAAATTTCTCATATTTCTTTCTTTGTTGGTTTGATGTGAAACAGAAATTCAGTCCATGGGAGATTGTTAGATACGATGTCATCTATCCTGTCAGATTCTATGGAAGGGTGGAGATTTCTTCCAGTGGCCCGTAAGTTTTCCTTGCATCATTTTTTTGTTTATAGCAAGTTCTACAAAAAGGCTGTGAAACTGACAAATTAGAATAAAATAGTTAAATCAGTTATGTGTATTAAATTCAACACTCTCTTCAATAACATATTCACACTATTTAATTCAATTTTTTTAAAAAGTGAATCTTTTCTTCCTTTAACATTCTTTTAATGCCATAACTTAAACAATGATATGATAGAGTCAATGCACTTTGGTCATGAAAACCCCAAGCGGAGTGCTTGTTAATTTAAAACAAAACAAAAAATAAGGCTTCTCATAGACTCATTGTATTCAGTTTAAAATTGCCGAGCAACTGTTCGACATTTTGCTACTGAAATGTCTCATGATATTATGTTGAATTGCAGCCTATCTATTTGCATCTTAAATCTGCACGGAATTCTTCTGCTGTACTTCCTTGAACGTGGCTTGATTTGGCCCCAAATCTTTCATCACTATTATTTGGATCTCCTCAATCCTCCTACAGGATATGTGCTCAGCTAAAAAATGACCAAGAAACAGGAGGGTGCATCTCCCAAGAAACAATGTTTTCTTGGGTGTTTTTCTACGTAAGCCTTGTTTTTAACACTCCAACCATAGCTTTTTTCCTTCCTAAATTCAGAAAAAATATATAAATCAAAGATACCCAAACCCTAAAGAAATTAAAGGGGGTGTGTGGGTGGGATCATTCTTTACTTGCAAAATATCCGTTTTGAGCAATGTTAGAAGATTTCCCTTGAGACTTTACGGGTTTGAGTCTATACTTGGACTTGAAGGGCATAAGGATGCACTTAGTCTTGGAGGGTTTGGGGTCGCATGTGTGTCATAGAGCCAGGAGTAGCGTTAATGGAGGTGGATATTGACTCAAATCACTAGTTGGAGGGTTCTCTTGCAAACTAGGGAGTGTTGTTTAGATTTGGACTTGTATTTTCACATATTCTCTTCTTGTTGGTTATCTTTACATTTTCTTAATTCTGTCCTCTTGAATCATGGACATTACAGTGGAAATCTCAAGTGTCCTTTCTACAATTTCATGAAATAAATTTCTCCACAATCCCCAAAACAAACTCCATCAAATGATTTCATGGAAACCAAAAGGACATTTGAAGCTAGATTGTTGGAAGCTTTGAAGTGCACTCATTCATAAAATGTGGACAGGTGGATTCACTGAAGCAAGGGTTTGGTTTTGCACTTGTTGCAGCCTTTAAAAATATGGTGTGGTGGATTGAGTGGTGTGGCATTTATGTGGCGTTGGAAAGAGATGACATGGAAATCTTTGTAACAAAATTCCTAAATCAAAATGGCCAACACTGACAAAAAATTTCAATGAACATGCAAAATAGGATACTTGTCCCACCAAGGCTCAAATAGGCCCTACTGTCACAACATGCGTCATCCCACTAGATTTGGTGGAGGTCCCTATCCTAATACTATTCCCTATCCTAATACTATTCCTCAATGCCCACTGGAGTGCCTATGAGATCAAGATGTATAGGGTAATAATAACATTGATGCATCAATTAGGCTTTTCTTTCTTTGTAAATGGCAGAGCATTCAATCTGTTTACATCTTATTGGAAGAAGAAGGTTAGCAAGTTAATAAACCTTGCCCTAAAGGATGTACACCCCCATGTTCGAGAAAACAAAGACCATTGTGTTGACCAATGGGAAGGAATGCAACAGGGAAGATTGCATGGTATTAGAGTTAGTTCAAGGGACTTTGGGGTCTCAATTATGTTAGATTATCAGACAAATATTTATCATTGACTCCTTGTTGATATATTGGTTTTGAGCTCAATGGGGTGATGTTTTTGAAATGCCATGACACTAATGGGAAGTTGAATGATGATGTATATTCAATGGGTCTCTTCAAAGTGACATTTGGGAAGGTGTGGAGGGAATTTTTAATGCAAATTGAAAGAGATATTGCTGCCAACAGCATCCTTTCAGGAGGATAACTGAGGATAAGACCAAATAGATTTTGGACTCCTTGTTGTTTATTATGACAGCTTCTCACTGAAAGGTATTAACAATATTGCATGGGTTGGGAATACTACATATGAAGCAAATCTGTTTGATAGATTTATATTCATAATTTTGCATCCATGGCAATTTACAGCTTCTTTAGTGTGTGGAGACCAAATTTACATCCACTTTTATTATGTTGCAGTGTCTCCTAAATGTAAATCATCACTTAAGGATATGGTGATTTCCGTTGAGTGGTATAGGTGATTTCATGTAAATCTATCTAGGGGGACAGCGCCTTGCCAATAGAAACGAAGACTGAAGCATTGGTGAAAAGAGTATTTACCATGCCCACACACTAAGGGCCAAAACCCAAACAACTTCGGCTCTCGGAAATGAAAGACCAATCAGCCCGATCGTATGCCTTATCAATGTTTATCTTCAATACAAGGTATTGTTGACCTATCTCCGTGGCCCACTCAGCCTTCCAGGTAGAAATCACAATAGCTAGAATGAACCTCTTGAGCACAAACCCAGTTTGCTCTTGCTGGACCACATATCTTGCAACTGACTAAATCCTCAAAGCCAATTCCTTGGTCATGATTTTGTAATCAATAGTAAGCAAAGTGATAGACCACCACCCACCAATAGAGTCTCTTGCTACATTCTTGGGAATGAACTTGATCAACTCCTAACTGAGGAATTTGGAATGCAGCCAAAAGAGAAAACCTTTGAGGCTAAACAACAAAATTACCCCTAATGGTGTCTCACATGGCCTTATAGAACTCACACAGAAAAACATTCAACCAAGGGGATTTGTCATTTTGCATGGAACTCGAGACAATCTATAAGTTTATAACTCATCTCTTGAAAAGTCCTGATCCAACATGTCCCTGTCACCATTGAAAAATTTGTGGGGGACAACCCTACAAAAATTAGTTTGAGCAGCAAGCACCCAATTCATCAGAGCACAAGGGAAAAATTGGCTAAAATTGAGAAACTAAACATACCTAGAACCTTGTCAGGGCTCTTGGCAAGAAAACCATTAGGCCAATGGAGACCAAGCACCCTATCTGTTTCTAACTTCCTTTTAAGGCAGTCAAAATAGAACTTGGACCCCTAGTTCCCTACTTGAATCCACTAGAGCTGTGAATGGACCCTAGCACCTTGAGCAATATACTCATCACCACGTCTGTCATTTCCAACTTCAAGGACTCCTTTGAAGAGAAACATTGTGAATGTCCTCTTCGAGAAATATGTGATCCTCCTCTAGTTTTTGTTTGGCCACCAGAAATTCCCTCCTCCTACAAGCATCATCCTACCCCAACCTCTCATGCATTTCACAGTTTGACCTCCCACCAAAGGATCCACCCCTGAGAGGCCAACATTCAAGGTGAAAGGTTCCAAACCTACTGAACGTGGGCTCGGAAGTCTGTCGAATTTAACTGGGACACATTCCTCTTGAACAATGGAGAAGGCGGTGTGTCTAAAGAGACACCTAAAGAGAGACTACATGCTGAATTAGAAGATGGTACAAACTAGTGATGACATCCATCAAAACATCCATAGGGCAAATCTTACCCAAGAAAGCTATCTCCTCCTAAGGGCCATAGAAACAAGCTAGACAGGCCTGAACTTTGTCCTGTCCCTGTCTATAGTTGGTCTAGGTGAATCAACCACCATAATCTAATCCCTTCTGTTTCCAATTGGGGTAAAAAATCTACAATGAATATAACACCTGATCATGAATCAAGAGAGTAACCCACACACACTTGTCCTTTGGATTAGAACCAGAGGCAATCCCAAAGCATTGTAAAGATGAGGGAAGGGAAACCACTCCCTTAACAATGTTCAGAAGCCCAAAAAGGTCCATTCCAAAAATAATTCATCCAGTTCCAAAGCTCAAAACTAGTTGACTTGACCTCCTGTAAGAAGATCATATCCACTCAGAAACGCTGCAAAACACCTCTAACACACTACTTGTGTCTGGGAATTGTCATCCCTCTCACATTCCATTATAGTAGGGAGAGATTCATTCCAATGGAAGTTGAAGACCTAAGCTTCTATAATGGTTGACCATCTCAAAGCTCTCAATTGCAAGCATTCAACAATCTATTGACTGGACCACTGCATCCCTATAGGACTTCGTTTGTTGCTGCAGGCTCATATTACTGGGTGACTTATCTACATTTACAGGGGAGGAGATCCCCTTTAGCTTGTTGGACTTGACCTGCCACCCCTGCTTAACCTCCATGGTGTTGGCAGCAGGACAAAGATAGTCACCCTTGCCCTTAGGGCCTCTTGTTTGAGAAATATAAGGTTGCCCTCCCATCAAAGAAGATATGTGGGCTGAAGGCAGAGCCCCTTGACCACTAGGTCTTTGGACATTGGACCCACCCAACACCGAGCCACCTGAACTTATACCTATATTTGCACTTGCACTTGAACCCATGCCACTAGAACCAAACCCACTAACTCCTTTGCTAGACCCTATAGTAGTAGACCTACTTGTACCTGAACTACAACTGCTACCCAAACTCAATCCCTTGGCATCTGTCCTAGAGGAGCCACTACCACCCACATAGGGCTCTAAAGCCACAAAGGCGCCCCCTGTCCCCAAACCTAGAGCAAAAGAGGTTGCACCACCATCATTGCCCTCCCTCAGCTTGGGCTGATGAAGAGGGAAATGACTAATCAAATGATCCCATGCTTGACAAGCAAAGTGAGCATTCGGTGGATTAAGGTACTGAACTTTCTGCTGTATAACTCTATCAATAGTGCAAACTGATATAAAGGGAGGAAGCTTCTACGTCAAGTCCACCTCCACACACTCACCCTTGGGGAAGCACAAAGAGAGCTACGCCGGCCATCGAGGATGATAACTTGACCAAACCACGGGGCAAATAGATCAACAAATGGATGCATATCAGCATAATATTTAATTATTTATGACAGGCATTAGTTTAAGAGACGTCTCTAAGAAATACATTTAGGTTATGCAACTGCCTACTAGCCAAATAAAAGAGAATTGATATCAGCGTAATCAATGACTCCACCATTAATAAAATTCTTTTTGTTCATGTCTTCCATTCTATTTGGCATATGATACAGGGCCAATTTGATAAGATTAACAGTCTCACTTTCTGGTTGTAGATGGTCAGCTACAATAAAGTGATTTTGAAGCTTCGTCACAGTTAACGTTCTTGAAAATAAGTGTCATAAGGACTAGCTTTGTATTTTAATGTTGGATGTACAGGCGCAGATGGGTTGGTGGAGAGCAACTTCAAGCATTAGCATATGATGTTCCCATCCCTGGCTATGGGACAAAGAATACTATCAGTCTTCGTCTTTGGGAAGCAAAGGCTTCTGCTCAAGATTTCAACCTTTATGCATTTAATGAAGGGCAATATGAGAATGCTGCACTTCTTCACTCAAAGGCTCAACAGGTACAATATGTAAAAGATTAACCATGTTTTAAATGCTTTGTTCTTGTTGGTCATTTCGTGTACAAGCTGTGGCATAATTTCAGGAATCCCAAGTAAATAGTCGCTAAAATCATAAGCCATACTGTGCATGCTATGGAGGCATTATTATCATTGTGCTTTCAAGTTTTTGTTCATGATGATAGTGCATGTCACAGCATATACCTATATGTGTTTTGTGATGCCTGTCTTACAGAATGTTTATTCCTTCTGATTTAAATGATCTTGCATGAAAGTCAGCATAGAGTTGTTTTGCTTTTGGATTTAGATGCATTGAGTTTGGCAATTTCTTCTCCATTACAGTGCAGAGTTTTGTGAATTATTTTAAGCTGCTGTTATTTTACTTTAAACCATGATTTTCTAGGAATTTTGTTTTTCCATCTGTTTGTTTATATAAATATTAAAGAAACATGTAATAGAGTAAATTCAGAATTAGGAAATTGTCAGGAATTGAGTTTGAATGTTGTAGTTTTGGCCTTATTTCACATTGTTTGATTATGATCTTTCAATTTAGAATTGTTTTCTCGGGTTGATGTTGCATTTTCTAAACACATCCCTGTTGCTTACAGTAAATATCTGTTCCTGTTTCCAAAAATCAGCAGTTCTTAGAAGTAATGTCCTCTTGTAGTTTTCAATTTTTTTTTATATTTAATATTTATCAATTCTTTAGCTCTTGTGACTTTCATTTTCATAGAACATTTTTTTAATTGGCAAACTTTTCTTTTTCACCCATAATTAAAAGATTTTTTCTTTCTTTTCAAAACTATGCCACCTCAATTGATTTATTCTCTTCTATCTACAAAGTTTCTTGTTTGAGAATCTTTCATTTACATTCGTCCAAGATTGGAGAAAGTGTTAATTCTTATCACTCAGAAATACCTTTGAACCAAAGAACCCAAAGGTATCATAAGTACCAGGGAGTAGGTCTGTGTCACTGATTTAACTTCCTCTGACTTCTGAATTGGTGCTTGCCAATTTGAGGGGGTTATCCCTAGATGATTTGAGACTTCAACCTTGATTTCTTGGGGGAAATTGTACCTCAAATCTGCACTTTTCTTCTTCATGTCAGCAGCAATAAACTTCAGATTTATGATTATATATGTTAAAAATAACACAAAATTTGTAAATCTGTGATTATCTTCCCCTGTTTCTACAATAAAAGTTGCATAACAGATAACAGAATTGACCAATAGAACAAAAGAACAGCCTAAAATCAACGTTTTATTGCTCATATAAGATATCCGGTATCCCCCTTATAAATCTGCAACTAAGTTTGAAAATCATCAATGATTTTATGAAATTTCCCCTGAAACCACTTGAAAATCCATTGTTTTTTATGACGGGTGCCTTGTCCTTGGAATGATAGAATGAAATGAAAAGAAAAATTGCAAAGCCAAAGATAACATTTGAATCACACAAGTTCATGAACTTCAAAACTAGAACTTTGAACATGTAAGAGCTATGCATGCTAGATAGGATTCTTACACATGTATTCTCATATTTTTTGCCAAAAGATGTCAAATTTGATCCTCATTACTTAGAGTTGTAGAAAGAACAAAGTTTCAAACAAATAGGATACACGTCAACACATTCAAAGGATCTTGGGGGATAGGAAGAATCACATCAAGACTTTTACAATCTCCTCACACTGTTTGAAGTCAACCATATAGTTAATGTGGGAAATTCAACCACTGCAATAGCATCAAGTGCTACTCAAAAACTCTCTGAAATGAGAGAGAATGAAAGAAAGAAGATCAAGCTCTCATGCTTGCACCCCTTCTTATAGCCAGCAGGAAATCTGAAAATGCTTGTTGGAGTACAAGTCACCCAGGAGAAAGCTTGCTTGGAGTACAAGTCATGTTGGATAAGAGTGTGCTTGGAGCACCTTGGATAAGAGTGTGCTTGGAGCACAAGTCAACTTGGGTAAGAGTGTTCTTGGAGTACAAATCACTCTGGATAAAGCTTGCTTGGAGTACGTCATAGGAACTCTAATTTTGATCTAATTTTGCACTTTCTCAAAATCACTTGAAATCTCTTGGTTTTCTTCTCCATCACTACACAAACCCATCAACGTATAGGATTTTCGAAGAATAGAGATCCTAATTTTGACCTAACTTTGCATTTTCTCTATTCTATCACAAAAATTCAAGCACGTGCACTCCTCTAGGTTCCACAAAGAGTATCCATAAATGTGATAAGTTTCTAAAGTATGAACTTAGTAAAAATAGAAATTTTCCCAAAATAACAAATGTTGGATTTTGTGCAACTTCGGAAGATATTATTTATTGTACTTTATTGTACTTGATTGTACCTCCTAAGGGAGATGAACTTGATGTATTTAATTATGTAAACACATGAAAGAATCAATTTAAACCTTAGGGTGAAAAGAAGCAAAAGAAAAATATTAAAAATTAAATTATAAATTGCCCCCAAGTGAAGTTGGCCTAGTTAGGGAATTTTTCATGTTTGCACTTGTATAAATAGAGGTAAAGTGCACCTCATTATTCACTCACTCAATTAAGTGAAGTTCGCATCACCCAGAGAGGGAAGTTCGCACTTGCTGGAGAAGAAGGCTATTTTGGGGTTTCTACTTTTGGGAAGCATTCCCATCTTTTCTCTTTTATGATTGTACTCTGATCTCGGAATTATCATCTCTATACGAAGGTTGCTGGGTTTTTCTCCCGTTTGGGTTTCCCAGAATAAACTCTTGTGTTATTGTTTTGTGCTTTGTCTTTCTTCTAGTGATCTTGGTTATGCATTTGAATTATTATGCTATGAATGTATGAAATCTAACATGGAGTCAGACCAGTTCTAGAAGAAGTCATTGCCGGAACATTGTTGAAACCCTGCCGGAACTAGGGTTTCATCTTCTGAAGTATTCACCCAACATTTTGGAGAAAGAAAGCCTTGGGAATTTCGTTTTTAGGGAGGCGCATATTTTGGTGAAGACGGAATTCAATTATGAGAATTTTCAGTTTTTGACATAACTCTACAGCTGGAACATAAATTAGGGTTTCAGTTTTGACCTACTTCTCTCCACAGATTTGGATCAGCCCTACCTCAAATCAACTCGCCTTGGCAAGGCGCATCTACTTGTGGAATCAGTTTTCCAAAATTCCAACTTTCATTTTTGACCTACCTTCTACTAGGGTTTCTGAACCAGATCTGCAGTCAAGATGATTGGTATGAAGGTTGAAGATTGTCTGGAAGGAGCTTCCAACTTTATTTCTTGGAAGTCTAGGGTTCTTCTACTACTAGAAGAAAATGACCTATAACAAATTGTAAATGAGAAGGTCCCTGAACCAGAAGCCGAAGAAGACAAACCCTGATGGAGGAAGAATGATGCCAGAGCAAGAAGGATTCTAGTGGACTCAGTAAGAGATCATTTGGTTCCACAAATTTTAGGAAAGAAGACTGCTAGAAAAATGTTCAAGACCATAAAGAATTTGTTTGAACACACTAGCCTCAATGTATCCATGACATTGAGAAACCAACTCTCAAATATGAAGATATCCAAATCAGAATCCATTGCCTCATATTTCATGAGGATCACAGAACTAAGGGACAAGCTTAGTACCAGTGGAGATCCCATTGATGAAAAGGAGCTTGTCATCACTACTCTGAATGGTCTTCCACCATCTTGGGAGTCCTTTATTCAAAGCATAAGTGGTAGATATAAACAACCCAAGTTTGATAAGCTATGGGCAGATTGTACTCAGGAGGAGACTAGGATTGCAACACAACAAAGACTCCATGGCACTCAACCAGAGGAGAATCAAGCATTCATATCCCATGCCAAGAAAGGCAAAGGAAAGGGAGGAAAGTTTTATAAACACAAGCACCAAGATAGGAGATCTAGTCCTTCCCCAGATCGGAAGAAGGAGAAGAAGGACTTATCTCAAGTTCAATGCTATAGGTGTAGGAAATATGGACACTACACCAGTAGCTGTTGAAGTTCAAGTAAAAGGAAGCATGAAGCCTCAACTACTGATGTAGAAGAAGACCATCATCACAAGAAGCCAAGGGGTGATGATCATTTAGATTTCTTCTTCTAGGAGATATGAAGATCCAGATTGCAAGAACAAAAGTCTCCCATGGTTCTCACAAGAAGGCAGTGGGAGCCCACACACAAAAACAATAAGAGATAAGTATTTTGTTTTTTTGCTTACATAGATCTGTTTTGTCTTATATGTTTTCATAACTATTATATGCAGATCTAATGTGTTGAGCAATTGATACAATTTACATTGTTATATTCATTATGCATATGAGCTACACAACACTTCATGAACACATGATGGACCTAGTCTAAATGATATCTCCTTCCTGCATGCTTAGAGTAGTGCACACTCTTGATGGCATGTTCTAGTGGAGATAGCAGACATCTAGATAGTCCCCAGATGTGTTTGGACGACATGTTTATTATTGTTGTGCTAAAGTATTAGCTAAGATGCCTGTGTAAACTATTGTCATTACATTTGATTATGCAATGTCACTGATCATCAGTCGGGATTTGACTTGTAGGGAAAAGACCATGTGATATGGCCTACAAGAGAAGGATGATGAGACTTGTTCCGATGAACAAGTGATGTACACATGAATCCCGTTGATGTCCAGCAGGAAGCTTCCAGGAATACGAATCTCAACCTAGAAGGATGACCTCAGAGGAAGCTTTCACAGATGTAAAACCAGAAGTGGGCCACCTTCGGATATTTGGCTGTCCAGTTGATATACCTGTGCTCAAGAAGAAAAGGACGAAGTTAGAACCTTCCAGCAAGAAATGAACTTTCGTGGGATACACAGAGTCTTCAAAGGCACACAGAATCTAGATCCCAGGATCCTGACAAATTGAAGTCAGCGGGATGTGACCTTTGAAGAAGAGATGTATGTCAGGAAAGGCAGAGGATCAGACAGGGAGATCGATGATGAAGAAATGCTAGAATCAAAGAAGATGAGATCATCTCTCCCTCCAGTTCAAGAGGGAGTTAGCATAAGAGGATGAACCCATCGATTCCATTAATCCCGTTGAGCTAGTTGATGTTCCCAGAGATATTGCAAAATATCAGTAATGGCTGATTGATAGAGTTGCTATCCGCAAGGATAGATGCTTGTCCCGGGGGTAGAAGATCAGTACTGGCTGATTGATAGAGTTCTTATCCGCAAGGATACATGCCTATCTTGGGGGCAGAAGATCAGTATTGGTTGACTGATAGAGTTCCTATCTGCAAGGATAGATGCCTGTCCTGGGGGCAAAAGATTAGTATCGGTTGACTGATAGAGTTCCTATCCATAAGGATAGATGCCTGTCCTAGGGGCAGAAGATTAGTACTGGCTGACTGATAGAGTTCCTATCTGTAGGGATAGATGCCTGTCCTAGGGACAAAAGATCAGTACTTGCTGACTGATAGTGTTCCAGCTGATGATGTTTCTGACAAGGATGTACCAGCAGATAGTGTTCCAGCTGATTATTTTTCTGACAAGGATGTACCAACAGATAGTGTTCCAGCTGATGATGTTGCTGATAAGGATGTTCCAACAGATGATGTTGCTGATGAGGATGTTCCAGCATATGCTGTTCCAGTTGATGATGTTGCTGATCCAACAGAGGATGTTCCAGCTGATGATGTTGCTGATGAGGATGCTCCAGCAGATGATATGCCAGCTGATGATGTTGCTGATCCAATAGATGACCAGGATGCTACTGATGGTGATATTCCAACAGACGATGATGATGCTACTGATGGTGATATTCCAGCAGATGATGATGATGCTGTTGATGATGATATTCCAACAGATGATGATGATGTTGTTGATGATGACATTCCAGCAGATGATGATGATGCTACTCCAACAGATGATACCCCAGACATATGATGATCCAAAATCTTCCTACGACATATAGAGTTTCACAAATTAGTTGTGCAGTTGTTGATGTTACCTGCATAATGCCTTCCTAGTTAAGAGGGATTGTTAAAGAAATGTATCTGCGGAAGATATTCTAATTACATTTGTCTATTGTATTATTGTATTCCTCCTTCGGGAGATGCCATTGATGTATTTGATAATGTAAGAGTCATTGAAAGAGTCAATGTAAACCCTAGGTCTTATGTCAGCCTAGAAGAATCCAGAAAGGATTATTATATTATGTATTTGACATGTCAACCCAGTCAATTAGGAGAAGTCGGCCCAGTTGGGGAAAAGGTCACCCCAACGGAAGAATATAAATAGAGGATGAGTTCCTCATTTATATTCACTCATTCACTCTCACAAGTTCGCATAGGAGAGAGAGAGAAGTTCACACAAGTGGAGGAGTAGCTGATTTTGTCTTGGGGTTTACTTTTGTACTTTGTGATTTCTATATTGAGGAAGATTTTGCCGGGGTTTCCTCCCTTGTGGTTTCCCCGAGAGAAATATTGTGTTCATTGTGTTCTTGTTGTGCTTGTTCTTCTTTCAGTGATAGATTGTTTAATGTTATATGCTAAACAAGTAAAAACTAACATGGGGACTCTCTACAATCAAGACCAAACATTGGGGCAACCAACTAGAGTGATCAAGGTATTAAATCCAACTCACCAAAGGTAAGTTTTGTTGCCAACTCAAATCCGAGACACAAACTAACAGGGATGCTATCCAACATAGAGGCAAAAGTGGGGAGATCCTCCATATCACAGGTTGAGGTGTAAGTTAGGGTAAAAACCAAAAGTGAGAAAGATAACAGATGGATGGGGAAAGTGAAGGCGATGCTTAAGCTAGCAAGCCATAAAGGTAGGAATGATCATGTCCACACTCCTAGGAGGATAAAACCAATGAGTATAAAACGCGAGCTTCTAAATGTGAGTAATAAAACCATTTAGAATATCAATAAGAACCATATTCATTTCATATATATATATACTGCTAGATCATGATTATTAGATACTAAGTCAAGCTATCAAAATGACCAAAAGAGCAAGATAATAAAGCCAATGCACATCATATACCTGCTAGGCCATATACCTGTATCTGCTATCCGGATCAACTGTAATCACTGAGAACACTGCTACTGAAGCTCTAAGCTTTGCGCATTGCATCTGTATGAATAAAAGGTCATCTCGGTCATCAAATCTGAGGTCAAGAGGCTCAGCCCTGGGATAAGGGCTACTGCATGTTTGATATAGGGCTGCTCTGATGTGTGAGTGATCACAAATAATACTGCTCATCATCGCTGATCTCGCTAGAACTGTATAAAGGCCAAGCTCAAAAATATGCACATAACTGCTCTGCAATCATGGTAGCCCAGCTACTATGGATGTGATAACATGTGACAAAGAGATAAAGCAATGAAGCATGCAAAAACCCTAGTAAGGGTGAAATCCTAACTATGATGACTAAAATAAGATATTCACTATTAACTTTGAGTCATTGAATACAATAGCAATGCTCTTTTATAGAGCCCGTGCTCTGTTACCGACACACATAAAGGTGACACTTGTCACCATATAACCTAATTATAACCTAAACATTAATTAACACTTAATTAACCTAAATTATTGATAACTGTGACTTTATTACACAAGATAAGCCTTATACTCTGATACACCCTCTTAAGGCTTACAATACTAAAAGAAAAACATCTAATTGAAACTTAAAACATCATAACCAAATGGAACCACACATTCATAAGAAGATTCTCCTTGAATTCAATCCTTAGACCAGGTAGTGCTCGATCAAGTTGCCTCATAACCCCTGTAAAGGTGTAGCTCCTAAGTTGAATTCCCAAGTTCTAGGATTCCACCTCTTTGAACTCTCAAATTTTGAATCTCCTTAATTATTGGACAACCATCCATGTCGAGCTACTTCCATAGTGCTCCATCAAGTTGTCTCATGACCCTTGTAAGGGTATAATTCCTGAGATTTACAAACTCCTGAACTATCTAGGCAACAATATATACTGAGCTTCATCTACACTAGATCTCTTCCTCTCTTCAACGTTTGGGCCTCTTAAATGTTAGAACATGAAAATTCTCTCTATTTTGTTGTCATCTTTTTCAATCATTTGTAGGGGATTAAGGCCTCTTTGCTACAAATCCAAAGTTGTTGCTAAACAGATGAATGGAACAAATCAAAATGCTGGGAAATAACATAAAAATGCTTAAAAAACACAGTTGAAACTAAAATATCTCTGTTTTTGAAGGAAAAACTATTTGAAGAGTACAATTTCCTTCTTGTGGCATGGCATATGGCTGCATGGTTGTAGTGCATCTTGCGTGGAGGTAGAGGAGGAAGGAAAACAATCCTCTTGTCACAATATATGATGAAATCCATCAACTATGCAGGGTAAATACACCATCATATTCCAAGTCACATAAAATCATTCTGTAAGGTGGATGGGGCATTGAAATCACCCAATCTTTAAAAGTATTTCTTCTTTGTTTCTTCCTCACACAGACAACCGTTTTCTCTCTCCAAGTATAGTCATTTGATTTTTGGCGATTTTATTAGTGGTAACTGTAAGTGCTTCTCCATGATTCACATGCTTGAATTCACATCTACAGAATGTTGGATTGACTTCTGGATCAACTGTTTCTTCTACACTCTGGACCTACATCTGTCTTTGGAACTGATGAATTGAATTGCAAAGATTCACTCAGAAAATTGCAGCTCTTTAAATTGATTTTAAAATGGTGACACATCCAAATTGATATAGCGGCTCTAGCAAAACATGGCAGTCGCTTTCTTGATAGCAATGGCTCTGAAATCAATTATTTAAATTTTCTATGGCTAATGATGGCAATTCAAATTTTCTTGATAGTGATTAAATTATTTGCTGGCGGATCCTTCACCAGTGACAAGCAGTGGCTGACGAGTATAGCTTTGGTTATATCAACAAGAAATTAAATCAGGGATAAACCATACAATTTGGATCTGGCTTTTAAATCATGCCCAAGTCATTGATTTAACAATGAGATTAGACAACTACTCCTTGAAACTTAATTATCAACTAAGCTTAGACTTAGGACCTTCCCGCTCTAATACCATATTACAAATGGGCATTGAACAACAATGACAGAGATCAGAAACCCTGGATTAATGTGATAAAGAGATAAAGCAATGAAGCATGCACAAGCCTAGGAAGGGTGAAACCCTAATAGTGATGACTCAAATAAGATATTCACTATTAACTTCGAGTTATTGAATACAATAGCAATGCTCTTTTATAGAGCTCATGCTTTGTAACCGACACACATAAAGGTGACACTTGTGCTAAAACCTGATTATATTTATAACCTAAACATCAATTAACACTTAATTAATCTAAGTCACTTATAAACCATGACTTTATTACACAAGAAAAGACTTATACTCTAATAGTGTACAATATATTGCATGTGTTTTTTAATGTCCTCAATGTATTAGGAGGCATGTCCGTTTTCTTTCCAATAAGGGGACGAGATGGAGTTAGGTAATAAACCTTAAGTGAACCCATTGAATGTAGCTTTGGTAAGATGCCACATAGCACTCATGAGGAAGGTCTTCTCCCTATTTAAAGGACTCATCTTCCATTTACTTTCATTCAGACAGTTACTATCTTCTATTCTTTGATCAAGTTCATGGTATCATCTTAGATCCCTAGAGTTTTGAGATGTTCTTTTCATCTTGCTCAGTCTGATCCATCTCTGATCATAACAATCTGTCTCGTCCATATGTGATTAGCAGGCCTTATGTTATAGGACAAAATGTTTTAACCTTTTCTGGAGCATTGATGGTTATCAGACCTCAAATTTGCAATGTTCCCCCAAGTTTCTGGGACGTGGGGACGAGGGAGTGGGGAAATGCACATTTGGGACGTGTGGAGACCACCCCCCAAATTTTAGGGAAATTCGGGGGGGACGTCCCTAAAATTATAAAAATAAAATAAAATACCGAAAATAATATTTCATTTGACGTATATTCATGATTGTGCAATGTAAATACTAAATATATTGATTTATTTTCTAAGTAGTACTAAGTATGGATTGTAAAAAGTGAAATTAATGGAAAACATTAAAAAAAATATTCTCAGGGGCATGGGTGGGGGGAAAAGTTTCGTCAGGAGTCTCCGGGACGTATGAAACGCGGGAAACGCGTCCCCAACCCTGCGGGACGCGTCCCCGTGGAACGCTGCAAATTTGTGCTCTGTACATTGATTTTTATACCATGGCCGATGGCTTTGCCTTCACATTTTCTGCTTCTGCTTTATCCTCTTTATTTTACTTTTCCTTTATGGGTGGAATAATCAACTGTGAACATGCCTTTCTGACAGTGAATCTTGTACTCTGGAATTTGTTACTTGATGCAACATTTTTGTCTCATCCACCCTCATTTTATGTTGTTTGGCTTCAAATTTTGTTTGTTTTTTTATTTTGGTGTGTGTCCTTGCTCTTTTACTCTTCAAGTATACTGATAAATTATTCTAACTATTTGGTTTAAGAATTTGAGTTTGACAAGAGAATTTTCTGGATGACCATATATTGCATATTAAGACATGCAATAATGGCATTCTTTCTGCCATTGGCTGCTCTTACATCATGAACTTATCTTGTATGTACTTCATGTAGTTCGGTTCAAGATTTTATTTCTCCTTCTCTTTCTCCAGCAAGCTTTTCATTTGCAAGCAGGCCCCTTAGAGATCTCACTATGGCGTAGACATTGTAACATATATTGGTATTAGTCTTTGCTTAAATGTAGAACCATAGCAAATTTAGTAGAAAATGTTTTGTCTATATAATATCAGTGACTTTGAGTAATTATGATTGGAGTGTTTCATCCATTATTGCCTATCTGGTTTTCTAATGGTTAGTGGTGAGATTTTGCAGATTTGTGCTGTTTTGTACCCAGGAGATGCAACAGAAGAAGGAAAGCTTCTGCGTTTGAAGCAGCAGTTTTTTCTTTGCAGTGCCTCTTTACAAGTAGGTTGCAAATTTTACTCTGGAAGGTGTAATCTTTTCTTTTTATCCCAAGATATAGTTAATTGTTGCTTGGGTTTTGCCTCATATATTCTAATGTTTGCGATATTCTCAAGTTAGCTTCTTTAGTTGTCTCAACTTGTCTGTCTTCTATAACTATTTTTGCACAGTCTGAAAATGCTACATTAATGTGTCGTTTTATGATAGACTTATCATAAAACCCAGCAAATTGTTATTAGTTATCTCACTCAGCCTAATAGATCATAGGTTACTTATCTCAATGGAGTTCAGGTTATTAGTTAGCTCACCAGGGTTGTAAATAAGGAATCTGGCTTCCATGTAGTCTTATCTATTGATTCATAAAGAAGAGGAGTATCAGTCAGAAATTTTGTGGTCCTTGCAACATGCACTTACAAGGATAGAAATGAAATTATATTAATGTCCACTGATGACCAAAATAGGCCAATGGGACTTGAAAGTAGAAAACACCAAAATGTTGATAAGGGAGTGAAAAATCATCTTCGGAGAGTAAAATAAATAAGATGTAAGATAAAATAAATTTATTAATATCCAGAAGTAACTAAAATAGGTCATTTGGACTAGAGAGTACAACCCGTCACAATATTGATATAGAAATGAAATTATATTATATTAATGTCCATGGATGACCAAAATAGGTCAATGGGATTGGAATAAACATTATGCAATCTGAGGGGTAACACAAGGAAATGGAAATGGGAAAGAAAGGAATGGAAGAAGAGAACAAGGAAATGAAATGGGATTGAAATGAGACCAGTGCTTATCAATCTATTGGGTTAATAGAGTCACGAAATATTACATAAATGGAAGATCTAGTTTGCCACATTCACAACTACTTCAATGAAGGCATTATAGTGGAAGAAAAGGTTGTTTTACACCTTCAACTAGCTAATGATGAAAGAACTAGCTGATACATTCATCATTTCATTATGTACTTAAGGAAGAAAGAATGAATTCATTACATTCAATCCTAGAGTGTTTGCTGGAAATTAGTGTGGTGACTAGTCTTGGAGAGGCCAAAAGGTGCCACTCATGAAATAATTATGAAGGTGTTGTTTTATGGCTAAATTATTATTTCTATCAAACAACTTAATTTGATAGAAGATGGTTAACAATGTAGAAGGAAAACAAGAAGGAGACCCTTCCTCCTAAATGAATCGTGTTTACTAGGCCTTCACGTTAGAATGATAGCAAGCTAGTTTCTACACATAATTCACGACAATTAAAGAACATAAACCTTAAATACCTCACTTCTTCATTAAGTCTTCAAGCTTGACATAAAATGGAGCCCAACATCAACCTTCAACTCCAAGCTCCTATTCTCTATCAATTCTCAATCGCACCACACTCCCAACCACCAATCACAAATGAAAAGGAGAGAAATCTCCTTTATGTAAAAGTAGTTACATCTCTCTCACAATAAAATACAATATTTTCCTAGCTAACTCCATGACAAGTCAAAGAATTATAAAATAATGGATTGGTTAAACTTATCCCCATCCAAGTTGACTTGTCAACTCTGATCTCTAGTCTTTGTTCTCTCCAAGAGATCTCACCCCATCTAAAATATGAAACAATGTGCAAGATAAACCTCCAAGAGAGCGTGCATTGCTAAAAATAGGCTTTTACCATGTCAAGATAATAAATGATCCACTTCCAAGTGCGCCTTCCAAGATGCATGAGCCAGAATATAATAAGATAATCCATGTCATAGAAGAATGTGCACCATGATATACATAGAAGAAGTCTCCAAGTGTACCCTCCAAGATATATACATAAAGAAAACAATAAAATATTTTCCTAGAAGAGTGCTCCTTAAGCACCTCCTGAAAATAACATATGTGGTCCACAAGCTGCATGAACATGTTTGCATTAATTATCCTCTAGCATGTGTGGGTTTCCTTGACTGGTATGTCCTGTCATCACATGTGAAAAGGTGTGGAAAGGTTTGTAAAGACCATGTCAATGAGGATCTCCTTCCCACGTGTGGACCCAAAGTAGGTCACTCTAACTAACTCCATGGAAAGTGTGCAAGCATGCCAAATAGGTGGAGTATTTCATGTGCAAACTGCAAAGCTGGTCAAACGACATGGGACCTTCAACAACCTCCCAAAATTGAAAGGTGCTTTTTCCAATGTGTAACCACCTCATCCACAAGGTGCTTGACCATGTCAAACTCTCCAAATAATAACAAAATATTTCAAGGTGGTTACAACTCATTAAATAATGTGCAAGTGGATAGATCCAATGAAGATAAATGTTATCCAACTACCAAGTTAACCCAATGAATTCCAAGACCAAGGGGATGACTCTTCCACTCAAGCAAAAAATTATATGACAATCTCCCTCAACATGTGTCACAAAGATGGGTTGCACTCCATCCAAGTGTTGTACCATGTGAAATAAAGTTGTTCTCCATAGAAAAGCATCACCATGGTACCAAGGTAACCTAGGCATGAACCTAGGGTGCATCACCATCAAAGGATTTGTTGTCACACGATTTGACGATCTTGTGTTTGCAAGGATTAAACGATCGCCAGACCGGTGGAACCTTTGGACACTACCCCAAAGTGTCACATAGGAAGGGTCCCCTCTCTTTAGGTTTCCCACGTCCACTCAAGCAGACCCAGACTAACCACGAGAGGTGTCCCCAGTCAAACTTTCCCGGATACTTGCTGGTAGAACCAACTTTCTCACAGTACTAGAAAGACTGATTTGATAAGTTAGGAGCTGCCTTGAAGAGTTACAAATTGAGGAAATGGTTACCCCTTAGGAAAAACGCTAAAGGAAATCTCAAGTTAAGTAAATGCAACAAATTCCTCTTTAAAGTTAAGAACAAGCAATCCAACAGATAAATAATGAAAAGCACAAGTTGCTTTTGGAAAACAAAGGCACCTAAAATGACTAGACCCAATTTAATGATGGCTGCCATAATGATAGATTAACTAATGAAATGGGACAGGTTTATGATGGAGTCTAGGGCTTGGAATATTATGGTGCGTAGAGGATTAAGTGTTAGGAGGAAATATACCAATTGATCTAAGTTTCTGAGTGCAACATTTTTCTTCCAATTGATCACACTTATCTAACAATATTGCCATCACTATCAACATGCCAGGGTTACATCTAAGTACAAATAGTAGGTAGAAAGGGTGGGGATCCAATAATGCAGGTTGGGTAGGTAAAGCATGGAATTTTTGGGTGCACATTATAATCTATCTAAATGAATAAGTGATTTCCCATTTGTTATTACTTTCCTTTGCCACTTAAGTAAGTGTACAACATATGCTTTGGAGTTTGGTGCCAAGAAATAAGGCCTGAAAGGCATGGGGAAAATACTTTCAGGCTTTTAGAGGTTACCAGGGGTGAATACTTTGTTCCAGTAAGGAATTAAAAGGCCTTTTCTACAAGAATGAGCTTATTCACCTTGCCATAACTCCGTTTGTAACAGATGTTATATCTTTGTAATTAGTTTTTAATTGGACTATTTGATATCTTTATAATGAGCTTGCATCTATATTCTACAATCTAATTTATGGATTTCTCATGAAATGGAAAATCCTTGATTTTATCTTGTGGAGTTTTGAGTTTTTTGCATTTATCAACATGCCAAGTTGTTCTTGAGATTTTTACCAAGTTGTTGAGTTGACTCTCAATTTTGGGTTTATGAGTTATTGGTTCTAAGTTGTGTCACCTTGCTAAACATATTCATCCCTGGTTGGATGGGAGGTTGGATGTTGGCCATGTTTCATACCCTCTCACTTTACATTGTTGATATGTTTCATACCCTCTCCCTTGGAGTCTTAGTATACTGCATTACATACTAACCAATATTTTTTTCAATAAATGTATGTGTACATAAATTTTTCCTTGTAGGTGTCACTAAGACTGATCTATAACAACTAGGACAAATTAATTGTTCCATACACAAGGATTGGTGTGGACCTCCCTAGACACAAAGAGGACATGGGCATGTAATAAGTGTGGAGTTACATTTGAGACTCCAGTCTTCCTACCTCAAAATTAAAATTGAAAAGATAAAAAACATCCTCTTCTATATTAAAAAAGAAGAGATCCTACTCCAACTATGACAAACCTCAATTTGAATCAAAGCTATAATAAAATTGAGTTATAATCCCGTCACAGGGAAAAAATCCCTCCACAAGGAAAAAATGCCTCCATCACTTGAAGGGATCGCCTTTTGTTATCCTTTTTGATTGACTCTCCAGTTTTTCCCACTTGCCAATATGTTCGAATGTTAATCTTTCATTAATGTGGACCTAGGCATATTTACAATTTTCAGCCTTCAACAATATTCTGATTTTCTTTCTTTGCTTTTAATAGGTTTACTATGATGATCAACTTATTTTAAGGAAATTATACTTGATCTTTGACTTGTTTGTCTATGTTGTTTGTAGGACATAATAGCGAGATTCAAGGAGAGAAGACATGAAAATGGGCCTATTGTATGGTCAGACTTTCCCAATAAGGTTGCAATACAAATGAATGACACACACCCAACTCTAGCTATTCCTGAGTTAATGCGGATTCTAATGGATCAAGAAGGACTTGGCTGGGATGAAGCATGGGCTGTGACATCAATGCAAGTTGTTAAACATAGTTCAAAGTTCAAACCTCTAGATTCGTTTGTGGCTTTTTAAGTTCATTATCCAATATTTTATAATTTGAGAAAAAATTCCTGTGATTGTTATTTTTGGTTTTTGATTAAATTTGATGGACATATATATTCTATATATTAAATTCAAAGGTAGTTAATATTTTACTCTTTTGTTCAGAACAATTGCGTACACCAATCACACAGTTCTCCCTGAAGCCTTGGAAAAGTGGGCGGTAGCACTTATTGCTAAACTCCTCCCTCGTCACATGGAGATAATAGTAGAAATCAACAAGCGGGTAAGATAATATTATTCCAAGTTATGAAATGATTGTTCATTTGAATTCATGTGAGTATCTCATTTTATTTTATTTTGAGTCGTGTTCAAGACAGGCCCTCTAGTTGAGATATTGCTTACATTTATTGGAATTTGAGGCTTTATATTTGTTTTTGTTGTAATGTAGTTCATAGAAATGATTCGGTCCTCTCAACCTAATATGGAGAATAGACTCAATAATATGTGCATCATAGATGATTCAAATCCCCATAAGCCTGCTGTGCGCATGGCAAATTTATGTGTGGTATCCTCACATACGGTAAGCATTCCCCTTCTAAACCGAGCTATAATGTTTTGTATATTTCATGAATTGTATATAATTGTGTTGGTCCCAAGAAATATTGTTTTTACATAATGCTCTCATTATCATTAAATTAAGGTTATTTTTGGTTTACATGTGAATTATTTAGTAGCATTGCCTAATAAAATGTAAAGTTCTTTTTTTTAACACTAGAAATATTACTGAATGTGACTTTACAATTTACCATTCAGGTTGCTTAACATGTACTCTAGTCATGTTGCTTTTGGATTTACTTGAAAAGTCTTTTTTTACATATTCTCATATTTCTTCTCTTTCCTATATCTAAACAATATATTTTCTTTTTCTATTAAATAATTTGATTTTCAAAATATTAAGACAAATCAAGTTTCACAATAATTCCACTGATTCTTATAACCTTAGAATGTCCAATCTAAATTTCACTTTAGTTTTTTATTTGTAAGGCTCGTACCCACGGAGTTTCGAATCGGTGATCTTACGCAAGGAGTGCCTTAACAGTACACCCATTCACCATCTATTCTACGCCCCGTGGGCCTAAATTTCACTTTAGTTATAAACATAGTTATCAAGCAGTTGTTACATATGCTAATTATAACACAGCTAGGTTACATATTTTTTATCGCAGCTGTTATGTGTGCATAATTCATGTTTAAACACATCATTTATGTAACTTTTTTATCCACAATTTACAATCATATAATAAAAATATTTTCCTCTTTTACTGGTTAGGTGACCATCAATTTCAAAAGCAATTTGGAAATTTGTGTTATGAACTCTACCTCTTTAGTTCCTCATTTTTACCTCACTATTTATTTCAAATAGTTTCACCTTTTATCTTTATGAAACTTAACAAGACTTTTCTTTTTACATGAGACATTTTGACACATATTTTCTCAGTTATCAATTTGTCATATTTTCTAACCTAGGATTTCAATCTCTTGACATGTTCACTTGACAATTTTTTATTGGAAACTAATAAGACAATCAATAATTATCTTAAATTAGACAATTTTTCTTATGCTCGTAAATTAGTTTTCTTTTATAAGGTTTGAAAGAGTTGAAGTTTAGAACACAAACACCATAAGTAAAGTAGAGTCCCCAAACATAGACTTGCAAGATAAACAAAAAAGACACTAAGATTGGTGAGTAACCTCAATATCCAAATATAATTGAATTGCAAAGAATGATATCTCACATGGTGCGTTACAATGGAGGTGAAACCTTGTATAAATAGGTGTAAGGTTTTAGTTAAAGTGGTTAAGTCAACCAATTGTTTCCAATGTTATTGGGCATTTGGTTAGTTCCATGATAGTAGGTGCTTGGTTTGAATCCTCTAGGTGACGCACACTAGTCTACGTCAATAGGTTTACTAGGGATGCTATTCATGAAGTGGGAAAGCATCCTTTGGGTTTCTCTGTGAGGCTTTCCTTGGAAAAAAAAAGGTGTGGGTTAAGATTAACTAGCCCTAACTATTTCGTTAATGAGGGACCACTACGACCACCTTCTACCACCATATTCATGGAAGACCATTAGCGCCTTCCATTAATGTCCAGTAATGTCCATTAAGTCAAGATTCCATGAAATACATAGTGGAGCACTAATTATACCAACATCCTTCCTTAAGCTTGACTTGGAGAGGGAAGGGACATTATATTATATCTCTCCTTAATTACAACTTCCTTAATCCTAGGTAGAATGGAAAACTTGACAAATTTGGAATCTGCCATAGTTTTAGTGAAGATGTGAGCAATGTAGTTCTCAGTGTGCCAAATAAGATGTGAGCAATGTAGTTCTTAGTGACAAATACTCCATATGAATAATTTGATCATGTATCAGTTGCTACATATACTGTTGATGGACTTCAATATGTTTGTTCTTTAAGTGATAAACTAGATAGTGAGCAATCTGAATTGCACCTTGATTATCACATCAAAGTGATGTCGAATTCTCCTGACAAAGTTGAAGCTCCTCCAAATTTTTTTGAGTCCATATGACTTCATGTCCATCTATGAGAACACCTTTATAGTTAGCCTCAAGTTGAAAAAAGACAAACGGTTGACACCTTTTTTTTATTGGGCCAATGGGGTTTTGATGAGGCTTCAAGGGAGTCAATCCTAAGGCAAGAGATTGATGAGAATAAAAGCTAATTTAATTCTCTCCAAAATTAATTTCACTCACTTACTTAAATTTATCAAAAAGTCACTTTAATCTCTAAAGTGGAATTAAATGCTCATCGCAAGTCATTTAATGCAAGGGTCATGTTATTTTCCCCTTTTGTGACTTAGGCTAATTTTCACTAGGGGAACACTTTCCTAGGTACAAAATCAACAAGAGGGTCCTGATCCCCAAATGTGGATCAGTTGTTACACCGATCAGGACACTCTTCACTTTAAGCTAATCTAAACTAGAAGGCTAAGGGGGAGACCCTGGTCAATCACTAGAGAAAGACCAACAAACCAGATACCTAGATAGACAAGCAAGTACAAAGCAGAGATATATTGGATAAGAGACCCTAGATAAAAAATGTAGCTTGTGAGGTAGACTTGAGAGTACTGATTTGAGATAAAACGGATATGGAAATAATAATTTAAAAGTGATTCCTCAATAGCTATGAAAATCAGTGAAAGATCTTAGGGAAAATGAGTGTTAGGTGTAGATGCATAAATTGCTACCCTGGGGGATTTACTTGGCAGATTGAAAATGCCTAAGGTAGAAATTAAAACAAGAATTTATGGCTGTCCTAACTCTTGCAAAATATTGCTTGGATAAAAGATATAACAATAGTAGAGACAACAAGCAAGAAACCAAGTCATAAACTAGAATCAAAGTCACTAGGCCAAGAGGGACACACTTAGTGATAGATCAATGCCAAATCCAAGGGTAAAATGGAAAATGGAGTGAATTAGGGTTTTTATGCATAAACGCTTTGCTTGTAAGTGAGACATCCCTCTCTGGATGGTCTCTCTTGTTAGGACTTTGGCACCAATTTTTTCCCTATTCAGGTCAAGATCAACACAACCTAGGGTTTCTTGGTTTTGCCCTAATTCATCAAAATAGGATTGTCAATTCTTGAGAGGAACAATGACCACGATTCCTTAGTGGCATTGAAGGGAAAATAATTAAGTCTCTATTTCCCTCATCTTCACTTAGAATCTTTTTATCAAATTTCTGTACTATATATTGTTAAAAATACCAAAAAAATCAAATATTGTGAAAAAAACTAAAAATTGTATACTTTTGCACAAATTCCAAAAATATTTATTTTGTGCCATATATTACTTTAAACGTGATTTTCTGAAGTCTTCAATTAGAACAATAGATTTCAGATATAGATAAAATATAAAAAATCCAAGAAAGTTGAAAAATATTGCAAAAAGATCAATTTTATGTGCTAGAGGTGCCCTAAAGGAGGTGTTGTCATCCTAGGGTTAGCTGAAGATAGTCCTAAGGGGTTGTTTCAGATTTGGTTATTGATTTATTGCAGGTCCATCTCAAAAGAAAGGTCAAACCCTAGGGGTTTGAGGAAGTTTGGGTCAATTTCTAGGTCACTCGGGAAGACCCTGGGGGGATTTGAAGCCAAGAAATTTTCTGATTTGCTTTAACTGCGGTAAGTTGCAGACCTGTAGCGTAACTCAGTGCTAAATCATATCTTTCATTCACCAAATCAAGTGCGCCGTAGGGGGGATAGGTGCGCCCCTCCTTGCTAGTTGTTGGGAGGTCAATTTTACGTGATTCTGATGGTTGGTTTGGGAGATACCTCCTGTTTTCTATTTCTGGTTTTAACTGCAGAAAATTGCAGAAGTGAGTTACATATTCATAAGTGCTTGTAGCCTTCCAAAGTTAAAGGTTTATTGTAGACATATTTTATTGACTCCATTAGGCATTGGTCTACTGATAGCAGGGAAGGTGTTGTAGGGATAGAATCATAGACGCACTTGTTATTGTGTCTCTTACAGGTCTATCCTACCATATTTCAGGAAGCCTCCCGTGGCCCAAGGAGTAGGGTCCCATTCATTATTATTACATTAATCATTGTTATGTTGTCTTATTATTATTGCTTTCTAGCCCTTTTTGTCTCCTATATCTACATCAAAATGTCTCATTTGAACGATCATCTTATATTGTGCATTTGATATATTGTAATAAGATGTTGCCCCCGTGAAGAAGCTTATTAATTATTATTCATTCACTTTGACGTTATTTAGGTGTGGTGTTACTGAATTGGGTTCTTTTTATGCTTATTTGGCTTTTTGTTCCTTGACACTCTAGAAAGTCCTCGATGGGCCAATCAATTCTTTATACTTGTAATTTTAATCTTTGATTCATGTGGTTTCAAATTGGCCTTGTTCCTTGTTTACCTGCCTGCTTGAATCACGCTTTCTTCTCTATGTTCATTTCTTCAGTGCTTTGTGCTTGTTTGGTGCTAAATTTACAGAATATATAGTATTCTGTGTTTTAACTTAGCTTTCTAACTACTTAACTGAAAGACAGGAAAACAGAAAATCTACAACACAAGCATCTTGTTTCAGTTTTAGTTGTCAGCTTCCTTCTGGATAGTGATTTTGAAAATATACAGTAGATAAGTAGCTTCTCATTTTATTTCAAGTCATTTGTAAAATGAAAAACTCAATTGTGAACATTTTCAGGAAACTTAAGATTCTGTAAATGGAAAAACTTATATATTTAGTTCTAGATATATTACTAAGCTCTTTTATTGACTTCAGGAAAGAAATACACTCGATATATTTTTTTGTAAGTATTGTTTTCTACCCAAGAGTTTGATGCATAGTTTTCTACCATTGCATTTTGAAACCAGGTTAATGGAGTGGCTTTATTGCATAGCAATATTCTAAAAGATGAACTTTTTCAAGACTATTACTCACTATGGCCAGAGAAGTTTCAGAACAAAACCAATGGTATCACCCCCCGCCGATGGTTGCGTTTTTGTAGTCCTGAGCTAAGTGCTATAATTACAAAATGGCTCAAGACATCTCAGTGGGTCACTAACCTTGATCTTCTAAGTGGGCTACGCCAAGTAAGTATCACATGTTGACTTTAAGGTTCTCATTTCTGATGAATGGATCTTAATTTGACAATTGTAAGCCTTATTAACTTGTTTTTTTTGGCAGTTTGCAGACAATAGTAAATTACAAAGTGAGTGGGCCTCTGCTAAGATGGCTAACAAAGTCCGTTTGGCTCAGTATATTTTCCAAGTGACGGGAGTGAAAGTCAACCCTAACAGTCTTTTTGATATTCAAATCAAACGTATCCATGAGTATAAACGACAACTTTTAAATATTTTGGGTGCCATATATCGATACAAGAAGTTGAAGGTATTGTGGATCATAACCATGTTTGCATCTCAATTATTAGTATAGAAAAGGAAGTCCCAAAACACTCCTTTGAAATTCTTTTCTGTTTGTTTCTCATATTGTGTATGCTTTTTACACCATTACAACTCATGTTCACAATTTTTTTAGTTATTCTTTTTAATGCACATATTTATTTTCCCATTTCATGGATGGTTGGTTCAAGGATACAACTCATAAATTTGAGTTAAATTGCCTTACAAGTGGGTTTGTTGTATCCTTGGCTATTTAGGAGATGAGCTCAGAGGAACGCAAGAATGTGGTGCCACGAACTGTCATGCTTGGAGGGAAAGCATTTGCAACATATACCCAAGCTAAGAGGATTGTGAAACTTGTGAATGATGTAGGGGCTGTGGTGAATAATGACCCAGATATTGGTGATCTTTTAAAGGTTCAATAAACCGATATTCCTATAAAATGTTTTTCACATTGCAATGTTTGAGGCATGTGATGCAGAATATGTAACGTTAACCAATATTGAATTAATACTATCCTTAATCTTGTAACTTGTTATAACCCTAACTGTATATTTCTTTGTTTTTGATTGAAAATATGGTTTCCTTTTTCTACAGGTAGTCTTCATTCCAAACTACAATGTGTCAGTTGCAGAGATTATCATTCCAGGAAGTGAGCTATCTCAGCATATTAGCACAGCTGGAATGGAAGCAAGTGGAACTAGCAATATGAAGTTTGCATTAAATGGTTGTCTCATTATTGGTACACTAGATGGTGCCAATGTAGAAATCAGAGAAGAGATAGGGGAAGATAACTTTTTCTTGTTTGGTGCCCAAGCACACGATGTACCAAAACTACGAAGAGAGAGAGAGCAAGGACTGGTAAGAAACTAGAAGAACTATTCATAAATGTGTCACACGAATTTGTAGTTATTTGATAGAGCCGAGAAATCTTGTTTATAGAATTAATGATTTCTTGGAAACTCCTTATACTGATCTTTTTCTTTCTTATGATTTGGTTAGTTTCTGCAGTATCTGTAGCCATATCTGAAACCTTTATTAATCTTTGTGATCTAGATGATAAATGTTGATCTGTATTTAGCATGCATGTGATAAACACTTAGAAGTCTATTGCTGTGGTTGTGGCTGCACAGTTTGTACCAGACCCTCGTTTTGAAGAGGCAAAGCAGTTTGTGAAAAGCCGTGCATTTGGTGATTATGATTACACTCCACTACTTGACTCACTTGAAGGGAATACTGGTTATGGGCGTGGTGATTATTTCCTTGTGGGATATGACTTCCCAAGCTATATGGAAGCTCAAGCTAGAGTTGATGATGCATACAAGTTAGTAGCATTTATATCTATGTTATATTTTTGGTTCAGATTATCGTGGGCCCCACATAGTATACTTACTGTTTTTTGTTTCTTTTCTTCTCTACAAAGTGCACTTCAATTTTCTCTTTTTGTACGTTTTATACTACATTTTTGTTGAGAATACAGTAGGTGAGCTAAACAAACTGTCTACCAAATCTTGTCCTTAATGAATAAGTATGTAGTTTTTTTATTTGAATAGTTGAAAATTGTGTCCATGGAGAGCCAATAGCATCCCATGTTAGGGAACTGTCTTTCCTCAAAGCTACAACACAATGGGCATTTAATGTGTGCGCACACACAGATGCACATATGGGTTAGCACAAAATGAAACTCTACTCAATCAACTAATGGTGTGTTTCTATCAAGTCATGCAATGTTCGTGCAAAGGATCGTCTTGCATCATTCGAGAAAGTCATATAGTCTGCTTCCAAACCTCCCATAATGAAGGATAGTCCTACATCATTCAAGAAGGTTTCACGGTTTGCTACCAAGCCTCCCCATAATATCATAATAACCCATTAACATGGCTAAATTCCATGTTCTTTCTTTACTTCTAATACATGGGTGTAACTCAACACAACTCCATTCCTACCATATGACCTTAAACACAAGATGTTTAATTTATTTCATGGGAGCCCTTTATTCTTCCCCCCATTTTGAAGAGTAGAACATGTGGCCATGTAGGGTTGGCTCCTCCATTTTTAGCCTAGCTAGAATTCCGTTATTCTCTATGGCAAGGCAACTAAACAGGTGTCCTAGATGCTGTTAGGCATAGAACCCATGTAGAGGTGTGATCTATCCTTTTGATCAGAGTGTCACAGACTCACAGTAAATCTAAGTAGTATGTGCCAATGTTTGTCAACTAGGTGGTGTTCGTAACTAGCATGGGTCCCACTATGATCATCCATGCAGACAATAATATTTTAGACTTAATTAATCTTTCCATGGTCTTTTTACTTATGAATAATGATATTATGTAATGTGCATCCATCAAAAGTAGAGTGCATGATGCTTGTTCAAGAACATCAATGCCATATTGATCTTAGTTCAAATTGAAGATCAAAGCAAAGTTATAAGACTCAAACTCAGGAGGATATATTCATGGGTTTTATTCTTGGACTATGGGGAATACAATGTGAGTTTAATGTAGTTTTTGTTGTGGTTGACAAGTTTTCAAAGATTGTGCATTTCATGCCTTCTAAGATAACTAGTTATGTGATGTATTGAATAGGAATTTTCTTCAAGGAGGTGGTGTGATTATGGATTTAAGAAGACGAGCACATCATATAGAGATACAAGATTTCTTTTTCTTTAGGTGTAGTCAGGTCTGGAAATGTCTACCTTATTTCCGATATAGGTCAATATGCATTTAGTGCTGGTTCAGCCTTTAATAAATGTAGGGGTAGTTGCTACATTGAATGTTGGTTAGCCAGCTATGTTTATTGCAATGGTGGTGCTATCACACAACTTGTAGTTGTCCCAAAAGGTGATCCTATCCAGGATGGTAGAGGCATTGGACAACTAAAGAGGTGACCCAAGAGATGCCACGGTTCCCAAGGTAAATGGTTGTCACGCTAATCGAGGCACTCTTCACTTTAGATCTAGCCTAAGCAAGACCAAGGGGGAGACCCTAGCTAACCAATGAAGGCTAGCGAACCTACTCTAGACCTCCTAGGGAAATGTGAAGTTAAAATAGGAGAAAATCAAGAGTGAAATGATCTAGATCTAGGGATTATAAGTGGACACATAGAGTTAGGGCTTGGTTGAGGAGGCTTATGGAAGGAAAAATGATCAACCAATGAAATGATTATGTCACTTATGAAGTTAGGTTAATAGATCTAGATAGATCTAATGCCAATCAAGAAAACCCAAGTGGGGCCCACCCTTAAAACATGGAAAGAAAGTGAAATGGGGCCCACAAGGTGAAATTAAGGTCCAAATGGCACTAGAAGGTTGGATAAATAGTAGATCTGATGTTTAAAGGAAAAAGTATCACAACCCAAGTGATAGATCCGGAATTATGCATAAAACCCACAAGTGCGTCCCCCTCAAGAGAGGACTAATGCCTTAGATCGGGGGTCAAATGGAGTCGGAATGAAACCAAACTTTAGCTATGATGTTCTAGGACCACCAAACAAATAAAATAATCCTCCAAATAGAGATGTGCCCTAGATAAATGTGCCCAAAAATAGTTATGACATCAAACAATTTGCCAAGATGCCAAGTAGAGTGGAGCTCTCCCCTAGATAAAGTGGTCAACAGCCTTGGAATGCCAAAACCATGCCAAAGATAGCAAGGTTAGTTAGGAAACTTCCTCCAATGCAATAATGAATTCCTCAAATCAATGACCACAAGAGTGGAGTGACCGAGGAGAATATGAAAGGTGGTTAGATGTCCTTGATAAATGTGCCAATAACAAACTTGAGAAACCAACCACACACCAAAAATAGGAATGGTAGTTAAAGTGCTCTCTCCAATGCAATAATCAATTTGTCCCTCAAGGAATACCATAGAAATGTGTGCAAGAGGTTCCACTTTGGTTGTTATAACAACCTCCATGAGGGGGACAAGCTAGGAGCATGTGCAAAGGCATAGATCCACATGCAAAGGCCACAAAACTCTTCAAACTATGAGTCAATGACCTAGGAGAATGTGCATGAGAAATGGAATGCCCTCAAATACAAGCATGAAATGCCCTCACACGACATATCATCAATGAACTCATATTAGACCATGGGAAAGACAACAAGTGCACCCTAGAAAGATGTGCATGAAGAAGGTTTGACTAAATATATACTCAACAAATAACACCAAAGAATGAGGGTATCCGAGGAGAATGTGCACATGTGGAGCACACCTGAAGAAGACACCCTGTCCATCCAAATAAACCATCACAAATCCCAAGGTAAAAGCCATACAAAAGAGTGTCAAAGGGAGCAGCAGCTCAAATAATCACACTCAACAATTCGGAACCCCTAATTTGATGGGTGTTACCCTCCAGCATGTGCAAGAACACATGTGAATATATGCCATGCTAAGAAAACTTGCAAAGCAATGTATCACCTCAATGATCAATTAAAATTTAAATCAAACAATAAGACATAATACTTGGGAAAAACCCTTAGTTGATGAGTTTCCCTCTCAATTCATGTGCTAGGGGTCAACAAATGAATAATCAAGCATGCAAGTCTCCAACATATAGAATGGTGATGCCACCAAAGTGATAATCATAAACAACTACCCAAGAACCACCGATACCTTGGCCCCCAAGTCAAAATTCTCCAAACACAGCTTGCTTGGGCAGGGTCTTCAACCTGGAACAAGCCTCATACAATATGAGGGGTAACAAATCTAACAACTATTATTTAATGCATAGTTCATCTGTATCATGGCAGTCAGTAAATGAATTATGTGACTGTCATTTAATGTGTAGTATAGTTGCCATTTAATGTCTTGCACAGATTTTATTTTATGTGTAGTACAGTTATTAAGAAACATAGTTGCCAGTAATATCCTGGCAGAAACACACATTCTCTCCAACTTAAAATGTATTTACCACCTTAGTTAGTTGTTAGGAAAAGAAATCCTTGTAGTGCACGGCCATTGCTACTTCCAAAATGAGAATCTGCTTTATAGTGGAAACAAATGAAATTTTTGTAGATAAATTATTTTCCTTCCAGAAATTTCATTTCCAAATCAGGCTTCATCACTATTTGTCTAATTGTTAGGGTTTTGTATGCAGGGATACCAAAAGGTGGATAAAAATGTCAATCTTAAGTACTGCTGGAAGTGGGAAATTTAGCAGTGATAGAACCATCTCTCAATATGCCAAAGACATTTGGAATATAAAGGAATGCAGAGTCCCTTAGGTGGGAACATGGGCTAAATTCCTGTTTTGTCCAAAATGGCTCAACTGCTTCGGATGCTACCAAAATAATGGAACAAATTCTTTCATGAAAAGGGTGTTGAAGATGATTGTCATTTTATAAGGGTAAGCTTATAAATATATATTATCTGGGAAGAGGATGCAGTATGCTCTTTTGAAGAATATGCTTAGTTTTTCTGTTTCAAGAATCTCTGTACTGGATGGTTTTATTATTATAGTGCACTGTCACAGCAAAATGTGTCTTTGAAGTTTATAAGTATTTACTCTTTATAGTCTGTTCTCTACATGTATGCTGCTAGAGAGGTTAATGATCAGAAGGTTGCAAAATAACAGTGCATTTATGTAACCGAACTGGTGCAAATTACAATAAGATTATTTTAAAACTATTCCCAGTTTCTTAACCTGGTAATAATCATGTTTCTTTGGAATATGTCACTGAAAGGTGGTAGTTTTTGCTTTCTAAATCACTGTTTGGTTTCCTTCAAATGCTTCCTTTTTAAGTTCTCCACAATATATGGTGAAAGGGGCTTAATATGAATGTAATTGCATAAGTTTCTTAAGAGAAGCCTATGCACTTGTGCCATTAACAGGTGAAAGCACTTTCCTCTTGTAACAAGTGCATAGTAAAGTCTTTGTGTTTCAAAATTTGTTGTCTGAATCTTTGATTTCCTCTATATGCCCTATTATACCCAAGAAAGCAGTCCTGGTTTCTCACGAGCAACATTGGTTATGAACTATGTTGCACAAGTTTCTGGAATGTGGGCATGTAGGTACGAGTATCTGGTACAGCTAGAAGATTCGCCCAAATTTGCAGGAAATGCCATGTGGGGAGCGGCCAATAATATATATTAAGTTTTTTAAAATATATACAAAAATGAATAATGTAAGCTAGCTATAAACATTTGAGACATGAATTAAAGTTTTCAATATCTTATGATTGATGTAGAAAGATCCATGTTTATTCACTCAAGTACACTGGAAGCTTATACTTTGAGTGTAAAAGGATCTAAAGATATAAGAGGCGTGAGCCCTCTTAATTTATATAACTTTGAAAATTTAAAATTGACATTATTGATAGATTCAATTGATTTCTCATTGTTGGTGATTTCTTGGCACAATAAACAATGGTCAATCAATTGATTTTTGACACTTTTCTTATGATTTTGGGCCTCACATGTGTTAGAATTTTATTATAGCAATATAATTTTCATCTCTTTCAACATATAAACAATATAGGATCACTGAAAGAACAACTATGCACAGAAACAATAGACACAATAGTTTATCTCGGGACAACCCAAACTCAGGAAAAACCCAACAACCCTTTCTTACTCAGAGATTTAGTACAATAAAGACAAAAGTACAAGAAGAATAGATTCCCAAAGAAATCAGCTCCAAATGTATTCCACTACCCCAAAAGTCGATCTTATTCACTTGAGTGAACTTGCTTGAGATAATTGACCAAATGAGGGGAGCAACCCTCTTATTTATACATTACTTTTTGGTAAATTCCTAATTGGGTCGACTTGTCATTCTGAATTATAAAAATGCATTTTATTGCTTATTTTATTTTGTAGGTCGGTTAGGCTAGTGAGGATGCCTCACGTAGCTACATAAACAACACTCCATCTTAGCTAGAGGGGTATCATCACGCTGGAACACATCAAGCATCATCTGGTCGTCACAACTGGACTCATACATCTAGGCATCATCTAATCATCACGGTTGGACTCGTACATCTTGTCATTATAAGAAAGTGTCAACACTGTCCATACAGGACAACATCCCACACAGGGATCCAAGTATACTCTATACAAGATTTCTCTCCACACAGGAGAATGTCCTCATAGGAACAACAATCCTAATTGGACTAAGTTCATCTCGGCTTACATAGGACCACCTGCCTAACTAGACTATACTCATTGTCGGTCTACAGAGGACTGCCTATCCTTCCTAGATTGAGCTCATTATCGGTCTACACAGACCGCCTGTCCTACCTGGACTGAGCTCATTATCGGTCTATGAGGACTGCCTGTCCTACATGGACGTAGCTCATTATCGGTCTACCAGGACCGCCTATCCTACCTGGATTGAGCTCATTATTGGCCTACGAGGATCGCTTGTTACTTGGACTGAGCTCATTATCGGTCTACGACGACTCCCTGTCCTGGACTATGAGCACTCCCTCTCACCGAGGGAAGCATTCTCCAATACATACTTCGAGGCTTTCACGGAAGTACGCAAACTTCACTCTGGAAAGAGGCTTGGTGAAAATGTCTGCAATTTGATCATCATTCAGGATATACTGGAGCTGAACTGCTCTTCTCTATACCATATCTCTAATATAGTGGTACTTGATCTCCACATGCTTCGATCTGTCATGAGATATAGGAGTCACTGAAAGCTTCACATAGTTTTGATTATCTTAGTGAATCATGATAGGCTCAAGTGTCTGTCCGAACAATCCTGCAAAGAGCTTCTGAAGCCATACTGCTTCTCGTGTTGCAACACTTGCTACAATATACTCTGCTTTTGCAGTGCTTAATGCTACTGACGGCTATTTCCCGTTGCATCAGGAAATCACTGCAAAACCCAAACTAAAGCAACACATGGAGGTGCTCTTCCTATCCACAACACTTCTTGCTCAATCAGAATCTGTGTATCCATGCAATCCCATCACTCCTAGAAGCATATCTCAGTCCACATCCCACAATGCCATGTAAGTATCTCAAAACATGTTGCAACTGCTCCCTTTCTACTAGAATCTTCCACTCCCTCTGCACTAGAGCATACCACTTCAAGCTGTACGATTGGAAACTGTTGCTCATCCAATAGTGTTATGTCTTATCAAGTGAGCCTATTGAGATGAAATTCCTATTCTCTCAATAATATTGGATGGCAATCTAGACTCCCTCTGGATACCTGTTGCAGATTCCTTTTGCAACTATACTCTCCCTCTGTAGCTACTCACTGACAATTCTGAATCGGAAGCATACTCAGCGTCTTATTGTCCATCAACTCAAATCTCTCAACTGTGTACTCCCTCTGATTGAGGGATATCTCATCTAGTCTCGATCATACTTCAAGAAGTAATGCATCAAGCTAAGACTCTTCATCGTGGACTCAGAGGACAACTCCCTCTATACCTATCAATAGATCTCTTTGTCTTGGTGGGGAACTGATCATTAGTATACAAAATCCGATCATCATCAACAACCTGTGTTATCTACACATGCCGAGTCCTGTGCCACTGCTCTAACTGGATGTATACTGCACCTCTCTGAGGTCAACTGAGTGGTTCTTGTCCTAGAGCATGTTAATTCTCCACTCAGGCTCAAGAAATGGTTCACTGGAAGCCAACTGCTATTTATGTAGTCCCCACATCTCAAACTGACGTAGCTGATAAAGTTTAGAGAACTTATTTGCTGCTACTAATTGCAACTCCTTATGTCCACTAGATTCACATATGTCTGTTGTTACTGTTGAATAGTCATCACATCCACTGTAGTTGCTCCCTTTGCCACGGAAGCCATCCCACCATCTGATCTTGAGAGTCAATTCTGAGCATCCTGCTCCCTCTCAAATACTGAGCATCAACCAGATCTTAATCTGGATGACTATACATCCATCACTTGCTCTTCAGAACAAGCCCCATCATCCTTCTCTTGTAGGCCATAGTCATATGGTCTTTCCCTACAAGTCATATTTCGTCAAATAGTCAACGACATTGCATAATCACTAGAAATTACATCATATTTCAATGACAATGACAATAGTTTACACAGTCATGTAAGCATATTAGCCAATGCTTCAACACAACATCCATCCATATCCCGAACATACTTGGTGACTATCTAGATGCCTTCCATCTCCACCAGAACATACTGTTAGGAGCGTGCACTGCTCCAGTATGTCAGCAAAGAGGTTTCTTCATAGATTAGTCCCATCTAGGGTTCATGAAATGTTGTGCAACACTACATGCTACCTACTCAACATGTACTATAAGAGTCTATTGCTCGTCAATCTCAGTGATATATAAATATGCTATATCATAACATGCATAACACACTTCCTGATTCTAAGAATACATATATTCATACACTTGTTATGAACATTCAGATTTGATTTGTAAGAGCAATAGGTGAAAATTCAAATCCAAATACTTATCTTTTATTGTTTTGTGTGGGCTCCCTCTTGATCTCTGCATCCTTGCAAGGATCACTGGAGTCCTTATATTTTTATCTTCTTTCTTTTTGGAAGCCCATTGAAGAAACTGCAAACTAGATATACATTACCAATAATTCAATCATTAGTGTACTAGAAGAAGAACTCCTTTCGATGGTCATCATCTTCTACATTCCTTGACCTCTTTGGTGGGGTTTCTTCATTTACATCAGTTGTGGAAGCATGATCTTTCCTCTTCTCTAATCTACATTGATTCTTGTAGTGAATGAACTTTCTGCACTTGAAGCATTGGACTTTTGAAAGGTCCTTCTTCTTCCTTTGATCAGGGGATGAACTTGATCTTCTGTATTTGTCTTTTCTTCCAAAGTTTCTCTTTCCTCTCTTCTTGGTATGTGTGATAAGACCTTGGTCTTCTTCATGAGGGGCACGTGCTTTGCCTCTGGTCACAAGTCTGGTTTCTTCTTGTGTACAGTCTGTCCTCAATCTTTCAAAATTAGGTAGCTCAGATCTTCTCGACACGCTTTGAATGAAAGGTTCCCAAGATTGAGGGAGGCCATTCAGGGTCATCATGACTAATTCCCTATCTGCAATAATCTCACCAGTTGTTCCCAATTGGTCCTTGATCTCTGTGATCTTCATGAAATATGAAGCAATAGTATCGGATCTAGACATCTTGATGCTTGAGAGTTGTTGCCTTAGGGCAAGAGCCCTATTAATATTTGTGTTCTCAAACAATTTCTTCAAGGTGTCAAACATTGCCTTTGTCGTCTTCTTTTGAATAATTTGAGGAATTAAATGATCCCTAACTGAATCAATTAAGATCCTCCTAGTTTTGGCATCATTCTTCTTCCACTAAGTCTTTTTCGCTTCTTCTTCAGGTTCTGACACTCCATTCGCAACAAAATTTAGTAGATCATTTTCTTCTAGAGCAATAAGCACTCTAGACTTCCATGAATTGAAATTTGAAGCTCCATCAAGCCTATCTTCAACCTTGATGCTTGACATTTTGATTGGGTAGCATAACTGCAACCTGGATCAGAAACCCTAGTAGAAGCTAGGTAAAAAATGGACTTTGGATTCTTGGAAAAACTCCTCCATAGATGAATTCACCTTCCTAGGGCGAGTTGAATCAACCTTCTTTTCTTCTTGATCCGTGGTTAGAACATTGAGAACCAACAAACCCTAATTCTCAACTTCTTGTAGTAACTGCAGTAATTAGGTCAAAATTTGAAAATTGTCGGAATGAAATTATGCTTGCACATGAAAATTCGCCTTCCTAGGGTGAGCTCAGTGAAGCTAAGAGCGAACCAAATTGATGGTTGAACACTCGAGAATTAGTAAACCCTAGTTCAGGAAATAGTCTCCTTCAACACTGCTTTGATACCATGTTAGAATTTTATTATAGCAATATAATTTTCATCTCTTTCAGCATATTGTAATGTCCCCAATTTGACATTTTTTCCCAATTTAGTCAATTTTCGAAACTTGGACTAGTAAAGCCCCAAACTGTCCCAAATGATCCCAAATATTTTCGAATGGTGTATGGAGTGGATTGAGATGTATTTGGACACATTAAAGCAACCATTATATGCTTGGACACTTTCTAAATACTTCAACAACTTGCGTTTACAATTAGAGAATGAAAGGCAGAATTACTAAGAAAATCGATGTTGAAACCCCCAAGGGTAGATGGCTCCAAAAGACTCCTAAGGGTTTCGAATTGAGACTGAGAGCGTTGGAAAGGTATTGAGACATAAAAATGAGGCTGATAGGTTTCTGGACACTCTCAAAAGACTTCTGCAACATTAATTTAACTTTAGGAGAAAATAATGAAATTTAATAGTAAATTCGAGGTTTAAACCCCCAAGGGTAGAGGTCACTAATGGCTTCTCAAGTGTAGTACGACCCTCCCAACTTTCAAAACATAGACATGGATTAGTTAAAGGACTTCAATGGGCACCAAAATGCATCATTAACCAGTTTCTAAAGGCTACTTCAACTCCCATAAATCAGAGGTTTGTGGACATGTCTTCACATAGGGAGAAATGATAGGAAATTTCACCACTTGCTATGAAATTCGAGATTTGTGTTCCAAAGGATTAGGTAATGTATATAAAACTTCTTCAGGACATTAATGACTCTCCATACATCATAAAAATAACAGAGATGAACTGATACAAATTGAAATATAGCAACTTCAAGCTCTCATAACAAGATATAGGGAAAATGACACCATTTATGCATTGTTTGGTATTTTTACATAGTTTCACTTGGTATTTCGACCTGAGAGTCTTCTTAGAAGTAAATACAGAGTATATATATCATAATACAAATAAACGGTGTATCTTGGACTCTCACAAAGAGATTAACATCTCACCAAAGGCGCCCTTCCTCTAAGAGCCAAAATATGCAGAGAAATGTGAGATAGAGATGGGAACAAGTTGAAGAAGAAAGAATCACGAACTTCCCTGTAGCTTCAACCTGTAACAAATAACTCCATTGTAGCTCCAAATGAAAGGTCTGAATGGCCTCTCCAATTGCCAATTAGGATGTGAATCTTTCACCTTCGAAATTGGTACTAAGGAAAGTAGAGTAAACACTCCACTAGCATGGACAAGCTAGAAGCTCTCCAAATTGCAAAGATGCAAATAAAAAATGATCAAAAGATCCTTTCCTTATTTTTTCTTCTCTTTTATAAACTTCTCAAGTCCTCCATGGGTCGAATTCCTTCCACCCCCAACCTAGGGAACTAGTAATTTTCCTCTATGATAGTTCATTTGGATGGGAAATATTACAAACCAATACTTGGGAATTTTCTCTTGATGTGACCCACCTTGTCCATTTGGATCTAATTTTGCATTATTACCATCTCGGACATCATGCTTGGCAATTATTTGACCCTTAGCATCAATTTGACAAACTATCATGACTATAGCCAAGGGGCTTAGGCCATTGTGAACTAATGCAAATTTTTGGGACATGACACATATAAACAATATACGATCAATGAAAGAACAACTATCCACATAAAAAATAGACACAATAGTTTATCCTAGGAAAACCCAAACTCAGGAAAAACCCAGCAACCCTTTCATACTCAGAGATCCAGTATAATAAAGATAAAAGTACAAGAAGAATAGATGCCCAAAGAAATCAGCTCCAAATGTCTTCTACTACCCAAAAAGTCGAACTTCTTCACTTGAGCGAACTTGCTTGAGATGAGTGACCAAATGAGGGGAACAACCCTCTTATTTATACATTACTTTTTGGTAAATTCCTATCTGCGCTGACTTGACATTTTTACTGAGCCGACTTGTCATTCCGAATTATAAAAATACATTTTATTGCTTATTTTATTTTGTAGGTCGGTTGGGCTAGTGAGGATGTCTCACGTAGCTACATCAATAACATGGTCGAGAGGTTGTAGAAGCTCCCTATCTATCAAGGAGCTTCTAGAAGCTCCCAAATAGATAGGGAGCTTCTACAAGCTCCCCCCAAAAAGAGAGCATCCAAAGTAAGTTCCCAAAAAGCTCATGAATAGATCCCAACCTCCCAAAGAAGCTCCCACAAAAGGGGAACATTTCATACCAGCTCCCAAGCTCCTAGGAGCCGGGAAACACTAGGTATGGGTTGCCACAATTGTGGGAGCGATACTCGTGCAACTATGGTTATGAATGTCAGAACTTTATCTCATACTTGAATGTGGTGTCATAAAACTTTATCACTTAGCAAGCATGTTATTTAGAGAATGATTGAATGAAACTATGTTTCTCTTTTCATCTATGTTGAATTTTATTATACCCAAATTTGGTTGGGCCATGCAGCCTTTGCAATGAAGTAGACTACCTGATAACCATTCCCTTTGTAGTTTACAAAGATGAATATTTAGCTTTCCTCATGGGAATACACTTAAGCATATCTCTATTCTAGTCCAAGCCAAGGATGGACTACCAAACCATTCGTAAACTAACAAAAGTAGACAATATATATATAATGAAGTGAGATCAAAGAAATAATTTGAAATCTAGTTAGCTTGGTTCCTGTTGCTTCTTGATACACACCTTGGGAGGAATGCGACAAAAACATTCAAGTCACTCGGTGTGTCTTTGGGGGCAAGTTAGAGTCAAGTGCTGTCACCCGAAACTTGACTCCTCCGTCTAGACTTACTCCTAGCGAAGCCAAGGGAGTTGGTTCCCAAAACAAGAAAATCTAAGGTTGTTAATCTATGAAAACAAACACAATTATTTCTAGGAGTTAAAAGCAATGTTCCCCCAAGTTTTTGGGACGCGGGACGCAGGAGCGGGGAAACGCACATTCGGGACGTGTGGAGACCACCCCTAAATTTTAGGGAAATTCGAGGGGGGGGGGCAGGGCGGATGTCCCTAAAATTATAAAAATAAAATAAAATACCAAAAATAATATTTCATTTGACGTATATTCATGATTGTGCAATGTAAATACTAAATATATTGATTTATTTTTTGAGTAGTACTAAGTAGGGATTGTAAAAAGTGAAAATAATGGAAAAACATAAAAAAATATTCTCAGGGGCATGGGTGGGGGGAAACGTTTCGTTAGGAGTCCCTGGGATGTCGGGACGCAGGAAACGTGGGAAACGCGTCCCCAATTCTATGAGACGGGTCCACATGGAACACTGGTTCAAAGTGATGAAATGATTACTAAAATATAGACTTCTGCAGTGAATTAAGCAACATCATATAGATTCAAATAACATTCATGACATTGTAGATTTGATTTAGATAAATAATATTAAGTGTTGACCAGTGCTGAGAAATAAAAATGATGTTGCAGTGTAGGGAATGTCTTGCAGTAGTCTTGTTGTCAGTTTGAGTTATTAATGCGTGGATTAAGGGAATGTGTTTATTGTTGTTTTGGCCCAATAAGACTAACTTTCTTGGACTGAGTGCTAAAGCAGTTTTACCAAGTGTTTAGTGGGGCAAGGCATAACCTGCTTAAAGAAGCCCCCTGACTCTGTGGTAATCACTCTTTGCAAACTCTCGAATCCTCAAAGATTAACTTACGTAGATTTCCCTATTAATATAGTAAGTCTAATCTCTTTCTGGATTGATCAACTGGTCAGACTAAGCCACAGAGGTCCAGAGCATATGTGGAAAGGAGCCTTGGTTAATTTTATTAAACAAAATTAAAGTTTTCTACTTGATTAAACTATTCCAAGAATCTCTTTTCTGGTTGAACTCCAGTACTCGAGCAAACTCTTTTCATGGCACCGTACTCCGGGGAAGCAATGTGGTTCGTTATTGAAACTTGAAAGAAAATTGTTGTGCATGTGTGGGAAAGTGTAAAAAATAGAAAATTGTTAAAATTGAAATGTGAGGCCATGAGCGAGTCAATGGCCCAACAATTGGGTTGGACCACGACGATCAATTTTAGCTTTGTTTGATTTTATTAGTATTAGCAAAACTAAACTAAAAGTCACACCACGAAAAGAGACCACACAAATCCCCAAGGGCGATAGGTGCAGGGGTTGGGTAGCCCACTTGCTCTCTTTTTACTACTTGCTTTTTACAATCTTTTTGGGAAAACTGTTGGTCCCTTATACAGAGGATCCAACCAGTTTACAATGCTTTTCAGAGGAAAAAGTAAAAAAAGAGAAAAAGGAAAGGTGTTGCAGCGCTTTTGAATGGTTCAAATCTCGAAAATCCGGTAGCACTTCCGCTTGTCCTGTCAACAAAAAGGAAAAATCAGCAAGCAATTTTTATTAAAATATGCCCAAAGATACTTTAAGAGTATCTTTGAACAACCTATGAAAAACTCTAAAAAATTATAAGTTAAAAAACGAAAGAAAAATAAAATTTAACCACTGGAAACAAGCTAAAAAGCTAGTTCCAATGGGATTGTTGCTTGCTTCTTAGAGATGGAAAGCGAATTCAAGCACTTCTATTGCTAGATTTAGAGTTAAAATTGAAACTAAACAATCTAATTCAAGCCTTAAGATGAACAACTGCAATAACTTGAAAGATGCTCAGTAAAATAGATCTAGCTTTCAGAAAAAAATAAACTTTACAAAACCGCTAGATTCGAAGCAAAAATAATATTAGATCTACTTGTGATTTAACCAATAGCATATAGATCTAGTACTATGATTGCAATAACAAGAAAAAGGGAATGATAGGGAGAGGGAGAGAAGGAGCTTATTGTTGAGAATTGAAGGCTTCGAAGTCTGCTGGTGAGGAGCGGAGGGACTGTGTCTACAAAGAAATTGTTAGGAAGGTAGAGGAAACAAACAAGATCCTCCACTATTATAGCTGAGATAACCTGCAAATCACATCAACTTGAAAACAAAAGATCAATCTAGAAACATACAAGTAGGAAATCAATGTAAAATGCCCATAAACAAATGAAACATTAAGATGAGATCTCTAAACATGCATGAATAAAAGATTAAAACAATAAACAAATGGGATAAAATTCCTCATAGATCGATATCAACCTTTACGATAAGCTAGATTAGATGTAAATGTAAACAAACATCGCAAATATGAGTTACCTCAATGAAGCAAAAATACATTCACTACAAGAAAAATGACATTTTAGCCTCACATTAGCACCACTATTTGTAAAGGATTTGGGAAATCCTCAATTTTCAAATAGTGGTGCAAAAGTGGTGATAATTTGGGGATACACAAGTGGTGCTAAGATTTATGGTCAAAAGTGGTGTTTGTAAAAAAAGTTGATTTTGGTGTTAAATGAATATGTGGCATTCCATGGTGTATGGTGCAAACCACCAAAACCAATCCTAGATGGATTGAGATTTTGTGGTGCAAAACACCAAAATTATTATTATTATTATTATATACACAAACTAGTATATGGTGCAAAGCACCATAAAATAACAAGTGGCGCAAAGCACCATAAAATAATAAATGGTAAAAAAAATATAAATCACATAATATATCTATCTATCTATCTATATATATATATATTAACAAGGTTAAAAAATGTATATGAAAACATTTTTTATAATTTATTTGGTTTTAATCCATCATTAAAACAAAAAGCCACATATAACATATTCAGTGACAAATCAGTGACAGTAGCAAGAAAGCATGCAACCCCATTGCACTATATATGAGAATCCAAGTTGTGTGAGCCGTCAAAGTACCTTACCTTATAACCGCCTATGTCCGACAACCTTGAGGAATAATTCACTATTTGAAGAAGCAAAGGGAGGGATTTGGCGCATATTAATAGGCTCACTGCTATGGTTGTAGGTGGGATAATAGTTGCTTAGTATCCATTGCCCAAATATTCATATATTCCAACGTAAGCCAAGACTCCCTCTTGCTGATACAAGGAAAGTCAGTTGCACATCAATATATATATTCACTGGTCAAATGAATCATTTTTACTATTAATGACACTTCCAATACATCCAATCAAACCATACAAATTGGACGACTATTATGAAATTAGAAGGAACCAAGCCAATTAAGAACTAGAAGTTACGGACAAGTAGGATGAATTTTGCTAATCCTCACAACAATGAGTAAATAGACTAATTTTTTTTTCTTTCACAAAGACGGTTGAGTTTTTTCTTTTTTATAAAAAAGGATGTAAGATCGAAGTACATAGTGCAAGAGAGGACCCTCTTTTTAGCAACCTAAAGTGGCCACTACTCTGCCATCATCATAGTCCAAAAAAAAACCTGGAAAAGAGCCTACTGGCGAGTAAACAAAATTACAGCTCTAAAGTCTCATAGTCCAAACAACTTCCTATAGACTTAAAGAAACTTACGAATAAACAGTATTGAAACCCTATTACATGGGATGGGTTCACAGCATAACTTAAAAGTTTTGTCTAGTAATTTAAGAACACAAAAATTGGAAACTACTAGTGAGTGAGCTATATCAGTTTTCTGCCTTTTTTCCCATCATATCCAACAGGTACTTCTTCAGTTCTGCACTTTCAGCACACATCCCTTGTACATTTTCGTCGACCTTGTGCGCCATGCCACGCAACTTCCTAAGCTGCTTTGTATCCCTGATCTCGCGTTTCTCCATGTCCATTTCCAAGGCTTCCAGCTTCTCTTTCAGTAGACAAATCTCCAATTTAGCTGCCAGTTCTGAGTTGGACAAATGTAACGCTGTTTTCTTCCATTCAGCTGCTTCAATCCTGAGGAGATGCACCTGAGCTTCAAGAATAGTTAAGCGGTCATCCATGATGCCTAAGGAGGCCACGTAACCCTGCGAATTAAGAGAAATAGAGCCATGAGACGGTTCCGTGCTTCTACCCACGTTCATACCCTGAAATTCACCGGTCGAGAGAAATTTTCGTTTCTTGTAAACGGAAGGGCAATGTTTTCGAAAGTTAATGGATTCCCTATTGGGGATAGGTATGGTGCTCATACGATAGAGATAGCCAGAGTTCGCCATCTGAGCGCAGCTGGGTTTTCTAATCCACGTCCGTTTCCTTCCTGTCAACCTGAAGAATGATGAACCTGAGGCATCTCCAACCTTTCAAGGAGATGTAATAAATATGCCCATATGCAGGCCACGTGATTCATACGTGCTACCGTCCTTACCTCGAAGAACCTCGATGGGTGAAAAACTATAGACTAAAGATTGTGAGAGTGGGGGCATAGATTATGTAGAGTAATAAGAGAAGTAAGCGAGGGGCTAAAGACAAGGAACCCAAGCCTTGGAATGTATAATGTTATTGCTAAGAAGGGAGTCCTGAGGTAAATTGACCCCTTTGTTTTCCATTTCTTCAGCTTCTTGGTTGTTCATGCGCAGAATATGCTGGAAGCTGATGCTATTGAATTCCCGAACCAGATGTTTGAGTAGAGTATGTACCTTGGAATCGGGCCTAATCCTGTTCATGCTAAGGTTTCTGGATACCTTAATTACTAGTAAAGAGTCTCCACACACTTCTATATCACTAATTCCTTCACCTATGGCAATTTCCAGGCCTTTTAGAAGGGCAAGCCATTCAACACTGTTATTGGTTCTTCTTCCTATACCCTAAGCATAATCCTTCAATTTGTTTCCTTCGGAGTCAAAAAGCACTCCCCCTGCACCTGCCAACCCTGGATTACCTTTTGAGGCTCCGTCAAAGAAGAGAGAACTGCACCCAATCTTTTCTTTCCAGCCTTGTAACTCACCAGCATTCATCCTGAGTTGCCAGATCGGAGTTGTTATATCCTTACCTGAAGAGTTGTTCCGATGGGTTGAACGAGGGAGGAGTAGGTCTGAAACCCAAATTTTCTCTTCCACCATCAACGGTTCATGTTTGATGTTTTCCATACCCTGCACTATTAAGACTTCGGTCCATAAGGCTTTGGACGATGCATTAACTCGAGCAGGAGTAGTGGTGGCCCCTTCAAAATTCTCCCTGTTTCTGGCATTCCAAATTTTCCAACATATGTATTTCGGGAGAGCCTCCCAGGCTCTCTTGAAGACCGGTTTTCTATACAAGGATCCCATATAGTAATCATTCCAATTGGCAAAGAGGTCATTCTAGTTTGTAGGCAATATCACCGGGAAGCTTAAATCTAGAGAAGCCCTGTGCCACACTTCTTGGGAAAAACGATATTCCAGAAACAAGTGTTCAACTGTTTCCTCCGAAGATTTGCAGAGGATACATCTAGCTGGACCCTCAATCCCTCTTTTTTTGAGATTCTCCGAAGTGAGAATTTTTTTATGTGCTAATAACTAGTTGAAGGCATTGATTTTAGGCGGACTATTTCTGCTCCAGATTTTAGTCCATTTTTTGTCCCTGTGATTATTGTTGTCCATTATATGATAGGCGGCCTTGACTGTGTAGTGTCTCGTCTTGCTCCAACCTCTCTTGTCTATCGAGTGAAGGTGCACAGGAGTAGCTCCATGAAGTAGTTCGAGAAGGCTGTCAAAGTCCGCTTGTAGCTAGCGTGGTAGAATAGGACTTATCCAACCCTTCCATCTTCCCTTGTCAAACCAGAGCGAGAGATCATAGAGGGTTCGAATGTTAGCTTGATCCATCCAATTTTTGAGGTCCGTGAAGTTATGACTAAAATTGGCGGGGTATCGTTGATCTGGCCCGAGCTTGTCCGTCTAGATTTTAATCTGCTTGCCATTCCCTGGAATCCAATATAATTGGCTTTGGAGAAGGAAGGCTGCCTTTTTGCAAAGATTCCATATGGGGGAGCCAGTTTTAGATAAGTCAATCTTGTCCACACTACGCCTCCTGTTCCCGTTCATATATTTTTTATAAAGTATCTCTTTCCACCAGGCTTTCTTACCTGAGATGACGCGCTAGAGTATTTTGGCTCCCAAATCCAGATTCATGTGAGAAGGATCTCTTATTCCGGCTCCTCCGACGTTTTTGGGCGAACAAACTGTATCCCAATTCAAAAGATGGAATTTTTTGGTGCCATTGGTTTTCCCACCTTGCCAAATAAATCTACGTAGTTCTTTAGTGATTTTTTGGATGATGCACTTAGGAGCCAAAGAGATAGAGAAGGTATATAGTGGATAGGCTGAGAGGATCGAGTTTAGGCCAAGTTTAACCATCTGAATCCCCAAGATGAGATTTTGGCTTTGATTTTATCAATCAAACATTGCTAGTCCGCTGCCTTCTTATTTCCTTTGAAGATTGGGATTCCAAGATATTTAAAGGAGTTCCAGGAATGACAACCATTGAAATCGAGGATTCATGCAATTCTGATCATTCTTTCTTTGGTACAGTTCCACTCGTAGATTTTAGATTTCATGTAGTTAACCTTTCCGTATGAAGCTTTTAGGAAGAGAGAGAGAGAGCCTTATTGAATCTTTCTGCTATAATAGTGGATGCACCTCCAAGCAGAATTGTATCATTTGCAAATTGGGTGTGGTTAACAGCCTTGACTCCTCTCGCAACCCTCAATCCTTTTAGGTCCCCCAGGTTTTGAAGACGATGAAGTTTTATGCTCAGGGATTTTGCTACCAAAAGATAGAGGAAAGGGGACATGAGGCAGCCCTGCCTTAAACCTCTGGTGGCCTGGAAGAAAGAGGAGGGTCTGCCATTAACCAAAGGAGAAATCCATGGTTTGCTGATACAAGCTCTGACCCAACGGATAAATCTACTAGAGAAGCCAAATCTGTTCATTATTTCGAAGAGGAAGAAGTGGTTTACTCTGTCGAAGGCATTTGCCATGTCTAGCTTGATGGCCATGCCCTGCTGGTTTTTCCCCAAACTTGAATGGATCGCCTCTTGAACTATGATTATGTTGTCAAGGATCTGACGACCCTCGATGAACCCGCCTTGGGATTCAGATATAAGTTTTCCCATGATTTTTTTCATTCGAGTGGCAATGATCTTTGCAAGGATCTTGTAAGAGGTGTTACAGAGAGAGATAGGCCGAAAGCGATCAATAGAAGTGGTAATATTATTGTTGAGATATTGTAACTTCAAAGAATATTATATTTGTACTTTATTATTCCGGAGATGTTTCATTCCTCCATGAAGATCTTATTGTATATCCGGAGATGTTTATTCCTCCGTCGGAATGTGGTAACTCGGGTTATTAGACTTCCCTAGTGGGGGTCGGCCCTGTATATGTTATGTGGGTCAAAGGGTTATTAGACCACCCTAGAGGGGTCGGCCCAGTCAGTTGTAGTGGGGTATTTAACCCATTGGTTAAATACGAGCCTACGTGTACCTTTGTAAAATACATGTCAGTGTAGTGTATAAATAGAGGAGGTGTGTTCCTCATTTGACACATACACTCACTTGAGAAAGGAGCACTTGTGGAGGAGAGGTCTGCTATGGTGGAGGAGGAGATCATATCTTTGGTTTGCATCTTTGTGTATTGCTGGTCATCTATATTGAGGAAGCTTTACTGGGTTTTCTACCCCATGAGGGTTTCCCAGGATAAATCTGTGTCTCTTGTGTTTATGCTATGCTTGTTGTTTCTTCAGTGATCCTATATATGCTATTATTGTGAAATGGAATGTAATGCTGCTATTTTCAGTCTTAGCATATTAAATATTAACATGGTATCAGAGCTAACCTGAAGGAAGGCAAGGTATGGCACTTACGACACTTGCTTTACTTACGACAATTTGAAGGTTAGGGTTTTACATAGCAAAAACCAGTCATCGTGGAACTTTCGCTATAAATCCATTTATGCGAAGTTTCAGGGTCTGAAAAGTTTACAGGTCAAAGATAACATCCCCAGGTACCTTGTGTCCAAAGGGCACCCTCAGATTCGTTGTACTTTATGAGTTATGATCAGTACAAGTTAGGGTTTCTGCCTCTTCCAGATCTCAGTCAAAATCAGGTAACCTTGGAAAAAAGGTCATAACTTGGGCTAGGAAGCTCCAAATGAAATTTCATAAAAAGTGAAAGGTAGTACACAGACTGTACTATCTCAGGAAACGTTTTTAGAGGCCGAAGGTGAACCAGTGACACGTGGAATTCCGTACAAGTTCGCTCTCCTGTTTTATCCCATAAACAGGTCACGTTGCGACACTTGGCATAACTCTCTCTCAGAGAGTCCAATTGAGGTCAGAACTATCAGGATAGAAAGCTAACAGGGCGAGATATCTCAGGAAAAATTTTCAGAGGCCGAAGGTCAAACAGTGACACGTGGCATGCCGTACAAGTTCGCTCTCTTGTTTTATCCCATAAACAGGTCACGTTGCGACACTTGGCATAACTCTCTCTTAGAAAATCCAATTGAGGTCATACCTATCAGGATGGAAAGAGGACAGGTCAGGCTACTACAGAAAACGTTTTCAGACCCTGTGGAGCAAAAATTTCAGAGTTATAGCAGAAACAATCAAGTGCATATTTCTGTCAAAACAGAAGTATTTTTGGAGCACCTTTATTCATTGCTTAGGGTTTCGGAGAAAGTTAGAATTTTTGGAATCGGAATCCACGGCTGGAAGCTCCTCAGAAAAATAAGAGTTTAGAGCCTTGCATCAAACCTTTTGATTGAGCAAAAGGGTGGGCTTCATCAAACCCTAGTTCGGGATCCTGTCAAGAAGATCTAGAAGTTTGAAAGGCAATTTTGAGGGGTCAATTTTTGGAGATTTCAAAATTGAAGTATGCTAGTTTGATCAGCTCAGCAAGACACATCCTTCCATTCATTCGGAAGTGTGAAAGTCAAAGATTGAATTTTTAGGGTTTCTCTAGCAAACCCTAATCAAGCTCTAGATCAAGTTTCAGGGGGAGTTGAGGCTAAGGCCTTACATAAGAAGACTACAAGAAGTCTCGACAGGTATGACTTGAGGTTCAGGTATGTCTTGAAATCTAATTCTTGATTAAGTTCATAATGTGTTTGTATTCATGTTATTTATTAGTACAATCTTGATTAATGTTAGAATTGTCTTATCACCCTAGTAATAGTATGAATGCATGTGAATGATCGAAGACATTCATTGATTAGGGCTATATGATTGTACTAATGCATTATGGTGTTGTATGAGGTTGATGTCTTTTGCTAACAAGATACAGGTACATCACAAAAGACAAATCAAGCTCCTTAAAACATGACAACATGAAGACAAAGACTCATCCATAATCTTTGTTCTACTTACGAGGTATGTTGTACATAGCTAAGCAGATATACTAATCCAGGTATGTTTTCCTATGACAAGTTAGAATCTTACCTTAGGATCCCTTATATAAGTATACTTGGTATGATTGGTTATGCTTATTCATAAAGTTAGTAATCAAGGGTTTATGCATATTATGTCTCTTATCTTGATGATCTAATTAACGAGAAGAGTACTATGATCAAACAAGAATATGCAGAAGTAAAAGAAGACTTCCTTGAAACCTTGAATATTATCTATAATCATGACTATACATTTTCAAAGATTATTTAGAACTAGAATGTTTTGATAATATTGAGAATATACTAATGAATGTATGTCTGTGTATGAGGATGACACTAGTGCACACTTGAGCATGCACAGTGGTACATAATGAATAGAAGTTCAAAAGACATATAGAAGATCAAGCGGGAGGCAACCACACAAACATAAAAGATAAGTATTTGAGATGTTATTTGAAATAGTAAATGATATTGCTTGTATGCATATTTGTATTCCTAGAATATATCATGCTGAGTGTAAACATTCATAGAGCATTGAACAGTATACTACTAATATGCATATGATTGGTAAGTTGGACAAACATTCCATTGTTGCTTGTCTAGAATGAAACCTCTTTGCTGACATGCTGAGAGCTCTGCACACTCTCAATAGTATGTTCTGGTAGAGATGGAAGGCATCTAGATAGCCACTGTATGCATACAGGATATGGGAAAGTGTTGTGCCAAAGTATTGGTCAAAATAGTTACATAACTATGTAAATGATATCTGTATGCATAATAGGGTATCATGTCAATATGATTTGATGATTATGAAGTATTACTAATCATGTACTTAATTTTTATTTGTAGGAAAGATCATGATGAATGATGAACACTGAACAAGCGATGGATGTTCAAACAAAAGGATTTACAAATCAAACACACTATAGAAGGATTGTGGCTAGAAAATTCTCTTAGAAAGAGGAAGAGAATCATGATAAGATGTTTGCTCCAAGTGGCTAGATAAGAACATTCTCTTAATGGTGTAATTAAAGAAGAAGTGTGAATCAGGTTCTGTATGGGTACCCAGGATCGATAATCAATTGATGAGCTTAATGATCACCATGGGTGATGAGGATCTCAACCTTTGAAGGTTGAATATTGTTTCTATACACAGACGATATGGTGCAGAAAGGAACCAAAAGTTTGAATTTGTAACAATGTACTAACCAAACCTCTACTGATCCAATGTACTAACCAAACCTCTACCTCAAGTAAAGTTTTCTGAGACAAACTTAATATAGTTCAGAAGGACCCTCCTCGAAAGGGGGAGTGATGTGATAACTCATGATGAGATTGCTTGCATCGACAGTGAGGTTGATAATGAGGATACCTATATTAGTGATGCCGACAAAGAGGTTGGTGGATGGTCCTTAGATAGGGTCAAAGGTGACAAGGGGATTGCATCATCCTTGAACATATGTTCTAAAGAGAGCCGTAGACGTATGTCTTCGAGAATGAAGTCCTTGGTGGACATGATAGGATTGCATCATCCTCAAGAGAGCCGTAGACGTATGTCTTTGAGATTGAAGTTCTTGGTGAACATGTGAGGGGATTGGATCATCCCTGGACTTCAGTCCTAAAGAAGAGCCGTAGATGTATGTCTTCGAGAATGAAGTTTTTGGTGAACATGTGAGGGGATTGGATCATCCCTGGACTTCAGTCCTAAAGAAGAGCCGTAGACGTATGTCTTCGAGAATGAAGTCCTTGGTGGACAGTTGAGGATTAAGTCATCCTTGGACGTAGTCCTAAATGTACGGTTGAGGATTAAGTCATCCTTGGACGTAGGTCCTAAATGTACGGATGAGGATTAAGTCATCCTTGGACGTAGGTCCTAAATGTACGGTTGAGGATTAAGTCATCCTTGGACGTAGGTCCTAAATGTACGGTTGAGGATTAAGTCATCCTTGGACGTAGGTCCTAAATGTACGGTTGAGGATTAAGTCATCCTTGGACGTGGTCCTAAATGTACGGTTGAGGATTAAGTCATCCTTGGACGTAGGTCCTAAATGTACGGTTGAGGATTAAGTCATCCTTGGATGTAGGTCCTAAATGTACGGTTGAGGATTAAGTCATCCTTGGACGTAGGTCCTAAATGTACGGTTGAGGATTAAGTCATCCTTGGACGTTGGTCCTAAATGTACGGTTGTGGATTAAATCATCCTTGGACAGTAAATCCAGTAATTCCGAAAGGAAGGATAGTCCTAAATGAATTGAGTGGATTAAATCATCCTTGGACAGTAAATCCAGTAATTCCGAAAGGAAGGATAGTCCTAAATGAATTGAGTGGATTAAATCATCCTTGGACAGTAAATCCAGTAATTCCGAAAGGAAGGATAGTCCTAAATGAATTGAGTGGATTAAATCATCCTTGGACAGTAAATCCAGTAATTCCGAAAGGAAGGATAGTCCTAAATGAATTGAGTGGATTAAATCATCCTTGGACAGTAAATCCAGTAATTCCGAAAGGAAGGATAGTCCTAAATGAATTGAGTGGATTAAATCATCATTGGACAGTAAATCCAGTAATTCCGAAAGGAAGGATAGTCCTAAATGAATTGAGTGGATTAAATCATCCTTGGACAGTAAATCCAGTAATTCCGAAAGGAAGGATAGTCCTAAATTAATTGAATGGATTAAATCATCCTTGGACAATAAATCCAGTAATTTTGAAAGGAAGGATAGTCCTAAATGAGATTGAGTGGACTAATCATCCTGTAAATAGATTGGGATTGCCTCATCCCTAGACATGGTGAGATGTCTTAAACTGATAAGGACTAATCATCCTGTAAATAGATTGGGATTGCCTCGTCCCTAGACATGGTGAGATGTCTTAAAGTGATAAGGACTAATCATCCTGTAAATAGATTGGGATTGCCTCGTCCCTAGACATGGTGAGATGTCTTAAGTGATAAGGACTAATCATCCAGTAAATAGATTGGGATTGCCTCGTCCCTAGACATGGTGAGGTGTCTTAAAGTGATAAGGATTGATCATCCTGTAAGTTGATCTATATTGCATCATCCATGGACATGAGAGTTGTCTTAAACTGAGAGCGACTGATCATCCCGTAAGCGGATCAGGATTGTATCATCCTTGGACCTATGTCCTAAAGTGAGACGGATTGATCATCCCGTAATTGGATCTTGTGTGTTGCAGGGTATGCTGCTATTGTGTATACTTGTATTGATGAGGATACTTGTATTGATGATGTGTATACTTGTATTGATGAGGATACTTGTATTGATGATGTGTATACTTGTATTGATGAGGATACTTGTATTGATGATGTGTATACTTGTATTGATGAGGATACTTGTATTGATGATGTGTATACTTGTATTGATGATGTGTATACTTGTATTGATGAAGATACTTGTATTAATGATATTTATACTTGTATTGATGATGTTGTTGATCGTGATGATCTAGATGACGATGTTATTGATCGTGATGATCTAGATGACGATGCTGCTGATCGTGATGATCTAGATGACGATGCTGCTGATCGTGATGATCTAGATGACGATGTTGTTGATCGTGTGATGACGATGCTGATGATTATGTGATGACGATGCTAATGATCGTGTGATGACAATGTTGATGATCGTGTGATGACGATGCTGATGATCGTGAGATGACGATGCTGATGATCGTGAGATGACGATGTTGATGATCGTGCGATGACGATGCTGATGATCGTGAGATGACGACGCTGATGATCGTGTGATGATGATAATCGTGAGAATCCAGATGATGATATTGTTGTAGCTGTTCAAGTGCTACAGAAGATAAAGACTCAATACTGAAGATGTCGATGTTCCAGTATTGAAGATGTTCCAGTAACTGCTTGAGTTACTGATGATGTTGAGAAAGCTTCCAATGATTTATAGATTATCATGTATGATGTTGATGACTCCTTGCTCGTGCAGATGTTGTTATAATATCCTTCTCGTTAAGGGGGAGTGTTGAGATATTGTAACTTCAAAGAATATTATATTTGTACTTTATTATTCCGGAGATGTTTCATTCCTCCATGAAGATCTTATTGTATATCCGGAGATGTTTATTCCTCCGTCGGAATGTGGTAACTCGGGTTATTAGACTTCCCTAGTGGGGGTCGGCCCTGTATATGTTATGTGGGTCAAAGGGTTATTAGACCACCCTAGAGGGGTCGGCCCAGTCAGTTGTAGTGGGGTATTTAACCCATTGGTTAAATACGAGCCTACGTGTACCTTTGTAAAATACATGTCAGTGTAGTGTATAAATAGAGGAGGTGTGTTCCTCATTTGACACATACACTCACTTGAGAAAGGAGCACTTGTGGAGGAGAGGTCTGCTATGGTGGAGGAGGAGATCATATCTTTGGTTTGCATCTTTGTGTATTGCTGGTCATCTATATTGAGGAAGCTTTACTGGGTTTTCTACCCCATGAGGGTTTCCCAGGATAAATCTGTGTCTCTTGTGTTTATGCTATGCTTGTTGTTTCTTCAGTGATCCTGTATATGCTATTATTGTGAAATGGAATGTAATGCTGCTATTTTCAGTCTTAGCATATTAAATATTAACAATTATCTTTAGGGATAAGGGCTAGGAAGGAAGATTTTGTGGCTCCCCCAATCTTATCTTTCTTTTTGGTCCAATTGAGCATTCGTTTCAGGTCCTCCTTAATTATATCCGAGGCTGCTCTATAGAAATTAATTGTAAATCCATCTGGGCCTGGGGCTTTATCCAGATGTAGAGTCCAGATCGCATCTCTAATTTCACTCTCTGAAATAGGCTTATTTAAATCTTGATTTTCAGAAGCAGAGATAAGAGGGGGAAGACCTGAGAGTAATTCTGCTTGGGCAGTTGGGTCAGCCTCATTGATCTCCGTGTAAAGTCTTTGAAAGTGCTCTAGGGTGTGCGCTTTTAACCCTCTTGCCCTTCTATCCGCTTGCCATTATGATCTTTTAGCTCTTTGAGAGAGTTGTAGCTTTGTCGTACTTTGGCTTGCTTATGGAAGTATTCAGTGTTGCTATCCCCACTTTTTAGCCAAAGCTGTCTAGATTTTATTCTCTAGACTTCCTCCTCTTGTTTGGCTGCACTGAGAATTTTGTAATTCAGGTCCTTTTCACTATTGAGTGAGATAGCTATGATATCACTCTTTTCCATGCTTTGCTGTAGAGACTCAAGCTCAAACTGAAGCTTCTTTTTGATGAAACTCAGGTTCTTGTGGGTCACTTTAGCCCAGGTTTTTAATGCATTCCGTACCGCTCTAAGATTGCATTCCTAGATATAACTGGCTGAGCCCTGAAAGTGCTTAGTCTAGGTGTTATGCACAATCTGGAGTAAATTCTCATCGTGCAGCCATAGATGGTTGAATCGAAAAGGGATAGGCCCGTGGGATTTTGGAGCAGCTATGTTCAGACGGATGGGCTTGTGATCCAAAGTGGCCGATGGAAGGGCATGCACTGAGAGAAGTAGATTATTAAGAAGAAAGGTGGAGCTTACTAAGAACCTGTCCAGCTTGGCAACTATGTGCCCCATTCCAGTTCTTCTATTGCTCCACGCATAATTTCCATTTTTTAGTCCTACATCCATTAGATCGAGATCAACGATTAGATCTTCCAGCTTTTATCCATAAGGATCCTTGATCCTAGAACCTCCCCGCTTCTCTTGCTGATTTTTGGTGACGTTGAAGTCTCCTGCAATGATCACATTCTTACCCCTTAGCTCGACTCTTAAGCTGCTCAGATCTTCCCAGAACTGATCCTTATCTCTGTAGTGCGTCAGACCATAGACATTGCAAATGAAAAATGATTCCTTATTGTAATTTTCTTGAGTTTCTAATAGCAACCAATGCTGTCTTTTTTTTATAGCATTTATCTTATATTTGTGAGCTAGGAAAGTAGCAATACCCTAGAGGCCCCTAAGGAGCTTTGAGCTTTCCCATGGCATTCTTTCCAAAATAGATGTGAGAGATCTATTACCTCTGCATCTAATAATTTTGTCTCCTAGAGTAATAACATGTCTGGCTTTTCAGATTTAATCAGATCTTTTAAAGCTTCAACCTTGTTGACACCCCCCAGACTTTTGCAATTCCAGGAGACAATTTTTATCATTTTTTACTGGAATGAGACCCTGCTCGAGGCTTATTGTCCATCTTTATCGCCCCAAGGCTTTTATTGATTTGTAGCCACTTGGTTTCTTCTATACTCTTCTTCCTTCCCAACTCAAGTTCCCTTTCTGCTTCCTGCTCTCTCAGATATCTTTGTGTTTTCCTTCCCCTAGTATTTGGCAGAAGCTGCACATCCTGCGGTTCCATAGATTCCAAAGAGGCCGAGGGTTCTGGAGAGCATTGGGTTATTACATCAGTATTTTTTCTAACTTTGTCCGCCCAGGTGCCTCCAGGGGTCAGCTCCCCTTCCTCATTTGCTCCTCCACTTGGTGTAGCGACTAGATTGATGTGTTCTATAGTAGCTTCCTTTTCTTTATCTTCAATAATCTGCGGAGGGATTTCACCTTCTTCCATAGCTAAGGCTTGGAACTGATTACTAGTGGTGGCGTTATCCTCGGTCTGAGCGTTCTCAATGCACTTTTCAGAGTCTTCCTTTTCTTTGTTTTTTTCTGGATCAGTTGTTGTAGAGGTTAAATGCTTGTTCTTTCTACTTTTCTTAGGTTGCTTCCATCCTTCCTCTTGTGTTGCGTCATGGGATTCCATAGAGGCTTTTGGGCAATTTTTTACGAAATGTCCGTATTCATGGCATTTCTTACATTTAAAGGGCAGTTGCTCATAATCAACTTTTTGCATGTGTTCCCAACCTTCCATTTGCAAATTAACTACTTCAGGCAGTCCTTTCTCGAGATCTACTTCAACGCAAATACGGGCACAGAAGAAAAGAGGCTCTTTTGGCTCGGCTTTATCAATGAAAGTTCCTAGAGCATTGCCTATGGCTTGTAAGGTTTCATCATTGTAGCAGTGAAGGGGGAGATGCGGGAGACGAACCCAAATGGGGACCGCCGATGGAACGTCCTTTTCTGGATCGAAAGAGAGGCTCCATCTATTTAAATAGAGTCCACGGGTTCCCAGAAAATATGGCCCACTTCTAAAAATCAGATCTCTGTCAAATTTGTGCTCAAAGAGAAAGGTGAAGAAGCCCTTACCACAAAAACAGTGTTGCAGACCACCAGATATCAAAGGTAGCTACTTTTTATTGATCCAAGCATCCATGGTTTTCGGGGATGGCCAAATTCCACTGAACTGCCCGATCAGACCCCGCTCGCTCAGAGCGATGGCTTTCAGGCAAGAAGCTGCCGATGTGATCTGGATCTTAGGCGTGGAGGTGCGTTTGACGAAGGCATCCGAAGCGACGATAGATGCTGAGGGAGGAGGAGTAGCCGCAACCAAGGCTTGAAATGATTCATCAAGCATGCGTCGTTTCTCATCACTGCTGGGATCCAAAGTGGGTCCATCGGGGCCCTCGAATGGAAGATCCCGAGAACCAAAGCTCCACCGAGCTAGCGGCGACGGTTAGAACCAGAGCCGAGGTCACGCTAGGTCAAAAAACATCGCTAGAAAAATGATGATGAGTAAATAGATTACTTTCTATATCAATATAGAAAGTGCTATTTTATTTTAGAATTACAATTTTTTTTTTAATTAATGTCTTTAATTATATTCTTATATAAAATTAAATATAAAAGAAAAATATAAAAATATATACATAATTAGAAATGTTATATATATATATATATGCTCATAACATTAAGTAATACACTACATTCTAGATCAATATATAAGTGTTATTTTATATTAGAATTACAATTTTTTTTTTTTAATTATATCCACATATAAAATTAAATATCATTCCATATTCAATATTCATCACTTCATTAAATGAAAGTGGCCTTGTGTGAAGATGTCATTTATCTGCAAACATTAAGAGCACTAGTAGTTTTTTAAACTGGTAAAAAGCTGCTAATGCTCTTAATGTTTCATTCCCAACATAACAAAATAAATAAATAAATAAGGTAAAATCCATTTGCTCACCATGTGAAAAATAATTAAAAGAAATCAACACAGTCATTAAGTGCCTCATAGTTCACATGACAGCTAAAAATGAAAATTAATTAAGAAAGTATGATTGTGACTATTGAAGTAATTTAAAGAAATCAACACAGTCATTATGTGCCTCATAGTTTATATGACAACGAAAAATGAAAATTAATTAAGAAAGTATGATTGTGACTATTTAAGTAATTTTTTAGGCAATGACGTAGATTAAATTTAATATAATTTAGTATGGTTATTTTTTATTTTCAAAGGAAATTAATTGAGAAAGTATGATTGTGACAATTTAATTAATTTTTTAGGCAATGATGTAGATTAAATTTAATATAATTTAGTATGGTTATTATTTATTTTCAAAGGATTGATTTAATAATTAATTATTGTTATTAGTATTCTTTAATTATGTAATTTGGTTTACGGGGCTTTACTTGAAGTAATAAAAAAATTGATACACAGTATTAATATGCCTCACATTTTTTCACCAAACAGTAATAATACGCCTCACGTTATATTTCACGAGACAAGTTTTGTTAACTAAAATTATCACATAAAAAGTTTAAATTGTAAACCAATGAATCAATCACAACCAAAGCATAATATTCAATTATCATGGACATATATTTACAACTACATCTACCTGGTCATTGAATTCCAAGGGAGACACACACAAATCATAAATATGATGAAACCTAATTGTCAGCTTAGGAAACGATGAACCCTAGTTGAACATTGTACATACAGTTATGATATTTTCAGTTACAACAACAAACCACAATTGGAAGCAACATCCATAATTGCTTGTTTTGATCCCTGTGCTTCCACCATATCTTTCATCTCCTTTGTTTGCACAAAGAAAACTCCATTAGAAAAAGTAAAAAGAAAGTAAACATTTTTAGCAATTTTCATAAAAGAGGACAAGGACAAGGATAAAAGCTATGTTTTAATCATAGACCTCTGCTATCATAGTGTTGACAATATGACCCTCAAATGAGATAATATTTGAAGTTTTCACTTCCAAAATGTGAGCAGATTCCAGGGCCTTCGTCGACTGTGCTAAATTACATAAGAAATTTTCCCTCTTATTCATATTAAAAGACAAACAAATTACAGTAAGAAGGAAGCGAATTACAACCATCCCGCAACCAAGAAACATATAGTTATCCTTGAAATAGATTTCTTGTTGAGATATTGTAACTTCAAAGAATATTATATTTGTACTTTATTATTCCGGAGATGTTTCATTCCTCCGTGAAGATCTTATTGTATATCCGGAGATGTTTATTCCTCCGTCGGAATGTGGTAACTCGGGTTATTAGACTTCCCTAGTGGGGGTCGGCCCTGTATATGTTATGTGGGTCAAAGGGTTATTAGACCACCCTAGAGGGGTCGGCCCAGTCAGTTGTAGTGGGGTATTTAACCCATTGGTTAAATACGAGCCTACGTGTACCTTTGTAAAATACATGTCAGTGTAGTGTATAAATAGAGGAGGTGTGTTCCTCATTTGACACATACACTCACTTGAGAAAGGAGCACTTGTGGAGGAGAGGTCTGCTATGATGGAGGAGGAGATCATATCTTTGGTTTGCATCTTTGTGTATTGCTGGTCATCTATATTGAGGAAGCTTTACTGGGTTTTCTACCCCATGAGGGTTTCCCAGGATAAATCTGTGTCTCTTGTGTTTATGCTATGCTTGTTGTTTCTTCAGTGATCCTGTATATGCTATTATTGTGAAATGGAATGTAATGCTGCTATTTTCAGTCTTATCATATTGAATTTTAACATGGTATCAGAGCTAACCTGAAGAAAGACAAGGTATGGCACTAACGACACTTGCTTTACTTACGACAATTTGAAGGTTAGGGTTTTACATAGAAAAAACCAGTCATCGTAGCACTTTCGCTATAAATCCGTTTTGGCGAATTTTTCGGATCTGAAATTGTTACAGGACGAATATTAAATCTCCAGGTACCTTGTGTCCAAAGGGAACCCTCAGATTCGTTGTACTTTGTGAGTTATGATCAGTACAAGTTAGGGTTTCTGCCTCTTCCAGATCTCAGTCAAAATCAGGTGACCTTGGAAAAAAGGTCATAAATTGGGCTAGGAAGCTCCAAATGCAATTTCGTAAAAAGTGACAGGTAGTACACAGACTGTACTATCTCAGGAAACGTTTTCAGAGGCTGAAGGTGAACCAGTGACACGTGTCACGCCGTACAAGTGCGCTCTCCTGTTTTATCCCATAAACAGGTCACGTTGCGACACTTGGAATAAATCTCTCTCAGAGAGTCCAATTGAGGTCAGACCTATCAGGATGGAAAGATAACAGGTTGAGCTATTTCAGGAAAAGTTTTCAGAGGCCGAAGTTCAAACAGTGACACGTGGAATTCCGTACAAGTTCGCTCTCCTGTTTTATCGCATAAACAGGTCACGTTGCGACACTTGGCATAACTCTCTCTCAGAAAACCCAATTGAGGTCAGACCTGTCAGGATGGAAAGATGACAGGTCAGGCTATTGCAGAAAAAGGGTTTCAGACCCTGTGGAGCAAAAATTTTAGAGTTATAGCAGAAACAATCAGGTACATATTTCTGTCAAAATAGAATTATTTTTGGAGCACCTTTATTCATGGCTTCCGGAATTTAGGGTTTCGGAGAAAGTTAGAATTCTTGGAATCGGAATCCACGGCTGAATGCTACTCAGAAAAATTGAAATTTAGAGACCAAGATCGAATTTTTTGGTTGGGTAGAAGACCGGGCTTGATTAAACCCTAGCTCGGGATTTTGATCGGAAAGATGGAAAATTAGGGCTTCAACAAAAGTTGGAATTTTTGAAGTCTGTAACCACGGCTAGAAGCTCCTCAGAAAAATAAGAGTTTAGAGCCTTGGATCAAACCTTTTCAATGAGCAGAAGGGTGGGCTTCATCAAACCCTAGTTCGGGATCCTGTCCAGAAGATCCAGAAGTTTCAAAGGCAATTTTGAGGGGTCAAATTTTGGAGATTTCAAAATTGAAGTATGCTAGTTTGATCAGCCCAGCAAGACACATCCTTCCATTCATTCGGAAGTGTGAAAGTCAAAGATTGAATTTTTAGGGTTTCTCCAGCAAACTCTAATCAAGCTCCAGATCAAGTTTCAGGGGGAGTTGAGGCTAAGAAGAAGTCTCGACAGGTATGACTTAAGGAGGTTCAGGTATGTCTTGAAATCTGATTCTTGATTAAGTTCATAATGTGTTTTGTCTTCATGTTATTTATTAGTACAATCTTGATTAATGTTAGAATTGTCTTATCACCCTAGTAACAGTATGAATGCATGTGAATGATCAAAGACATTCATTGATTAGGGATATATGATTGTACTAATGCATTATGGTGTTGTGTGAGGTTGATGTTGTCTGCTAACAAGATACAGGTACATCACAAAAGACAAATCAAGTTCCATGACCATGACATCATGAAGACAAAGACTCATCCATAATCTTTGTTCTACTTACAAGGTATGTATGACTTTGTTATATTATGATTAACCTATGAGACATGCAGGTTCTAGATCAGGATCTCTAAATCATTGAAGAGATTGTTTAGGTATGTTGTACATAGCTAAGCAGATATACTAATCCAGGTATGTTTTCCTATGACAAGTTAGAATCTTACCTTAGGATCCCTTATATAAGTATACTTGGTATGATTGGTTATGCTTATTCATAAAGTTAGTAATCAAGGGTTTATGCATATTATGTCTCTTATCTTGATGATCTAATTAACGAGAAGAGTACTATGATCAAACAAGAATATGCAGAAGTAAAAGAAGACTTCCTTGAAACCTTGAATATTATCTATAATCATGACTATACATTTTCAAATATTATTTAGAACTAGAATGTTTTGATAATATTGAGAATATACTAATGAATGTATGTCTGTGTATGAGGATGACACTAGTGCACACTTGAGCATGCACAGTGGTACAGAATGAATAGAAGTTCAAAAGACATATAGAAGATCAAGCGGGAGGCAACCACACAAACATAAAAGATAAGTATTTGAGATGTTATTTGAAATAGTAAATGATATTGCTTGTATGCATATTTGTATTCCTAGAATATATCATGCTGAGTGTAAACATTCATAGAGCATTGAACAGTATACTACTAATATGCATATGATTGGTAAGTTGGACAAACATTCCATTGTTGCTTGTCTAGAATGAAACCTCTTTGCTGACATGCTGAGAGCTGTGCACACTCTCAATAGTATGTTCTGGTAGAGATGGAAGGCATCTAGATAGCCACTGTATGCATACAGGATATGGGAAAGTGTTGTGCCAAAGTATTGGTCAAAATAGTTACATAACTATGTAAATGATATCTGTATGCATAATAGGTTATCATGTCAATATGATTTGATCATTATGAAGTATTACTAATCATGTACTTAATTTTTATTTGTAGGAAAGATCATGATGAATGATGAACACTGAACAAGCGATGGATGTTCAAACAAAAGGATTTACAAATCAAACACACTATAGAAGGCTTGTGGCTAGAAAATTCTCTTAGAAAGAGGAAGAGAATCATGATAAGATGTTTGCTCCAAGTGGCTAGATAAGACCATTCTCTTAATGGTGTAATTAAAGAAGAAGTGTGAATCAGGTTTTGTATGGGTACCCAGGATCGATAATCAATTGATGAGCTTAATGATCACCATGGGTGATGAGGATCTCAACCTTTGCTACAAGGTTGAATATTGTTTCTATACACAGACGATATGGTGCAGAAAGGAACCAAAAGTTTGAATTTGTAACAATGTACTAACCAAACCTCTACCGATCCAATGTACTAACCAAACCTCTACCTCAAGTAAAGTTTTATGAGACAAACTTAATATAGTTCAGAAGGACCCTCCTCGAAAGGGGGAGTGATGTGATAACTCATGATGAGATTGCCTGCATCGACAGTGAGGTCGATAATGAGGATACCTATATTAGTGATGCCGACAAAGAGGTTGGTGGATGGTCCTTAGATAGGGTCAAAGGTGACAAGGGGATTGCATCATCCTTGAACATATGTTCTAAAGAGAGCCGTAGACGTATGTCTTCGAGAATGAAGTCCTTGGTGGGCATGATAGGATTGCATCATCCTCAAGAGAGCCGTAGACGTATGTCTTCGAGAATGAAGTTCTTGGTGAACATGTGAGGGGATTGGATCATCCCTGGACTTCAGTCCTAAAGAAGAGCCGTAGACGTATGTCTTCGAGAATGAAGTCCTTGGTGGACATGATAGGATTGCATCATCCTCAAGAGAGCCGTAGACGTATGTCTTCGAGAATGAAGTTCTTGGTGAACATGTGAGGGGATTGGATCATCCCTGGACTTCAGTCCTAAAGAAGAGCCGTAGATGTATGTCTTCGAGAATGAAGTTTTTGGTGAACATGTGAGGGGATTGGATCATCCCTGGACTTCAGTCATAAAGAAGAGCCGTAGACGTATGTCTTCGAGAATGAAGTTTTTGGTGAACATGTGAGGGGATTAGATCATCCCTGGACTTCAGTCCTAAAGAAGAGCCGTAGACGTATGTCTTCGAGAATGAAGTCCTTGGTGGACGGTTGAGGATTAAATCATCCTTGGATGTAGTCCTAAATGTACGGTTGAGGATTAAGTCATCCTTGGACGTGGTCCTAAATGTACGGTTGAGGATTAAGTCATCCTTGGACGTAGGTCCTAAATGTACGGTTGAGGATTAAGTCATCCTTGGACATAGGTCCTAAATGTACGGTTGAGGATTAAGTCATCCTTGGACGTAGGTCCTAAATGTACGGTTGAGGATTAAGTCATCCTTGGACATTGGTCCTAAATGTATGGTTGTGGATTAAATCATCCTTGGACAGTAAATCCAGTAATTCTGAAAGGAAGGATAGTCCTAAATGAATTGAGTGGATTAAATCATCCTTGGACAGTAAATCCAGTAATTCCGAAAGGAAGGATAGTCCTAAATGAATTGAGTGGATTAAATCATCCTTGGACAGTAAATCCAGTAATTCTGAAAGGAAGGATAGTCCTAAATGAATTGAGTGGATTAAATCATCCTTGGACAGTAAATCCAGTAATTCTGAAAGGAAGGATAGTCCTAAATGAATTGAGTGGATTAAATCATCCTTGGACAGTAAATCCAATAATTCCGAAAGGAAGGATAGTCCTAAATGAATTGAATGGATTAAATCATCCTTGGACAGTAAATCCAGTAATTTTGAAAGGAAGGATAGTCCTAAATGAGATTGAGTGGACTAATCATCCTGTAAATAGATTGGGATTGCCTCATCCCTAGACATGGTGAGATGTCTTAAACTGATAAGGACTAATCATCCTGTAAATAGATTGGGATTGCCTCGTCCCTAGACATGGTGAGATGTCTTAAAGTGATAAGGACTAATCATCCTGTAAATAGATTGGGATTGCCTCGTCCCTAGACATGGTGAGATGTCTTAAGTGATAAGGACTAATCATCCAGTAAATAGATTGGGATTGCCTCGTCCCTAGACATGTTGAGGTGTCTTAAAGTGATAAGGATTGATCATCCTGTAAGTTGATCTGGATTGCATCATCCATGGACATGAGAGTTGTCTTAAACTGAGAGGGACTGATCATCCCGTAAGCGGATCAGGATTGTATCATCCTTGGACCTATGTCCTAAAGCGAGAGGGATTGATCATCCCGTAATTGGATCTTGTGTGTTGAAGGGTATGCTGCTATTGTGTATACTTGTATTGATGAGGATACTTGTATTGATGATGTGTATACTTGTATTGATGAGGATACTTGTATTGATGATGTGTATACTTGTATTGATGAGGATACTTGTATTGATGATGTGTATACTTGTATTGATGAGGATACTTGTATTGATGATGTGTATACTTGTATTGATGAGGATACTTGTATTAATGATATTTATACTTGTATTGATGATGTTGTTGATCGTGATGATCTAGATGACGATGTTATTGATCGTGATGATCTAGATGACGATGCTGCTGATCGTGATGATCTAGATGACGATGTTGCTGATCGTGATGATCTAGATGACGATGTTGTTGATCGTGTGATGACGATGATGATGATTGTGTGATGACGATGCTAATGATCGTGTGATGACGATGCTGATGATCGTGTGATGACGATGCTGATGATCGTGTGATGACGATGCTAATGATCGTGAGATGACGATGCTGATGATCATGCGATGACGATGCTGATGATCATGAGATGACGATGCTGATGATCGTGCGATGACGATAATCGTGAGGATCCAGATGATGATATTGTTGTAGCTGTTCAAGTGCTACAGAAGATAAAGACTCAATACTGAAGATATCGATGTTCCAGTATTGAACATGTTCCAGTAACTGCTTGAGTTACTGATGATGTTGAGAAAGCTTCCAATGATTTATAGATGTATCATGTATGATGTTGATGACTCCTTGCTCGTGCAGATGTTGTTATAATATCCTTCTCGTTAAGGGGGAGTGTTGAGATATTGTAACTTCAAAGAATATTATATTTGTACTTTATTATTCCGGAGATGTTTCATTCCTCCGTGAAGATCTTATTGTATATTCGGAGATGTTTGTTCCTCCGTCGGAATGTGGTAACTCGGGTTATTAGACTTCCCTAGTGGGGGTCGGCCCTGTATATGTTATGTGGGTCAAAGGGTTATTAGACCACCCTAGAGGGGCCGGCCCAGTCAGTTGTAGTGGGGTATTTAACCCATTGGTTAAATACGAGCCTACGTGTACCTTTGTAAAATACATGTCAGTGTAGTGTATAAATAGAGGAGGTGTGTTCCTCATTTGACACATACACTCACTTGAGAAAGGAGCACTTGTGGAGGAGAGGTCTGCTATGGTGGAGGAGGAGATCATATATTTGGTTTGCATCTTTGTGTATTGCTGGTCATCTATATTGAGGAAGCTTTACTGGGTTTTCTACCCCATGAGGGTTTCCCAGGATAAATCTGTGTCTCTTGTGTTTATGCTATGCTTGTTGTTTCTTCAGTGATCCTGTATATGCTATTATTGTGAAATGGAATGTAATGTTGCTATTTTCAGTCTTAGCATATTAAATATTAACATTTCTTAATGAGAGTGGTTATTATCCGGTATTATTTTTATAAATGATCAAGTAAGCCAGTTTATCTTCTCTTGTATGCAATCAAGAATCTCATAACCGACTTAAAGCTCTGTCTTTCACTTTGTTATTCTCCTTACTTAAATCAATAAAGAATGTATTCTTAAAGAGTCTTCCAGTATTCAATAAAAAAATCAAGCTAAGCTAAGCTAATGTAAGGAAGTTTATCTTATCCTACTGTATTCCATCCTGAAATCCCTAAGCAAGCGATTATAATACCTATCTTTGCTCTCATCACAAATGCTAGATCAGATAAAAGATCAAAATGCAAGCTATAAGAGGAGTTGAGGTATTCACTACCCAAGCAAGCCAAGCGATCAGATTGAAAGCACTTGTTTTGCTTGGTTCATACAGATAAAGAGTATGAAAGCACCAAGCCATAGAGGGTAACTTGTTGCAGCCGCTTGCTCCAGCTTTTAAGACATTTACCCTCCTGTTTATATTAAAAGACAAATTACAGTAAGACATTCAATAATAGGATCTGAGTTAGTTACCAAATTAATATAGCTCTACTGGGGGAGGGTAAACAAAGAGGATACCCTAACATTTAACATTCAAACAAAATAACATAGAATTTTATAACATTTTCCCTTTTGCATAATGGCAAGGACAGGGTAATGTACTTTGCATGATTTCCATAGTTAATAAAGAGACATGCAATCATCTCAAAAGAGATGTATTACCCAACAATCATGAGTTAAACTCACACAAAGCTAAAGCTGCGAGGGTATTAAACAAAATCAAAGGGACATTACGGTACAAATGATATGAGGGTTATACCCATAAAATCCATGAGAAAGCTTCATATCAAACCCATGCATGAACATAATACCAAATCCAAGATATAGAACATTTTCTTCCCAAACTTTGTAGAAGACATTAAACAATTCAATGCTCATAGCTGAATGCCCGAGTCGCATTGTATTTGGATTTTCCCAAATAAGGTTGAAGTATTTGCATAAGAAAGTAAAAGAAGGTTAATACCCAACAAAGTTAAAATAAATAATTTTCAATTTATAGTAAAAGAATAAATGTATTAATCATATCAATTTGGGGATCTTGGCCATGGCCTTGTTCACCTCCCAAAAGCAGTGAACATAGCTAAAGTTAGCTCCATTAAACGAAATACATGGATCTACTGGGCAAGATTATGTTGAGCAAGAGAAAGTCTCCATGAGAAGGGCTCTACATCATGCAGAACCACGACAGGACCAGTTGTGTACACGAGACCCCAATTTCAGCTATTTTTCCCTCTATCATTCAGGGGTGAGCATTTTGAACCCCCCTTTTTTAGTGGGTGAAAATACTATCCAATTTATTAAAAATAAAACTTTAATTTGTCGCTTAATTTATAAATAAGAGCATGGAATCTAAGAAGTAAAATAATAAGCAATGAATAAGCATATGTGCTTGAAAAAAGGCCAATGCAATATCCCTTTACCATAATACTGACTGTGGGTGAAGAAATGAAAAAAGAAAAAAAAGAAAACCCAGAATGTTTATGATCGAAGGATTACCTAGGAAGATAAATGTTTGATGAACTCGCTGTATGGTTGAGTGTCGACTGCCATCCGAGAAGGAATTCATGGATCAAGTTATTTAGAAGAACCTTTCCCAAAGTAAAACACAATGCCTCTAGAAGGATACAACTTTACTCTATCATCTCGACCAAACCCTACATAAGGAAAATTCAAGCCGATCCCAAATTCCAAATGAGAACAAACAAGGAAAAAAGTCTAGCTCCTTGTACTCACTAAGGCATAGGTGAAGTTAGTATCATTTTGTACTATGGCCTGACCTAGCCTTTATTTTTCCAGGAGTCATCATGATTCGCTAGAGCTTCATAAGTTTCCTAATCCTATATTAAAATTTTTAGTAACCAATGTAATTTTTAATTTTGAGATGGAGGGAATTTTTTTTCTTTTTCTTTTTTTTTTTAATTTCTCAATCATATATTAACATTTTTAGCAATCAATGTAATATTTATTTTTTGATATGGAGGGGAAATGAAATTTGCCTCCATTTTTTTAAGTTTCCAAAGTAATCATCAATCATTTTCATTTTAGAAAGTTGTATAATTTTTCTAAACCTAAACAAAAAAATTTAAGACATAAAAAAATGAACGATTACAATTTAAGAAATTATAGTCATTAAATCATTTATTAAAACTTTCACTCTATAGTGTGTATAATAAAAAATAGCAATAAATGTAATTATAAATTTTGAAGTAATCAATTATAAATATAGTTATAAATTTTGAAATAACCAATCATAGATAGCCTTTTTCCTCCAAGAAGGCTTTGATTATGGCAATACTAGGATAACATCCTTGGATCAAGCAAATCATGAGTAGCACATGAAGGTTTTCCAAGTGGAGGTAGAACACATGACAAATTATCCAAAATTTCATCCATAAGATCCATAAGGACAAGCTCTAGATTAGTGAGCCTCATGCCTTACCTCACATGTTATTCTAGGGACTTCCCCACATGGTGACGAAGGAATTTTACTGTATGGAAATGTTATACATGCTTAAATACAATATTATGATGACCGTGGATCCTCTGTACTAGGTCTCACTCTATGGTATAGAACCTTCTCGCACTCCTCTTCTCACTCAAAGCATAGATACATCCCCCTCTATACAAGTGATGGAAAGTTAATGTGACAAGGATACAAAAAACATGGTGAAAATATAGAAATCCTACATAGATTTGGTTATTGGAGCCAAAGTTGAATTAAGTAGAGTATTAGGCATGGTTGAGGAAACCCTTATTGGTAGATCCCATGGTTAAAGAATAGGAAGATACCCCCTATAAGACTGATTTAGTCACAAGGGGGAAGAGGTGGGGGTAATTGGCATAGCCCAAAACATGTGTTAAAGGCTATCAAGAGAAACAACTAGGTTGGGGAGGCTTAGGTAGAAAAAATATTGAACATATTTCTCATTTTGAGACTATCTAGATGATTATTTCTCCTATCGTCAATGGGTATCCGAAGGGGGTCTTATTATTATCCTCTCATACCCAATAATGTTAGTGTGGATCTCAATCCCTTAAGTCCATTCAAAATGAATCTCTAATGGATTAAGGATTCTATAACTCAATTATATTATTCTATAAATGTAGTCTAGATTCCATATAGCGAACAATCCCCTAATTTTGTGTTTGCTCAACTCTTCCTAAACAATTTTAAGAGGGATAAGAAGGCCTTTATTTCATTGGCGAAGCCCAAAAAATACTTGTGATGACAAACTCTTCACTGAGATTGAGGACAAGTTGTCAAATTTTTATTCTTGGGATGGTTTTGAGTTTCTTTAAGATCAATTCAAGAAGATGCAATTTTATCTATGAGGAGAATTTAAAGAATGTCTACTTAAATTGGATGATTTATAGCTTCTCTTTGTTATAATCCTATGAAATTCTTAGAGTTGGGTTCCTCCCTAAACCATGTGCAGAGCCTTGGGATTCATACCTACTACTAATAACCTTCTAATGGCATTGATATCCCCACATAGCAATCATGGAGGCTATTGATAGGTCATGTCTGGTGGTTTGAACCATCATTCATGGCCTTGCATTCCTATAATCTTATTTTACATCTTTCCATGTACATATTTTGAAAATCATCCAAGGCTCCCAAGTCCCTAATATTTTGATACATAGTGCCATAGATACCCCTACAAAGTCATGCATAGTGATCCAAGCCATTAATAATGGATTTGGATGCATATATGATTTATTTAGGGAAAAAGGGATGTTATTCTTACCTAGAAAGTTATTCCCATAGCCCTAAGACATGCAAATATTTCTCAAAATCGCCCAATGGAATAGACATCATCAATCATAGGATAATGATAACCTTAGGAGGCCATGTGTTGTTGGTGGATGAAACATTCTTAGCCTTGGATGGCTAGAAGATTCCTTTAGAGATCAAAGTTGATGTGCCCTCCATTGACCATCTACAAATCCCCAAGAACATAAGAACTAGAAACATAGCGCTATGGATACCCATGCAAAGTAATGTGAAGTGCTTTGAGGCATTGCTCATGGATTTGGATGGAACAATGGTTTCTTTCATGCCAAATTACAATCTTGTTCCCTAGAATTCCATTCCCAAGACCCTAGGACACCTGTATAATCCTCAAAACCACCTAATGGCACCAACATCCTCGATCATAGGCCAATGACACTCTCAACAAGCCATGTGTTGTATATAGAGGAAACCTTCATAGCCCTAGATGGCTCGAAGATTCCTTTAGAGCCCAAGGTTTAGATTTCCTCCACTAACCATGTCCAAAGCCCTAAGGGCACAAGACCTATATACATAGTTCCATAGATACCCCTATCGAAGTCACGCATGGTGCTTTGAGGTAGTGTTCATGGCTTTGGATGACTCAATGATTTATTTAGGGATAAGGTTATGGTATTCTTCCTTGGAACATGATTCACATTACCCTAAGACACCTACTCCTTGGTTAAAACCACCTAATGGAACCAACATCTTGAATCATTGGCCAACGATACACTCAAGAGATCATCTATGGTTGGTAGAGGAAACCTTTGTAGCCTTGGATGGATATAATATTCCTTTAGGGCCCAAGGATTAGGTGTCCTCCATGTTGGCGGGAAATACTACCCTATAACGAGGAAACGAACATTATCAATTGAAAGGGGATGATAGGTAAGCATATTGACTGTGTTACAGAGATGTTTATGAATGGAAATAGGGTATAGGTCTTGAGAACATACCTTTTGAACAAAGTTCGATCCTATCTTTTATTCAATCTTGCGCTCGATCCTCAAGTCAACCTCCTGTTCGATAAACCTGCAATACAAGTACCTTTCTCAGCGTATCTTGGATAATATATAATGATGAAATGGAAAAAGCAATTTAAACATCAAACATTAACCAAAACAGATCCAAACAAAGTACATAACTCAATGAACACTTGATTTGGGACAAGAAAGATGCTTCAAGATTTTATTGTCAAATGCAAATTGATGATACAAAGTATACCTGACTTTGCAGCATGCTCCTGCAACCTGATCCTGGGCTCCTGCTCTTCTCTGGCTTGGAAATCTTCCAGCATAACCTCCTTTAACACAAGCTTCTCTTTAAGAGTCTCTCAATAGCATTCATGTCTAACCCCTCTCTTCATTCCTCCTTGTATTTATAGCACAAGGGAGGCAGTTCAGGTCGAGAGATGGTTATGGAGGAAGTTGGGAAACCAACTGCAACTAATCCTCTTCGTGAAATTAATTATTTTTTAATCATCTTTTGAGGTGTACGCTACTATTTCACAGTGGAGTAGCGCCCAGGGCACTACTATAGTGTTTTTCAACTAGCGCTCAATACTTTTTAAATGTTGTACGCTACTCTATTGAAGAGGAGTAGCGCCCATGAGGCTTGAGTGCTACTATTGCACACTGGAGTAGGGTACAGGTGCTAGTCTGTTAAGGTAGAGTAGCGCCCATGTCTCAAAATGACATTTTTTAAGGTTTTTCCAGCTTGCAAGGAGGTAGAGTAAGTCAGGGTCTCATCTAAGGTCAACATGCTCCTCCATCCAAGTTGTCCTTTTGTGTGATCAATAGCTCAAGGTGATCACGGATTGAGAGGTGCAGGTTTGACCTATAACACTCCACTCACCACATCTAAGGCACCATGACTAGAAACCTAGATACATAGTGCCATGGGTACCCCTATGAAGTTTTGCATGGTTCCTTGAGGAATTGTTCATAGTTGTGGATATCATAACAATTTATTTAGTTCAAAGAACTAGTATTCTTCTTTATATCATTATTCCCAAGGCCCCAAGACACATAGATGTAAAATATCTATCACAATAGGATCTAGCTACTATAGATTACCTCACAGTTGAAAGAAATAGCTTATTATGCAAGATATATGTGCAAAAATAATTCTGGAATATAAATGATCAAAACCAGTCACAATTGATTAAAAACCAGTAATATAAATAATAAAAAACCAGAAAAAAGATCAAATATCAGAGTTTATTAACTGTCCATTGTACAACAATGATTTGAGATCCTCCTTATATAACAAGGAATAATTATTTTTCCTTTGGAGGCTCTACAAGTGGCTAGCTTAGATTGGACCGCAATCCCCCCTAGGTTGACCAAATGGCTCCCAAAATATCCCAAACAGTTACGAATTGGTCATGTGAATGTTGGGTGAGCATGGTAAGTCATAAATGAGGTCACACATGTGGTGGATAAGGTTGTGTGGAAGTTAGGTAGGATAGGGTTGGTCAAAATAACCAAGAAGGGGGGCAAAAGACTAGAGGCAATGCATGGTCACCCTCAGTCAAAATCATATCCATAAAACAAGGGATAAGGGCGCCTTAGGTCAAATAGTGGTAATAAATGCATGAGGTGGTCATAATGAGAGTGCCTAAAAACTATATTTGACCACCCTTGTCCCATACTTTGGTGGTTTAGTCATCATATGCCCCAACTAACTTCTAACAACTTCCTAACAACCTAGGAATCAGGATTGTAATTATTAACCAGTTTAGCACCAAATAACCACCAGATTAATATGTGGTTAAGGTACTATGGTATAATAATTTTCTAACAATAGATGCTAATCAAAACGACCTAATGGCACTATCAACCTCAATCATAATCCAATGATATCCTCAAGCGACCATGTGTGGGTGTTGGAGGAAATGTCCTTAGCCCAGGATCGATAAACAATTCCTTTAGGCCCCAAGGTTTAGGTATCCTCCCTTATCTATGTTTGAGGCCCTAAGTCCCAAAGAATTGGATACATAGTGCCATGGATACTTTGCAAAGTGATGTGTGGTTCTTTGTGGCATTATTAATGGATTTAGATGCCTAAATTGTTTCTTAATTATTAAAGGCATGGTATTCTTCCATAAAATGTCATTCCCAAGTCCTTGAGACACATATATATTGCTAAAAACCACCTAATGTCACTGTCATCCTCAATCATAGTCCAGTGATACCCTTAGGAGGCCACGTTTGGTTGGGACAGGAAACCTTCATAGTCATGGATAGATAGAAGCTTCCTTTATGGACCTATGTTTAGGTATCCTCCATTGTCCATGTCAAAGGCATCAAGGAAACAAGACCTAGATACATAGGTGGCACTTCAAGGAATTTTCATGCCTTTGGATGCCTCAAATTTTTTTTGATGGCTAAAGGCATGGTCTTATTCCCTAGAATATCATTCTCAAGTCCCTAAGACATGTACATTGATGCCTAAGACATGTACATTGATGCAAGGATATAAACCCTACTCTGTTCATCTCCTCTAATATCTTCTCTAGTCACCTGATATGTCCTATATTTGTATTCTAAATACAAGGTTTTTTCCCATTCAAATCTCTTCTTTCACTCATCCAACATTCCCTGTAATCACAATCTCATTGAAATTCCAGGATTCTATTTCCAAGCCGATTCATTCTGGTGGTTGCAGGATTCGAAGTTCCACACTAGTTATCATGGATCTTAAAGTTCATTGAATTCATTTTTGGTCAATACTAGACCACGATCCATTACCCATGCTTTTCTTCCATCAAACCTAAAACAATGGTGCTCTTATTTATAATCTATCTGGTACCTCTATTTAGGAATGAATGCTCGAAATGCCCTACCACATGAATTGCGACCTTTATCTATGCACACAAGATTTTTCCATGACACATACCTTCTTCATTTAGATTTTATTATCAATCAAAATCCTAATAATATCTTTGGGCATCAACATCGTTGAGCATAGGAATGCATTCATATAAGTGGGGAAAAATATAATATTGAAAACATTACCACATGTATTGCTCCAGGATTAAAACGATCCTTTCAATCGCATGATGTTATCCTATTCCCGACTGACAATCCAACGCTTTTCCCCATAATTATTCTTCACACATGAACTATCATTTAAAACTTCAATTTCATAGTTTGGCCCATACTCAAATTAACAGAACACCAATAATTGACAATGAACGCCCTATATCTTCAAATCCTCGTTCGATTTCCATTCGTTCTTGATTGTTCACATAGACAATCACCCGATTTCACCTTTGGTTCACCATTACAGGAACTATAGCTGCAAGAACTACACTCCTTCAAATTTCAATCTTTGATATTGGATCTATTTCCCCATATGCATAAAGAATCTAAAAATTTTAAAGCAATAATGCTATGAGTGATCAATCTGCAATTTCTCATGGGTGCACTTGTTTCCCTCTTGATGCTAGCTAACATCAAACCACAATCAACATATAAACTCTTGAGATGAATACAAATTTCATTACCCACTCATAGATCCATTAGATCATCATCTCTCGACCATCTCATGGCCTCTCCCTTGCTAAGTTGTTCCAGTCTTCTGCAAGCTAGAATATATGAAGATTTCCAACTTCATATATTATGTTATTTCTCCTTAATGGGATTTAGCCACTCCTGTTTACTTCTCTCATACACATACTCACTCTACCCTCATTTCTATGTTTTTTATGCACAAATTTAGTTGATCATTCACACATTGAATTTTTACTACCCATCCATGAGATATATATCAATACATTAACACACTTAAATATAAAAGTTCATAATACACACAGTGAATGGCATAAGATTTCCTTTGCATTCAGAAAATAAAACTATACATAAACATGTCACGAAATCATTATCTACTTGACCTGGTTACAATCCTTTTGGATCTCTCAGCCTTGGCCTAATATAACATTCTATGGACAACTTCTATGTCCTTCTTGGCTTAATCTAACCTTGTGCAACGAGCCAACTTCTTAATTCCCTCAAGCTTACATTATATGGAAGAATACAATTTCTTCCAGGTCACTACAAAAATTCCTAAATTCCTATAACTATTTATAATAATAGCAATTTGATCCTATCCCTTGATGAATCATTGTTTAAGATCTTTGTGGACTCCTTCAAAATCTACTAACCATGTAGATTTGGTTACAACGACAAGTGCCTTTTATTTAATGGAACATTTCTTAATCCAATGACTTGTCACATATCTAGACCCTTCTATATTCCTACTTGCAACTATAGAAAATTACAATAATTTTACAAAGAAAACCTGTCTCATTAGGTAGATATCAAAACCCCCTTAAGCTTTATTATAAATGTTGTTTTTGAGAGCAAATGCTACTGCATTATACATACTACTAAAAACACCTAATAACATGAGCATTCTCAGTTATAGGCTAATGGTACTCTCAAGAGTCCATGTGTGGTTAGTGAAGGAAACCTTCTTATCTCTTAATGAAGAGAATATTCCTTTAGTTCCCAAGCTTTATATCTCCTCCCATGATCATTTCCAATCCCCCAACTCCCCTAATACATGGATACCTAGTGCCATGGATACCCCTGTGAAGTCATCCATGGTGCATTGAGGCATTGTTCAAGGCTCTAGATGATTCAATGGTGTCTTTAGGGATAAAGGACTGGTATATTTCCCTAGAATTCCATTCCCAATGCCTTGGGACATGTACATATTTGTAAAAACAAACTAATGGTACCTCCATCCTCACTCATAGGCTAATGATACCCTAAAGGGGGCATGTTTTGTTGGCGGAGGAAACCCTCTTTGACCTAGATGGATAGAAGATTTTTTTAGATCCCAAGGTTCATGTCTCTTCCACTTACCATGTCCAAGGCCCCAAGTCCCCAAGACCTAGATATAGAGCACCATGGATAACCTTACAAACTCACACATGGTGCTTTAAGGAATTGTTCATGGCTTTAAATGCCTCAATGGATTTTTTAGGTCCAAATTCATGATATTATTCCCTATATATATATTACCAATTCCATGAGACACGTACATATGTAATGTCCCTTTTTAAGAATTTTATTCAAATGACCAATTTTCACTCTTTCCCCAATTTCGACCTTTGACTAGTTTTGAGGTCCAAGTCTCCAAATTGACCCCAAATGATCCCAAATCTTCTGAGGAGGTATATGAATGATATTAATAATTGAATATTATTTTCAGGGATGAATTATGGCCCTCAAAATACTTCTCCAAACTTGTTTAAGATTCTGGACCAAGTATGGAATTTTACTAGCAATTTGAGGTTCAAATCCCCCCAGGGTAAGTTCTGAAAATGGCTCTCCAAATGCCTCCAAACCCACTCGAAATTATGAACAGAGGTAGGGAATGTATAAAGTACATTATTTAGGTCTAATTTGCACCATTAATCAATTATTACGTCTGTTCTAACCTTCTCCCAAACAACAACAAAAATCACTAGTTCGACCTTGGGGGAAATGACATCAAATCTTCTCCAAATGTAATGAAACTTCACAAAATGACTTCAAATGCTTATATAATGAACAATAAACTTGTATAATACATCAATAACAGTCCATCCATCAATAAACCATAAATAGTTTACTTATCCATTCGAATCCATCAACTTACATTGGTTCACAACAAGGTAGTGGGGAAATGGCATTGTTTGTCCATTGATGAGCAATTTAACATAGTTTTTCTTGGAATATAGAATTATGGATCTTATGATATGGTTATTACAGATATATATATCATATGACATGTACATTAATTCTAAATGGCATTCCTTCACTACTATATGCAACCACAAGAGCGCTATGCAAGAGCTATGGGGAAAATGGCACCATTTCTTCATTAAAAATCACATTTATACATTTCCACTTGGAATTTCGACCTGAAAAATTATGTAGATGAAGAAAATAGTATTTAATTTATATTATAAAAGAATTGGGGCATTATAATCTCCCCAAAAGAGTACAATAGCTCACCAAAAATGCCCTCCCTCAAGGAGCAAGAATATGCCATCAAAACTGGAAATGGTGGAGAGAAAGTGCTGCACTAGAAGAAACTATGATCTTCCCTATATATTACACGTGCAACAAATGACTCCATTAAATCTCCAAATTAAAGGTCTGAATGGCCTTTCCAATTACCAACTTGGATTGGAATCTTTCACCCTCGAAATTGGCTAAGGCAAGAAACTAGTCATCCACTAGCTCTCCCTCTTCACAAATGCAATTGCAAATTCTAAAAATGATCAAAATATGCCATTCTTCTTTGTTCATGACTTTTATAAAATTCTAATGTCCTCCATGGGTTGAATTCCTTCCAAGAGATTCATTCCAACTCAATTTGGGAAGAGATTCCCAAGTATGCCACTTGTCCTTCCAATTCTAGCCCTCTCCTTCTCCCAATTCGAATTGGTGTCTCTTTGGCTGCCCTAACTCACTTGAGTGCCCTCTTGGAGACTATTTTTAGCTCTGACATGTCATGAATGTCATATGTCATCCCTCAGGTCTGATTTGTGTCATAGGTGTCATAGCATCTTCATCATTATTGTCATAGAGCTAGGGAATCTAGCCCAAGTGTCTCACTAGCTCCAAATTGCCTCTTCCTCTTCCATGGGAGTTATTCTTCCACTCCAATTCGAACTTAAATGACTCATTCCAAGTATATTGACCTTATAACTCACCCCAAGAACATTTTTCTTCTTATGGATTCGAAATGGCAAGAGTAGGATGCCACGTGGCATGGCAAATCTAGCTTGTGTGGGTCCCACATCCTCCATGTGTCTCCATGATCAATTGCCACTTTGATTTTCCCTTGTATTTATTTATTTAGCTTCTTTATTAAATATTTATGCCATTCTAATGTGCAAACATCATTTATTATCCTCATTTCAAATCCCAAAGCTTCCACCCTCAACCTAGGAAACTAGTAATTTTCCTCCTAGTCAATATTTTGACCCTTAACATCAATTTGACAAAATCTCATGAATATGGTCATTGGGATTACGCCATTGTGACCCAATGCCAAATTTGGGACATGAAAACATACTACTAAAAATGATGTAATGGCACGGTATCCTAAATCATACACCAATGATACCTTTAATATGCCATGTGTGGTTGGTAGAGGCAATTTCCTTGGCCTTTGATGGCAAGAATATTCCTTTAGGGTCATAGGTTCAAGTCTTCTCCCCCAACCATGTCCAAGGCCCTGAGGCCAAAATCCATGGATACATAGTGCCACCAATATCCCTACGAGGTCTTGCATGGTGCTTCGAGGAATTATTAATGGCTCTTGATGCCTCAATGGTTTCTTTAGGACCAAACACATGGTTTATTCCCTCGAATATCATTCCTAATGCCATGAGACACACAAATACTTCTCAAAACCACCTAATGGAATTAGCATGCATAATTTTTAGGCTAATGATACCCTTATAAGGTCATGTGTTGTTGGTGGAGTCAAGATTCTTTTTTTGTTTGCTAGAATTTCCATGACTTGTAGCACTAGCTTGTGGTCTAAGAAACCATGACGCAGGGGCATCTAAGCCATCAAAATCACCTGGGGATTGCACCCAGTCTAGGACACACTAACACTTAGCATGGATGGATTTTTAGGTGTCTCCTCTAACTATCATGGAGCTTCAAACCTTGGGATGCCTAACGAATAGAACCCTTAGAAACTAATCACACTAGTAGGACTTCACTTGTTGGAGGAAACCTCCTTCTTGGAGCATGGATTCCCATAATAAGTCATGTGTGGTGATTCTAGGCATTGTTCATGGATTTCAATGTATCAATAGTTTCTTGAGGGATAAAGGAATGGTAATCTTCCCTAAAATATCATTCCCAAGGCCCTGAGACATGTACATACTACTCAAAACCACCTAATGGCATCAACATTCTTAATCATATGCTAATTGTACTTTCAATAGTCCATACGTGGTTGGTAGAGAAAACCTTCTTCTCTCTTTATGGATAGAATATTCCTTTAGGGACTAAGATTCACGTCTTCTCCACTAGCCTTGTCCAAGTGAATAAGGCCAAATACCTAGATACATAGCACCATGGATACCTCAAGGAATTCATGCATAATAATTCAATGCATTGTTCACAAATATGGATGAATCAATGGTTTCTTTAAGACCAAAGACATGGTCTTCTTCCCTAGAATGTTATTCCCAAGTCCCTAAGAAACCTACATAATCCTCCTTCCTTCCTCTTATTGTTGATTTATTTGTAACTTCGGAAGATATTCACTTGTATATTGTATGTATTACATTTGTACTTTATTGTATCCCCAACAGAGATCTATTATTCCTCCGATTGGAAGTGTCATTATTTGTATTTGCAAGTGTCGCAAGTTATATTGTAAGTGTCGTAACTTATATTTGATGGGTTATTAGACCACCTTAGAGGGGTCGGCCCAACATGAGTTAAAGGGTTATTAGATCACCCTAGTGGGGTCGGCCCAATGACAAGTGGTAATGGGTTATTAGACTCTCCTAAGGGAGGTCGACCCAGTTAGAGTAAAAGACAAGTAAAGGTAAAGTATAAATAGAGAGGAGCACCTCTTTATTTATTCATTTGCACACTCACTCACTTTGCATCAGTGAGAGAGAGGAGGAGTATGCACAAGTGGAAGAGGAGAAGCTTCTCAGAGACTATCTATTTTTATTGGGGTTTTGTATTGGTGCTCATTCTATCTCTGAGGAAGTTGCGGGGTTTTCTCCTTTATGGTTTCCCCGGTGAAATGCTTTGTGTCTCTTGTCTCTTGTCTCTTATGTTTGATATGCTGTACATGTTGTTCTCTCAGTTAAGATCCTAGATCACATTGAATTAAATGATGAAAAACTAACATGGTATTAGAGCTAGCCTGAAGGAAGGCATTGTATGGCATTTACGACACTTGTTGTACTTGCGACAAATTGGAATCTAGGGTTTGATATAGTAAAAACTAGTCATTGTGGAACTTTTGCTATTTATAAGTTTTGGCGAAGTTTCAGGATATAAATTTTTTACAGGCCAAATATTATACACAGATGTACCCTGTGTAAAAATTTTCGCCTCAAATTCGTTGTACTTTGTGAGAAATGATCCGTACACGTTAGGGTTTCTGCCTCTTCTAGAATGCAGCCCTAAACAGGTGACCTAGGAAAAAATGTCATATCTCAGGCTAGGAAGCTCCAAATGGAATTCCATAAAATGTGACAGTTAGGGTACGGACTATAGTTTCACAGGTCCGATTTTCAGAGACCGAAGTTGAAACAATGACACGTGGCACTCTGTACAAGTTCGCTATGCTGTTTCATCCCATAAACAGGTCATGTTGCGACACTTAGCATATCTCTCTCATGGAGAATCCATTGAAGCTCAGATCTATAGGGTTGGAAAGATGAAAGATCAGTCTACCATAGGCCTAAGTTTCAGACCCCAAGGATCTTTAATTTCAAAGATACACCAGAAACAATATGGCATATATTTCTGTCAAAACAGAATTGGATTCTGAGCACCTTCATTTTTGGCTTGTCACTGCTGTGGGAAATTAGGGCTTTTGAAAGAAGTGGAATTTTGGAGTGCTATCAGCATAGGATTTCTCTCCTCAAAAAAATCAAAATTTAAATACTAAGATCGAATTTTTTGGTTGGGTATAACCTCGAGATCTATCAAACCCTAGTTCAGGTTTTGGACCAGAAAACCAGATTTTGACAGAAGTTACAGATCCGAAATTCGCAGGTCAATTTTGAGGGGTAAATTTTTGGAGTTTTCAAAATATGAGCACACCAGCTTGCTCAACTCAATCAAATGCATCTCCCTATCCAGACAGAAGTTTGAAATTCCAAGTTTGGATTTTTTAGGGTTTCTTTGTGAAACCCTAGCCAACTCTAGATCCAGTTTCAGCAAATCAAAGTGGATTGGGTTAATCCTAGAAGAGAATGAATTGGAAACCTACAATAGTGAAGAAGTTCTAGTTCCAGAGGGAGATGAGGCTAAGGCCTTACATAAGAATACTACTAGAAATCCCGACACATATGAGTTGAGGAGATACAGGTATGTTTTGAAATCTGTTCATGATTAAGTTTGTCTTCATAATATTGAGGTTAGTGCAATCTTGATTAATTTTAGACTTGTGTTATCACCTTAGTAAAAGTATGAATGCATGTGAATGATAGAATACATTCATTTATTATGGTTATTACACTTATGATTGTACTAATGCACTGTGGTGTTATATGAGGACGATGTTGTCCGCTAACATGAAATGTACATCAAGAAAGACAAATCAAATTCTAGATCAAGAACATATGACCATGGTGACATGAAGACAAAGACTCATCCATAGCCATTGATCACATATAAGCTCTACTTACAAGGTATGTATAATTTGGTTCTACAATGCTTAACTTATGAGATATGCAGGTTACTAGGACAAGGTCTATAAATCATTGAAGAGAACAAAATAAGACATTGTTTGGGTATGTTAGACATAACTAGCAAACATGATAATCCAGGTATGTTTTTCCTATATCAAGTTAGAATCCTACCTTGTTTTAGGATCTTATATAAGTATATTTTTTGTATGATTGATAATTATTATTCATGAAGTTATAAGTTTGAGTAATCATGGGTTTATGCATATTATGATTCTTACTTTGATTGATGATATGAGAAACCAGAAGAGTCCTCTGGTCAAATAAGTATATGCATGAGTAAAAGAAGTCCTCCTTGAAACCTTGAATACTAACGCTTGTGATAAATTACCTGTGTATGAAATGACCATGACCATACATGTTTAAGATTATTTAGAATCATAATATTTTGATAGTATTGAGATTATACTAATGAATGTATGATTATGTATGTGATCTTGAGGATGACACAATGATGACACTAGTGCACACTTAAGCATGCATAGTGGTCTAGGATGGATCGAAGTTCAAAAAAATATAATCATGATGATATCATAAAGGAAGCAAAGATCAAGAGGGAGCATACTCCAGTTGTTCCCGCAAGGAAGCAAAGATTGAGAGGGAGTCCACCCTACAACCAAACAAAGATAAGTATTTGAATTGTCATTTCTTGTGTATATGATTACTTAAATGATGTTGTTCATTCATGTACATACTTATGTTCCTAGATTTAGGATGTATATTATGCATATTATAAAAGTTTCATTAATGAACACGATACTACTAATTTGCAAGTAATGGGTAAGTGGCCTATGGTACTGTACAACATTCCATTGCTACTTATCTAGAATGAAACCTCTTTGCTGACATGTTGGGAGTTGTGCACACTCTTAACAATGTTTTGGTAGAGATGGAAGGAATTTAGAAAGTTACGAGATATGGATAAATGTTGTATTGAAGCATTGTCTAAGATAATTGCATGACTGTATGACATATGTCCTTATGTGTAAATATTTTGTTCTGAAGACTATGAGATATTTCTAATCATGCAATTGAATTTCACTTGTAGGAAAGATCGTGTACAATCACCTACAAAAGAAGTACAAAGGCATTTGTTCCAGCGACGAAGTTCAAGAAAACTACCTATTGAAGATATTGAAGAATCTGAAGTTCCCAGGATCAGGGATGCAATAATGGAAGGATGCCATGATCGAGGAGTACTAGTCGATCATGAAGAATGATGTTTGGGATGTGGTCCCAAGACCAGAAGGGAAGTCTATTGTAAATTCCAAGTGAGATCAAGCATGTTATAGATGGTAGCATAGAGAAATACAAGGCGAGGTTTGTGGCTTGTGGCTTCTCCCAGAAAGAAGGGATAGATTATGAAGAAACTTTTGCACCTGTTTCCAGATAACACTTCCATCAGAATAGTACCTGCTTTGGCTATAGTGATAAAGTGGAAGATACACCAGATGGATGTCAAGACAACTTTCTTGAATGGTGTATTCGAAGAGGAAGTGTATGTGGAGCAACGACTCGGATTTGAGACACATGATAGGGAGTCACATGCGTGCAAATTGAAGAAAGCCTTGTACGATTTTAAACAAGCACCCAAGACATGGTACGACAAGATTGACAGCTTCCTGACTAGTTTGGGCCTTACCAAGAGTAAAGAGGATTCCAACTTTACTACAAGTTTGAGGAAGGCAATCCAGTGATACTTCTACTGTATGTGGATGACCTGTTTGTGACAGGTGAGATTGGGTTGATTGTTGATACGAAGAGGAAGCTTGCTGTCGAGTTTGAGATGAAGGACTTGGGTATGATGCATTACTTTCTAGGTATGGAGGTGTGGCAGAGTGCAGATGGAATCTTCCTTGGGCAAGGGAAGTATGCAGTAGAGATCCTGAAGTGGTTTGGGATGATGGAATGCAAGGCCATGGCCACACCTATGGCATCGAACCTGAAGCTATTGAGTGATGCTTCATCAAGAGTCGGTTGATGCCATGATGTATCATCAGATGATTGGGTCCTTAATGTACCTGACGAACACGAGACCATATATTTGCTTTGCGGTGAACACATTGAGCCAGTTCTTGATTGATCCTAGACATGTTCACCTGATTGCTGTAAAGCATATTCTGAGGTACCTGAAGGGTATGGTTGATTATGGGCTCAAGTATTATGCGAATCAAAAGGTTAACCTGGATGGTGATGTTGATTCAGATTGGGCATGCAGTGCTGCAGATAGGAAGAGCACTTCCGGGTGCTGCTTTAGTATGGGATCAGGTGTGATCTCTTGGTTTAGAAGGAAGCAATCCTGTGTAGCACTGAGTACAGCCGAAGTAGAGTATGTCATAGCTTGTTCGTCTAGTTGTGAGGCAATATGGCTAAGGAAGATACTGTCATATTTATTTGATCTCCAGTTGGATGCTACTTGTATCTTCTGTGACAACCAAAGTTGTGTGAAGTTATCAGAGAAACCAGTGTTCCATGATAAGTGAAAGCATATCAAGATCAAATATCACTATATTAGGGATATGGTGTAGAGAGGAGCAGTGAAGCTCCTGTATGTTGCGAAAGATGAGAAGATTGCAGATGTGTTGACCAAACCACTATCCAGAGTGAAGTTTGAGTACTTCAGAGAGAGGCTTGGTGTTCTTCAGCTAGAAGATACTTCTAGGAGGAAGTGATGGGACACATTTACAGGAGCCATTCCAAGCATGGTGGTAGGAGGATCCTTCCCATGGCTATGGATGTAAGTGCTGTGTGATGAGCATTGGGACAATGCTCTATATGATGTTCTGTATGATGATGATCAGGATGATCATGGGTGAAAACATGAAGTTGGGAAACAATTTTGGCTTGTTTTTGACAAAAAAAACTGCTAATTTTTATGCTTTTCAACTTCGACCTATTCAAACCCATATATCCCTTAGGAATTTCAACTTGAAGTAAACAAAAAGGTTTTACAGAATTGAATTATCTTTCTACTCGTATTTTTTTTAATTTTTTTTATGGACATATCGTGGGACAAATTTGTTGTCAACCAATGGCATATACTTGAAAATTTTAGGTATGGATAATGAGTGACCCATGTTGACCATGGTTTTTTGATATATGGTTATTCATTTTAGGGAAAAAAATTGTAGTCTCATATTCTACACACGCTAAACTTGATCCTGGACTATATTTTGAGTTTTTTAAGACTTGGGAACTATTTTTTATTATTTATCGAAACAACATATGTTCAAAAACGGGTACATTATCGACACATGTTTTTGTCTTCTCATTTTGTTTCAAATGTGACTCTTATCAAACAAACTAAAACCAACCCATTGAAGAGGACAGTTCAAGGAACATCCCCGTATTTTTTTAAATTTTTTTGGCTTCAGCATTGTGATGATATTGAATTTTCATTGTGACAGATTTTTAAGTGACTAAATTTTTTAATGATAAAGTTTAGTAAAAAATAGTAATCCTAAACGAAATTCGAAAATTTTTATATTATGAGAAAGTAGATTGAATGACGAATCTACTGGTATAAACTCCGACATGTAATTCTCATGTTTTGCAGTGGTCCGACCTTGTTAAAGTGACACATTTCTACATTCTGCAGAAATTCTGCTGGAACTGTTGGCCAAAAACTCTCGGCCCAGAAAATGTCTCGGGCGAGAGTTGTTCCTGCTCTAAAATTAACCCAGAGTTAACGAAAACTCTCGGCTGAAAGTTGATTTAAACTCTCATTGCAGAGGTTATAACATTTCTCACCCGAGAGTTTTGTTACATAATCCCCCGAGAATCTTTTAGGCCCCGACACATTAAATATTAAATTTCCTTGATTTGTGGGCGGGATTCCACATTATTTGGACGGGATGCCCGTGATTCTCGGCCGAGAATGGTATATATAATCTCTCGGCCGAGATAGTCTTCCAAATTATTTCATCCGAGGGTTTGTTTTCAGCGGATTGTTTTTTCAGCCGAGGGTTTGTTTTCAGCGGATTTTTTCAGGTGAGCATTCTTTGCAGCCGAGAGTCTATTCATTCAATTTCAATTATGCCTAATGTTGCACTTGCTCTCTTCTTGATTGTTGAACCTTGAACTCATCTAATATATTTACAAAATGGTTAATTTCACTTGAAAATGGTTACAAATCACCACTTCTATCAAGCAAGGTTTGGAGATTAAACTCATTGGTATTTAAAGTAAATTTTTAGTGCTTTTAATGAAGACTATTTTTAGTTTGATAAGCAAAATCTTTTAGTACATTTCCATTGAGAAAGTTTTCATCACATTATTCTTTATTTTTTAAAATTAGTAGTTGTGCAAATTGTATTGGTTGTTGCATGGTGAAATATTCCCTAAAAGAGGCCCCGTTTGTTTGTATTCACTACTTTTTCTCTTGAATCACCCATAATGAGCATTTTGATTACATTCAGAATTGTTTTAAGATTTGTAGTATCACATGTCTTTGATGAATATTTGAGATCTAAAGAATTGAGACTGAAGCACATAACAAGTCTTGCACTATTTTGTAATTGTTGTTTTATATTATTATGGTATTCTTGATATAAAGGTAAGGTTAGATCAATCAATACTTTGTATTCATTTTACATGCATAAGAACTATTTCATGTTGAAGAGGTTTTTGGATACTATTTGGCCATAACAAGAACTATTTCATTTTGAATGAATAACACTTATTGGGTCAATGTACTGTTCTTTTTTTTCAGCATATAACTCTGAATTCTCATATGTTTTCATGCATTGGATTTTAGGTCTTTATTTATTTCAACATGGGAAACCGAAAGAAACGTGAAAGAAAATATGATCGCACCAGAGTTGATGAAGAGGCAAGGAAAGAGAGATCTCGTGTTTCTATGAGAAATTTAAGAGCAAAAAGAACAATGGAAATAAACGTGGAGGCACATGACAATGACGAAGAAATGCAAAATGTGAATGCACATGGCGGTGATGAAGAAATGCAAAATGTGAATGCACATGGCGGTGACGAAGAAATGCAAAATGTGAATGCACATGGCGGTGATGAAGAAATGCAAAATGTGAATGCACATGGCGGTGATGAAGGAATCCAAATAGTCGAGGAGCACGTTGATGAAAGAAATGAGGAACATGGAGGTGACGAGGAAATGAAAAATGTGGACTAACTATGGGTAGCGTTGATATTGAGACCACGAGTGGTGAGTAAATATTTTTTTATATGTTTATAATTTACTTTATAATACTTGAGTATATATATATATCTGATTTGAAAGTGAACAAAATCTTATAAATTTATATTTATTTTTATGTAGGGTTGACATCCAACATACAACATCCTACCACAGTTAGCAATTTACAGAGATTAATTGGAAGCTGCAACAATATCGTCATTGATGACATTTTTTTGGAGAATTTGGATCCAAGTAAAATTGAAGAAATGGGACCGCATATGATTGATCGTACAGCTCGTTATAGAGCATATAAGATAGTCAAAAAATATTTTGAAGGTATTTCTATCATACAACAAGCTCAATTGTTGCATAAATTGTTAAAGCAAAAATGTCTAAGAGATGCAATTACATTATTGGGCATTCAAAGTGCCAAAGAGGCTAAGTCAAATCAGATTGTATTACAAAATCTGACCTCGGTCCTTGCATCACTTGCAAAAAAACGATCTCACAATTTCATGGTTGCTCGTAAAGCAATTCTAACAGGGGTTGTGGCAAAAAAAAACTACAACCAGTCTTGTGTTGTCTACGACTGCAAGAACGTTAAAAACATCAAGAAAAAGTTTATGGAAGCATAAAAAGCTTCGGGTTCAGTTAGATGAGGATGATGAAGTTGCATGTTGGGGTGTTATCTATAGGCAAGCTTATCAAGATAGATTTCCGGATAATGTGAGGGACATGGTGAAAGAGTTTTGGGATGTAAACTTGCGTGTCTTAAGGATGTTGTTCGACGTCGTATATCGAAAGGAAAATATGAAACTCATGCCAAACACATAACAACGATCACTCAAGAAAAAATGTTCAAAACTTTCATGGAGAGTAATGTTGATGTGAAGATTTCCCTTAGCACATTTGTGAATCTTAAACCATGGTATGTCAGGCCCATCGTTGTTCACGACACATGTTGTTGTCGATACCATGTAGAATTCAAATTATATTATGAGACATTTCTAACTTTTGGCATGCAGTGTTGGCCAAATAACCCCCCTCCTTCGAGTGTTTGTGAATTTGTATCTAAAATATTATGTGCTCGAGAGAATCATCAAGTATTCTATAAGAAACAATGCGTCGGAGGTAAAAAATGTGAGGAATGTTATGATTTGGCCCTTTTTAATGCTAACTACCCATTGATGCAAACGATCCTCAATTGTCAAATTGCATTGTCAAATGCAAGAGATATGTTTATGTTGACTATACTGCAGTTACAGATTCAATGGCAACATCAAGAAAGCTTAATTTGGTTGAAAGTGATATCTCTTTGACAGATTTTATGAATTTGTTCAGGGATCAAATATATAAATATATCAAGAACTCTCACTTAGCACGATGGCAGGACTTATAGTTCAAGCAATCACGAGATGTATTTCCAAAAGGGACAATATTATCCATTGTTGATTTTGCAGAAAATTACACTTTCACTCTGCAAAAGGAGATACAAAGTGATTATTATCATTCAGATCAGGTATCTATACTTGTGCATATTACGTATAGACATGCAGAGCTTGATGTAGATGGTTTTGATAGCAATGAAAATAATCATGAAGTGATTAAGGAGTATCATTTCTACATTAGTGATGATCGTACACATGATACATGTTTTGTCTAGCATTGTTTTGGTATGCTTTTTGAAGAATTAAAAAGAAGAAGGGTCACTTTTAAAGAACATTGGGTGTGGTCATATGGTTGTGCTGGTCAGTTTAAATCGGCACGATCATTCTTATGGTTGTCTCTCCTTCATAGAAACATGGATGTTTGCCACACATGGAGATTTTTTGAAACGTGACATGGAAAAGGAGAACATGATGGTGCTGGGGCCTGCGTGAAACGTGCACTTAGAAGATATCAAATGAATCATTCTGCTTCTCATCTTGCAAATTCAAACGATGTTGTTAATTGGTGCAAACAAAATTTGAGCCATGAATTCAATGAAAGGATGAGTAATGTGAGAAGGTTTTTCTGGAATATTGCAATGGGCGGTGCTGACAGATCAATGCCGCATAATTGTACTGCAATCCCGAAAGCAAGGGGCTTACACTCCATTAGGAGTAAAAAAATGGAAAATATACACGCAATCGAGAAACGAAAGTACTCTTGCTTCTGTCTTGCATGTATTGATGATGTAGAGTCTTTGGATGAGTGTCAAAACCAAACTAACAAATTTGTGAAACCATGGAGACATCAAGAATTGACACCATTGCCCCCATTTGGAAATATCAGCGATGTAGAGCGCGACAATGAAGCGGTTGTGATTGAAAAATATTATGATCGTGTTTCTGATTTGGTTAGAGAAGGCGATGTATTTGCAGTCATTGCACCAGCAGATAATCCAGAAAATGTGCATTATTATTTATTGAGATGCACTAGGTCAAAAAGCACGTTGATGCAAGAATTTAAAGACCCGTCAAATTATATGTATGCAGTGGGTTCAATGGTTTTAATGGGACATTTATTTGCAGAAGTAAGGAAATGTAAAGACCATATTCTTTTTCAAGACTACGAGTCAGATGTTATATGTGCTCAATACAGTCATTTGGTTATAGCAGCCCGATTGCAGTTGAAGGCAGTGAAGAGTAGGAAAAATTCCAAGCATCGACAATGGAAATTGTCGATAGAAGATCATAATGCCATTCTTGAAAATATGCCACTGGCACATTTCATATGATTCAAGAACACATGAAGGTTGACGAATATTTTCTTTGATTCTAGGGTGGGTGGGTGGGTGGGGCCAAATGAGCTTCCACCTTCACGTGGTTGGCCTCGTCAATAGAGAATATATATAATTCTCGAAACTAAGAGAAGCTCTTTTTAACAACATATCCAATGATAACTCAAGGCTCATAGATGTTCATGGGAACAAGAGATATGACTTCACCCTTTGGGACACCTACCATTGTTATAACGACATTGTGTGACAGCGTAAGCGTGCCATGCGACAAACCAAACATGCCATGAGTGAAGGTCATAGTTAAAATTAGTGCGCAAGATCATATTTCGAACTAGCCAAAATTTAACATTTTTTTTTTAAGTATGTACCCAAGGGGATTTAAACCTGTGACCTTCCATTTACAACTTCTCATCTCATTACTCATTACCAATTACTCTACCCCGTGAGCTAGCCAAAATTTAACATTAATCAACTTCTTCATATACAATATTAAATATTTTTTCTATTGATATATTTTCCTAAGTCCAATCCAAACATGAAATGAGTGGTCTCATTTAGCCTTACGTTGGGATGGGGTCAAATAAGACTAAAAACTATATTATTGATGTACATCGGGTTAAAAGTATTTTATGAGCATATATATAGAAAATTATGGGCTCTCAAGCAACAAAACTTTGAATAAATATGCATTGTATGCAAGCCTATTTATATAATCCTTGCATGTGAAAGGTAAGGACTAAAAGACGACACCTTTTAAACTTAAGTTACATTGTATTTAAAGTGTTATTTTTTTTTTAATATGATATCTTTGTCATCTCATTTAATTATAAATTACATTGTAATCATTTGAGAAAGATTGAGACAATAAATTCTTATAGCATAGTTAGATCACAACTTTCCCTCCACTTAGATGTGGTAGAATCTAAAGGTTCCCTTCATTAATTGAGAAGAATATCCCATTATGTCACACACCAATCACATCCAACCCCATTTAAGCTATTAGAATACATGTGAATCCATCCTTTCATATATGCCATATACCATAAGCCTAATGACCATCATGCACTTTATTGTTAGTCCGTGTTACATTGGGATTATAGGTTTTGCCTAGGCACCACTTTGACTTTACATTATTTGATATTTAGTTACTTAGTCATTAAATAAAATTTTATAGTGAATAAAAAAATATTAAATATAATTTTATAGTTTAGAGAATTAATTAACATTCATTTTTTAAATCCAACCAATAAATTGACAGAAAATAACATTAAATTTCATTGTTAATCTACAAAAGCCATTGATAAAATTTAAAGTTAAATAAAAGTTGTAAGATAATCTAAATCTAGAGAAAATAGAATAGGCTTAACTCACATATCATCAACTTATGGAAGAGGTTAGTTTCAAGACAAATCAAGGGTGTAGATGAATGTGGTAAGCACTTAAGAAGATGTGAACATTTCGGTGTTAAAATTGTATTTAATTGATTATCTTATAAAAAAATGAAGAGTTTAAAGCATTGAAAAAAATCCAATTTGAAGGTTTCATTTGAGACAATATTATTATTTAGATCTATCATTTTATATAAAAAAAATTAGAAATAATAGAACACAATCTTCTAGATATCTTTAAAATGGAATATAAATTTTTTAAAAATATCACTTATCAATTATTATTTCCTTATCTAAATTTGTTACAAGTCTAGTTTATTTTCCTAAAACTTAGATTATATTACTTAATTTTGAACTTGGGAAACTTCAATTCAATTACTTGTGTGTCGTAGTAAACTTCAAAGGAAGCTTTGCTTTGCATCATAAAAGGTGCAACATTTTCTAATAGTTTTAATAGTTTGAAAAAATTAAATTTTTAACCTCAATGTTTTGTTGATGGTCTACATTCTAGTGTGGATGTTTTAATGGTTATATTTAATGTGTATCTTTTGTTTTTATGATTATAAGATTATAAAATAAATAAGTGGGATTAGTAATAAAGTTATGCAATATATATATTTTTAAATAAAGTTTTATAAAAAATAGTTGGATACCAAATAATAAGTGGGGTGAGAAAACAACATTATCATTTGGAATATCCAATGTGTAGTAAGTATTTGATATTGGAGGTATTAAATATTGAATAATTATTTGAAATTTTATAAAATTTGAATTGTCAATTAAAATTTGTATATTTGTATGGGTGGGTGACCATTGGCCATTTAAGAGGTTAATGAAACTTTATATATAATAATATAGTATAAATAAAAAACACAAGTTAGTGCTATTTAAGATTGTATAAATATATGCTAATTTTATTATAAAACATATGCATACAAGACTATGGATTGATATTGCATAGTCTAAAGGTTGCATTGTAATGCATGCAAATCGATGCAAAGTTGTTAGCAAATACTAGCTCATCTTGTAATATTAACAAACATTAGCAAATGGTTGGTTATATTCTTATTTATTACAAGTATATTAGCACATCTTCTAATATAAGCAATGATTAACATATTTTCTACAAACCTTGGAAAACTAATAATATTTGTAAACATTAATATTTCTTGTAGTATACAAGCTTAGGTTGAGGTTGTAGGTTTTTGGACAAACAAACAACTAGGGATTTCAATCACCCTTCCTTGAGCCTCCTATTAGGTAGAACCTAACATCTTCAACATGAGACTTTACTCTTCTAGCTATATTAATTACTCTTTCCAAATGCCTCTTCAAATATTCTTACCTCAATCCATATTTATGTCCTCATTTTTGAGACATGGATGTTTTGCACCAAAAATGTAAAGAGTTTCCTTTGGTATGTCCCTTTAGAACATGGGCATTAATGTATTCGTAAACTCATCAAAGTTTTTTCTAAGGTTTTAAACAATGCATCTCTCACTCCAAGTATGCGTTGCGCCATCAATACACTACAAGGACACATTTAACTTATCCCCTTGGATCTTCAAATGAAGGTTGAAATTGGGTTAGTGAGGGTTTTATGCCTTCTAAGGAGTGTTGTTTTTAACCTCCAAGGGTTCATATCCTCCTCTACCTCCTAGAATATATAAGGTTGAGGAATGAGTTTTTATGGCTCATGTTTTGTGGGTCCTTTCCCTTGGAATTGTAGTTATACTAAATAACTCTCTGCTACAAAATTCATGCAACTTTCACCAGTGCTTCTTTAGTCACATAGTGAAATCTAGTCCTTAACACTTGTTCCTGAGTATGGAGGCAATGTCTCCAATAAACACTAATACACTAGTTGCTTGTTTTGATAAAATGATAAAAATACATATTAGAGGGGGGAAACCTATTTAAATAATTTATTTTTGTTATTGAATCTATCAAGAAATAGCTTAGATATACAACAAATCAATTTGATATATTCAATGGTGAACTGAGAATCTTCAAACATCATATAAAACATCATCTTCATACATTTTTGTCCAATTGTTTTGTCCTTTGGCTCATAACTTTTACCGAACATTTCCCAATAAACGCACTATTTCTCTTTGGCACATAAGGAGATTGATTTGCATTCAATATAAAATCATGGATTACAATGACATAAATAAAGAACACTTTATGCAAACTGTTGTGACAGTGAATAAACCAACAATTTTAGATCTGTTACATAAAAGATTGCTGACCTGTAGGCTACAAGAGTATCATTATTTTATTCTAATGGTCCATAAAAATCCACAGACTTGGCATACAGAATAATCACGATTCAAATATGAGTCACAAACGGTTAGAATATGTCATGCAAAACAATATGCAGGAGCATATACACTTCCCCAGGATCTTAAACACCTGCAAAGTTGTAACAAGTGTGCTGTGTCCCTGCCGAATAATATCAGTTGTCAGCCTTACTGATGCATGCTTGGCAGTGAAAGGAGAGGCCATTGATGCATCCCCAAGCCTCACAGTGGGAGTCCAGTTCTGCCATCTCCCTCCTCTCCCATCTCATCCATAATCTTTTTCAATTTTAGCCTTTGTCTCTCAGCAGGAGTAAGTTAACAATTGCTAGTTGAACCATGAGATGCTTGAGATATAGTAGGAAATGCCAAAGTTCAAACTGGTTGATTAATGGATGTATTTCCTGCTTGTGCTCCATCAGTTGCATTGGCGTTTCCAGAATCAGGTGCTCCACTCTTCAATCTTCAATCCAGATTTATTATTTTACCCCCAGAATTTGATGATTGCGCCAACGTAGAGTTTTGGGATGATTGGGTAGGTGGGATTGCATTTAAAAGGGCTACACCAACATGAGCCTGCAATTGTTCAAAATTTTGAATGAGTCATCGGTGAAAAAACAATCAGCTCTATTTTGCATGCCAAAGTTATTGATGCAAAAGAAAAAGGTCACCATTCCCTACTTGTTTGAGATCACCGACATCATTTGTACCATCACCACACATCAATTTCATTCTTCCCATTGTCTTCAGAGTTGTCAATATGAGTTCTTTTTGCTCAGGGGAAACTCTTGCAAAAACCTACAATAGATTCATCAAGGTCAGTTGCAATGGATAACATTACAAATTATCAAGGTAAAATTTATCCATGAAATATTCATGGCAGAGAGTATACATGTTCATACCTTTACATATGGGATCATCGAATGTTTAGAATTTGTATGTTTCAACATCATGAAACAGTCACCACCTACACAGAGGTCATGAGAAACTGACAATTCCTCCACATTATCTTCACTGGAGATGAATTCAACAATTTCTATTAGGTTAGAGTATGATACAGATAAAACAAATTTCAAAATGGATAATAGGAACTATGTAGTATACCACAAGACTATTATTTATATTAATAATTATTAACGTAAATAATAGTAATTAAATACTCTCATACTCTCGTTTGCTGCTGCAAGATATTACCTGTTTATCCAATCATGCAGAATATATTGAAGTTTTTTGCTATATTGTTTGTGACTAAATTCCTTCAAAGCTTTAGAAAAGAAAATAATTCTTTGACAAAGGAAGTGTTGTAGCAGTTGAACAGTTTAGGGGCTCTCCATTCTACTGTAACTTCTAGCTAATTCAATGCTGATTGGGACTCATTCAATGTACTATTTTTGCTGGCTACTCACATCATCCCTAGAAATTGGCAGTTCTATCCTATAGCTGCTGTTTTTTTTCCCAAATATACTTGAAACTTTGTTGTTTAAGCTACTTCTAGTGCTGAACTAACTACAATAACCATAACACACTGCTGGAATACATGTTATCCCAACGATCCTTTGCAAACAGGAATCTTCTCTTAAATTACGTCATGACTCCTTTCATGATCCGAAAATATGCATAAAAACAGTAAGGTTCAAGTGTTGTAGTAGCTGCCTTTTACAAACCACTTTGGAGTCCGACAGTTTCAACCTCCAACAATATTCCATCCTTCAAGCATATGCTGATCTTTGTCTTCTTTAGCAGTCCATAATATGAAATCTTTGATTGGCACACAGGATCTGGAATACCTGTGCTTGTGTATGCTGCCTCCACTCTGTTACTTAGGGCATTTGGGGGGGTAACAGGAGCTTCGAGATGCATGTCATGCAAATCATGAGGTTCATGATTGATCCTCTTCCTTTCCAGATGTGGAGTCCAAATCAAGAGGAATATCCCATGCAACTTCCTCTTCATCCTCATCATTGTCATTAGGGTCCTCCAAATGACAGCCCATAATGAATCAATACTACCTGCACAGGTAAATCCTTATACCAAAAGTTATAGACATCATAAAAAACCACATCAACACATCTTCATGTACAACATTAAAATGGACAACTTATCTATCAAAATCTCTATGATGTCAGCTAATTGAATTACCATTAAAACCTCGAAACTCCGGAAGGTAATCATGTCACCAGCTTCCACTAGGGAGTGGATTTCAATACCCAGGTATTCTAGTGAAGGCCAATGGGGGATGCAGTGCCGTCTTCCTACTTGATTGTGCTATTGGTTCAGGTGATCAGATCCCTCAAATTGTAATTGCTGGATGAGACTTAGAATCATTTTGATCCATGTGCCTTTTGCTGTTGAATGTCTCTGTCCATACACCACATGTGGTGGGAACTATTGTACTCAAGAAACAAGTCTTCTTTCACTGGAAACAACGATACAAATGTTATCACTCATAATGATCCCTAGGAGATCGTTTTTCCATAAAACTTTTCATATACGTTTTACTGTTTATTTCAATTTCATCAACATTTTGTTGATCTTTCATCCTTTTTGGTTGAATGTTGCCAATATAATTTGGAATAAAGATAGAGATTGAGCATAAGATAGATAAGATAAGATAATATAATTTTACTGTTGTCCAACAAATGATTGCAAAGTTGGTCAATGGGACTGAAAAAGTACATCTAGCAAAAATACAATGTAGGAGTGTGAAAGACATCTCCTAGATAAAAGCCAAAAAAGCCATATTGGTATACATATAGGAAGATGGCCAAGGAAAGCTAAAAATCTAAATGCAAGAGTACATGCTGACGTACTAGAAGCCAAAATCAAAGCATCGGTGTTGAGTTAAGAGAGGATGTCAAGGCCGGCTGGAGTTTGCTACCAAGTGCGAGTGTTTTGTTTGAGGCAGGGTATCCTTGTTCTCAAAGTTGTCCACTGTTGTGAAGTGACCAATGCTTTGTCGAACAATATCCCTCGTGGAGTGGCCTGAGCTAATGAGGCCAAGCTTCTCATTAGGGAAGCCCCATAATGAGAATGGAACCTCATCCAGTACTTGCACTTGGCCTCACCCTTTTTTGTTATCCCATTTGGATGGGGCAGACCACAATGAAAATGGAACCCTGATGGATGGCTGAATACTCCACTGAATTCATCGTCAAACCATCCCATTTGGATGGGGCACAATGAAAATGGAACCCTCATGGATGGCTGAATACTCCACCGAATTCATTGTCAAACCCTCCCATTTGGATGGGGCAGACCACAATGAAAATGGAACCCTCGTGGATGGATGAATACTCCACTGACTTCATCATTGAACCAAGGCTCCTGTCGGTGGGCAATTTCATTAGGGATTAGCCTATTGTTACCATAAATTCGGTTGGCAATTTCATTACGGATTATCCTGTTGTTACCGTAAATTTGGAATTTAGTAATTTACACTATACCTTGATGTTTACTTTTCTAGCAAAAAATATTCCATCCATATTAAGTGCAATGCAATTGAAATACATGACTACAACAATGGAAGCATGAACAAGATTGGGATGAGCACTGCTGGATTCTATTAGCTTCTCAAAACAAAATTACCACCACTATTGGCGGGTAAAGAAGGCCGCAACCTTTGACTTCTCAAAAGTGTAATGACAAAGAAATGGAAAATGTATTAGAATTGAAGCATTCATCTGGGAATCTGCTCCAGTTAATAATAAGAAGGATATGATTGAAGATCAACCATCATCGACTTGCAGATTTTCACATTTTTATAATGTATGGTGGCGAATTAGATGGTGCCACAAAACGTTATAAGGCTGTCAGTTTTGTTTCATGGATGAATGTGGAGCAAGTATAGACATATCTGTACGGTTTCATTTACAACTCAACTATGAATTAATTTTTCCACTTTGAACTTGTTGAACTAGTTATCATAATCTCCCACTCTGAAAAGAATAAGAAGAATTGGTTGAAATAAAGACGAGGGATTGAGAAAAAACAATATTCTCTAATTAAATTATGGTCACTCTTTTAAAATCATGACATGAAAATTCCGTGCTGATTATCTGTAACAAAAATTCATTACCGAAAAGATTCTTGGAAACGAAGACAAATCTCCTCAGCAGTACATCCATTCTCTGAAGAATGCTTTGAGCTGCGGGATGAGAACGATGGTGACAGACCTGCAAATATATATTCAAGTTACACTATTGCAAATGTGAGGATGAACTAAATGCATGAGATGAAACTGCGATAAGTACCATAATGCTTCAAAAGGTAACAATGTTAATAGATGAAGGAAAAAATAATACATGTTACACTAGATGAATTGTCCCTGAGATCTTTGGTCTTATGCAACAAAAATGTGCTAGAAAGGATTGTAACAAAACCACACATCTCAGTGACGATTTGAGATGGATCTTGCCTGTCCCAGTTCTGAAACAACCAAGCAAAATTCTAATCAATTGTTGTGCTTTAGCATTAATAAACAAGCAAAACATAAAAGCATTATAAAAGCTTGAACTAAATACCCTTTCATAAATCACATAACTAAAAATCACTATAGGTTGAAATTGATACAACGAACACAAGATGAGATCATATACATCATTACAAACAGTACATGATGTTAGCAGCAACAATCTTCTTATTGCCAGTCACCCCAACAATGATATTGACACATGGCAAAGCAGATCAAAACTGACATTGATAATCATCCAGGGTGAAAAATAGCATAACAGCTGCCACAAGACCATAAAATGGCTGCAAAACTTGAAATAGGACAGATGACCAGGATTCACTCGAGATGCTGCAAGAGGAAGGAATAAGAAGATCAGATATGCGAGTAACCACACAGTTTCTAACCATACTTGACAAAAACAAAAGTGATATTCCAATACCTGCCATAACCAAATAATTTGATCACCAGAGCTCAGTCACAAGGAAACTATGTTCAAGTAAACAAAAATGATCATTCAAGTAACCAAAAATGATTTTTCAAGTAACCAAAAATGATTATCATGCCCTTGGTCATTTCTTACTATCGCAAAAAATGGTGACAATTGATTTACAAGTAGAGCAGATTGATCTCAACCTTCGGATCGGAACACCAATGGCTCCTAGTTTTCTGTGGGCTGCAAAGTCAAAATGAAAAGTTAATAGATATATATATATATATATATGTATACAAGTTTTGGGACAAACTATAATCTTATAGGATAATCCTGTACACACCCTCTAAGGAGGGTTCCATGGACAAACTAGGCTCCTTCATTTTTGATACTAGAGGCGATTTTGTTTTGTGATGGTGTTAAACATCTAATTAAGCAATTAGTACCAACAATCATAGGAGACGTAAACTGTGGGGATAAATACCTATTTGAAGACATATTTCTAGAGGTTGGCTCTGCTATAACAATCATCATGTTTCACTCATAGGTAGCCCTAATGTGTAGTGAAGGAACCTATATAAATAAAAGGAAAAGTACTCACAAAATTCAAAATTTAAAGTGCGTTGGGACTGAAAATATGATTTGTCCACCCTCATTAAAATGATTACAACTTGGAATCTATAATAATACATTTTGATAATCTGAACACTCAAGGTTAAAGGGGTAATTCTGGGTATCATTTTGTGATAGCTTGTATAAGACATGGATAATCAATAGTGTTCATGTTCCAATCATGCAATCCATATAGAAAAAGTAGTAATTAAATGAACCCTTAACAAAAGGATCATTATTTCAGGCCTATTTAGAGAATAATGATAATGGGAAAATGGGGTGCTCATTGTAGAACTATCGATACACCATTTTTAGACAGGTCTTACTATACCAAACAATAATGAAATAATGGAATTTCTAGACCATCAAACTCATAATACCAAGCATAAATTCACCTAGATGTGAGAGCATTCCAATGAAAAGTGAAATGGTAGCACACAAGAAGATACAAGCTATATATTCATTGACCAACAGTTAAAGGAGATTTGTTTCATAGTTCTGGGTAAGTTCTTTGAAGAGTCAACTAGTTGTTCTTCATATGTAGTCCAAGGGAAACATCTACACTAGTAGAGAAGACACATGATTGTATGTAATAATGAAACTGTTGAAGGAACACAAGCATAATCCAAGTATGCAATTGCTATCACCATCCTATAGTAGCGATAACATCATTTGGAGGCCTAAATTTGACTAAATTGAAGACTTATCATGAAAACTTTTAAGCATAAATGTGATAATAAGGACAAGACCTTTTGATTTATCATCAATGTCAAGTCGAGTTACTAAGATAAGTTCAAAGACAAGTGTGAGCTGTCATTAAAGCTAATTCAAGTTGCAAGTGTAAGTTGCTAATTCAAGTTGCAACTTGCAAGTGTGAGTTGTCATTGAAGCTAATTCGAGTTAACCAAGTCATGCAAGGATAACTCCAAAAGAAAAGTCTACTTAGTGCTATTATTCTATTCACATCGTTTTTACTCATTCTAATTTGTTGATCAAAGGACTATTATCTATTGTCGTTCACTCTCTCTATTGCTACTGGTGCATTTGCTGCTGCAAATAATTTTATGATCAGATTTTCAATTCATGGCACTTCCTCAGAAAGTATGCTAGCATTTTGCTAGACTTGAGCAACATCTTCTCTTTTGAATGTAAGCCAATGTAGCTGGGTTTATATTGTACTTCCAACTCTATCATCTTTGCAAATAAGAAAGATTGTTTTTTGGGGTTTTCTCCCACTTTGGTTTTCCCCAGGGTAATTTCCCATGTCTTTGTGTGACTCTCTATTTTGTGCACTATCTACTACTACTCTTCAGTTTCGAGTTTCCGCATTATTGCTGATAAAAGTTCTCAGATTTGCACATTTATATAAAAGAAATTTTAAAATTTATTGTATCCTAAATTAAGCTTGAAAATTTACTGTTGCAAACCAAACACTGTAAGCATTGCAAAAGCCAAGTCTGAGAGTGGTACTTGGGCAAGAAGTCTGTAAAGGTAAATAAATGAATTTTTAATGAGAATGTGCATACCAGTGCCATAACCTCAGTCCTTCACTATTTATGCTCCATCTTATTGTAATTTGAAATTAAATTTAGTCAGCACCATCCAATTTTGACGAAACTACCAAATCCAAGCCTTGAAATATGGTAGAAAAAGTTCAACATGGTTAATCAATGACTTCAGCTTGAGTGGAGGGTATATTTTTGCTAAGGGAATGGAAAAGGAGTTCAACAATCAACACCATCAACAATGAGGGGCATAAAGGGCTTGGTGCTCTTGATTAAAGGCAAATCCCATACCCTCATACATGATAGAATCCAATGAAAATGATGCAATCCTGCCAATCCTGAAATCATCAAAATTGCTAAGTCTGTTGAGTTTTGAATGGGATATGAAATTCTACTTTCTCCATATGAAGTCCCATGAGGTTGGAACTACTATCAAACATATTGAAACAATTAATGGTAATGTTAAAAAGTTGGCATTTCCTCTATCTTTCCTTTTTCTATCCTTTTACTTAAATTTTTAAAATTTCCATTAAAAGGTTAAAAAAAACGATAAAGAAAATGTCAACTTTTAAACATTACCATTAATTGCCAGCATTTTTGGTCAAACACAATGAAAAACAGAGTAAATAATCAGCTAAACCTTTTTCGAAACACGTCATATGAATGCTGGTACAGCCCATAAACATGTTTTAGGGCCATACCACACACATTTCCATGCTTTGGTATAGAAACACGCATGGTACAACCCTATACAACACATTTCCTGCAACTAGGGTTATGCCCTAAAACCAAGGCAATTAACATATGCAATGAGCTGCATTACGCTGTGAAGACAGAAGATGTCCATTTAGTTAACTGAGCTTCGCATCTAGGAGGAGGCACAATGGGGATTGCAAGGATGCCTGGGGGAAAGTATTTAGACACTAAAGCATAACATCTGATATTAACTATCTTGAGTATGGATCATATAATGTTCCATACATCAGCAATACTTCCCAAAAAGGTCACTTGTCGTGATACTACATGAATGAACGGGCTTAAGAATAGAATTTCATCACAAAGTTTTTTAAATCGACACCACGAGATAATTTTTTGTATCTTATTGAGTTCACCATTGTATTATAATTATAGATACAGTAGGAGATATTACACTCATTGTTCAGAACCAGTGGCTAATGGGGCATTGGTTCACTAATGAGGTCATAGTGTTAAGCTGTCCACCAGTATTTATTCCCACTGTTCCTACAATTCATGATTTGCATGATCCACTACATTGTGATGAGATCTGTTACGATTTAAGGGATTTATGATAGGAAAAGGTATGGATCATTCTTGGTGAATCTATGAGGGAATATCTCTTCTTCAACACCTTGCACAAACATATATCCATGGGTATTTTGGGTAGCAGTTACAGGAAGCATGTAGGGAATATTTGTGACACCTTTTGCTTGTGATAGTACCTTCCTCATACCCTAAACTACAATTTCTCATTTTGGGCAAGGTATATGATATCAATCTTAAATTTAGTGTTGTTGGCAGTTAAGTAATGTGTACACCATTCAAATAACACGTCTCTGCATGGATGAAAATGCCTATAGACATATACCAGCCATCAAACAAGCAGTTACATTAATTTTGGGCAGTTCTAAGCTTGTTTTGGATAGTTTTATGGATCGTAATAGTAATAAACCTCTTAATTCTGATTTATGTGCACATTGGGAGCTATTTTGGCTTGTCTTCTAGGCATGAAAAAACCCCAATCTCAGAATCTGGGCACGAACAACCATTTTTAACAGTAAAAAATGCACATAATACCATGAATATAAATTCAGTATTATGTATATAACACAGAATACCCATACAACCAGGAGGTAAACCTTTTAAGCTAAAGCTAAGACCAATGATTAGAAGACATGAAACAGGAATATCCATACCTCTGTCCCTTGTGGAAATTGTGAAACTACAATTTCCTCAACATGCGTATTCGTGCCACTAGCCTCTGTTTCTGACCGGTCAATAAAATCTGTATCATCAAATTTTTCATCATTCATGAATCTGGTATACTGCATAAATTCAATATAATTTATAGACATTAGATTTGGAGAATAAAAAAATTAGATTTCATATAATAAATTGAAAAATATTGTTGCATACTTACATACCATGCCTCTGTTTTGATTTTGTCCAGCAATGACTCGCTTATAATTATCTCTACAGTACGTTGCATATTGCTGAAGCTCTAATCGAGTCATGTTACTCAAGCGATCATCAGAATAATCATCAAATGGGATTTCATCCATACTGGTTGAAGATGACAAAGTATTTATGCCAATTTCCACCCCTGCCAATGCAGCCCCAACACGCTCTTTTATCTCTTCCCTCACCCCTCTTGCAATTTGGGATGTCATTTCCAACTCCTCTGGAAAAGCAACGACTCTAGGATGTGACTGTACTAACCGAGGCATCGGACGCCTATGCTGAACATCTCGTTGTGCATCAGGTCGTTCATATGTACGACCTTTGCCAGCACCATAGAAGCTGGATCCCGTATCTGTATAGTCGGGGTCCATGTGAAACCGAAACTCTGCAATCAACATCTTAACAAAATACTGAGGAACCTCGTCATTATTACGGAAATTCCCATATGCACATAGGAACCTGGAATAAATATGGGGTGCAATCAGTGGATCATTGAATCTTGCGATCTTTAGACGTTTTTTGTCTTCAGGCCGCAAGTCAAAACATGAAAAGACCATTTCTTTTGTGACAACTTTTTTTATTTCTTCAAACTTGTGGCGACCCATCACTGAAAACCACCTCCTACGCATCATGTCATGAAAAATATGGGTTGATGGTCCAACCCTAAGATATGTCTCGATCAAACTATTCAGATTGTGCAAAACAATTTGGAGAGACTATTGAGAACCAAAAGAGATATTTGAAGTTCTGCCTGCAATCTCGATGAATGCTCCTTCATCTCTTCCACATCCAACATAGCGATGTTGTCTTCCCAAGGAGTCTCCTCGGGAACATCTCTAGGATGACTGTAAAGAGGATCATATATTTCATTGCGAGCATACTGATGCACCCGACGACCTCTCCTTTTCTGGGGAGGTGGATTAGGATCAGCAGCAGTAAACCCTGTAAGAAGTAAAATGCATGTGCAAGTATTAAAAACTATATATATAATTTGTCAATCAAATTATAAACATTTAAATAAAATGTGTTCATTATAAATACCTGATGGAACCTCTACATTATCATGAACATGGTGAGAAATAGAAATAAAGTCTTTTGAACCATCATTATTGTTAGAATGTCCAAAAGCCCCTGTAGGAAACCAAATATTGGCAATCACATGTAAGTTTACAGGAAAAATCATGTAATTTTTCACAAATCAAATAGTCAAGTCAAACAAAAATTCTAGTCAAAATGTATGTAAACAATCTCTACCTGGAAATGGCGTATCTAAAGAATAAGACACTAAGGGTGCCATTTGTGGTTGTCCAACGACCCCTATAGACCCACCCTCAGATAGACATTTGTCATTTTGAGAGCCACCACCTGTGCACAACAAGATCTTAGAAAGATCTATGTAAAAGAAGTTTTATGTTTATATAGAATTGAGTGTGAATTGAATGACAATTGAATTTACCTGACGATGACCTCAGGGAGTGAAGTTGCATACTAGCCAAGATTGTTTCACCCTGAAGCTGTGAACCTGTGCTTGATAATAATTTTCCACAAATTAATAAACATGTCAAACAAGAATTCTAGTCAGAATGTATGTAAACAATCTCTACCTGACGATGCGGTATAAGACACTAAGGGTGTCCTCTAAGTTTGTCCACTGTCACTTGTAGACCCCTCAAACAGACGTCTGTCATTGCGAGAGACACCACCTGTGCACAACAAGATCTTAGAAAGATGTGTAAAAAAATATTTATGTTTATATAGACTTGAGCATAAATTGAATAACAATTGAATTTACCTGACGATGACCTCACAGAGTGTTGTTGCATAGAAGTCAAGTTTGCTTCACCCTGAAGCTGTGAAGTTGTGCATGATAAGAATTTTCCACATATTAAAAAACATGTCAAACAATAATTCTAGTCAGAATGTATGTAAACAATCTCTACCTGGCAATGGCGTATAAGACACTAAGCGTGTCCTTTGAGTTTGTCCACCGGCACCTGTAGACCCCTCAGACAGACGTCTTTCATTGTGAGAGACACCACCTGTGCACAACAAGAGCTTAGAAAGTTGTGTAAAAAAATATTTATGATTATATAGACTTGAGCATAAATTGAATAACAATTGAATTTACCTAACGATGACCTCACGGAGTGTTGTTGCATAGAAGTCAAGTTTGCTTCACCTTGAAGCTGTGAAGCTGTGCATGATAAGAATTTTACACAGATTAATAAACATGTCAAAACGTGTCAAACAAGATAAATATATTTTAGATTAACAATCGAATATACCTGACTGCATCACATGTCTTCGTCTAGCACTGATGGTAGATGTCTCTGGACGATCCATGTGTCCTTGTTAAGACAAAATGAGAAATCAACCAGGTTAATCATAAAATTAGAGATGTAGGCACATGAAATGCAAGATTAGAACCTATTCTATCCTAAATTAATGCTAGCAAGCACACTTCAAAATATAATAAAACCAAATCAAACAACAAGGTAAACTAACACCACAGGATTAGCTTAGAATTGGACCACAAGATCATATCTCCCCTGTTAGATCTTGATATTTGATGTCTTATTCTGGTAGAGGTTGACTAAGCTACTAAAGCAAACTACAAAATGCAAGAAAAGGAAATCTGTAAATGACTTTCAAACAACTAATCTCTTAGAAATCTTCTATAATCAAAAGTGTTATATTGCATATATATAATACGATGTTCTAATGCCAATGGACTCGAGAGGATCAAATGTATAAACCTATAAGAAATAGATTCTAATACTAGAAATGAAGCGATCAAGACTAAGTATTCTTGTGCAAAGAAAGAGGTAGAGATACTAAAAATCAATTGTCAATTTCTACGTATACCTAAAGAGGTGAGCAAAAATGTGTTGAATATTGTAACTTCTAAGAATATTATAATTTGTACATTATTATTCTGGAGATGTTTCATCCCTCCGAGGTAACCCTATCATGTATCCGGAGATGATTATTCCTCTGGGGGTTTGTGGTAACTAGGGTTATTAGACCCACCATGTGGGGGTCGGCCTTGATCTTATATTTTAGGGGTTATTAGACTTCTCCAGGAGAGGTTGGCCCCATTAGGTATTTTGGTCAATCGGGAGTTAGTATAAATAGAGGAGGTGAACTCCTCATTAGACACACTTGCACAACTCAGAAAAGTAGCGCACTTGTCTGGGAGATCTGCTAAGAAGGTAGAGAAGGAGGGAGCACATCTTGTATTTTGGTTGATCATCTTATTGAGGAAAGCTTTGCTGGGTTTTCTACCCCATGAGGGTTTCCCAGGGTAAATTCTGTGTCTATCTTGTGATTATGTTTCTTTTAGTGATCTTGCTAGTCTATTTGGTTTAAACTTAACATGGTATCAGAGCTAGCCTGAATAGGACATCTTTCACAAGGTAAGAATATATCTCTCTCTCTCTCTCTCCGGTGAAAGTTAGGGTTTTAGTAAAAAGTTGGTATTATTAAATTCTGATTACATGGCTGGATAGCCCTTCTCAAAACCAATCTTTTGAGCCCTAGATCAAACTTTTTGGTTGGGTAGAACTCCAGGAAAGTCAAACCCTAGTTTTACCAAAAGTGCGATAATCCAAAAATTCTGTCCCAGGATCCGGAAAGGTAAAAAGGTAATATTTCCGAGTAAGTACTACTCTGTCTCTTATCTCTTGGACTCCCCCATGAGAAGATGGCTCCAAACACTAAGCTTGAAGACAAGCTAGAAGGTATAGAGAATTTCCGAGCATGGAAATACAGAATTGGTCTCATTCTTGAAGAGAATTATCTTGCTCATTATGTCAAAGATGAAGTTGCAGAACCGGAAGGAGATGAAGCCAAAGAGAAGCATAGGAAGGATTTGATTAGGGCAAAGAGAAGCATAGGAAGGATTTGATTAGGGAAAAGAGAATCATAGCTGATTCTATTAAAGACAACTTGATTCCCCAAGTGGCTTCCAAGAAGACTCCAAAGGAAATGTATGATGCCCTAGGAAGAATGTATGAAGGAAAGAACATCAATAGGAAGATGAACCTAAGGACTCAGTTGAAGAGTACCAAGATGCACAAAGGAGAATCCATTCAAGACTAATTCTCAAGAGTCTCTCTAATCAAGGAGCAACTAGATGCCATTGGTGATACTCTTGATGAAGATGAACTTGTGATGACTGCCCTAAATAGTCTCACTAGACCTTGGGAATATTTCATACAAACCATGTGTGCCAGAAAAGAAAGCATGAAGTTTGATGTAGTATGGGAGGATTGTGTTAAAGAAGAGGCTAGGGTAGCCAACAGAGAAGCTCTTCTCAAAGAGGATGACCAAGCTTTGGCCACCAACACCAAAAGAGGAAAGAGAGGCCACTTCAAGAAAGTGAACTACAAAAGGTCTCAACCCTCTCATAAATTCAAAAGGAAAGGAGGAACAAACTCAGAAAGAGACCTCTCCATAGTCCAATGTTATAGTTGTTTTAAACTAGGACACTATGCTAAAGACTGTACTTTTTCAGGAAAGAAGAAGAAGAAGTTTGTTCACAAAAGACATCATGCACATATGGCAGAAGATGATTGTGAAGAAAAAGAAGGAGAAGAAGAAGAAGAAGAAGAGGAGGAGGAAAGGCCTCAAAGGAAAAGATCTAAAGTAAAGAAAGAAGATCCAGAAGAATATGTCCTATTTTCTGCACTCTCCGGATCTGTGTCCCCTGGTGAAGGTACATGGCTCATTGATAGTGGTGCTTCAAAGCACATGACAGGTCAAAATAAAACTCTCTCAAGAATTGAAGAAAAGTCTTCACCCCAAAAGGTATCTCTAGGAGATGATTATCAATATCCCATCAAGGGAATTGGTGAAGCAAGCTACAAGCTTGATTCTGGAACACCCTTGAAAATGAAAGAAGTTTTATATGTACCAGGTTTAAAGAAGAACCTACTCTCTATCTCAGCACTAGATAAGAAAGGCTTTAGGGTGGCTTTCATAGATGGACAAGTACTCATGTGGTCCAAAGGAAAATCAATTAAAGATGCAGTTGTAATTGGTGAAGAAGAAGGAGGTCTCTATAAGCTCAAGGGTCATCCAGAAACTGTCCTTACTCATGAAATCTCTAGCCCCAGTGAGCTATGGCATAGAAGATTAGCTCACATTAACTACAAAGCCTTACCCTATGTAAGCAAGGTGGTCATAGGATTACTAGACTTGAAGGCTGATCATGATGGCTCATGTAAAGGGTGTAAGAAAGGGAAGAATGTCAAGAACCCCTTTCCAAAGAGTGAAACAAATACTAAGAGCATTTTGGAGCAAATACACTCAGATGTATGTGGACCAATGCCCACCACTTCTCTAAGTGGGTTTGAATACTATCTTTCATTCATTGATGACTATTCAAGGAAAACTTGGATATACTTTCTAAAAGGTAAGAATGAAGTCTTTGGAAAGTTCAAAGAGTTCAAGGATCTAATAGAAAATCTCTCAGAAAAGAGAATCAAGATTCTCAGAACAGATAATGGCGGAGAATATACTTCAAAAGACTTTGAAGACTTTTGTAAAGAAGTCGGAATTAAGAGAGAACTAACCACTCCCTACAATCCCCAACAAAATGGGGTTGCTGAGAGGAAAAATAGAACCATCATGGAAGCTGTAAAGACTATGATACATGACCAAGATCTTCCCATGTATCTATGGGCTGATGCAGCTAAGACAGCAGTATATGTGCAAAATAGACTATCCCATAGTGCTCTTGATTTCAAAACTCCAGAAGAAGTGTTTACAGGAAAGAATCCCGAGGTAAGTCATCTTAAAATATTTGGGTGTCCTGTGTACATCCACATTCCAAAAGAAAAGAGAACCAAGTTGGATCCTTCTGGTAAGAAGGGAATATTTGTTGGTTATTGTGAATCATCCAAAGCCTTCAGAATTTACATACCAGGTTTTCATCATATAGAAATAAGTAGAGATGTAACATTTGATGAAGAAGCAGCTCTCAAGAAATCTAGGAAGTGCCAACTTGAAGACATATATGAAGAAGATCCATCTCCTAGAATCACAGAGGCTATGCACATCCCTGAAGATGATTCACCAGAGGATCATGACATGTTGGAACCACAAGAACCTCCTATTACATATTTATCTAAGAAAAGAAGACCAGCATGGGCTAGAGATATTATTCAAGGAGCTGAAAGATATGGAGCTCCTGAAGGCTCCCCTAGAGAAAGAAAGAAACCAAAGCTAGTGTCCAACTATATGGCCTTGTTGTGTGATCTTGTGGATCAACAACCTACTAGCTATGAAGAGGCAGCTCAGAAGAAAGAATGGATAGAAGCAATGACAGAAGAATATCAGTCAATAATGAAAAATGATGTCTGGGATGTAGTTCCCAAACCAAAAGATAAAAGTGTGGTTTCTTCCAAATGGATTTTCAAGATAAAACATGCTGCAGATGGTAGCATTGAAAAATATAAGGCAATATTTGTAGCCAGAGGATTCTCTCAGAAGGAGGAAATTGACTATGAAGAAACATTTGCACCTGTTGCTAGGTATACTTCAATTAGAACTATCATGGCACTTGCATCTATGATGAAGTGGAAATTACACCAAATGGATGTTAAGACAGCTTTTCTGAATGGTGTAATTGAAGAAGAAGTGTACATAGAACAACCACAAGGGTTTTAGGTTAAAGACGGAAGAACTCATGTATGCAAACTGAAAAAGGCATTGTATGGGTTGAAGCAAGCTCCGAGGGCTTGGTATGGAAGGATTGACAATTTCTTAACTAGCATGGGTTTTACCAAGAGTAAAGCTGACCCAAATCTTTATCTCAAAGTGATGGATAATGAACCAGTTATACTGTTGTTATATGTAGACGATCTATTTCTAACGGGAAATGAGAAACAAATTATTGAAAGCAAGAAGAAGCTTTCTTCAGAATTCGAGATGAAAGATCTCGGATTAATGCACTACTTCTTAGGTCTAGAAGTATGGAATGAACCAAAAGGAATCTTTCTGAATCAAGGTAAGTATGCTGTGGAGATTCTAAAAAGGTTTGATATGTTGGAATGTAAACCCATGGCCACTCCCATGGACTCCAACCTAAAGTTATTAGTTAATGACTCATCGGAACTAGTGGACCTAACTCTATATAGACAAATCATTGGGTCATTGATGTATTTAACAAATACTAGGCTAGATATATGCTTTGCTGTAAATACTCTAAGTCAGTATCTAGTAGAACCTAGAAAGGTTCATTTAATAGCTGCAGCGCATGTGATGAGATACCTAAAAGGTACATTGGATTTTGGTCTATATTATCTTGGAGGTCATGAACTCAGGTTACATGGTTACTTAGATTCTGATTGGGCAGGAAGTGTCTCAGACGGAAAGAGTACATCAGGTGGATGTTATGGTCTTGGATCTGCCATGATCTCATGGTTCAGCAAGAAACAATCTAGTGTGGCCCTTAGTACTGCTGAAGCAGAATATATAGCTTCCTGCTCTACCAGCTGTGAAGAAGTATGGCTTCAGAAGCTATTATCTGGAGTGTTTGACTTAGAAATGGATCCCACTGTGATTATGTGTGACAATCAAAGCTGCATTAAGATGACAGAAAATCCTGTATTCCACGATAAGTCAAAACACATAGAGATCCGATACTTTTATATACAAGATATGGTGCAGAGAGGAGCTATCAAGCTCGAGTATGTAAGCACTGAGGATCAAATTGCTGATATCTTGACCAAACCTCTGTCTCGAGTGAAATTTGAATACTTCCGAGACAAGCTTGGTGTAGTTCAAAAGGACCCTCCTCGAAAGGGGGAGTAGTATAGTCACTGATGATGAGATTGCCTCATCGAACACAAGGTCGATGATAAGGTTACCTGTTCACTACACCTAGATACTTAGAAATATTTAGATTTAGGACTCTTTTGCTTAGAATACTTAGTTTTTACTCATACATGCTTTTGATGATAGATGTATTAGTGAGAATACATGCTTTTGATGATAGATGTATTAGTGAGAATACATGCTTTTGTTGTTAGATGTATTAGTGAGAATACATGCTTTTGATGATAGATGTATTAGTGAGAATACATGCTTTTGATGTTAGATGTATTAGTGAGAATACATGCTTTTGATGATAGATGTATTAGTGAGAATACATGCTTTTGATGTTAGATGTATTAGTGAGAATACATGATTTTGATGTTAGATGTATTAGTGAGAATACATGCTTTTGATGATAGATGTATTAGTGAGAATACATGCTTTTGATGTTAGATGTATTAGTGAGAATACATACTTTTGATGATACATGTATTGATTAATGTACTTGTATGGTTGAGGATACTTGTACTTGTATTGATGAGAATACATGTGAGGATTGGATCATCCTTGAACTCAAGTTCTAAAGAGAGCCGTAGACATGATGTCTCTGAGAATGAAGTCCTTGGTGGACATGATAGGATTGCATCATCCTTGAACTCAAGTTCTAAAGAGAGCCATAGACAGGTGTCTCTGAGAAAGAAAAAGGATTGGATCATCCCTGGACTTCAGTCCTAAAGTGAGCCGTAGACAGGTGTCTCCGAGAAAGAAAAAGGATTGGATCATCCCTGGACTTCAGTCCTAAAGTGAGTCGTAGACAGGTGTCTCCGAGAATTGAAGATAGGACTGCATTGTCCCTAAACTAGGTTCAAAATGTACGTGACGGGATTGCATCGTCCCTAGACATGAGACTTGTCTTAAAGTGATAAGGACTGATCATCCTAGAACTTGATCGGGATTGCATCGTCCCTAGACATGAGACTTGTCTTAAAGTGAGAAGGACTGATCATCCCGGAACTTGATCGGGATTGCATCGTCCCTAGACATGAGACTTGTCTTAAAGTGATAAGGACTGATCATCCTGGAACTTGATCTGGATTGTATCATCCATGGACCTATGTCCTAAAAAGAGCAAGATTGATCATCCTGTAAATTGATCATGTGCTGATGATTGTGCGATGACGATGCTGATGATCGTGCGATGATGATGCTGATGATCGTGCGATGACGATGCTGATGATCGTGTGATGACGATGCTCGTGTGATGACGATGCTGATGATTGTGTGATGACGATGCTCGTGTGATGACGATGTTGATGATCGTGCGATGACGATGCTGATGATCATGTGATGACGATGCTGATGATCATGCAATGACGATGCTGATGATCGTGTGATGACGGTGATCATGCGATGACGATGCTGATGATCATGCGATGACGATGCTGATGATCGTACGATAACGATGCTGATGACATTGATGTTCCAGTAACTGGTTGAGTTACTGATGATGATGAATTGAAGAAAGCTTCCAATGATTTATAGATGTATCATGTACGATGTAGTCGATGACTCTTTGCTCCTGCAGATGTTGTTATAATATCCTTCTCGTTAAGGGGGAGTGTTGAATATTGTAACTTCTAAGAATATTATAATTTGTACATTATTATTTCGGAGATGTTTCATCCCTCCGAGGTAACCCTATCATGTATCCGGAGATGATTATTCCTCCGGGGGTTTGTGGTAACTAGGGTTATTAGACCCACCATGTGGGGGTCGTCCCTGATATTATATTTTAGGGGTTATTAGACTTCTCCAGGAGAGGTCGAACCCATTAGGTATTTTGGTCAGTCGGGAGTTAGTATAAATAGAGGAGGTGAACTCCTCATTAGACACACTTGCACAACTCAGAAAAGTAGCGCACTTGTCTGGGAGATCTGCTAAGAAGGTAGAGAAGGAGGGAGCACATCTTGTATTTTGGTTGATCATCTTATTGAGGAAAGCTTTGCTGGGTTTTCTACCCCATGAGGGTTTCCCAGGGTAAATTCTGTGTCTATCTTGTGATTATGTTTCTTTCAGTGATCTTGCTAGTCTATTTGGTTTAAACTTAACAAAATGAACGATGCATAAAGCTCTGGAAGATCAAGTACCCCTCGGAATACAAGACTCACAACTCATATGAATGGAGGGTGAAAGGAAAGGATCCATAATTTGGAACAGTTCTTGCAAAAATAGCGATATCATCCAAGAACACTGCTTCTAGAATATTAGAGATGGGAAGAGATCTATTTTATGGTAGAATTTCTGGAATCAACTGCATAGGTTTTCGAAACAACTAGAACTCTAGGAATTTCATACAACTCTACAAACCCAAGGCATAACCCAAGTCAACCAATACTGGAGAACCAGTAATAGAAACTCAAGATGGAGAACCTAGTTTCCCAAAGAGCGATGGCCACAATCAAGGAAAGCTCTCATTGGGAGTGGATATGGTCAAAGTTACAACAAACAAGGATTAGAATCAAAATTGGCCTTGAAAAACTCAAATGGGGATACAATATCAATGGTACATTCAATATAATGGTATCTTATCTATTAGTAGCAGGGAACAACATTGAACAATAGCAAAAAATAGGGGATTAGATTTGGAAATGGAGGTTGTGGCCAAATATATCCACCTTCCTCTAGCTAGTGGAAAGGAGGAAAATCCTAACATGGGATCAAATAATAATCACAGGATTTGAAGGCCCCTCGTGGTGTTACCTTTGTAGGATAAAAGAGGAATCCATGGAACCTCTATTGAACCAATGAATTTTTGTGTCAAATATATTTGATATAAGTGAAACCCTCTTTCGGAAAACCAGCAGACACAGGGATAGTATAAGAATGACTAGTGAATTCTAGAAAGCAGAGGCATTTAAAAACCCCATCCTCAATCGGGCATGGAAGCTCCTACTATAATTTCTTGTAAGGGAAACCATGAAAGGGTGCAATAGCAAAATATTTAAGGATAGGTAAATGAACAATATTCACATCTATATTAAAACCAAGCATGACAATGCAGAGACCCTACGATAAACCAATGGACTGAACATTATTGGAAGTGTCAACAAAATGAGATCAGCAGCATGCAATCCTAGGGATTTAGAACTAAAGACACTAACACCCATTCCACATGCAACAATAGCCTCATGTATAGACAAATGGAACCCTCCCTTAACAAGCTTAAAAAATATAACTAAACCTTTTGAAAATGGACATATTAGTTGTAAAAGTGTGCTTTCTAGCTAGGGGTAGTTAAAAGAGCTTCTTCAAAAATAGGATCCCCCAATCCCACTATGAAGTATTCTACGATGCTTTTTTCCTGGTAGCAACATGGATAACTAAAAAATAAAATACCTATATAGTGCAAGGAAAATAAGAATGATAAACATGTGCATTATCTTCCCTCATCTGACTCCTGTCTTTAGCTCCCTTATTAATTTGTCATCATTCACATCTACATTAATCCATTTGCATTAACCCATTATAATTATCTCACATTTGATGTGAACATCAATCTGTCCCTAGCTAAAAATATTGTCCGACCTTGGATAATATGATATATGGTTGCATGGAGTGGGGTTGTAAAAAATGTAGGGGATTGTAGTAAAAATTGATACAATAGAGTGGAATGAACAAGGCATTAAAGGAGATGATAGCCAGGGTTTTCTAACTAAAAACATCTTAAAAAGGATGAATTGTGGTCAATATTCAAGGAGAAAGTGAATGGAAAACTTGAGTTAACTGAAGAAGAGTGTTGATGGAGTGTAAAGAAGTCGAATGCTAGTAAGATGTGGTTGGTAGCAGCAACCTGAGGTACTTTGGAGTAGGTAGGAAGTATTCTGCAACTTTATTTAATTATGTAGCAGCAAATGAAGAAGTCTTTCGAATTCAACAATGCAATTTCACACTCGATTGATGTCGGATTCGACAATGGTGAGCCTCAGGATGTGGGTTTATCAAGGTAGAGGCCTTATATCATTCTCAAAATGGTTTCAAAACAGTGAAATCTCCCAACGCACTAAGGCCACATTGACATGGATTCTTTGTTTACACTTAAGGTTGCTCAATGAAGTAGAAATCCCCGACCCAATGAGGGAAGTTATCTTGGCTATTGACTTGGTAGGTGATATCTCTATTTATTGATCTTGTCCCTTAGGTTTGTCTCTTTGTCTCTGCAGGGATCCTTTTCTCTACATTTGTGTTTCTAGTTGTTCTCGGGCTCAGGGATCAAAATTGAACCCGTCATTGCCTGTCAAAGGCCTCCAAGCCCGTCCTAGAAGTGGCGTTAAAATATTGCCCGTTAGAAGAAAAGATGATTTTTTATTTTGACCGTTTTTCAAGAAGTGTAATATTTATTTTAAAATTTCATTTGAAGGGTTAGGTGCAAAATTGACAGTCAAACATTTATTAATACATTTCTAATCTAGGGGGCATTTGAGAGAGGAATGGGCAGGGTAGCTAAATTGCTTGCATGACACCTGCGAACCCAATAATATTTGTAAACAAAACTTAGTTAAACCGCATGCCAGTAGGATGAGATGGAAGAAATCTAAGGCCTCCAAAGGTGATGGTACAACGTTGAATAAGGCCATTTAAAACCATGTGCTGTTGTAATTAAATGTGTCAGTAGTTTCCCTCAGCATCAAAATATGAGAGCAATATAAAAATTATGGAAAACATATTCTACCAATTTCAAAAATTGTAAACCTACTGATGGCATTGGCGCTCACACCTCTGCTGCTAAGGGAAAACCCAACAACAATAAGAAAAGCATTCCAGATTCACAAAGGTTAAATAATTATTCCTGCCATATCAATAGCCTATGCAAGGATAACATATTGAATAAGCGTTGGAGATTTCAATGGTCATGCAGCAGGAATCCATCAGGATGGGCTCAGACACACATCATCTTTGTTGCAGGAGTCCATCAAAATAAAATCCATGACAGAGTCAAAGAAAATTCATGCCCACATCTTCATCACTGAACATTCTCGAAGGAAAGAAGGATTTTGCTGGAGCTCCGTTACCCTTATAGATGGATCCTAATAGATGGAGGGAGACGAGCCGTCACTCCTAAAAGGATAAGGTAAGGTCTATTTGAGATCGTCCCAAACCTTATACAAATACTTATATATGAAACTATCCATTCATTATATATAAGCTTACAGGCTATATATAAGGTATCAACTCCAATAAATTGATCAAGCCTTCTCAATAGTTCTTATCCCTCTGAAGGTGGAAGCATATAAACATTGACCGCTAGCATGAGTAAAGCAACTTGATTTAATAGAGATTTTAGATAACCAGTTCTTTATCATCTTTATCCATTAAGATACAAAGCCTCTATAGTTCCTTTCTCTATTCCTCTGTAAATCTGGGAACCCAAATTGTTAATCTTCATGCTGCCTCTAGGAATATGGGAGATGCGTGTCTAATGTTTGGTAGATTGGAAAAACAAAATCTCACATTATGGAAATTATGATTAAAGGGTGTGCCATTATTGGGAAATATGAGGAAGCCCTTGAATTGTATTATCAAATGCAAGGGACAGGTTTACTGCGAGATACCTTTTTGTTTACGTTTGTGCTTAAGGCTTGTGTTGGGTTGTTGGTTCTATATGAGGGAAAGAGGATTCATGATCAGATTGTAGATAGTGGGTTTTAGTTGCGTTTAATTGTAGGATCTACCCTTATAGACATGTTTGCTAAATGGGGGTAGATAGATAATGCATGTCAAGTGTTTGACAAAATGTGTACCAGAGATGTTGTTTGAGGGAGTGCAATGATTGCAGAGTATGCACATAGTGGACATGGAGAAAAAGATTTGGTGCTCTACCACCAATTGCATATGGTAGGTTTGATGCCTAATTCATTGACCGTGATTTGTAAGCTTCTGGAATGTGGGCAGTTAGGGGATATTGAGAAAGCCAAAGAAATCCATAATTTCATTGTTAGGGGTTGATTTGGGTGTTTATGTAGGAACAACACTTATAAACATGTATGCTAAGTGCGGTAGTATGGATATTGCATGCCAAGTGTTTTTGCAAATGTTTGTGAAAAAATTTGTTGCATTGACTGCCATGATTTCTAAGCGTGTTGAGAAGGGGTTCTTCCAGCAGTATGAATATTGCATGCCAAGTGTTTGAGCAAATGTCTGTGAAAAATGTTGTTGCATTGTCTGCCATGATTTCTAGGCATGTTGAGAATACTCCTCATAGATTTTGGAATATGTCTCAATCTCAACCTCTATTTTGGACCAGGAAAAAAACTCACAGCATCATGCAAGTAAATGCAAATTGTTCTTATTTCAATCCTTGGAGGGATGGTAAGCAAATCCTTATTTTTTCCTTTAAATTTGAATGCAACAATATTTTTAGTTTTTATTAGGATTTGTGTATTGATTGGGGTCTTTCATTGCTAATTTTGGTGGCAGCCTAATGGATTCATGTTGCTATTGTTTTGTGGATGAATGTTGCTACAAATCAAGGAGGGAACTAAATTTGGTGAGTTAAATTTGCCCTTTTTAATTCAAGGTTTAATATATGGATTACAAAGCAATTAATCTCTATCATTCTATTTAGCATTTAGAAGATTGTAAAGATTTGAAAAGATAAAATTTTAGTCACATCTTTTTATGAAGGGTTTACTTAATTCACACTTGTCAATAGAAGTATAATCATGTATATAACCCTTCATTATTGAAGGGTTAGTTGAACACATGCCCTTTAAATTGAAATTAAGAGCAACCCTTCAAATTTGATCCCTGCTCGGGATCCAACACATAGGTAGAGAAGTATTATCATCAAAATATTTTGGTGTGCTAGAGCAAGCCTAATAGGGGCTCGGTGTTTGTGCTTGAGGTTTCTTGATGCGGTATATTTCCCTTACTCAATGGGGGAAGAGTCACTAAGTTGAACTTGACACTCAATGTGCTTCTAGTTGGAAGAGGGTCCAAATATACCATTGGTCCAATCACAAGAGGAATTCGTCTTCTAACCCTAACCCTAAGGGAAAATTGATCGAAATTAGATTAGTTCCAAGGAACGGTAGCAAAATTTGAAATTGAATTCGGTTGGGTTTTAGAGAGATGCCCGTGGAAAAAGAGAAACATACCCGTGTGTGGTCGTCTGATGGTATGGTTGTCTGGTCGACTGGATCGAATTGGCGGTGGCGGTCCTCTTCTCGTGGCCGTTCACTTCGTTGCCATGCACCGGTGGTCTTCCCTTCCCTTCCATGTTTCAACAAATAGAGTTGCAGTGGGTGCACCATCTTCCTTCCCTTCGCTGTTTCAGCACAGTGTCGGTTTGAGCGAAAACAAACAACAACAACAACAACAGCGTTGAAAATGACAATGCATGTGGCAGGGAAATATTATTGCTTTTATATAGTTAAACATGTCTCGGCCGAGACGTTAAAAGGAATCAAAACTCTCGATCGAGAAACCTGTCCGAGAGTTTGACAAAAAAGAAATGGTTATACTCTCGAACGAGAAACTAAAAACTCTCGAGCAAACAATTATCTAACTATGGAAAAACTCATGAACGAGAGAAATCTAACTGTGGTTAATGTCTCGCCCGAGAAAATTTGTTGACTTTTGTCTCGGGCGAGAAAACGAAAATTAGAAAAAAAAAAAAACAAATTGTCACGGAATTGTTTCCCACCTTTGCATTTTCACCCTCATGTGATGATGATATGCATCAGGGTGATGCTATGTATGATAATGATCAGGATGATCATGTGATGATGATATGCATTAGGGTGATGCTATGTATGATGATGATCATGTGATGATGATGTGCATCAGGATGATGCATTGTATGATAATGAATAGTATGATCATGAGCATCAGGATGATGCTCCATGCGAAGATGATCAGTGTGATCATGAGTATCAACATGATACTCCGTGGTCATGGATAGGTTGTGCAATAGCATGCAATCGACCCTGGGAGATCCTATAGGTTGAGCAGTAAGCTCGTAATCAGCCCTTGGATGCTCTTTGAGGTTTTGTGAGTTCACATGTAATTAGTCTTGGAGATTTGATAGGTTGTGCTGAGCACGTAAAGTCCTGGGATGCTCTTTAGAGATCTTGTTGTAAGATGCTCTTTTAAGGTTTTGTGGAGTTCACATGTAATCAGTCCTGGATATCCCATAGGTTGTGCTGGGCACGTAAAAGTCTTGGGATGCTCTTTAGAGATCTTGCGGGTCGCAAGACGCCCTTTTAAGGTTTTGTGGAGGTCACATGTAATAGCTCCCCGGGATATCCTATAGGTTGAGCAGTAAGCTCGTAATCAATCCTGGGATGCTCTTTCGAGGTTTTGTTGACGCACATGATCAACCCTGAGAATTCCACAGGATGGACCGCTCATAGAGATGATGAAGACCTATAGGAGGCTAGGCCTACATCCAACATGAAAAAGGGCTGACTCTGTAGAACTTCCTATGATGAGAAGAATTGAGAGATAGAACCAGTGATCAAGATGACGAGTACAACAACAATGACGATGATGCTCCGTGATCCAGTGACAATGATCCAACTCCAGTATTGAAGACTTGTGCTTATATGTATTGATGACCTGTGTCAAGAGAATACCTTCCTAGTTAAGAGGGAGTGTTGATGTATTTGTAACTTCGGAAGATATTCACTTGTATATTGTATGTATTACATTTGTACTTTATTGTATCCCCAACGGACATGTATTATTCCTCCGATTGGAAGTGTCGTCATTTGTATTTGCAAGTGTCACAAGTTATATTGTAAGTGTCGTAACTTATATTTGATGGGTTATTAGACCACCTTAGAGGGGTCGACCCAGTATGAGTTAAAGGGTTATTAGACCACCCTAGTGGGGTCGGCCCAATGACAAGTGGTAATGGGTTATTAGACTCTCCTAAGGGAGGTCGACCCAGTTAGAGTCAAAGGCAAGTAAAGGTAAAGTATAAATAGAGAGGAGCACCTCTCTATTTATTCATTCACACACTCACTCACTTCGCATCAGTGAGAGAGAGGAGGAGTGCTCACAAGTGGAGGAGGAGAAGCTGCTAAGAGACTATCTCTTGTTATTGGGGTTTTGTATTGGTGCTCATTCCATCTCTGAGGAAGTTGCGGGGTTTTCTTCCCCGGTGAAATGCTTTGTGTCTCTTGTCTCTTGTCTCTTATGTTTGATATGTTGTACATGTTGTTCTCTCAGTTAAGATCCTAGATCATATTGAATTAAATGATGAAAAACGAACACTTATGACTCTAGTTAAGGCCTTAAGATCCATCCCACTAAGGAATAACGCTTTATGTGTCCATATCCAACTTTTATGCCAACGATTTAATTTAAAGCATGTATGTTATGGTTAATGGCCTTGATCATTTTCCATTAGCTAAATAATCTATATGCATATAAGATTAACAAGTATACCTCAAACCACCACATGAGACCTCTTAAAGGTATCCATGTCCTAATATTGGGGGTATCAATGTCACTGAGAGGTTTTAAGCACTATATATGGGTGTCAAGACACTTGACATGTTTAAGGGAGGAAAACCATGCGTTAGCGCCTGATAAAATATTTTGGACATCCAAGGCCAAAAACAACACCTTTCCTCTAAGGTCCAAGTCTTCGGTTTCTTTCCTTAATTATGTCTATGCCCCAAAGACTTATACATAGTTTTTTTCCTCCAATTCCCCACTATATAGTTATTATAAGGCCATGTGGATCGTTTCAAAAGGTCAATTTTGTTGGCTCAACACATCATTATGATCGCTACACACCTAGAATCTTGATTTAACCTAAGGCTTAAATTTCTTCTTTTAACTAGATCGAGGGGTAGTAAGCCCATCACTAGTAGTTGAAACCTTAAAATGGCATCAATGCCCACACATGAGACTAAGAATATTCTCAAGAAGACATGTGTGTTGACCATATTTCTTGGTCCTAGATTCCTAAAATATTATTTTAGGGCCCAAGGTAGAAGTTTCCTCCCTCTATCATGTCCAAGGATTTGAAACCCATGCCTTTTGCTCAAAATCTAATAATGATACTAATATCCATCAAGAAATTTAATAAACTGAATAAAAATAACCCAATCAAATAATGAATTTTCAATTCAAATCACTTTTGTTACTATTTTGTAATAATAATAAATTAAAAATGGTTGCATTTAATTATTTGTCAATATTAAAAATCCTAGGTATTTATTTTCTTAAATAATATTAAAAATGAATCAATGAATTATTTATAAAATAATTATTTGTGAACTTCTTGTGCTTGTGGTGTAGGGCCTCATAAATGAATCATGCGAATTCGTTTGCTTAAATAGTTAAAAGATAAATAATTGAATTTGTGGTGATTGTGGTGTAAAATCTTATAAATTAATCTTGAGCATTTATTTGAATGAAACAAAAATTGAATTAAAGTTATTTACAAAATAACTATTTATGATGTTGTTGTGTTTGTGGTGCAAATCATCATAATTAAATCCTATTTATACATGTCCATGCCATAAATAAGCATTTAACAACACTATATGGTACTTCCCAATATGAGATTTATCCAGCTTTACGAGTAATCATTAAAAATTTATAATAGTGTCAATGCCCACATATAGAGGCTAAGAATACTCTTAGGAAGATATGTGGTGACCTTTGAAGTATCTTTCTTGGTCTAGGATTCGTAAAAGCTTCTTTTAGGGCCAAAGCTGTCTCCATATGTGATCCGTGCTTTGTGCTAAAAACATAATAATGAGCCTAATGTCCATTAATAAATTTGACGAGTTCAATAATTATTTTCTCAATTGAATAATAAAATATCAATTCAAATAATTTTGATTACTACTTTATAGTAGTAATGAATTAAAAATTGTTGTTTTCTAATTATTTGTAAATATTAAAAACCTTAACTGTTTATTTGTTTAAATAATATTAAAGATTAATAATTGAATTGAATTATTTAGAAAATAACTATTTGTGAACTTGTTGTCTTTGTGGTGTAAAGCCTAAAAAATGAATCTTGTGAACTTATTTGTTTAAATAGAAAGAAAATAAAAAAAAAATGAAATTGTTGTGATTGTGGAATGAAAACTCATAAATGATCTTGATCACTTATTTGAATGAATAATAAAATAAAGAATAATTTAATTAAGCTATTTATAAAATAATCATTTGTGAAGTTCTTGTGTTTATGGTGCAAATCCTTGTAATTAAATCCTAGATGGACATGTCTATGTGACAAAAAAATAACTTAGCATCATTTATAGTACTTGCCAACATGCCATTTCTATTAAGGAAAACTTAATTTCTAGCACCATCTTAACACCACAAAATGCAAGTGGTGCTAATACCAGGACCTTAACACACACAATGTAAGTGATGCTAATATCACCACTTTAACACCACAAATTGTAACTGGGGCTAATACCACCACTTTAACACCATAAAATATAAGTGGTGCTAACTTGTGGTTCTAAATCATAGTTTTTCTTGTTGTGATTCATCCACTCATCAAAGGAACCACACAAAGCTTGACCTCCAAAGTCTCTTTATTCTCATAAATGATAAACAATAATACAATACAAGCTCTTAGCCTAGAGAATCCCACTAGTTTGAAATGGGGAGAGAGCACTTTCTTTTATAAATCAAATGAGAGAAGGGGGGCGAATTGGCCCAAGAGGGGCAAATTCCCAAGCATGGGAGTGAAGATGAGTTGTAGAGGGAATCAAGGGATTGCACATGAGTTAACAACAAGAGTTGGATGCCACCTCTCAAGATGAGATGCACCCTCTCCTTGGAAATATCACCACCCAATCAAATGGATGCCCACATAAGGAAATGTGCCCACTCTAGAGAAGCTCTCTCAATCAGTGGGATTTTTTTCCTTTTCCTTTATTATACCTTTTTTGCCAATTAAAAATGTTTTTTGGCTTTTTCAAGAGAATTTCAATTTTTATGAGAAATAGTTGAAATTTTCCTCTCAAAAGTGGGTTTAGGGGTTAGGCGGGTGCTCTAAGATAGAAAACGAGCACCCCTAGGGAAAATTCCAACCCCTAACCACTTTTTTATGACTTTTACAAATTTTTTAATTAAAACATTAAAAAATCTCCGTTTCACGGGAAATTTTATTTTTTGCGAAACTGAAAAATAAAATTAGGGGGACCTAGCACATGTCCATATGACTTATTATTAGTGCCTAGCATGGTAATATACATTGAAACCTATCCTTTAATAACCTCCCAAGGCTCGGGGACCAAGACGAACATTCCGGCTTTGGAGGAGGAGGTGAAAAACTCAAAAATTATACCTTGTTGAAAACAAAGTATAATTGACAAGAGAAAAACACCTTGGAATACCCAGATTGATGCCTAAGTCTAGGGAATCCAAGTATTTTACAAAAATCCATCATTTTATGACACTATTAGAAATCACGTGAGGATTGAACATGTGAAAAAAGCAGAAAAAGGGCCCTGAGAGGCCTGATGGACTTGAAGAATATAGATGATTAACATGTAGCATGTTTAAGATTTTCCCGCTCGCTTGAAATTCCATTTAAGTGCAACTTAGCTGGTAATAGTTCCATCGGGATTCTTTTCTCTTTTTTAGCTCCTACTCCTGATGGTCCCTTGTTTAACTATGAGCTACCCAGAATACTTGGCCCCTTTTAATTTTACATCTTCATTTTCATAAATTCTTTATCTTCCCCGAATTGTTTTGTCAACTTGAAGGCTTCATTATTGTTCACTCTCACTATCTCTAACATTTTGAACTAATACATAGTCTTTTAAAGAGGGTCTTTTATGTCACATTTTGTTTGTCCATGTTTCTTAGTCTTTCAAAGAGGGTATTTTATGTCACATTTTGTTTGTCCATGTTTCTTCCCTACTTCAACAGTGTGATTCCCTTCCTATTTTATCCCAATCCCTTTGCTAAATCCACAAACAAAATACCTACTACTTCTTAATACAACTCTCCCATTAGGATGAAGGTTGCTAGAGAACCTTATTGTTGCAAAATTTAGTAGCCTTGTGATTGCAAATAAAATTGGCTGACTGAACTATCAAAACTTAGAGATCTACCCCTAAGCGTCACTGATCCAGGTGGATATTGGTGGCCACCCACCTTTCCAACTGGCTCAAAACAGTTTTATGGCAATTTTGGTATTGTACTAATTTTAGCAGTTTTTCGGGTCCTGAACTTCCGGGGCCATTTTGAGGCCCTAAACGACCTTTTCTGGCGATTTGGGGGGCTAGATGGTTACCTTCGACATACATTTGGCCCTAGTCGAAAGTTGTAAATCTCGAATAGACCTTTCCAATGGGCTACCGAGCACCCCAAACGGAGATCGTATGCAAAAGTTACGACCTCGGGAAGTTGATGTACTAACTTACCCAAACGGGGCCCACATGAATTTTGGCGCTTCATCTCCTAGGGTTAGGTTTTTGGATGTCTAGGGTTTTTGACATTCCTATTTATTGTAAAAGGCCTTGAGAGCCTCATTGTAACCATGTTCTTGCGAAATGCGCGCAGCCGTCACATCTCTCCTTAGAGATAAGCCGCCACCATTCCAGCAAGCTTGTTTACGCTGCATTTTACAGTTCTAGCTTATTTCCTTATTGAATAGAAAACCAATTTTACTGTATCTCTGTTATTTTGTGTTAAGCATCTGATAATAATCTGTATTCATTTCGTTCTGCTCATAAAATCCAGATCAGTCACATGGGAAGATCTTTCTCTTTCTGGTCTCCTAGAAATCCTCGACTAACCTCGAGAAGTGTCCCCAACTAAACCTTCCTAGATACTAAATAAGGGTTTCCTAAGTGAGGTGTGCTGATGTGAGAAGCTGATTTATTTCCCATAACAACTCTCGAATCTTGCTTGGCTAATGCAAGATAGGCGAGAATGATCACCCTTAGTTTTAAGCCACTTAAGACAAAAATATAACTTACTTTGAATGAAAACAATATGTCTTGAATTAGAAGTATGTATGAAAATAAATATGCATTCTTTAATTAATCTTAATGTGTTGCCATAATACTTAGCTGCTTATTTATTTTTATAATTTATTTTTTAATATTTATTTGTTTTATTCAAAATAAATATAATAAATAAAATAAAAGCAAAAATTTAAAAGAAATGAGTAATTTAAACAATAAAGTCTATTCAAACTTAAAACACACATGTTTAATACTAACATTGTTAAATTGAAAAGAATACAATTTAATCAACTATTTCATATTAGTATAATTTGTTTATTATTATTAATATTAATTTTTTTCAATTTTATTTGCTTTAAAAAAATATATATATAATTAAATAATAAATAAAAATATAATTTAAAAAACAAAACAAAGTAAACTATAAAAACATATAAATAAATGTTTACATTATATTTACATATTTATAACCTAAAAACATTGAATTATTATTAAATTAAAATAACAAAAAACATTTAACTATACAATCCTTGAATACCTTTTTTTTATATTTTTTGTTTTTGTTATAAATATTTTTTAAATAAAAAAAAACATGGTAAATGGATTATGATTATTTAAAAAAAAAAGTATATATCCCTTTTACTGTTTTTAAATTTTTTCTTTTAAGAAATAAAAGAAAAAAAATACAATCTAACTTAGTAAAATAAACTTTAAAGTACAAAGAAGCATAGGAAATCAATCATCAATTTTAAAGCAAAATAATTACAAAATTCAAATATGTAAATAAAGACACATGAAATAAAAATAAATAAAAGCAAGAAATATATAAAAATGTGAGAAACAGGTGAATTCAAAATTATTCTTTTTATTAATGAAAACACTTTATACATTTTCTTAAGAAATAACTTTGCTTTCAAAACTCTTTGAAATTTTGGACAAGATACAACTATTAGAAAACCACATCACATGGTTTATTACATCGAATAAACATATGATCAAGTTTTACAATGGAAAATGAAGGATAAAGGGGTTTGGACTAAGTGAATCAATAATAAGTATGTCTTCTTTTTACATAAAAAAAATTAATTACATCAAACTGTAAATATACTTTTTATTTAAGAAAAGGTATGATTAAAAGGTATGAGATTTATAATATACCTTAACTAATAAATCAGAACACAACCTCAACCTTCCATTTTTTTTTGCATGCTCTTAGGAGAGCCCCTGTTATTCTGCAATTGTTGTGTCCATGGCTTTTCATCTTTTTTGTCAACGTGTGAGCAATATCATACTTTTCTTGCACGAGTTGATCTCCAAACAGTTATATATGATGTTATTTCCATAGTGAATCAATGCGTAGTGTAAATGAGAAACTTTGAGCAATGGCTCTCTTGGCATATATCTTCGATGATTGGCAATAAGTGTTTGATTTAGCAAACACAAGCCTTTTTATTAAATCCGCTTCACTTGTGACTTTAAGGCTTGGCATGAGGAGATAAGGTGAACTGAACACAAAAGAGTAGAGTATATAAAACCTTTATTTTTATATGTGATATAATATCATAAAAAGTAATGGTATATGAAAAAGCCCTCATGGAAGTTTCGAATATTCCTTCACATTATAATAAGGAAATAATCCATAGTGTTTAGAAGTGAATGCAGACATAAAACTTATTTGCTATGGAGACAAAAAGTTATGATGAATAAGTATTTTAAATGAGGGCTTTATGAAATTTTAATTATCAAAGATAAACTTTTGATTTTACTATGTAACATAGTAATGCAAAATAAATGTATAAGGAATTTTATAAAATGTATAATTGATGGTGAATGATAGATGAAGAGAAAATGAGAGAGGAAAAGCACAAGAGAAATCCTAAATCTCTTTAAACCAAAGGTAAGTTTGTCGAATAAAATCCCAAAGAAAAACATTTTGTAACCTGTCATGTTTACTCTACCATAACACTAAACTAAAAACTTTAAATCTTTGTATTAATAAGTATCATTATATTAAAATATCAAAGACTCCCTAACGGTGGAAACCCTAGACAATCTAAATCTAGCTAGAAACATAGGCTAGTTTTGAACTCGTCAATTAAAAGCGGTGATTCGACGGGCATTATGTATTATGGCGATTTTTTTTTACAGAGCCTAGCAACTCTTTGTCAGCTAAGTATTGTTGACGACTAAAAATCGTCGTCAACAAGGTTCTCAAAGAACAAGGTACTAAAGACTAGCTTTCTTCAGAACTAGCTTAATTGATATATGAAACAACCAAGGATTGAGAGTGTGTGTAGATGGTGTACATATTCCTTAATTGAAATGGTTCACAGGTGTAAATAGTGTGATCAATGGGCAAGGATAAGAAAAGATTCATCAAGAAATGTTAATTAAGACATTGTTAATTTAAACTACTCCATAAACCAATATAGCATTAACACATGAAACAAATGATCATTGTGAGGAACCTGCAACAATTAATTAATGAAAATACACGAGATAGCAGTAATAACAGAACTCAGAATCACTTTATTGATCATAAGCCACTTCGAGGGGGCAACCTCCTTTGAGCAAGCTCAATACAAATAACTTCACGGTGCCTTCATTAGCCTCAACGCACACTTATATACTAAGTCTAGGCGCCAATACTAGGGGTCAAAACCATGGGCCAATACAAACTATGGGTCAACAAATACTACGGGCTGTTAGGATATTTAGACACTTAGGAGTTAGTTAAGATCAACTTGTGTAATATATCCGTTAGGTAAAGTGTGTTTCTTTAGTATTTTTTTTTTTTTTTTCCAAAAGAAAAAAGCGTAATTCCATTCATCCAAAGAGATCCGAATTACATTCAGTATTCACTGTATAGTGAATTAACCATGCCCAAAAAATTGGTTCACTTGATGAGACTGTTACGTCTACTTTCAAACTTCATAATATGGTACTTTCCAGTTTTATCAAAACTAGTTCTGTCCCACCAGACTATTTTGCTTTTACATCTTCATAAGAAATACAGAAATACTTCATTTTCGTATATAAGATACTACAGATTATACATACTTCAAAAAGATTTCATTCTTGTCAAAATATGTAACTAACATCATATAGTGCATTAGTCAATAAAAGGTCTGTGGTAGAATTCAGTTCGCTGTCCATCTATTTCTTCTGCTACTTTCCAAGTGCCGAAAACCATGAGCTGCCCTTCTTTGGATGCCTGGTCCGCTTTTTGGTTATTTTCCCTGTAAACATGCCGGCATGTGAATGAGTCAAAGGATTGTTTGACCAGCTGAATAGTGTTGATAACATTTGCAATTCTAAGAACTCTGCAGGCTTGAGTTTGGTTGGTCCAATTTATAGCATTCAACGAATCTCCAAAAACCTCCAACCTAGAGATACCCCTCTCAGCAGCAAAAATGAGTAATAATTTTAAACTCATGACTTCTGCATAGTTATTGGATCCCGCTCCAAGACCCATCGTGAGAGTAAAGAAATGAGAATCAGAGATGTATAACATTGCTCCCCCACCACAAATCTCATTGCTTGCGGCTCCGTCAAAAAAACCCCATGGATAAGTTTTATCAATCTCAACAGCCATGTCCCGTCGCTGTTTGGCAGCCCTTACATATTCGGTGCTAGCTTGATAAATGCCCACAGAATTTGCACAAATAATTTCCGGAAGACATGGTTTATCCTGAAATATAGCCCCATTCCTTGCCAGCCAGATCCCCCATATAATCAACAATGGTAAAATCTTCTGTTTTTTATTTGTTGTCCGTCTCCACCAGTTCTCCCAGGCAATTTCCACAGAGTTTCCTACCCATCTACAGTCAAAGCCAACCAATTTAGTGCATTCTTTCCACACAGCAATCGTGAACTGGCAATTGATGAAGAGGTGTGTGATCGTTTCCGGTTCCTTCTTGCACATAACACACCAACCCGGTCCCTGGAAATTTCTCTTCTGCAGAATATCCCAGGTCGGAACCCGATTCACTAGTGCACACCACATAAAAAGTCTGTTTTTGGATGGGCATTTAAGTTTCCACAGTGATCTCCACCACCAGACTTCATCCCCATTTGCAGCACCTGCACTAAGCACTAAGTAACCCATCTTTGGTGTGTAGACCCCTGCCGGATCAAGTTCCCAGGTCAGCACATCCTCCTGTTCCGATAGTTGAATATGAGCCCTATTCAAACCACTGATATAATTATTCAGATAAACAGCCTCAGGTTCCTCCAATCCCAACATTTCAGCATTTTTCCAATGTTGTATCCACGGGTCATCGGGTCTCTGATCAGCCAGATGATTAAGAGTGAAAATGCCCCTATTTTCCAATTCATTTACAACATAATCAGGCATCAAATGCAAACGTTCACTCCCAATCCAAGGATCTCTGCCAATTCTCACCTTTTCTCCATTACCCACATCCCAAGCCAGATTATTCTCCACCAGAGTGAAAGATTTAACCACAGCTTTCCAAATCACGGATCCCCCAATATGAGACTTCCGAGGGCTCCTAATCCATTCTTCCAGACTCATGTCTGATAGATACTTTCCTTTAATAACCCTGGTCCATAAGCTATCAGTTTTGATAAGTCTCCATCCTCCCTTAGCTGCCAAAGCTTGAGCAAATAGAAAGATGTTTTTTAAACCCCACCCCCCGAGACCTTTAGGTACTGCAATTCTCTTCCAATTGACCCAAGGGGTTACCTGACCCTCCTTCTTTCCACTCCACAGGAATCTAAAGCATAACCGCCTGATAAATTCAAGGATTCCTTTGGGTATCCAAGACAAAGACATCCAGTAAACTGGAATGGCTTCCAAAACGGCCTTAACCAGCACCAGCCTTCCAGCTCGCGACATCCACTTATGACTCCAAACATTCAATCTTTTCTCCACCTTACCAATAAGCCATCTCCAGTCCTTTTTAAAATATACGTTTGCTTTAAGGGAGAATCCCAGATATTTCAAACCATCGTCCAGACCTGATATCTTAAAAGGGAAAAAATCAACAAGAGCCCGTTCCTCTTCCGGTCTCAGCAAATGGGTAGTAAGAGTGGATTTTTCAGCATTTATTTCCATCCCCGTAGATTTAGAGAAAAGCTCCAAGATCTCCTTCAGAGTCCTGGTATCTCTTCGATCACCAGAGCAGAAGATGATAATGTCATCCACAAATAAAAGATGTGTAACAAATAATTGCTCTCCAATGCCAATACCATTAAATCTCCCATGTACTTTAGCATCGAGTATGGCCCTACTCAAACCTTCTGCCACCAGGAGAAAAAGGAGGGGGGAAAGTGGACAGCCTTGCCTAAGGCCTCTTTCTGCATGAAAAAAAGGGGTGGCCGCTCCATTCAATAACACAGAGAATGATACAGTAGTTATACAAGACATGATCCATCTAATAAAATTGATACCAAAACCCAAATGTGTAAGAAGAAGCCGGATATAAATCCAACTCACCTTGTCGTATGCCTTGGACAAATCAATTTTGAGAATAGCTCCTTTGATATGCTGAGTCTTTAAACTGTGTAGTCCCTCCTGAGCCACCCCTATAGCCTCATGAATCTGACGTCCTTCAATAAAGCCAAATTGTTCAGCTGAAATATGTTATGATAATGTAACCTTAAGTCTTCGAGCTATGACCTTCGAAACAATCTTGTAGATACAATTGCATAATGAAATAGGTCTGAATTCAGATAGAGTAGCCAGATTATCAGTCTTAGGAATGAGAGCTATAAAGGTAGAATTGAAGCAAGCTGGTATCTTCCCATTTAATCGAGTATCTTCAACCACCTGTAGAAGATCCAATCCCAAAACATCATAAAGATCCAGAAAAAATTCAACCGTCCATCCATCCGACCCAGGGCTCTTGTCTTTCTGGAAGCTACCAAGGACCTCCTTTAACTCCTCCTCAGATATAGCACGCATCAGTCTCCTATTGTCCTCCTCCTCAGTAAACCTCGAAAAAAATTGAGCTACCCTGATAACTTCAGCGATAGAGGCCTGGGCAGGTGCCTTGAATAGATTTTGGAAATGCCCCACCCCGCATCTAGCCTTATCTTCAAAGTCAAAATGTTCAATGCCATCTTCATCTTTCAGGCTCCAGATAGTATTGGCCGACTTCCTCCCCCTGGCATATGCATGAAAGAATTTAGTATTCTCATCGCTACATTCCAGCCAAATCGCCCTACTCTTGAGTCTCCAGGTTTCCTCCTTTTCCATCAAAAGGTTATTTCTTGTGCCTTCCAACCAAGCCATAGCAGCCTTAGTTTCCTGAGTCAATAGACCTCCTCCATCCCCTTCATAGATCTGTAGTAGCTCAGCCTCAATCTGTTTCAAAGCAGTATCCTCCCTCTTTTTCTTATCAATAGCCCACACTTTGACAGCTCCTTTAAATCGTTGAATGTTCTCAGCAAATTGAAAAGCCGCAGTGCGTTCATGATCCACATCATACGACCTCCAAAGGTCCAGAAAGAGACTTTTAAAAGAATCATCACTTAACCAGTTCTTGTTAAACTTAAGAGAGCTAGGAGGATTGATAGGTCCTCTCCTAATCTCTAGAAAGATAGGGAAGTGATCAGAATCCCCACCGCTCCCTACCCATTGTTTGAGTTGAAAAAACCTGTCCACTAGCCACTCAGCCACCAGGAACCGGTCTAGTCTTTTAGCCACCCGAGCCTCTCCACTCCTATTATTCCTCTAGGTGGGTTTCAGCTTGATAGGTTCAATATCCAAGAGGTTTTTACGAACCAGCATCTGTTGAAAGTGTCCAGCCAATGGATCCACATGCGCTTGAGGGCCCCAAATTTCAGATTGCCCTAAAGTAAAATTTAAATCTCCCCCCACCACAACCGATTCACCATCCAAGAGCTGATCCTGCAGAAGTGTATCCCAAAAGGGAACTCTATTTGCATAGGGCCCATAGACATTAACCACCGTGAAACAAGTACCCAAGTCAACAGAGAGAAATTCAGCTCCCAACACAGAAGCCATCCCCCAAGCATTGATGAGTTTTAATGCACAGTTCTTCCATCCCACAGCCAGACCCCCAGAGCGACCCCTAACATCCAGAGTCACAAAGGTCCAGCCAGCCATCCAAAGTTCCAGTTTCTCCTTGATGATAACACCTAACCCTAAAGTCTCTTGTAGCAGAATCACATCAGGGTGTTCAAGAGTAAGCACCCTCATGAAGGCTGATTTCTTTTTAGGCCCAGCCAGGCCCCGACAATTAAAGGACATGATATTCATATCCGAACATGCGTCCGGGCATTCACTGCTCTAAGTGCCCTCTCAATCGAAACTTGTTTCCCAGCCCGAAGATCTAATCTGGCCCTGTTCTGAGCCTTAGATAAATGAGACCTGCGACCTCTGCCTCTCCGCGCCGGCGCCTTCTCTTTACCTAAACCCCCCCCAGAAATCTTAGTGCATGAACGAAGATTATATCCCAATGCAGAAGACTCGGGTGAGGAGGGTTCAGAGTATTCAACCACCTTCCCAGGATCATGTTCAATAATATTCATGTTTCCCTCCAAAAGGAGAGGAGGAAAATTAGGGATGTGAACAGAGGATTCGTCCACCGAATAATTTAAATCCCCACAAGGGACCGAGGAAAGTGTAAGGGGAATAGTCGCAGAGTGTCCCGTCAAGGATAAAATTTTCAGCCCCTCTACCCAATCAATCCCATCCACAGTGCACTGATTAAAAATTAAATGAACAGAGGACGTTAAAGAGAAAGAAGGAATACCTGTAAAAGAAGGTCCCGGCACATCAGTCACAGCCAATGGAGCATAACAAAGTAATTCTTCAGCAGGTGCACTGTTCTTTTCAGCTTGAATGTCCCACAACACAACTGAACCCTGGAAATAAGGATCCAATTCCTCCACTATCCGGTCACCACCCGAGTCCTCCTTCACCGGCGATGAATTGTAGTTCATCAGGTCCAATGGTTCATCCAAAACTTCCATAGCAGGGTTATTTCTAATTCCCCCATTGAGAGTGCAAACCGAAAGTTGACAAGTAGACGCCGGGTGTCCATAAACATGACACCGCCTGCACCTAAAAGGCACATTCTCATAATCCAGCATCTGAGGAATACAAATAGGCCCCCATTCCAAATTTATGACCTCCGGTAGTCCTTCACGGATATTTAAATTGACCAAAATTCTTGCAACTTGTTTGTAATGAGTCTCCAGAAAGGAAAGATCAGCCTCCAGAAAATTTCCCAAAATATCCCAAATCTTTCGAAAGTGTCTAATATCCCAAAAATGCAGAGGAAGTCACAGTAATCTTACCCATACCGGAATCGAATCAACCCTCTCCCGACTGGCATCAAAGAGAGGATGCCAGGGCTTCAACAAAACCGGCGAGTGATCCAAGTGCCAATTCCTGTCGAGAATTTTGTGTAAATCAACCTCAGTTTGTAGTACCACCGCAAACCATCCTCGTAGCAGCATGTCCACCTCAGGTGTGTAACCTAACACCTCGCGCCAGTGTGTATCCACCCACTCCATCATAGTAGATCGGGAAAAATTCCTGCCCATGACCCTACCCACCAGCGTTAACCTAGACATTTCCAGGACTCGTTCCCAGGCAATATCCTCGCCTACAGCATAACTACCCACAATGTGGGTTTTAATCCAACTCTGTTTCCGTCGCCTGCTGGATCCATTTTGTAAAGCCCCGACCCCGGATGTATCCCCCACCTTAAACTTTGTAGACCCAACAGCCATAGGAGGGCTATCAAATCCACGGTGTTCAGAAATCTCCAAAGGCACTCGCACATCCATTGCAGTTCCACCACAATCCGACCCACACAGCTGCTGTACCTGACGAGCCACACCCTCATCTGTAATCCGTCCAAAACCGTCCACCGCTTCAAACCCCTCCAGCACTCTAGATGCCGGAAACCCTAGATTCCGAGCAAAAAATTCTCCAGCCTCCCTCCAACTCGATATACCCAAAATGTCCACTGACATTCCATTATTGTCCAGATATTCCGGCAGCAGGCTATGTGGTGAGAAAGACAGGTATTCCGATGGTGAGAAGCCATTTACCGGCCTCACCTACCCCACACCGGTAGAGTCAGTCCCAACAGGCCCCATCATTGGGATCTCCTCCAAGCCCTCCATCTGCCCTCCACCTGGCACCCCCCATACATCCTGTGCCTCCAGCTGGTCACCAGTATAATCTACCATTACCACTTCCTCCAAAGAAGCCATAATCACAGAGAACAGCTGCAAACCCTACCAATAACCCCAGTTCACCGACACACCAACACCAAAGCACTGACAGGCAATAACAAAAGAGCCTCGAGACAAAAGATTAAAACAAAAACAAACCCCGGAAGCTTCCACCCTCCATCGTTTTCCAGTTCGTGCAACGGTGAAGTGACAGGGTGAGGTTTGGTCAACATGACCTCACCCTTGCCGTGACTAGTAGCTCCCAGCTACCCAGCTCAAACCGTGAAACCCTAGTAGTACGCCGCCGCCTCATCAGACCTCTTCTTTAGTATGCATTAGTATGCATTTGTAAATATTTAATCCGACGGTCACGATATGTTCGTGATCCGATAGCTCAACTTCTCTTAGATCATACCTACCCTTGATCTGTGGCTTAACACCCGATTGGTCCATGATATCTATTTAAAGAGCATGGAGGGTCATTGTCTAGTTGATCGATTATGAGAAGCTCATTTGTAACTCTCTTTCTTTTGCATAATAAATTGCTCCGTAGAAGCTATTTGGCCGAGGCCGTGGAGTGTTTCCCTCTCGTGGGTTTAAACCACGTCAAAACATCGGTGTATTGATCTGTTATCTGTTTGTGTGAAGTGGTTGCTCTAGGTGTTCGGTCTTTTGGGACTAACCTGTGTACCCGAACATGGTACACAAAAAGTGCATCTCACTTAAATAATAAAAAATAAAAATAAAAAGCGAGTCACTTAAGTTCCTTTTTATTGCTGCACTATTTAAAGTAACATCATTGTAAAAGTGAAATCACTTATTTTACAAAAGTGATTCACTTAAAGCAACTTTCTTGTAAATTGATTGCCAAAGGTTCATCTTGGGAAGAGGGGGGTCCTTTTTTTTAGCTGGTCATTCTCTATCTGCCACGTCACTATTGGGGACACCTGCAGCATTTTCTTTGTTCAAGCATAACTTCATCATACAGAGTCAGTTTTTAGTGTCGTTTTTTTTGAAACCGCCTATTTTTTCAATCTCTTCACATCCAGACTATTGGTTTCCATTTTTACACCCATTCATTTATAATATGGCCGCCCCTTGTGATATTCTACTTACCAGTTCCAACTATTTCTCATGGAAATCTCGTATGGAGGATGTTCTACGAAGTAGAGGAATTTTCAGAATTACCTTAGGGAAAGAAAAAGAACCCACTGATGATGATAAGAAAATAAAATGGGCAAATATATGTGACGAAGCTCATGGATTGATTGGGATGTCAATCTCTACTGATTTGCGATTCCACATATATGGAATTGATGAACTTGATGCTGCTTGGGGCAAGTTGGAATCTGTGTTTGGAAAACACAATGAAATTTGAGGTCATCAATTCGAAAATGAGTTGATTTCTTTAAATCCAAGTGATTTTTCATACATTCAAGATTATTTATCTAAGTACAAAACTCTTAAACTCTTATGTGAAGAATGCAAGATTAAGAGGGAAGACAACCAATGCATTTATCATATTCTTTCAAAACTTGGACCTACATATTCTGTTTTTGTATCTACATTTTACTCCATGAAAAAATCCTTGACTGCAGCTAGCTATCAAGAGCCTAGTCTTGAATCCTTTTGTGATTCCTTGATTAGAGAGCAAGATAAGCTCATCCATCTTGGAATAATTAACAATGCAGATACATCTGAGAAAGCCTTATTGTCTCAACAGAAAAAAAAAGTCCAAGCCTCCCAAGAAACAAAATTTTCGCAATAATAAGTCCAACAAGGGTCCCAAACCCTCTCAGTTGGCTCCTTCTTTAAAAAATGACAAAGGATCCAAGCCAAAAGGAAAGAAGACTGAGCATCATTGCAACTATTATGGGAAAGATAATCATGATGAATCTAAGTGTTTCAAGAAGATGGCAGCCTTGGAAGCAGCAATGAAGAAGCACCACATCAGCCTAGATTCGCCTTCAGAATCTACCTCTCATGGACATGCACTTTGTGCTTCTGGTTATTCTTATAATGCATCTTCTTCTTCTACTTCAAATGAATGGCTCATTGATTCTGGAGCATCTTATCATATGGCTAAGGATCAAGCCATCTTTTCTACTATGCATGAATGTAACACCAAACAAATATTTGTTGGTGATGATAGATCTCTAAGTGTTGTAGCAGTTGGAACAGTTCCAGTAGATAATGGTCATTTTAGTGATGTACTATGTGTTCCAAGAATTTCCTGCAATTTGTTATCAGTCTATCAAATCACTCATTCTGGTGAAGGTAAAACTGTGACGTTTACACCTCACCAAGTTGTAATCAAGGATTTTAAAGATCCTCAACATGTCCTAGCTACCGGAATTGTTGATGATATTACCAGGTTGTACAAATTTAAAAACTTTGGGTCATCACCTTTTTCTTCAGTTTTTATTGCTCATAGTGATAACTTGAGCAAACTTTGGCATGAGAAATTTGGTCACTTAAATTATCGCTCATTGTAACAACTATGTAAAGCTAATATGGTGACAGGTCTTCTGATGGTATCTTGCAGGGATGGTGTTTGTTCTGGTTGTGTACTCGAAAAACATCATCGGGACATTTTTGACAAACGTGCCTCTTGGCACGCCATGGTTCCCTTGGAGCTTGTGCATAGTGACTTGTGTGGTCCTCTTCCATCTGCTTCCTTTTCTGGTTTCAAGTATTTCTTAAATTTCATTGATGATTACTCCAGACGCACTTGGGTTTATTTCCTAAAACTTAAGATTGAAGTATTTAACATGTTCTTGGCCTACAAGGCCCTTGTTGAAAAACAATCTGGTCATCAAATTATTAAGTTAAGATCTGACAATGGAGGAGAATATGTTAACAAAAAGTTCACTACTTGCTGCACTGAACAAGGAATCCAACAACAACACACTATTCCATATACACCACAACAAAATGGTGTAGTTGAATGGAAGAACCACACTTTAAAAGAAATGGCTAATTGTATGATCCAATCTAAGGGACTAAGTCTTCAATTTTGGGCTGAAGCCATTAATTGTGCAAATTACATAGTTAATTGCATTCCCACTAAATCTTTACAGGGTATCACACTGGAAAAAGCATGGAGTAAAACTAAACCTGATGTAAGTCACTTCTGTGTGTTTGGTAGTGAAGCATGGGCTCATATTCCGGATGAAAAACGGAAAGCATTGCAGCCTAAAAGTGAAAAGTGCATATTTGTTGGATATTCTGAACATGTAAAAGGTTATAGACTTATTCAACCACATTATCATGATATAATCATTAGAAGAGATGTTAAATTTGATGAAAATCTCTTGGCCTGCGAGGCTAACTCGGCGGTTATGCCATCTTTGGCCTGCAAGCTTGATTCGGTGATTGTGCCTTCTTCTACTTCCAACTTCTTTGACAGGTTTCCAACTCCAGTTTCTGATGATGACAATGAGGATGAAAATCCACCTCCGCCTGCTCATGTTCCTCCAGTTGCACCAGCACAAGTGCTTCCTCGATGGGTCCATTCAACATGTGAAGCAACTGGTGATTTTTCCCGTGATCCTAGAGATCAACATCGAACACGTTCTCAGTTTCAGCAAGCCTCTTCTATTTTGTTTCAAGTTTCCGACAATCATGATCCATAAACTTTTGCAGAAGCTTCAGGAAATCCAGATTGGGATGTAGCTATGGATGAAGAATATCATTCTTTAATGGCGAATGATACTTGGGATCTTGTACCTCTTCCAAAAGGAAGAAAACTTGTCAGATGTAAATGGGTCTATAGAACTAAGTATGCATCAGATGGAAGTGTTGAACGACTTAAGGCAAGGTTAGTTGCCAAAGGTTTTTCACAAGTTGAAGGGATTGATTACAATGAAACCTTTACTCCTGTCGCAAAAATGAACTCCATCTGCCTTGTTCTTTCCCTTGTAGCCTTACATAACTGGGAAGTCCATCAAATGGATGTCAAGTCTGCATTCTTACATAGTGATTTACAGGAGTAAATTTACATGGAACAACCTCCTGGATATGTTCAGAATAACTCTAGCCTTGTCTGTCGTCTTAAGAAATCCTTATATGGCCTTAAGCAAGCTCCTTGAGCTTGGTATGCCAAAATGGATAGCTTTCTCCTTAACACTGGTTTTTCTAGATGCCATTATGACCCCAATGTCTATACCAAGAAAGTAGGAAACCATCTCATCATACTTGTTCAATATGTTTATGACCTTATTCTTACTGGTAGTGACCCTAAGCTCATAACCCATGTGAAATCTAGTCTTAAGCAAAATTTTGAAATGTCAGACTTAGGACATTTGCATTATTTTCTTGGTCTCCAAGTCCTACAAACCAAAGAAGGAATCTTTCTTTCTCAGTCTAAGTATGCTTGTGACCTTCTTCATCGCTTTCAAATGGAAGATTGTACACCAGCCCCTTCTCCCTTCCAGTCTGGAGTCAAAATTTCTTCCACTTGTCCTTCACCTGAAGTAGATGCCACCTTGTATCGTCATCTTGTTGGTAGTCTCTTATACTTGACTCATTCCTGTCCTGACCTTTCCTTTGCCGTTGGTCGTATTTCCTGTTACATGCAAACACCTCATGAAAGTCACTGGAAAGAAGCTAAAAGAATACTTCGATATATTCAAGGTACAATTCAGTTTGGGATTCATTACAGTACAGGGGGGAAACCTTTGTTGGTTGGTTTCACTGATTCATATTGGGTCGCCGATCCTGATGATCAAAAGTCTACTGCAGGTTATTTTTTCAGTCTAGGATATGGACCTATCACTTGGGCTTGTAAGAAACAACAAGCTCTTGCTCTTTCTTTAGCAGAGGAAGAATATCGAGCTGCAGTTATTGCTAGTCAGGAAGCTTTATGGCTTCAACAGATCCTTTCAGAGTTTGGATTCGAGCAGCAACAACCTACTCCACTTTGGTGTGACAATCAAAGTGCCATCAAGCTCGCCAAAGATCCAGTTTTACATCAAAGCAGCAAACATATTGAGCTACATACGCACTTCATTAGAAATCTTGTTCATGATCATGTTCTTGAAGTGCTCTTTTTCCCTACAGATGATCAAGTTGCTGACATCTTCACCAAGTCTCTCACAGAAGCAAAGTTTTCTAAACTTCGATCTATGTTAGGAGTTCAGGAATTTTTCATTAAGGGGGGATAGGCTCTAATTCCTCCTTCCTTCTCCTAATAGTGTCACTTTTGTAAATCCTTCAATCCTATCTCAAGTTGTTCTTAAGGGGGGATGTTAGGATATTTAGACACTTAGGAGTTAGTTAAGATCAACTTGTGTAATATATCCCTTAGGTAAAGTGTGTTTCTTTAGTATGCATTAGTATGCATTTGTAAATATTTAATCCGACGGTCACGATATGTTCGTGATCCGATGGTTCAACTTCTCTTAGATCATACCTACCCTTGATCCGTGGCTTAACACTCGATTGGTCCATGATCTCTATTTAAAGAGCATGGAGAGTCATTTTCTAGTTGATCGATTATGAGAAGCTCATTTGTAACTCTCTTTCTTTTGCATAATAAATTGTTCCGTAGAAGCTATTTGGCCGGGGCTGTGGAGTGTTTCCCTCTCGAGGGTTTAAACCACGTCAAAACATCGGTGCATTGATCTATGATCTGTTTGTGTGAAGTGGTTGCTCTAGGTGTTTGGTCTTTTGGGAGTACCTTGTGTACCTAAACACGGGCGACTTACAAAGCATATGCGCCCAACAAAAATAACACAAACTATGGATCAACAAATACTACAGGACGTCTTACAATATACTAACAAAGTAAAGACCTGGGTTCCTAACATCCCCTCTCCCTTAGAAAAAGCTTTGTTCTCAAAGCTTTAGATGTGGAAATTGATGTTAAATCTTAAGGAGTGGTGCCCATGTAGTAGCCTCTAGTTGCATGTCATGCCACTGAATGAATACCTCTATGGTAGAGCGAGAGATAAGAGGACGCCCTTTGAGTGTTAGGGAGGATTGCTTGGAAGGTTGTAGACAAAAAAAAACCATATCAACTGCTTGAAAAGGGCGCTTAGAATGGTGCTGATCGGCTTGTTGTTTCATTCGAATTCTGGCCATGTGAAGAATGTCCTGCAAAATGCGAAGAATCTGATCGCGGTTTCGAAGAACTGTGCCAATTTCTTGAATTGGTGCACTATTGAGGGTGTATGGAAGAAGAAATGGTGGTTCCTGACCATAGATTGCTTCATATGGAGTAATTTTAGATGCAATAGGGTACCACCATTCAACAAGAGGGAGCCACTTCGCCCATGGAGGTTGTTGTTCGGAGGTGAAGCAACGAACATAAGTTTCCAAATATTTATTGGTAATGTCAGCCTGCCCTCCAGATTTAGGGAGCCCTTCAATGAATTCCAGAGACATATCTGTCTAGATCCGTGGAAGGATGGGTACGGGTTCGAGCAATCCCGGAAGGAGCTGGAAGGTATCATATTCAGCCACCATCTATTGAATTGTCCTTTTCATTCCTTGCCAAAAGAAGGTATGTTGTGCCTACTCATACATTTGGAGGAACCTAGAGTGCCTGACCAATGGAGACGCATGGAGTTTAGAGAAGACATAGCCCTATTGAACAGATTGCAACCAATTTGGAACAAGCAGAGAAATAGCTGAAAGAGAAACTGGGGCATCAATTGTGAGAGAAGGAGCATCTGCCACCAGATTGTCTTGACCCTTCATGCAAGTGATCTCATTGGCATAACCCAGGAGTTGGCGAATCCATTTCAGTTGTGCAGGTGAGGAGACCCATTGTTCCAAGAAATATTTCAGACTCTTTTAGCAGTCTTGATGCAGAAAGGATTCCCTAATAGGTATGGCTGCCACGTTTGTACTGCATGCAAAATAGCCATCATTTCCTTCGCAGATGTAGAAGCGGCTAAATTCTTACCAGAAAGGTCTCGTGAAAGTGGCAATCCCACTGGTTCAGCAAAGGCACCGACATATCTATCCAAAATTGGTTGGAGATCCAAGGGAGTAGTGGAGACCGTTGATGGGTGCAGCTGAATGGAATGGAGCTGAGCGATGACACCATGTGAATTATTCTTAAGGATTTTTTCCAGTTGATGTGAACTGATGATGCGGGGAGACACTGGTTGTAAGCCTGTAAATTTGTGTTTTTTTCCATTAACTGAAAACTGCATCCAAAGTTCAGCAAAATCCCATAAGATGGGTCCAAGTGTGCGTAACCATTGAACACCCAAAACCACATCACATCTTCCTAAGGCCAAGGCAAACATGTCAGAATGCAAGTTATAATATTCCATAGAGATACGTACATTGCGACACTTCCCTTTGCAAGGTAAGGTGCCCCCATTGGCAACCACGACTTCAAAGTTGGAGCAAGGATGGATAAAACAATTATCCTGTTTGGTGATTGGAGGGTCAATGAAGTTATGAGTGCTACCAAAATCAATGAGTATGGTAAGAGAGAGCTTCTTGAAGTAACCCCTGACCCGCATTGTTTGGGGGGTGGTGATTCCGGCTAAAGCATGGAGAGATATCTTTGGGTGGTCTTTATGATACGGAGGGTAAATAAGCGGCACCTAAATGTCGACCTGATCATCCATTGTATCTGGAGCTTCTTCACCAATTTCAGAGGCAGGCGAAGAATCCACATCGAAGAGATAGAGATTTTGCTGAACACATCTATGTCCCCGAGTGAATTTCTCATCACAATTATAACAAAGCCCTTTTTCTCTGTGGGACTGCATGTCTGTTTCAGACAAATGCTTGATAGGATTTGGTCGAGGAGTTGGCGGGATGGGAGGTCATTGAGAACCCATATTTCAGAAGGGAACAAAAGTGGGTTTGGAGCGTTGTTGGGCTGCAATCTTATCTTCTGCCAACTTAGCCAACCCCAGGGCTTCCATTATTGTGTTGGGACATGTTAAGAACCCATGTCAACCCTTCTATTTACTTTGTTAATATATTGTTGTTGGACGCATATGCTTTGTAAGCCGTCCCGTAGTATTTGTTGATCCATAGTTGGTATTATTGTTGTTGGATGCATATGCTTTGTAAGTCGTCCCGTAGTAATTGTTGATCCATATTTTGTATTGGCCCATGGTTTGTATTGACACATGGTATTGACCCACGGTATTGACACCTAGACTTAGTATATAAGTTTGTGTTGAGACCAATGAAGGTACCATGAAATTATTTGTATTGAGCTTTCTCAAAGGAGGTTTCCCCCTCGAAGTGGCTTGCGATCAATATAAAAGTGATTCTGAGTTCTATTATTTCTGCTATATCATGTGTTTTCATTAATTAATTATTGCAGGTTCTTCACATCTGGTATCATACACGGGGGCTTCACTCAATAAACTGCTATCATAGCACATTCGTTCGTGGCATATGAAACAATACCCCTAATTTCACTAAATATTGAAAAATACCTTCCAAAATCGTTTTGTTTTACCTCCCCCCAATATGCCTTCCCAATTTAAAAAAACCCCTATTTTCACTAGATATTGTATGTATCAATTTTTTCATTAACATTTTTTATACCCCTTTATATTTATACCTAGTATATTGATATGATACCCCTCTTATGACCCCGCATGCATTCTACAATGCACCTTGCTTCTTTCGATGTATATTGTGGGTGCACATTACTTCACCCACAATGAAATTACTCAACCACATATCATTATGATTTGCAACATCTAATGGTCTAATGAAGAGATAGGAGATCACTTCTTGTATGTCACTAGAGCTAATGCACATAGTACAACATTTAGATTGCATGTTGCATTTCTCCAATCGCTAACTAAGCCTGTTGTGGGCTAGGTATCCAAGCCCCTAGGGACTGTAACAAGCTCTAGGAGGCTGACTAAACCTACCAAGGTCTGTGATAGGCACGAGTGGTTGGGTATTCAAGCCCCCAAGTCCTATCGAGGGCCTATAACATGCCCTGGAGTCTTAGAGCCTCCCAAGGCTATTGGTAACAACTGGCTGAGTGCTATTGGTAACAATTGGCTGTTAATGACCACTATCTCTCGACTATGATATATTGGAAACCCACTTCACCATGAAACCCCTGGCCTCAAGCATGCCTCAAGATGCAATTTCCTTGCATACTGGTAAGCCCGAGCCTTTCCTCAACATGATTTCTCATCCAGCCATGATCCTGCCATCTCTTTTTGGCAAATATTTGTCAGCCTACCCATATAAAAAAGACCCCAAAGTATTTTTGTATTGTTACATTAAATAAAAAAACCCTTTGCCCCTTAATATATAAGCAATATAATTTTTAGGTTTTCATGAATATTTAATACCGCAATATGAATGAACGTGATATTATATTGCCTTCTAGTGAAGCCCCCGTGGTATCAGAGCACTTTCTTGGGCTCGCTGGGTGAAATTTCTGCCAATTTTTTTTTTTGCATCTGTTGCAGCTTCGGATATGGGAATAATCCCTATTCGATAACTGTGGGAAGTACTTGGGCATAATCCCTAAAATTCATTGTGAGGAGTAACACAGGAACCCCAAAGTAGCTGGCCCATTGAGAGGACCTGCTAGTGAAAAGGGCAACGACCCTACCTGATTGACTAGTTCCCACCCATGAGGTAAACCAAGAGCTGTTGTTTGTGGCAAAGCGGTTATTAGTTTTACCTACGCCGTGGAGTGAGGGGTACTGCCCCAACACGCAAGCCATTAGACAGCATTGGTGGCCAAGTGAATCCCGTGAACCGATAGGAATTCGAACATAGCTGGGGTCCATATCTATTTTCAGCTGAACTGTTGTCGATCACTTCCGCGCCGTTTCAGATCCAGCCATTTCAGATCCATTCTGAAAGCCATTCTAGATCTAGCCGTTTCAGATCTATTTCAGATCCAGCCGTTTTCGATCCATTCGGCGTCATTTCAGATCCCTCTGTTTCCGATCACTTCCACGCTGTTGCAGCTCTATCTGTTTCAGATCCCTTCCGCGCCGTTGCAGATCCATTCCTGAAAAAAAAAACAAGCTGTTTTTTGGCCATTTCTCCCTTGTTTTCACTCCGTTTCCATTGAAACTTCCCTGACACCCCTGTAATCCCATTGTGCATATTTCATTCTGTTAGGAACCCGTGTCAACCCTTCTCTTTACTATGTTAGTATATTGTTGTTGGGCGCATATGCTTTGTAAGTCGTCCCGTAGTATTTGTTGATTCATAGTTTATATTAGCCCATAGTATTGACCCATAGTATTGGACGCATATGCTTTGTAAGTCGTCCCATAGTATTATATGTCCCATGGTTTTGACCCATAGTATTGGGCATAGACTTAGTATATAAGTGTGTGTTGAGGTCATTGAAGGCACCGTGAAGTTAATTGTATTGAGCTTGCTCAAAGGAGGTTGCCCCCTCGAAGTGGCCCGTGATCAATATAAAAGTGATTCTGAGTTCTGTTATTTCTGATATCTCGCGTATTTGCATTAATTAATTATTGCAGGTTCTTCACATCTAGTATCAGAGCACTTTCTTGGGCTTGTTGGGTGAAATTTCTGCCAAATTTTTTTTCGCATTTGTTGCAAGTTCAGATCTGGGAATAATCCCTATCCGCTTAAATGTGGGAAGTACTTGGGCATAAGCCCTAAAACTCATTGTGAGGAGTACCACATGAACCCCAAAGTAGCTATCCCATTGAGAGGACCTGCTAGCGAAAAGGGCAACGATCCCTACCCGATTGACTAGTTCCCACCCGTGAGGTAAACCAAGAGCTGTAGTTTGTGGCAAAGCGGTTATCAGTTTTACCTGAGCCGTGGAGTGAGGGGTATTGCCCCAATATGCAAGCCATTAGATAGAATTGGTGGCTGAGTGAATCCCCTGAACTGATAGGAAGCCGCACATACCTGGGGTCCATATCTATTTTCTGCTGAACTGTTGTCGATCATTGCTGCACCGTTTCAGATCCAGCCGTTCAGATCCATTCTGAAAGCCGTTCCATATCCAGCCATTTTCAATCCATTCGGCGCCATTTCAGATCCCTCTATTTTCGCTCACTTCTGGGCCGTTACAGATTTATTTTCCCATCCTTTCACTCTACTTATGAAATCCTCATTTTTTTCTTCCTTGTCTCTTCGACAGTGTCCAAAACCTAGTCAAACCCCAATTACCCTTCATATTTTTCCCCAAATCCAGATTTTCCTTTACTGAAGCAGTTTTTGTTTTTGTTTTTCTACCCAGTCAACCAAAAAAAAAAAAAAAAAACTCCTGGTTATGGTTGTCACCCGCGCAGGAGCAAACACCATGGAGGAAGCACTTGCAGCCATCCAAACCAAACTCCAAGATATGGATGAAAAATTTCTCAGCCTCCATCTTCAGGATTCAGCCATGAACAATAACCGATAGCCAGAATCTTTTGCAGCCACCGGGTTCTCTTCTTCCATCAATTTTCGTGGGCCGAAGCTTGATTTTCCTTGCTTTAATGGTACTGATCCGACTGGCTGGATATACCGAGCAATACAATATTTCAGTCTGCATAATACTTTTGATGTCCAGAAAGTTCCACTTGCATCCTTTCATTTGGAACAAGAAGCCCTTCAATGGTACCGTTGGTACATCAAAGCTCATCCCGAACCAAACTGGACAGATTTTTGCCAACTCCTTTTTCCACGATTTGGTCCTAGGCTTTTGATGACTTCACAGGAGCACTCACTAAACTTTACCAAATTGGCATAGTGAGAGAGTATCAGACAGAATTTGAGAAACTGGCCAATCACACAGAAGGATTGTCTGATGAATTCTACAGGAGTTGTTTTATCAGTGGTCTCAAGGATGAAATCCGCTTAGAGGTCAAAATGTTCTGTCCCAACACAATGATGGAAGTCCTAGGGTTGGATAAGTTGGTAGAGGACAAGATCGCAGCTCAACAATGCTCCAAACCCACCTTTGTCCCCTTCAGAAATATTGGTTCCCTACGACCTCCCATCACGCCTGCTCCTCAACCAACTCCTATCAAGCATTTGTCTGAAACAGAGATGCAGGCACACCGAGAAAAAGGGCTTTGTTATAATTGTGATGAGAAATTCACTCGGGGACATAGATGTGTTCAACAAAAGCTCTATCTCTTGGATGTGGATTCTCCGCTTGCCTCAGAACTTGATGAAGAAGCTCTAGATACAGTAGATGATCAGGTCGACGTTCAACACCCGCCTGTTGACACCCCATCTCAGGACGACCCACCCGATATCTCTCTCCATGCTGTAACCGGCGTCACCACCCCACAAACAATGCGAGTTAGAGGATACTTCAAGAAGCTCCCTCTTACCATACTCATTGATTTTGGTAGCACTCATAACTTCATTGACCCTCAGATTGCCAAATAGGCTGATTGTTTTGTCCATCCTTGCTCCAACTTTGAAGTCATGGTTGCCAATGGGGGCACCTTACCTTGCAAGGGGAAGTGTCACAATGTGTGTATCTATATGGAAGATTATAACCTGCGCTCTGATATGTTTTCCTTGTCCTTAGGCGGATGTGATGTGGTTTTGGGTGTTCAATGGTTACGCACACTTGGCCCCATCTTATGGAATTTTGCAGAACTTTGGATGCAGTTTTCAGTCAATGGGGAACAACACAAATTAATGGGCTTACAACCAGGGTCTCTCCGCATCATCAGTTCACATCGCCTGGAAAAAATCCTTAAGAAGAATTCACATGGTGTCATCGCTCAGCTCCATTCCATTCAGATGCACCCATCAATGGTCTCCACTACTTCCTTGGATAGATATGCAGGTGTCTTTGCTGAACCAATGAGCTTTCCGCCTTCAAGAGACCTTTCCAGTAAGAATTTAGTCGCATCTACCTCTCAGTAGGAACTGATGGCTATTTTGCATGTAGTACAGAAGTGGAAGCCATACCTATTAGGGAATTATTTATGCATCAAGACTGATCTCCAGAGTCTAGAAAATTTTATGGAACAATGGGTCTCCTACCCAACACACCTGAAATGGGTTATCCAACTCATGGGTTATCCCTATGCGATCACTTACAAGAAGGTTAAGGACAATATAGTGGCAGATGCTCCTTCTCGCACAATTGATGACCCAGTTTCTCTTACAGCTCTTTCTCTGCTTGTTCCAAATTGGTTGCAATATGTTCAATAGGGCTATCTCTTCTATGAAATCCATGCTTCTTCATCAGCAGGGCACTCTGGGGTCTTCAAAATGTATGACCGGGAACAATGTAACTTCTTTTGGCAGGGACTAAAAATGACAATTCAACATATGGTGGCTGACTGTGATACTTTCCAGGTCAACAAGGGTGAAACGACACTCCTTTTAGGATTGCTCAAACCCTTGCCCATCCCTACACAACTTTGGCCAGCTATTTCTATGGATTTCCTAGCAGCGCTCTGGTGGTACAATACCACATCTCAAAGGACACCATATGAAGCAGTCTATGGACAGACACCGACAGTTCTTCTTCCATACACCCTTAGCAGCTCCCCAGTTCAGGAAATTGACTCAGTTCTTCGCAACCGCGATCAGATTCTTCTCATTCTGCAGGACAATCTTCACATGGCCAGAATTCGCCTGAAACAACAAGTCGATCAGCACCGTTCTGAGCGCATTTTCCACGCAGCCGATAGGGTTCTTCTTCATTTACAGCCTTCCAAGCAATCCTCCCTGACACTCCAAAGGCATCAGTGGCCCGCAATGCAACCCGAGGATGCTATCACGGAACCACTCCTTCAAATTCTGCAGCAATTTCTCCAACCAAAGCTTTGAGGACAAAGCTTTTTCTAAGGGAGAGGGGATGTTAGGAACCCATGCCAACCCTTCTCTTTACTATGTTAGTATATTGTTGTTGGACGCATATGCTTTGTAAGTCATCCTGTAGTATTTGTTGATTCATAGTTTATATTAGCCCATAGTATTGACCCATAGTATTGGATGCATATGCTTTGTAAGTCGTCCCATAGTATTATATGTCCCATGGTTTTGACCCATAGTATTGGGCATAGACTTAGTATATAAGTGTGTGTTGAGGTCATTGAAGGCACTGTGAAGTTAATTGTATTGAGCTTGCTCAAAGGAGGTTGCCCCCTCGAAGTGGCCCGTGATCAATATAAAAGTGATTCTGAGTTCTGTTATTTCTGATATCTCGTGTATTTGCATTAATTAATTATTGCAGGTTCTTCACACATTCCTGAGGACCCTATCCCAAATTCCACTTCCCAAAGCCATAAATTCAACATTTGTCTATTTTTAGGGTTTGCCATAACTTCTTCAATTTTCACCCACTCGGCCCCAAATTTTGCCACTATGTTCACTCCCCATTTCTGCTTCTTTGTCCCTCTTTGACAAATTTTCTCATTCTTTCACCCCGCTTCTGAAATCCCCATTTTTTGCTTCCCTGTCCATCAGAAAGTGTCCAAAACCTAGTCAAACCCCAATTACCCCTTCGAGTTTTTCCCAAATCCAAATTTTCTTTTACTAAATAATCTTTTGTTTGTGTTTTTCTATCCATTCCCCCCATAAAAAAAAAACCTCCTGGTTATGGTTGTCACCCACGCAAGAGCAAAAACCATGGAGGAAGCACTTGTAGCCATCCAAACCAAACTCCAATATCTGGATGAAAAATTTCTCAGCCTCCATCTTCAGCATTCAGCCATGAACAATAACCAACAGCAAGAATCTTCTGCAGCCAATGGGTTCTCTTCTTCCAACAATTTCCGTGGTCCAAAGCTTGAATTTCCTTGCTTCAATGGTACTGATCCGATTGGATGGATCTATCATGCAGAACAATATTTCAGTCTACATAATACTTTTGATGTCCAAAAGGTTCCACTTGCATCCTTTCATTTGGAACAAGAAGCCCTTCAATGGTACCGTTGGTACATCAAGGCTCATGACGAGCCATAATGGATAGATTTTTGCCAACTTCTTTTGCAAAAATTTGGTCCTAGTGCTTTTGATGACTTCACCGGAGCAGTCACTAAACTTCGTCAAAGTGGCACTGTGAGAGAGTATCAGAAAGAATTTGAGAAACTAGCCAATCACATAGAAGGATTGTCTGATGAATTCTACAGGAGTTGTTTTATCAGTGGTATTAAGGATGAAATCCGGTTAGAGGTTAAAATGTTCTATCCCAACACAATGATGGAAGTCCTAGGGTTGACTAAGTTGGCAGAAGACAAGATTTCCGCCCAACAATGCTCCAAAACCACTTTTGTTCCCTTCTGAAATATGGGTTCTCAATGACCTCCCATACCGCCAGCTCCTCGACCAACTCCTATCAAGCACTTGTCTGAAACAGAGATGCAGGCACGCAGAGAAAAATGGATTTGTTATAATTGTGATGAAAAATTCACTTGGGGACATAGATGTGTTCAACAAAAGCTCTATCTCTTGGATGTGGATTCTCCACCTGCCTCTGAAGTTGATGAAGAAGCTCCAGATACACCGGATGATCAGGTCGACATTCAGGAGACGCCTATTGACTTCCCAGCTTAGGAAGACCACCCAGAGATATCTCTCCATGCTTTATCTGGCATCACCCCCCCAAACAATGCGGGTCAGGGGTTACTTCAAGAAGCTTCCTCTTACAATACTCATTGATTCTGGTAGCACTCATAACTTCATTGACCCTCGGATCGCCAAACATGTTGATTGTTTTTTCCATCCTTGCTCCAACTTTGAAGTCATGGTTGCCAATGGGGGCACCTTACCTTGCAAGGGAAAGTGTCACAATGTGCGTATCTCTATGGAAGATTATAACCTGCGCTCTAACATGTTTTCCTTGTCCTTAGGTGGATGTGATGTGGTTTTGGGTGTTCAATGGTTACACACACTTGACCCCATCTTATGGGATTTTGCTGAACTTTGGATGCAGTTTTCAGTCAATGGGACACAACACAAATTTATGGGCTTACAACCAAGGTCTGTCCACATCATCATTTCACATCGCTTGGAAAATATCCTTAAGAAGAATTCACATGGTGTCATCGCTCAGCTTCATTCCATTCATATGCACCCACCAACGGTCTCCACTACTTCCTTGGATATATATGCAGGTGTCTTTGTTGCACCAGTGGGATTTCCTCCTTCAAGAGACCTTTTTGGTAAGCATTTAGCCGCATCTACATCTCAGTAGGAAATGATGGCTATTTTGCATGCAGTACAGAAGTGGCAGCCATCCCTATTAGGAAATTATTTCTGCATCAAGACTGATCTCCAGAGTCTGGAATATTTTCTGGAACATCAAGTCTCTTCACAAGCACACCAGAAATGGGTTATCCAACTCATGGGTTATGACTATGCGATCACTTACAAGAAGGGTAAGGATAATATGGTGGCAGATGCTCCTTCTTGCCAATTTGATAAACCAGTTTCTCTTACAGCTATTTCTCTGCTTGTTCCAAATTGGTTGCAATCTGTTCAATAGGGCTATCTCTTCTATGAACTCCATGCTTCTTCATCAGCATGGCACTCTGGGTTCCTCAAAACCTATGAACGAGAATAATGTACCTTCTTTTGGCAGGGACTGAAAATGAAAATTCACCAGATGGTGGTTGAGTGTGATACTTGCTAGGTCAACAAGGATGAAATGACACTCCTTTCGGGACTGCTCAAACCCTTTCCCATCCCTACACAGATGTGGACAACTATTTCTATCGATTTCCTAGAAGCGCTCCAGTGGTACAATACCACATCTAAAAGGATACCATATGAAGCAGTTTATGGACAGGCACCTCCAGTTCTTCTTCCATACACACTCAACAACTCCCCAGTTCAGGAAATTGACTCGGTTCTTCGAGACCGCGATCAGACTCTTCTCATTTTGCAGGACAATCTTCACCTGGCAAGAATTCGACTGAAACAACAAGCCGATCAGCACCGTTCTGAGCGCACTTTTCACGCAGCTGATATGGTCCTTCTTGATCTACAACCTTCCAAGCAATCCTCCCTGAAACTCAAAAGGCATCAGTGGGTCAGAATGCAACCCAAGGATGCTACAGGGGAACCACTCCTTCAAATTCTGCATCAATCTCCACATCTAAATCTTTGAGGACAAAGATTTTTCTAAGGGAGAGGGGATGTTAGGAACCCATGTCAACCCTTCTATTTACTTTGTTAGTATATTGTTGTTGGACGCATATGCTTTGTAAGTCGTCCCATAGTATTTGTTGATCCATAGTTAGTATTATTGTTGTTGGACGCATATGCTTTGTAAGTCGCCCCGTAGTAATTGTTGATCCATATTTTGTATTGGCGCATGGTTTGTATTGACACATGGTATTGGCACTTAGACTTAATATATAAGTTTGTGTTGAGACCAATGAAGGTACCGTGAAGTTATTTGTATTAAGCTTGCTCAAAGGAGGTTTCCCCCTCGAAGTGGCCTGCGATCAATATAAAAGTGATTCTGAGTTCTATTATTTCTTCTATATTGTGTGTTTTCATTAATTAATTATTGCAGATTCTTCACAGGACAAAATATTTTAACCTCTGAGCGGATTTCATCCTTAAGACCACTGATAAAACAACTCCTGTATAATTCATCAGAAAATCCTTCTATGTGATTGGCTAGTTTCTCAAATTCTGTCTGATACTCTCTCACAGTTCCAATTTGGTGAAGTTTAGTGAGGTCTTCTGTGAAGTCATCAAAAGCATTAGGACCAAATTGTTGCAAAAGGAGCTGGCAAAAATCTGGCCATTTTGGCTCTTCATGAGCCTTGATGTACCAATGGTACCATTGAAGAGCTTCATGTTCCAAATGAAAGGATGCAAGTGGAACTTTGGTGACATCAAAAGTATTATGCAGATTGAAATACTATTCTGCACGATAGATCCATCCAGTCGGATCAGTACCATTGAAGTGAGAAAAATCAAGCTTCGGACCACGGAAATTGCTGGAAGAAGAGAAACCATTGTCTGATGAAGACTCTGATTGTCGTTTGTTGTTCATGGATGAATGCTCAAGATGGAGGCCGAGAAAATTTTCATCCAGATCCTAGAGTTTGGTTTGGATGGCTGCAAGTGCTTCCTCCATGGTTTTTTCTCCTGTGCGGGTGACAACCATAACCAAGAGTTTTTTTTTTTTTGAATGGGTAGAAAAACACAAACAAAAGCTTATTTAGTAAAGGGAAATTTGGATTTGGGAAAAAATATGATGGGTAATTGGGGTTTGACTAGGTTTTGTACACTTTCGAATGGACTGGGAAGCAAAAAATGGGGATTTCAGAAGCAGGGTGAAAGAATGAGAAAATTTGTCAGAAATGGACAAAGAAGCAGAAATATGAAATGAACATGGTGGCAAAATTTGAAGGCGATTGGGTGAAAATTAAAGAAGTTATGGCAAACCTTAAAAATAGACAAATGTGGGATTTCTGGATTTGGGAAGTGGAATTTGGGATAGGGTCCTCAGGAATGAAAGATGCAGAATGGGATGATAGGGGTGTCATGGAAGTTTCAAAGGATTGGTAACAAATGGATCTGAAACGACGCAGAAGGGATCGGCAACAGATAGATCTGAAAGGATGCGGAAGTGATCGACAACAGATAGATCTTAAACGACGCAGAAGTGATCGGCAACAGTTCTGGACAAAGGAAATCTATGATTTATTAGCTGAAAATAGATATGGACCCCGTATGCTCGGCTTCCTAACGGTTCAGGGATCGACCACCAATGTTGTCTGATGGCTTGTGTATTGGGGCAGTACCCCTCACTCCATGAATCAGGTAAATTTGATAACCGCTTTGCCGCAAACGATAGCTCTCGGTTTACCTCACGGGTGGGAACTAGTCAATCAGGTAGGGGTCGTTTCCCTTTTCGCTGGCATGTCCTCTCAATGGGCCCACTACTTTAGGGTTACTTTGGTACTCCTCACAATGAGTGTCAGGGATTATACCCAAGTACTTCCCACAGTTAAGTGGATAGGTATTATTCCCAGATCCGAGCATGCAACATATGCAATTTTTTTTTTTGGGTAGAAATTTCACCCAACAAGCCCAAGAAAGTGCTCTGATACCAGATGTGAGGAACCTGCAACAATTTATTAATGAAAATACACGAGATAGCAGTAATAACAAAACTCAGAATCACTTTATTGATCACAGGCCACTTCGAGGGGGCAACCTCCTTTGAGCAAGATCAATACAAATAACTTCATGGTGCCTTCATTGGCCTCAACGCACACTTATATACTAAGTCTAGGCGCCAATACTATGGGTCAAAACCATGGGCCATACAAACTATGGGTCAACAAACACTATGGGCGACTTACAAAGCATATGCACCCAACAACAATAACACAAACTATGGATCAACAAATACTACGGGACGTCTTACAAAGCATATGCGTCCAACAACAATATACTAACAAAGTAAAGACATGGGTTCCTAACAATCATATGCTAAGTAATGAAGATAACATCAGCATGTGAGATTTATGCTTGGATAAGAAATAAATTTAGCTAGAATATAGAACTACTTGTTAACCGTATGAACTTTCATCAAACATGTAAGAATAACAAGACAATGATACAACTAAAAATTAAAGTGTAAGTCCAACAAATAATACTTAAGTTGATGTTGAATTAGGTTCAAGAAGAATATCTTAAGAGTTTATTCAAATGAATTCTTACGAAGAAGCAAGTGTTGGATTTGAAAAAAGGAATATTTTGTTCAAGACTAAGATCCTCTAAGATTTGAAATTATGTGTTAATGTTTTGAATGACAAGCCATAGTAAGCATGGAATGTACAACTGAAACTTGCACTAAAAATACGAGTTTAACTACCTATAACATCCCACAATGCTTGTAGAGAAAAGAGCTTTCCACACATAAAAGAAATTGTTGAGTTTTAATGTTGTATTTCCAACAATAGTGAGCATATAATATAAGTAAAATGTCTTCACATAAATCTAGAATCCCGTAACTTATATGACACAATGTTGAAACCAATTTAAGATTTCTTCAACAAGAAGAAATTGCCTACCGGAATAAGATATGTAGAAATAAAGTGAACAACAAATATGAAAAGAGAATTCACCCTTTAACTATCATTTAAGACACATCAATTAGGTTAGTTTTTATCTTTTTAGGTGTGTTTGTGACTTGTTCCTTTATGATAGATAGAATAACTCCCAAGTGGATGATTTTTCATCGATCAAGGTGTTTATTTATACAATGGCCAAGTTTCTCTTGGGCTTTGGATTCCAAGAGATCCGTTGGAGTCTATGATTGAAATCATAATCCCAGAGGATTAGATTTCCAACATTCCCCCTCTTAATCCGAAGGGGTGTTTGTGAGTCTAAGCATGGTTCTAAAATTTTCAAACTTTTCCTGTCCAAGTGCTTTGGTGAAGATGTCTGCAATTTGCTTGTTCGTGGAACAATGTCGTAAATGAACTATATCGATCTCTACATGATGTCAAATCAAATGGTACTTTTTGTTGATGTGCTTGGCTTGATCAGGGAATTTGGGTTTCTTGGCCAACTTGATTGCAGAAGTGTTTTCAATCAAAAGCGGAGTGGAGTTTTCTTGTTTCTCTTACAAATATTCAAGTATCTTCCTCATCCACACAATCTATTACATTGCTTTTGCAGCAGCCATATATTCTTCCTCTATTGCCGAATCTGCTGGAACTATTTTTTTGCATGATCTCCAAGAGATAACTGTTGATCCAAGCACTGTGTATCCAGAAGTGGAAACTCCTATTTCTTTGTCGCCATCGAAGTTTGAATCAAAGTACCCAATGCGTTTGAAGTCTTCCACCTTAGAGTACTTGAGTCCAAAGTCTTGAGTCACTTTCAAGTATCTTAGAACTCTTTTTGCAGCAGACCAATGTCCTTCACAAGGTTTCTACATGAACCATGAAAGGATGCCAACAACATACAAATATCTAGTCTAGTGGTGGTAAGGTAGATAAGGATTCATAAAAGATGTCGATACTTGGTCACATCCTCAAATTATTTTCCTTCACTTGATGTGAGCTTCAGCTTTTGTTCCATTGGAGTTGATAGTGGGTTGCATTCTGTAATGCCAAATCTGTTAATCAATTCTCTAATATACTTCTTCTAATATATGAATATGTACTTAGGATTTTGAATCATTTCAATTCCCAAGTTTTAAGATTCTATATGCTAAGCTAGATAACAATTCAAATTTACAACAATAGCATATGCAGGATCATTGAAAGAAACACAATCACAAGATAGACACATATTTATCCTGGGAAACCCTCATGGGGTAGAAAACCCAGCAAAACATCCTCAATATAGATGATCAAAAAGTACAAAGATGAAATCCCCAAACAAGAGCTCCTTCTCCTTCTCAAATCTCTCTCTCTCTTTCTCTCTCTCTCTCTCTCCTATGCGCAATCCACAAGTGAGTGTGTGTGTTCAAATGAGGAACACAACACCTCTATTTATACTTTATCTTTCACTTGAATTTTTCCCTAACTAGGTTAGCCCCTAACAAATTAACCTAATGTTGACTAGGTTGACTTCTCTAGGGGAATTAAACACCCCATTACAAATGAATCAAAGGGGATCTATTTCCCCGACTTACAAGGGAGTATTTACCTCAATGAATTTACATAATCAAATACAATAATGACATCTTGACGGAGGAATAAAACATCTCCGAATAAATTACAACAATAAAATACAATAGAATATTCTTCAAAGTTACAATATTTCAACACTCCCCCTTAACGAGAAGGGTATTCTACTGACAGCAACAACATCAACTGAAGGAGCAAGGAGAGAGAGCATCATCAACAACATCAAGGCGATACATCTATATATCATCAGAATATTTCTTCAACATCATCAGCAACTGGAACAACTACTGGTACATCTTCAACATCTTCAATACTGGAGCATCATCTTCTACAGTACTTGATCACTCGATCGTCTACAACAACAACATCATCAACATCTGGATCTTTCGATCAACAACATCATCATCATCTTGATCTTTCGATCAACAACATCATCATCTTGATCTTTCGACTACATCATCATCATCTTGATCTTTTGACTACATCATCATCATTTTGATCTTTTGATAAAAAAAATCACCATCTTGATCTTTCGATCAACAACATCATCATCTTGATCTTTCGATCAAGAACATCATCATAGCAGCATAACCTGCAACACACATGATCCAATTATGGGATGATTAGTCCCTCTCACTTTAGGACATAATGACAAGGATGATGCAATCCTGATCCAGTTATAGGATGATCAATCCCTCTCACTTTAGAACATAATGCCAAGGATGATACAATCCTGATCCAGTTACGATATGATCAAACCCTCTCACTTTAGGACATAATGCCAAGGATGATGCAATCTTGATCGAGTTACGCAATGATTAGTCCCTCTCACTTTAGGACATAAGTCCAAGGATGATGCAATCCTATCCACATTCTCGGGGACAGAAGTTTTCGGATCACTTTAGGACTAAGGTCCAAGGAAGATACACTCCAACCACATTCTCGGGGACAGAGATCTCCGGATCACTTTAGGACTAAGGTCCAAGGAAGATGCAATCCCAACCACAGTGCCAGTCCTTTTTCATACTGGATGTGACTTAGATCAAATCTAGGATTTACCACCATAGAGCCAGTCCTTTTTCATACTGGATGTGACCTAGATCAAATCTAGGATTTACCACCACAGAGCCAGTCCTTTTTCATACTGGATGTGACCTAGATCAAATATAGGATTTAACAACACAAAGCCAGTCCTTTTTCATACTAGATGTGACCTAGATCAAATCTAGGATTTACTACCATAGAGGCAGTCATTTTTCATACTGGATGTGACCTAGATCAAATATAGGATTTACCACCACAGAGCCAGTTCTTTTTCATACTGGATGTGACCTAGATCAAATCTAGGATTTACCACCACAGAGCCAGTACTTTTTCATATTGGATGTGACCTAGATCAAATCTAGGATTTATCAACACAACATCATCATCATCACATTCTTAGAGACAAGAGTCTATGGATCTTTTTAGGACATGTGTCCAGGGATGATACGATCCTACCGCAACATCATCATCAACATCTTTCTCAGAGACAAGAGTCTACGGATCCCTTTAGGACATGTGTCTAGGGATGATACAATCCGACTGCAACATCATCATCAACATCTTTCTCAAAGACAAGAGTCTATGGATCCCTTTAGGACATGTGTCCAAGGATGATACAATCCCACTGCAACATCAACACTGCTCCCCCTTTCGAGGAAGGTCCTTTCGAACCACAGCAAGCTTGTCTCAAAAGTACCCAAACTTCACTCAAGACAAAGGCTTAGTCAACACATCAACAACTTTCTCATCAATGCTCACATACTGGAGCTTTATATCTCCCTTCTGTACCATATCTCATATATAAAAATACCGAATTTCTATGTGTTTTGACTTGTCATGGAACACTGGGTTCTCCGTCATCTTTATACAACTCTGGTTGTCACATAGAATCACCGTGGTATCCAACTCCATATCAAATAGAACTGACATCAACTTCCGAAGCCATATGGCTTCACAACTAGAAGAACAAGCTGCTATATACTCTACTTCAGCTGTGCTGAGAGAAACACTAGACTGCTTCCTGCTAAACCATGAGATCATGGCGGATCCTAGACAATAACATCCACCTGAGGTGCTTTTCTTGTCTAAGACACATCCATCCCAATCTGAATCTGTATAACCATACATTTTATACTTATGATCTCCAACATAGTATAAACCAAAGTCTATCGTACCTTTCAGGTACCTCATCACATGCTTTGTAGCTACCAGGTGAACACATCTAGGCTCAACTAGATACTGACTTAGGGTGTTCACAGCAAAGCATATATCTGTGCTGGTATTCGTCAGATACATCAATGACCCAATGATCTGTCTGTACTGTGTCACATCCACTAACTCTGACAATTCATCAACTAAAATTTTTAGGTTGTTATCCATGGGTGTGGCCATGGATTTACATTCCAACATATCAAATCTCTTTAGGATTTCCACAGCATACTTTCCCTGGTTGAGAAAGATTCCCTCTGGGCTCTGCCATACTTCCAGACCTAGAAACTAGTGCATCAATCCAAGGTCTTTCATCTCAAATTCTTCAGCGAGCTTCTTCTTGCATTCTACAATCTGTTTCTCATTTCCTGTCAGAAATAGATCGTCCACATACAACAATAATATGACAGGTTCATCATCCATAACCTTAAAGTAAAGGTTAGGGTCAGCTTTACTTTTGGTAAAGCCCAAGCTCATCAAGAAACTATCAATTCTTTTGTACCACGCTATGGGAGTTTGCTTCAATCCATACAGAGCCTTCTTCAACTTGCATATGTGATTCTTTCTGTCTTCAACTTCAAATCCTTGTGGCTACTCTATGTACACCTCTTTCTCAATCACACCATTTAGAAATGGTGTCTTCACATCCATCTGGTGTAAAATCCACTTCATCATGGATGCAAGTGCCATGATGGTTCTAATGGAGGTGTACCTTGCTACTGGTGCAAATGTCTCTTCAAAATCAATTCCCTCTTTCTGAGAGAATCCTCTGGCCACAAATCTTTCCTTGTATTTCTCAATACTTCCATCAGTTGCATGTTTTATCTTGTATATCCATTTGGAAGATACCACACTTTTTCCTTCTCATTTGGGAACTATATCCCAAACATCATTCTTCATTATTGATTGGTATTATTTTGTCATTTCTTCTACCCATTCTTTCTTCTGTATAGCTTCTTCATAATTGGTGGGTTCTTGATCTACAAAATCACACATCAAAACCACATAACTGGAAAATGGATTCGGCTTCTTGCTTACTCTATTGGAGCCTTCTAGAGCTCCATACTTCTCTGCTCCGTGTATAATATCTCTTTCCCAAGCAAGCTTTCTCTTTCTTGATATATCCATAGTGGGAGGTTCTTGAGGTTCTAGCATATCATGGTCTTTTTGTGTTTCATCTTCAGGGGAGGGTGCAACTTCTACATTTCTGGGAGGTACATCTTCTTCATATACTTGTTCATACTATCACTTTTTGTATCTCTTGAGAGCTACTTCTTCGTCAATTGTTACATCTCTACTAATCTCCATGTGATGGAATCTTGGAATATATAGTCTCCACCATTGTTTGTTCTACGAAACAGGTCTCATCATTCTTCATTTGTAGGTGATCGTTGTATGATACTTCCTACAAGTCAAATTCAATAGCATGGTTAGAAACATCTCATATTTTCCAAATAAATGCATAAAAACATAAGTCATACTATCTTAACCAATGATACAACATTCATCCATATCTCACATTCATATGGTAACTTTCTAGATTCCTTCCATCTCTACCAAGACATTATTAAGAGTGTGCACTACTCCCAATAGGTCAGCAAAGAGGTTTCACTCTAGATAAGTAGCAATGGAATGTTGTATAGCACCATAGGCTACTTACCCATCACATGCATACCACAACAAAAATCCTAATACACATCCTAAATAAATGTGTATACAACTGGATACTAATATTTAAACAAAAACGACAATTCAAATACTTATATTTGTTTGTTTGGTAGGATATATTTTGATCCTAGTCTCCTTGTAGGTATTGCTGGAATGTCTGATGGTGAAATCTACTCCATCATCAAGCTTGTATTTTGCTTCTCCTATGATCCTTTATGAGGGAAGTCCTTTTCTTCTAAATTGGAGAGAGTCTTGTTTTGACCTATCATATGCTTTGAGGCACCACTATGAATAAGCCATGTATCTTCGCCAGGTGTCACAAACCCAAAGAGTGCAGAGAATAATACATACTCTTGTGCATCTTCTTCTCTTGCTTGTTTTCTTCGAGTTCCTTCTTCTTCTTATTCTTCATCCTCATCTTAAACTAGGTGTGCATGATATCTTTTGAGGTTGTCCCCTTTCTTGTATTCTTCTTTCTTTAATGGACAATTTATGGCAATGTGTCCTATCTTGTTACAATTGAAACACTGGAAAGAAGAGTAGTCTCTTCTTGGAATGTTTCCTCTTGTCCTCTGGAAATTCTTGGGAGGTTGAGACTCCTTGTGGCTTTCCTTCTTGAATTTAGATTGACTTCTTCTTCTCTTGGTATGGGTGGCTAGGGATTGATAATTTCTTTAAGTAGAGCTTCTCTATTGGCTACCCTGGCCTTCTCTTGGATGCAATCTTCCCATACAACATCAAATTTCATGTTTTCCTTTCTCGCACACATAGTTTGGATGAATGAATCCCAAGGTCTAGTGAGACCATTGAGAGCAGTCATTACTATCTCATATTCATCAAGGGAGTATCCAATGGCTTCTAGTTGCTCCTTGAACTGGGAGACCCTTGTGAAGTAGTCTTGGATGGATTCTTCTTTGCTCATCTTGGTACTCTTCAATTGAGCTCTCAAATTCATCTTCCTATTAATGTTATTCCCTTCATACATTCTGGCTAGGGCATCATACATCTCCTTCGGGGTCTTCTTGGATGACACTTGAGGAATCAAGTGGTCTTTGATAGAATCAACAATGATTCTCTTTTCCCTAAGTAGGTCCTTCTTGTGCTTCTCCTTAGCTTCATCTTCTTCAGGTTCTGCAACTTCATACTTGATGTATTTGTCAAGATAATTCTCTTCAAGAATGAGGCCAATCCTATATTTCCATGCTCGAAAATTCGCTATGCCTTCTAGCTTATCCTCAAGCTTAGTGCTTGGGGCCATCTTATCCAGGAGGTCACCAAAAAATGAAAATTCTCAAAATGAAAAAGTGAACTTACAAGGAGATGTGCTTGATTGAGGCGAGTTGACTGGTACACTTGGTTTATGGAAATCCAAAATGTTCATCTCTCAAACTTGACTTGCGAAATTCGGATGCGCAACAGTTTTTCGGTTCACTGGTTTACTGGTTTTTTGGTTTTTCTGGTCCAAAAGTCAAACTAGGGTTTGAATTATCCTGGGGTTCTACCCACTCAAAAAATTCGATCTAGGGCTCAAAATTTTGCTTTTGAAGAGGTTCATCTTTCTATGGAATCAGATTTCCAAAATTCCAACTTTGATAGAAACCCTAATTTCTTGCCGGAGGAAGAAGAGAGAGAGTTTCACCTTGTGAAAGCTGTCCTATTCAGGTTAGCTTTGATACCATGTTAATATTCTATATGCTAAGCTAGATAACAATTCAAATTTACAACAATAGCATATGCAGGATCACTGAAAGAAACACAATCACAAGATAGACACAGATTTATCTTGGGAAACCCTCATGGGGTAGAAAACCCATAAAAAATTCCTCAATATAGATGATCTAAAAGTACAAAGATGAAATCCCCAAACAAGAGATCCTTCTCCTTCGCAGATATCTCTCTCTCTCTCTCTCTCTCTCTCTCTCTCTCTCTCTCCTATGCGCAATCCACAAGTGAGCGTGTGTGTTCAAATGAGGAACGCAACACCTCTATTTATACTTTATCTTTCACTTGAATTTTTCCCTAACTAGGTCGGCCCCTAACAAATTAACCTAATGTTGACTAGGCCAACTTCTCTAGGGCACTTAAACACCCCATTACAAATGAATCAAAGGGGATCTATTGCCCTGTTAACACCCAAAAAGTGCTCACTACCTCATCTACCCCATTACATGACTCATTTGTCCATATTTCCTACCATATTTGCCTCCAAAAGGCCAAAAAACCCCTTTTCCCCCAAAAATAATCCAAAATTCCTCCAAAATAGAAAAAACCCTCTAAAAAGGGAATAAAAAAAAAATAAAAAAAAAGAGGAAAAAGAGGGAAAACAAATCAAAAACCCTATACAGCTAACCTAAACCATATGGTGCCCAAAACCATGGGCCAGCACTCCACCACTAAAAACCTATAAATAGGTGATGGAGGCCCCTCATTTCACATCCACAGTCAAACACACCCTTACTCTACCAAAATCACTCCTGAAACCCTAGCTCACCCTTGAGCTACTTTCACACTTGAGTGCCCCTTTGGCCCATTTCCAAATCCCTTTGGAGAAAGAGAAAGGAGCAAAACTGGAAGCTTGGAAGCAACTCTCTTGGACTGCTGCAAAGGCTTCACCAACCTTCACATTGGAGGTATAATCAATACAAAAACCATTTTTATTATATTGTATTTTCTGTTTTATGCACATGTTTAGAATAATTACCATTTTACTGTATTGTCTTTCATTTACTGTTTTTCTGAACTGCTACTAAGGAGTCCCTTCTCCTTAGTAGGTGCTCATTTGCACAAGCTAGGGTGAAAACCCTAGCTACATGCCCCGACTTACAAAGGAGGATTTACCTCAATGACTTTACATAATCAAATACAATAATGACATCACGATGGAGGAATAAACCATCTCCGAATAAATTACAACAATAAAATACAATAGAATATTCTTCGAAGTTACAATATTTCAACACTAAGTAGTAGTGAAGATGTCCCAGATCATTCATTTCAAATCCTTTCTTCAAATATTTCTTTATGGATGTTATATAACTTTAATTGTTCCCTGTCATCAAAAGGTCATCTACATATACCACAAGAAACACACCAAATATTCTAACTTTCTTTACAAACAATGTTGCATCATCAAGATTATAATGTTTGAAATTCAACTTTAGAAGATGCTCAGTTTGCTTTTCATGCCATGCTCGAGGTGCTTGTTTTAGGCCATACAAGGGATTGACAAGTTTGCATATCTCGTGTTCTTGTCCCTTCACAACCAAACCTTCTAATTGAGACATGAAGACATTTTATTTCAAGTCTCCATTCAAGAATGTAGTTTTTACATCCATTTGGTTGAATTTCCACCCATTTTGTTCAACCAAAGAGAGTAAGGTGTGGATGGTAGCCCATTTTGCTGAGGGGGAGAAATTTTGTTCATAGTCAATTCCTTCTTTCTGTGCATATCCTTTCACCATGAGCCTTGCTTTGCACTTGTCAAGTGAGCCATCTGATTTGTTTTTGTTCTTGTATACAAAGATAGTCTTCAAAATCATTATAAGTGTATTCTTTACCATTATTAGAACGAAATGTACCAATATGAGCTTGTGCTTGTTTTTCTATCCATGCATGAAAGTTCTTGAATGTTTTAAATGCTTCATATTTGTTCTTCAACAAGTATACCGAACACATTCTAGTATCAATAAAGGTCATGAGGTACTTATTACCATTTGTAGAAGGAATAGGAATGGGACCACATAAGTCAGAGTGAATCAACTCTAACTCTCTACATGCTTTGAATTTAGAATCCTGAAATGGTTGTTTATTATGTTTTCATAGTAAGCATGCATCACATTTGTTCTTTTATTTAGGAATGGTGGGAAAACTAAATACACCATTCTTTCTTAACAAACAAAGGCTATTATAATTCAAATTACCAAATATGGAATTCCATAAAAAATGGATGACATATTACCTTCTTCATGCTGAGAGAGGTAGGCATAGTTTTGAACTCTTGTAGAAGAGCCCCTCAAATTCAACAAGTTTCCATATTCATATCTGATCATGATGACCTTGTTATCAGAGGAATTCCTTATCTCTACAATTCCATCGAACATGTGGATGGAATGACCTTGCTGTCAAATCTTCACTAAGGACAACAAGCTTCTTTGCAAATCTGGAAGATAGAGAACATTCTTTAATACAAAATCAGGGAATCCAAGTAGCTTGATCTTGATTGATCCAATTCTCTGTGGTTTGAGGCTATATTTGTATGCAAAGTACACTATGTCATCTACAATGTCATTCAGTTCTTTAGAACAATTCTTTCCTAAAAGTCATATGAGATGTTGCACTAGTATCAATCAGCCAAAAATATTTGTAGGATGAAAGAGAAGTCATTTCATTAATTCCAAGATTACAATGTGCAACAATACAATGAGAAGAATCAGGGGATTTACCACCCTCTTGGATTTGTTTTGTCTTCTTTGTTCTGGTTATGTAATCCTTTGATGGAGTCCCAAGAATCCCAATGTTGATCTGCTTCATGTCCATTCTTCCCATAGCGCTTGCACTTTAGATCCGATCTTTTGCTCAAGAGTTGTTTTCACCCCTCCGCCTCTAAAATTTATTCTTCCTCTACCTCTCTTCCTACTATGTCCCTTGGAATGGTCTTTGGAATAGTTCTTTGCTTTCTGAGCAAAGAAAAGAGATTATGCAGGATGTTCACTTGTCTTCTTTCCAAAGGATTTTTCTCTGTCTGCAATCTTCTCCACTAGGGTGTCAAAGGTGAGGTATTTGAACTTGTCACTTTCTTGAAAAGACTCAAGATAGTTTGGGTGAGTAGGACAGAGGGACTTGACAAATTCTGCAAGTGGAAGGTCTAGTTTCATAATAGAGGCTTGAATCTTGTACATGGTTGCTCTGATTTCAGATGCAACCAGCATAGGATCATTATCCTTTACATAAAAATTGAATAGCTTTAGCATTAGCTGAATCACCTCCATTTCAAAATGTCAAGTATTTTAATGTATTTAATGATTCAAAGCAAGATTTTGCAGGTAGTATATGTTGGCTCACCTCTTCATTGATAGTAGCAGTGATCATAGCTAAAGCTTTCTTGTCTCTGGTCTGCGAAATAGCAAGTTCTTTCTTTGATGTTGGAGGTTTTGGATCAAAACTCAGGATTGTGCCTTCATATGTGTGAATGGAGTTTCCTTCACATATGCCATCCCACAAATCATTGTAGATGAATGTAGCTTTAATATTCCTTGACCATTCTGGATAAGTGTCCTTTCTTGTAAGGACATCACCAACTATTGATGCTAGCGAGTGCATATTCTACAACTTGAACTTGCAACTTAGGACAGAGTTTTGGAAGAAAATATATGAAGGTGCAGGCCTAAATTCTTGCTCCCTTATTTACAAAATTCTTCTTACAAGTTTTGCAGCACTATCAACCTAGTTTTGTAGCGCTATTTGATTCTGCAGCACAATGTTATTACATGATTTTTTATTTTTATTTTGCAACACTATTAATTATGTATCACTATTACATTTGATTTTACATTCACCCTATAATCCAACTCAATTTTTTATCAAATATTAAATACAATGATATAATACTTCTCAAATCTGGTTGAGATCAATGGTGGAGTGGACGCAACTTCAGTGGTTGAAGTCACCGAGATCCAAATCAAGGTTGTGGCTCCAATATTCAAGCAAATACACACCAATATTCAAGCAAATACACAATGATATTTCCACCATACCGCTCGCAGTTCTTTAAGCTTGAGCAACTCACAACATTCACGTAGACTCCACAAAGGCAAAGGTGCAAGTTTGGATCTATTGTCAACTCTATTTCATGGGGTCTGGATGGTATCCATACTAGGTTTTTTGCAAGAGGAATGATGTTACTCGAGTCGCAGCAACGATTTGATAGAAGGAGGAGAGCATGATGAAATAGTAGATTATCATCCACACTCACTGCATCAATATTCAAGTGCCGAAATGAGGCATCTCCATAAGTTCCTTGAAGTTTTATTACTCCACTAGAGTATCCATGTAGGAAGTAAGAAAGCTAATGATGGTAGAGGTCGCATTTCTTTAATGGCTGAAATAACAATGCAAGGAAATGATGTCGTGAAGGCCGCAGATCTTGGGTTCATTTTGATAAATGTTTCAGTCTTTAATGAAATCACAACAAAATTGTAGAGGACACAAGTCACGCACATTACAGGATTCTCTTCAGCGTCAATCTCCCACACAAAATTATAGGTCAGAATTAGGGTTATCGATGTATACTTCACCAAAAGGACCACACTTGTATTCCACATAGTGCTATGTTCACTTTAGGATACCAATCATGTTGTTCACTTCCATGTAGATGTAGATAAGCCACCGGTTGTGAATTGGAGCAATGGTGGAGTCACAACTCCACAGACTTAATTCACAAATTAGGTTTTCCCCACTCTCTTCACCACCAGGAGCATGTTTTGCAATAGTGATCAGAGAACGACGCATGAAGAAAACTCATGCAATGGGGAAATGGAAGTAACATGATAGAGTATCCTTGAGAAGGAGCATTCAATGGATCACGATGGAGAGAGAGATCACATGGTAGACATCAGAAAGGGAACGTTATCTTGTAGAACGTTACACACCAAGCAGAGAGGAACTAAGGAGAATATGGCAAGCATCAAATACTAGGGAGTGTGTAGAGATCATATACTAGGGGAAATGAATTATCAATCTGGAAGTGAGCAGGCATGCAGGAGAAAAAAAGGTAGAATGCCAGAGTAGAAGAAAACAAGAGTTGTGGCAGGAAACTAGGGTCTGATACCACTAATAGGTAGAATAACTCCTGAATTGGTGATTCTTCATTGATCAAGTTGTTTATTTATACAATCGTTAAATGTCTCTTGGGATTTGGATTCCAAGGGATTTGATGGAGTCCCTATGACTCCTCATCTTCCTATTATTCAATTGACTATAATATTTACAATATGGTTGAAATCATAATCCCAAAGGATTAGATTTCCAACACTTTAGTATTATGATATTGTGATTAGTTACAATGAGAAATGCAAGTACAACAATTCCTAGTAAGGTTTATCTGGATTGATAAAAAACTACAACGATGAAAATATTTCAGTAAAAGATGATTGAATGAACAACAGGGATGGAGAAGAGACCATCAAGAAGAGGGGTGAAATCAGTTCCTTTCTAGAGAAGATAATCAATAGTAAATGGAATATACAACACCCTTCAATATAGTATCTTTGAAACTCTTCAAAGGAAAGGAGGCTTTCCTATTACTAGTATAAAATGAGATATAAATGACCAAAAAAACGACCAAAATCTACATATAAATGACCACTTTTGATTTGGCGACCATTGGTAGAAAATTAGCAGTCATTGATCACTCGACCAAAAAAGTGGTCATATTTAACTTAGTCATTTATAGCTTATCTTGTGTTCATATATTTGGTCATTAATTTCGTTGTATATTTGGTCATTAATTGTCATAATTAATGACCAAATATACGAGCAAATATATGACCACAAGATAAGTTATAAACGACCAAACTAAATATGACCACATTTTTGGTCACGTGATCGATGACTGCTAATTTTCCACCAATGGTCGTTTATATGCGGATTTTGGTCGTATTTTGGGTCATTTATCTCTTTTTAGTGGTTTCAAAATATATATAGGGAACATAGGAATCGAACCACCATCCTCTTGCCTATAAGGAAGGTGCTTTTCCATTGAGCTAGCACCCTTAAATAGAATATATTATATAATTTTACATTATTGATCTAAGACACAACCATGGTCTCATTCAAAAGGTTCTACGGTACACACAAAAAAGGAAAGGGAGCACTCTATTTAACGAATTATGGAACCTAATTCCAAGAGCAACTCGCAGGAAAACAAGTCATATTGTATATGTTAATATAAGGTTTTATTTTCCTTTTGGAACAAAGAAAGAACAGACTAAAAATCACTCTATCACACAAGAAGAGGTGAATTTAGGGAAATAATCTTACTTGACCCTCCATAGAAGATAAAGTCTAGATCTAAATAAAATTTTAACTTAACCATGAAATTAATAGTAAGTATAGCTCTTACACAGCTACAAATCTGTTAGTGTACAAAATTCATAAAAGAACTAGACTATTTTAGATATACAATTGACTTCCTAGATCATACCTCCATTTGGGTGTCATTTTATTGAAAACTATTCTAAATACTAATGTCTTCCCCTACCTTTTGTCAATGATATTGCACCTGCATCATATTGGCACATTCCTTGAAAGAAAAAATAAACGCAAAAAATAATGAATGATGACCTTTGAAGAATCAAATCAATTGGAAAGAACATAAAGAACAAGTTAGCAAGGCCATAACAAATACCGAGATTATAATGAATGCTATTGAAAATTTGAAAGTCCAAATATGGAGAAACCATAGGGTTTTGACCCCTTTAAATACAAATATATTATATGCAAAAATTAGAAATATATTATAAGTCAATTAGGACCTGTTTCAAAAACATCGTAATATACAATATCAAATATTCATTTCCCTGTATCAAATATTCACAATATGCAAATAAAAAAATACTAGACTATATGGGTGTAGATCACCTATGAATGACTTCTCATTCCTTTGTCTTGAATGTTGAACAACTGGATGAGTCCTTAGCGCCTAGATTCCTTAGATACCTACACACACCCAAACAAAAATACCCTTACACTTTCTTTTGGAAGGATCCTATTCTAAGAATTGAATTCAAATTGCATCATTATATATTGTAAATAGTAATACACATATACCAATTCAATTACATCAACAACACGAACATGAAGAAATTCAAGTAACACATAACAAGTAAGAATTTCATACATGGACAGGTGTATGAAATGAAAACATATTTCAAGTTTAAACTGATTGCAAAATCTCACACATTATATACCAATTACCAAGACCTCAACCATAGGAACAATTATAGATATTTATAAGTTTTCCCTGTATCGCCTCAAATAATGCTCAATAAAAGCTACTTATAGCAAGCATAACATAATTAATTATACATAACTATACGTGTGTTGATGTTTAATTTATGTTTCCATGTGGCAGTGATTTGAGCTTTAACAATTTGATAGGAGAAATTCCAGAATCCATAAGAAATTTGAGCTCTTTGAATTACTTGTAAGTAATGAATCAAGGAAACAAATTTTTTTTAGTGATATGTAGAAGTTCTATTTTAATTCCATTGATTCCAATATTTTGATCATAAATTTTTTGTATGATAAGCACAGTTTTTGTTCCTTCAGTATCTGCTATAAATTCATGTATTTACCGAATTCTTAGGCTTACCAGGTATGGAAAATGTTGTATAGAAAGATAAGTAGTGTCAATTCCTTCCACAAGTTTAAAATAAATTATAGATATAAAAATCTGGTGCAATTCTTTTGAGGGAAGAGGCCATGAACACTTGACTAGATTGCTAAAGCATGCCACCAATATTGTACCAAATCACTGACATTATGATCTCATTGTTGCATTTATTGATATCACAAATGATGCACCCAAGAACACAGGAAAAATTTACTACATATTATGTCACGAAGAACGTGTCACCACAGTTCAAGACAAGCCGTTTTTGAATGCCAAACTAATAAAATTCAGTTTAAACTTTATATAGTTTTATTTATTTATTTATTTAATAATTTTACTTCCTTTGAGTTCATATTTCAGTGATAGGTGTAAAATTAGTCACAACAGATCTAATGAACAAGTAAATCAATCACAACAGATGAACATAGAAAATATGGTGCAAAACTGTGCAAAACATGCAGTAGTGCTCTCTATTCCAGAAAGGGTGAATGAATTACAATACAAACTGTCACACTGAACAGAGCAATTCGAATTGCCTGAGGAGGTCATTCGAATCACTGAATGGAGTAGCTTGACTCTATCTAGGAGTCCTCATCAATCATCGGTGTTGCTCATCAATCACAACAACCAGTCATCCAGGTGTCAAGCTGAGTCTAACTGATCATAATAAATGTAACTGAAGTGTGTAGCACTGATATAGGATCTGGAGGCTCAGTGGGGGCGCATGGGAGGCTAACTGGAGTCAGAACAAGTCACCTAATCGAACTGGAGGTCAATCGGAGGTGAAACAGTCAGTCAGGAGTGAAATCAATCAGAATCGGAGCTAACTGAATGTAACTGGAGTGAATCTGCAGTGGTAGGTGAACAAGTGCGCCCTTCTCTGTCAGTAGGTGAGAAGAGGGCGCCTTTCAGCTTGGGAGGGCTAAAAATCTGTGGTAAGTGGCTCCCGGGTGCTAGAAGAAGGTGGATAAGGTGCTGGAGGCATCAAACTGGTGACTGGGCTGCATATCCTGAAATAGATCATGCAAGATCCTGAAGTAGATATGTATCCTGAAATAGATGATCCTGAAATAGATATGTATCCCGAAATAGATGATGGATATCCGAACACCCCCCCTCAAGCTAGACTATGATGTGCCAACTAAAATAATGTGGGGCCCTGGTAACTAAGACCAAAGGTCACCCCAATACAATAATCCAAAAAATGCTGAAAATAAACTAAGTGAGGAAAGAGGGAAAACCCAGTGGGAAGAAATCCCCCCCTCAAGTCTAAAGCATAAAAATGAATCAATCTGTCTCCACCATGATGGAACTCACCCCCAACAGTGAACGGAGGTAAGAGAACTTCTTCTTAGTGAAGCTCTTGGTGAAGATGTCTGCAATTTGCTCATCAGTAGGGCAATATTGCAGAATGATGGTGCGGTCGTGCACCAACTGTCGAATGTAATGCATATGAATCTCAATGTGTTTGGTCCTCTGCCGCTGAACTGGATCTGTGGAGATCTTGATAGCACTTTGATTGTCACAAAATAGGACAGTCGAAGTAGTGCCACCAAAACCAAACTCGGAAAGAATACCCTGCAACCAAACTGCCTGAATGCAGGCATTGACTGCCCCTCGATACTCTGCCTCTGCTGAAGAAAGTGCAATGGCTGCTTGCTTTTTGCTGGACCAGAAAATAGCACCATGACCAATCATGAAAACATAAACGGAAGTGGACTTCCGATCAATGCTATCACCTGCCCAATCTGAATCAGTAAAACCAATGAAATCTAGCTCAGAATCTGCAGCATAATGTATGCCAAACTGTCTCGTACCTTGCACATACTGCAAGATCCGCTTGGCTGCTCGCCAATGAAGCTCATGTGGCTGCTGCATATATCTTGACACGGCACTCACGGAATATGAGATATCAGGCCGTGAATGTGTCAAATAAAGTAGTGAACCAATCAACTGTCGATACATACTGCAATCTGCAAGCGGTGTGGAATCTCCCTCCTCAAGACTGATTCCTGAGAGGAATGGGAATGGGGCTGCCTTACATTCAGCCATATTAAACTTCAATAACAGGTTGGAAGCATATTTTTGCTGAGATATAGTGATCCCATCGAAATTTTGAGCTATCTCTAAGCCCAAAAAGTGACTCAGCAAGCCCAAATCGCTCATGTCAAAAGCTAGATTTAGGGCAGATTTTAGCTTGTTTATTGAAGTAAGTGTGCTACCAGTAATAAGCAGATCATCAACATAAAGTACAATAACCAACAAATTACCTTTAACTCGCTGAAGATAGACATTCGGATCAGATTTGCATCTTTGGAAATTCTGAGAAAGAAGGAAGGAGTCCATCTTTGCGTACCAAGCTCTTGGGGCCTGTTTTAACCCGTACAAAGACTTCTTCAATCTACAAACCAATGATGGATCTGATGTATAACCCTCTGGCTGCTGCATATAGACCTCTTCAGCAAGGTCTCCATGTAAAAATGCACTCTTCACATCCATGTGATGCACCTCCCAGTGCTTGGATGCGGCAATAGCTAAAACAAGGCGGATGGAATCCATCTTTGCAACCGGTGCAAAGGTCTCTGTGTAGTCCACTCCTTGGACTTGGGAAAAACCTTTTGCCACCAACCTTGCTTTATATTTGCTGATAGTGCCATCAGCAGCAACTTTAGTACGGTAGACCCATTTACACTTCACTAATTTTCTTCCAGGTGGAAGAGAAACTAGCTCCCATGTATTGTTCTTTTGAAGAGAACTGTACTCTTCATCCATGGCATCTTTCCATCTCGGATCTCGATGGGCTGAATAGTATGATTGGGGATCTGAACCAGCCATCAAATAACAAATCTCAGGAAGAAATGGATCAGCAATAGAAAGATCCATACCTGCCCTTTGAAAGTCTCCTCTTGTTCGTCTCGGATCAGCAGGATTTCCAAGACTAGAACCAGCAGATTGTAGAGTGTTTTGGGCCCACTTTGGTAATTGAGGGGGATCTGAATGGTCGGATTCCGAACCTGATATGTCATGATCATCATATGCTGCTACAATATCAGAAATATCAGAACTCATACCTTCATTATCGCTGCTCGAATCTTCTTCTGGTGAAGGCGGTGAATCGACAGTTTTCTCCTCAACTAGTTGCAATTCTTGAAGCGGTTCTTCAAACTGCACACTGCGCTCTATGAATATCTTTTTAGATCTGATATCCATGAGTTTATATGCTTTTGATTCTTCCCCATATCCTATCAATATGCACTCGATACTTTGTGGATCCAAAGCTCGTCTCTTCTCAGAAGGAATTCTAGCCCATGCAGTAGAGCCAAAAACTCTCAAATTTGACACATCCGGTTTGTGACCAAAGAATGCTTCGAAAGGAGTCATACCTTTCACGGATGAATGTGGAACTCGGTTCTGTATATATGCAGCAACATTGATTGCTTCAGCCCAAAGATTTGCAGCCAAACCTTTTGATTCAATCATGCATGTAGCCATCTCTTTCAGTGACCGGTTTTTCCTTTCCGCTACACCGTTCTGCTGGGGTGTGTAGGGAACTGTATGTTGGATCTTGATTCCGCTTTGGGCACAAAGTTGCAGCAAATCGGACTTGATATATTCCCCACCATTATCAGATCTAAGAGCTTTGATCTTTCTCTCAGTGGTGGTCTCAACAGAAGCCTTAAAATCCTTGAATTTTCCAAGCACTTCTGACTTGTTTTTGAGAAAGAATACCCATGTAAAGCGAGAATAATCATCAATAAATGTCAAAACATACCTTGAACCATTTAATGACATATGGGGCAGCGGACCGCTGATATCAGAATGGATCAATCCCAAAATAGTAGAGGCTCTGCTAGCCTTGCCGCGGTCGAATCTGTGCTCGGGGTGCTTCCCAATAATGCAACCGGTGCATATTCCCTTCGAGGAACGGAGTTGTGGAAGCCCATCAACCATGGATTTATTTGATAGCAGCAGAAAATACTTATAATTTAGATGTCCAAATCTTTCATTCCAAAGCCTACTAACCTCATTACCATGTGTGCGAAGAGCAGTGGGCTTTGCAAGCGGAATAAAGTGCGAAAACTCATAACATTTAGCAGTGTGGTTTGCCTTTCCAACCGCAACTAGTCTTCCACTTTTGATATCAGAAATTTCAACTGTATTAGGGCTGAATGTGACTTTCTTTGGATCACCAGTATGTGTCATTTGATACACAGAAAGGAGATTCGAAGCTAAGGAAGGCACATAGAGAACATTCTGAAAGCATCCATGATCTACATGAATCGTACCTTTGCCCTTTGAAGAAATTTTTGAGTCATCTCCCAAATGGATGGGGATGGATCTGTTTGGATCGAATGAGGAAAAAGAATCAATATTTGCAGCCATATGATTTGATGCACCCGAATCTATCAAGAGAGTGGGCTTCGAAACCGTTGCCATGAGTGCTTGTCCTCTTTTATGATCGTCATTCCGATCCTTCTTCCTTGCACCGTCAGGAAGGGTTATGTTGTTCTTTTCCAAAAGGAGGGCCATTTGATCTATAGTCTTCTTCATACATGAACTTTCGGGATGAAAGCCACGGTTACAATAAGTACATTTAGATTTTTGGTTACCTTCTTTGCCCTTTTGCTTGGATTTCGATGCTTGCCTTTGTCTTTTTGCTTGTGAGGCTCGAATTTGGGCTTCTCCTTCTTTAGCTTTCCTTTACCATTCGAGATCTTGGGTCCTTGAACAAATAGGGCTGAATCTTTGGAGCTTATGGACCCCATTTGAATCAACTTGTCATGCTCTTTCGTAACGGACTCAATGAAGGCATTCAAGGTAGGCATCTTCCAATTCGGGGTAGTTAGCCGACCGGAATTGAAAGTGGAGACAAATACCGAATAATCTTTCCCAAGCTTGCTTAGAATGGAGAGGATCAACTGTTTATCCTCTTTGATAACACCACTGTTCTTCAATTGCAAGTTCAAGTTCTTGAATTTTGTGAAGAATTCATTGATGGTCTCGAAATTCTCAGGATTAAGGCCAATCAATTCATTCTCTAATTGAAAAGCCCTAAGCTCATCCTGCTTGCCGAATAGTGTCTCAAGTTGCTCCCATATGGCTTTTGGAGTCTTCAATCCGCTGAGATGAAAGTGAAGATCCTTGGAGATGGAGAGACAAAGAAGACCGTAAGCTTCATCAAGCTTGTTGTAGTGTTTAGTTCTTTCTGCTACATTGTTTGGCTCCAATTCAAGCCCAAGAGTGACTCGGTAGTAACCTTTTGAACGTAATATGATCTCCATATCATCTTTCCAATCAAAATAATTGAATGGGGTGAGGATAGGCTTTGAAGAAGAGTATTCCATTGCAAGGATTGAGTCAACTGATGAAGAGGAAGCTTGCATGCAGACTAGAGCGAATGGAATTGCTGTAGAAAGGCTTGCATGCAGAAGGTAGTGAATGCAATTGGAGGAGACAATAAACCTGCAAATCACATAAAAACAACCACAATAAGGTCGAACAATCCACCCTTTGAGAGTTGCATCACACCTGGGATTGGATTTCAAGCAATGTTGAATAGGTCCAATGTATCAGATCCAGGAATTATGTGGTAACTCAAGCTTCTGGAGTGGTATTGGAGTATTTTTCAAGCTTTGCATGCACAGGAGCGAATGCCCTTGAGATATCTCATGCCAAACTTTTTGCAATTTTTAGCAATTCAGTCAAATCTTCTTGTATAAACACCTGTAGAAAAGAGATCTTGTCCCTGCAATGGCTCTGATACCATGTAAAATTAGTCACAGCAGATCTAATGAACAAGTAAATCAATCACAACAGATGAACATAGAAAATATGGTGCAAAACTGTGCAAAACATGCAGCAGTGCTCTCTATCCCAGAAAGGGTGAATGAATTACAATACAAACTGTCACACTGAACAGAGCAATTCGAATTGCCTGAGGAGGTCATTTGAATCACTGAATGGAGTAGCTTGACTCTATCTAGGAGTCCTCATCAATCATCGGTGTTGCTCATCAATCACAACAACCAGTCATCCAGGTGTCAAGCTGAGTCTAACTGATCATAATAAATGTAACTGAAGTGTGTAGCACTGATATAGGATCTGGAGGCTCAGTGGGGGCGCATGGGAGGCTAACTGGAGTCAGAACAAGTCACCTAATCGAACTGGAGGTCAATCGGAGGTGAAACAGTCAGTCAGGAGTGAAATCAATCAGAATCGGAGCTAACTGAATGTAACTGGAGTGAATCTGCAGTGGTAGGTGAACAAGTGCGCCCTTCTCTGTCAGTAGGTGAGAAGAGGGCGCCTTTCAGCTTGGGAGGGCTAAAAATCTGTGGTAAGTGGCTCCCGGGTGCTAGAAGAAGGTGGATAAGGTGCTGGAGGCATCAAACTGGTGACTGGGCTGCATATCCTGAAATAGATCATGCAAGATCCTGAAGTAGATATGTATCCTGAAATAGATGATCCTGAAATAGATATGTATCCCGAAATAGATGATGGATATCCGAACAATAGGTAGTAGATTTGGGAGCTAGGACATGTAAATAAATGCACCATTATTTCAAACATTGCTTCATTTGACGAGCCATTGAGTTGACAGGAAACTGGGATGTTTCAATCCTTCAAACCTCCACTATATCTCCCCATATTAGGTTACTTGGTTGGAGCAATACCGCTTGATGGATTATATGCAATGCACTTGGAATACCCAAATATCAAGAACATGTAACAAGTTATCTTCCAACAGATTTACAACAGCTCCTCATTCAGGGCTTTTTGAAAATTAAAATGCTATTTTCGGGAGTCCCAGTTTCATCCATTTAAACTATATTTTAGTCACTATAAACCCACACCCTTCTAGAGCATTTCTCTTTGATTACCTAGATATTTCCAAGCATTGATGCCAATCAACAATGTCCTTAGTACTTGAATTTAGGAACAAAACCATTCCACCTTAAGTTCATCCACCCCATATATATTTCAGGATACAATAATACCCACCAATACACAATCTGCCTTTAGTACAAAATATCATTAAGATTTTATGAAACAAAAATATACTCAACCACTTAAGGAAACAATACCCAAAGCTCGCATTGTTGGGAGTGAGGTGGTCTTCAAAACTATCCATGTATTACCTGCTGCAATCAACTACTGGAAAGATTTGAAGAAAATAATGGCAGTTGTGCAAGCTGCAATTGCAATGCCATAGTAGGTTAACACGTCAAAGGCTTAAGAATATGGGTAACACCAACTTATTTAAAAGAAAATCAGTGTTAAAATTCCATATCATAGTATCTATTGGAAATCCCTTTAAAATTCACACTTTCTCACTATATCGTGATTTACGTGGAGGTTGTCAACATATATTGTTGAGACCAGAAAGATTTTGTAATTGGGTCAAATATTTAATCCGACTTCCTAGATCGTTGAATGTTGGTGCACTAAATTCTAGTCGTAGATTGTTGGGATCATTACACCAGTTCAAAAAATGAGACATGGGGTATCATGATAGTAGAGAGGGTATTACTACAGGTCTTCAGATTGTACCTGCTCCATCATCTTGTGTTTAAGATTTTCTTTATCTAGGATCTTGATAATGAATTCCTTCTATTCAACAGTTTTAGGTTACCATCTTCTTTTGTCAGACATCTCTGATTTTTGCCCCAAAACCCAAAGCCTCTTTTCTTCAGGCTATCTCGAGTCAACTAAAACTTGTTCAAGAATACTACCCTTTAGCTGATGAACTGGTGGATTACGTCTCACTACCACATCATTAAAAGAGAAAGGATTGGGGACCATTATAGCTGGTGAGTCCAGGGAGATTTCTTGATGCTACACATCTACAATATAACAGTTTGCCTCTGGGCCATTTGCTTGGACTATTGAAGTGATAAAGTTACAAATTAAGAATTTCAGGGATTATCTGGTTTGGACCATTTGTTTTGGGAGACAACAAGTCTTAGTTGTCCTAGGAATCATTGTTGCTTGGATCAGTAGGGTGGTTATCTTTTGTATATATTACCGGTGCAACTTTTGTGAAGGCATGCACATATATATTCAACTCTATTCCAGTCATGATGGTATATATTCAGTCATATAAACAAATTATTACTTTTAGGAGTGCCACTTGCTTTTCTGCTTAAGATTTGGTGGTCCATTCAGTATAACTTTCCAGGTTTGACATAACTGGCTTGTGGAATGAATTTATATGTCGAGTAGGATTTCTATCCTGGGGCTGGGATTCCTAGTTGAATATTAATTTTTGCTTCTAGAATTGGATCTGTTCTTTTATGGGAAAAGTGAGTTGTCATGTACCTATCTGATCTGAAGTACAAAATTTTTAAGACTTTTAAAAAAACTTCAAGCAAGCAGGGAATACTTGGGCACAAGACTAGTTAAAACTTTGACTAGTTTCAAGAAGGTAATACATGCACACACTGATAGATAATAACTGAGGGTAATCAGACTTTGGGGTGGACTAATTGGATCATATAAGACCTGATACAATAGAATTACATAGGCTTGGTAGCAATCAGATCAGATTTGGAGGTCAAATTGGCAAGTGTGCTACTAGGGATTGCTCAACTAGATTTATTTCAGGCTATTCCAAACAAGAAGAGAGGGTCATGAAAATCCATTCTGAGGATAAGGATGTGTGTATTAAGGTCTTATGGACCTGTATAAACTTCCAGAAAAACCAAAGAGTTCATAGAATACATTTTATGCTAATTACTGTAAAAATAGGCAATTTTCCAATGCATAAGAGCAAGCCTAGGAAAATAGAATTACAACAACTTCAATAATATTCATATCTCTTCTTAAGAATGATAAATGGGCTCAAATAGAGATTGTTTAACAACATCAGGCTATATTAGACTGATATAGAAGAAATTGAAAGTACATTAGATCCATACTTACAGAAAATTCACAATTCTTCAATGGATTTTCCAACAAGAGCAGGAATTGTCAATGGAAGTAAGAAGAGATAGAACTAGTGGATTAGAGACATATACAGAAGAAGAAAATATTGGATGCTCATGGATGCATCAAGAACATCTTGTTAATTTTCAGTATTAAATCACAATACTATAGGATCTTTGCTGAGAGAATAACATCTACAGTATATCAATGCATGACAATCATAATATGACAAGCATCACAAGCATCACAAGAATCAAAAGCATAGAGACAAGAGACACAGAGTTTCCGTGGGGAAAACCCTAAGGTGAAAAACCCCACAAACTTCCTCAGAGATAGAGAGAGCAATGGCTCAACCAAAATACAACCAAATAATACAGAGATAGTCTCCTAGCAGATGATCCTCCTCCTCCTCACTAGTGCGCCACTTTCCAGAGAGAGAGATAGATGCTTTTTCGAGTGAGTAAAATAGAGATCTCCTATCTCTATTTATACTCACCTTTTTGCCCAGTGACCTACTGGGGCCGACTTGTCTACTTGAGTACATCCACATTATATTATATATTAATTAGGGCCGACCCCATAAGGTGGTCTAATAACCCATCGGCAAGTACACACACTTGCGACACTTGTCAATCCACATGACGACACTTCCTTATAGAGGAATAACACATCTCTTATAAGGGTACAATAAATATACATATAATATACTGATGAAATACATTCCGAAGTTACATATACATCAACACTCCCTCTTAACAAGGAAGGTATTTCTCGACACAGATCTGCTAGACAAGTCTTCTTCTCTGGATCATCGTCATCGATGCATCGTCATCATCATCGTCACTGCTGCTGCTATCTCATCCAATCTCTGTCTCTACTCGTCATAGGAAGTTCTACAGAGCCAGTCCTTTTTCATACTGGATGTAGGCCCACCACCTGCAGGTCTTCGTCATCACTGGCCATACTGTGGAATCCTCAGGTCTTTTACGTGCGTCACAAAACCTCGAAAGAGCATTTGCCAGATGTCCCAGGGCACAGATTACATGCCATAGGAAAAACCTCGAAAGACCATCTGCAAATCTCCTAGGGCACAAATTATATGTGACCTCACCACAAAACCTTGAAAGAGCATCTGCCAGATATCCCAGGGCACAAATTACATGCCATAGGCAAAACCTCGAAAGACTATCTGCAGATCTCCCAGGGCACAAATTATATGTGGTCACCACAAAACCTCGCAAGAGCATCCCAGGACTGATTACGAGCACACAGCTCAACCTATCGGATCTCCCAGGGCACAAATTACATGTGGTCATGGAAAAACCTCGCAAGAGCATCCCAGGACTGATTACGAGCACACAGCTCAACCTATCGGATCTCCCAGGGCACAAATTACATGCCATAGGACAAAACCTCGAAAGAGCATCTGCCAGATATCCCAGGGCACAAATTACATGCCATAGGCAAAACCTCGAAAGACTATCTGCAGATCTCCCAGGGCACAAATTATATGTCCTCCCAAGCAAAACCTCGAAAGAGCATTTGCCAGATGTCCCAGGGCACAAATTACATGCCATAGGCAAAACCTCGCAAGACCATCTGCAAATCTCCCAGGGCACAAATTACATGCTTATCTGCACAACCTGATCCACGGCCACAGAGTATCAACCTGATACTCACCATACATCATCCTGATGTATCCATGATCATCCTGATCATCATCACTGCAACGTCCTGCTGCATGTCATCTGGAGCAACATCCTGAAGCTCGTCATCTATGATCATCCTGATCATCACTGCAACATCCTGCTGCATGTCATCTGGAGCAACATCCTGAAGCTCGTCATCTATGATCATCCTGATCATCACTGCAACATCCTGCTGCATGTCATCTGGAGCAACATCCTGAAGCTCGTCATCTACGATCATCCTGATCATCAATGCAACATCCTGCTGCATACCAAGTATCTACCTGATACATATCATCATACATGATCCTCCTGATCATCAATGCAACATCCTGCTGCATACCAAGTATCTACCTGATACATATCATCATACATGATCCTCCTGATCATCAATGCAACATCCTGCTGCATACCAAGTATCTACCTGATACATATCATCATACATGATCCTCCTGATCATCAATGCAACATCCTGCTGCATACCAAGTATCTACCTGATACATATCATCATACATGATCCTCCTGATCATCAATGTATCCTCCTGATACAAATACAAAACATATGATATATATCACCATACACGATCCACCTGATCATACAATGTATCCACCTGATACATATACAGATACATGGTCCAAGCATCCAACATGATGCACATAAAATACATACACATGATCCAACTGATCATATCCAGCATCCAACATGATGCGTACATACATACATAAAATGATCCAACTGATCATATCCAACAGAAACTAGAACATCATCCTGATGTTCATCATCCAGCGCTTACATCCACAGCCATGTGAAGGATCCTCCTTCCAACATGCTTGGAATGGATTCAGCAAATGTGTCCATCACTTCTTCCTCGAAGTGTCCTCGATCTGAATAACGCCAAGCCTCTCTCTGAAGTACTCGAACTTCACCCTGGCTAGTGGCTTCGTCAGCACATCTGCGATCTGCTCATCCGTCGCAACATACAGGAGCTTCACAGCTCCTCTCTGCACCATATCCCTGATATAGTGGTATTTGATCTCTATGTGTTTCGACCTGTCATGAAACACTGGGTTCTCGGACAGCTTCACACAACTCTGGTTATCACAGAAGATACCAGTAGCTTTCAACGGGAGATCAAATAACTCAGACAGTAGCTTCCGTAGCCATACTGCCTCACAACTAGCTGAACAGGCTGCAACATACTCTGCCTCAGCTGTACTCAGTGCTATGCAGGATTGCTTCCTGCTAAACCAAGAGATCACACCTGATCCCATACTGAAGCAACACCCAGATGTGCTCTTCCTATCTGCAGCACTGCCAGCCCAATCTGAATCAACATAACCCTGCAGGTTAAACTTTTGATTCGCCTCATATCTGAGCCCATAATCCACTGTACCCTTCAGGTACCTCAGAACATGCTTTACAGCAACCAGGTGAACACTCCTCGGATCCGTCAGGAACTGGCTCAATGTGTTCACAGCAAAGCAAATATCTGGTCTCGTGTTCGTCAGGTACATCAAGGACCCAATAATCTGATGATACATAGAAACATCAACTGGCTCAGATGAAGCATCGCAAAGAAGCTTCAGATTCAATGCCATAGGTGTGGCCATGGCCTTGCAATCCATCATCCCGAACCTCTTCAGGATCTCTACTGCGTACTTTCCTTGTCCAAGGAAGATTCCTTCTGCATTCTGCTACACCTCCATGCCAAAAACAAATAGTGCATCATCCCCAAGTTCTTCATCTCGAACTCGGTAGTAAGCTTCCGCTGCGTGTCGGCAATCAATCTATCTTCACCATACCAAGTTCTGCACATATATTATTTCCTATCATGTGTCTCAGAACGAAGTGGCTGCTTCTTCTTCAACTACACCATTCAAGAAAGCTGTCTTGAATCCATCTGGTGTATCTTCTATTTCATCACTTTTATATTTCTCTATGCTGCCATCTGCAACATGCTTGATCTGAAAGTTCTATTTGGAAGTCACAACAGACTTCCCTTTAGCTCTTGGGATCGCATCCCAAACATCATTCTTCATGATCGACGGATCATGGCATTCCATTTCTTCATCCCAGATCCTGGGAACTTCAATATCTTCAATAGATATCTTTGTTGATTGAACAAATGTTGTAGTCCTTTTGTAGGTGAAGATATACGGTCTTTCCTACAAAACAGGTTAAATTGCATGATTAGAAACATCTCATAATTTTCAGAACAAATTCTTACACATGAAGAAATATGTCATACAGTCATGCAGTCATGCAATTATCTTAGCCAATGCTTCAATACAACATTTATCCATATCCCGTAACTTTCTAGATGCCTTCCAATCTCTACCAGAACATTGTTAAGAGTGTGCACAACTCCCAACATGTCAGCAAAGAGGTTTCATTCTAGATAAGTAGCAATGGAATGTTGTACAGTGCCATAGGCCACTTACCCAACACATGCATATTAGTAGTATACTGTTCATTAATTCAATCATTCTAATATGCACAATACATGAGCATATACATCATTGAACAATTTTAGTTAAGCAAACAAATATGCAAGATAATTAAAATACTTATCTTTGTTTGTTTGTTGGGTGGACTCCCTCTGAGTCTTTTCTTCCTTGCAGGAGCTGCTGGAGTCCTTCTACACCTTCTTGTTGTGGAATGTAGAGATATGGACAACTCCCTCTGAATATCTGCACCCTTGCAGAAACCACTGGAGTGTGCTCCCTCTTGATCTTTGCTTCCTGGATTACCTGTTCTTGAACTCATATTCATCCTTGGTCCCTATGCATGCTTATTAGTATCATGATTGTGTTATCCTTGTAATCTCATACAAAATCATACATTCATTAGAACACAATAATCTCAAGTATGTATAGTCATGATCATTTCAAACAGAAATAATAAGCATTAACATTCAAGGTTTATATAGGACTCTTATGGTTATTCATATCATAAGAAACATAACATGTATAAACTTGTAATTACTCAAACCTATGACTCTTCTGGTTAGTCATATTATTAATTAAGGTAAGACACATAATATGCATATGCCCATGATTATTCAAACTTATGACTTTATGAACAATCATCATCAATCATGCCATGCATACTTATATGGTAGATCCTATGATATAAGAAACACATACCTGGTCACCATATTTGCTAGTTATGTCTAGCAATGTGTTCTTGTTCTCTTCAATGACCTGCATAACTCATTAGTTAACTTTTGCAAAAACAAATTATACATACCTCTATGTGATCCATGACTATGGATGAATCTTTGTATTTATGTCACCATGGCATGTTCAGGTTGTCCCTTCAAATTGTACAAACCTCCCTCTTGCTTTCCAATCACTACTGCATCATCTATGGTCTTTCCCTTTGGCCACATTAGGACTTGGCCATCCACAAATGCAACCCTCATACCTTTTGCATCTAATGCAGAAATGGAGAGTAAGTTCTTCTTGAGCCTAGGTACATAAAGTACTTCTTTCAACTTCAATGATTTTCCAGAATCTAGATTGTAGGAGGCTTCACCACTTCCTTTGATTGGGTATTGATAATCATCCCCAAGTTTCACCTTATGGGGTGATTCATGTTCAGAAAGATTCACAAAAGATTCCTTGAACCCAGTCATGTGTTTGGAGGCCCCACTATCAATTAACCAATCATTACATCCATGGGAGATGGTACCAGTGAGTGCAGAGATTAAAACATACTCTTCTTCACTTGATGAGTCATCATCACTACTGCTTTCTGCCTTAGCCTTCTTCTTTGGGGGTTCATCATCTTCGGCAGCATGAGCATGAAATCTTCTTTTGCTGCCCTTCTTCTTCTTACTGAAGCTGTTGTTGTCTTTCTTCTTCTTGGGACAATCTGGAGCAAAATGTCCCTTCTCATTGCAAGTGAAGCATCTGAGTTCTTTCTTATCTTTATGATAATGATGATGGTGAGAGAATCTTCTATTATGAGATGATTCCTTCTTGGATTTACTTCTTTTAGTGTGAGCTGCAAGAGCTTGATCTTCTCCTCCCATCTTTTCCTCACGAGCTATAAGTCTAGCTTCTTCTTGAGAACATTCTTCCCGAAGTCTACTGAAGGAGATCAACTTCTTCCTTGCACAAATTCCTTGGATAAAGGAATCCCATGACCTGGGTAGGCCATTTAGAGTGGTCATCACCACTTCACCATTCTCCACCATTTCCTCTACTGCTTCCAATTGTTCCTTGATCTGAGAGACCCTTGAAAAATAGGATTGAATGGTTTCTCCATTCTGAAACTTTACTGCTTTCAATTGGTTCCGCAGGGTCATCTTCCGATTTATGTTCTTTCCTTCAAATAGCTTGGTCAAAGATTCAAACATCTCTTTGGGTGTCTTGAGAGAAGACACATGGGGTATGAGATGGTCTTTGATAGAATCAGCAATGATTCTCTTTGCCTTGACCAAGTTCTTCTTGTGCAATACCTTGGCCTCTTCATCCTCTGGGATAAGGATGTCTTCTTTCACATATGAGTCCAACTCATTCTCTTCCAGGATTAGCCCAATCCTATACTTCCAGGCTCGGAAGTTATCAGCCCCTTCAAGCTTATCCTCAAGCTTGGTGTGAAGAGACATCTTTAAGAGTACTTCAAATGGAAATAGAAAAGATTTAGAACTTACCACTTAAAGTGCTGAAAACAGGATCTGGTCCCGGATTAGGGTTTGTTAGAGAAACCCTAAAAATTCAAAATGTGAATTTCAAAATTCCGAAAGGATAGAAAGATGCGCCTTGGAGAGCTGATCAGCCTAGTACATTCAGAATTTGAGATCAGCAAAGTCTTGCCCTTCAAAATTGCCTTTTTGTCCTCCCGGGTTCACTGGGGAGAGCCCTGAATTAGGGTTTGAGTTTCCCGGAGATCTACCCAGCCAAAAATCTCGATCCAAAGCTCAAACCTTCGATTTTTGCAAGGAGCTTCCAGCTGTACCTTCAGTTTCCAGAAATTCCTATTTTTGTGGAAACCCTAATGTTTAGGGCCAAAACTGAAAATGCTCGGAACTGAAATCTGATTGGACAGAAAGATGCGCCTTGATGAGTAGATCCAATCTACTATACTGAATTTCAAAAATCTGTGGAGAGAAACCCAATAAACAAGCAATACAAGCTTCCGTCACTGCAAAATGTCTTCTTCTCAGTTAAGCTCTGATACCATGTTAATTTTCAGTATTAAATCACAATACTATAGGATCTTTGCTGAGAGAATAACATCTACAGTATATCAATGCATGACAATCATAATATGACAAGCATCACAAGCATCACAAGAATCAAAAGCATAGAGACAAGAGACACAGAGTTTCCGTGGGGAAAACCCTAAGGTGAAAAACCCCACAAACTTCCTCAGAGATAGAGAGAGCAATGGCTCAACCAAAATACAACCAAATAATACAGAGATAGTCTCCTAGCAGATGATCCTCCTCCTCCTCACTAGTGCGCCACTTTCCAGAGAGAGAGATAGATGCTTTTCCGAGTGAGTAAAATAGAGATCTCCTATCTCTATTTATACTCACCTTTTTGCCCAGTGACCTACTGGGGCCGACTTGTCTACTTGAGTACATCCACATTATATTATATATTAATTAGGGCCGACCCCATAAGGTGGTCTAATAACCCATCGGCAAGTACACACACTTGCGACACTTGTCAATCCACATGACGACACTTCCTTATAGAGGAATAACACATCTCTTATAAGGGTACAATAAATATACATATAATATACTGATGAAATACATTCTGAAGTTACATATACATCAACACATCTGATACAACTCTCAGGGTCTCTTACACAACTCAAAAATCAATAAATACAAAGATAGAGTTGCACAGGTACGCTCCTCAACACTGAAACCTTGGCTTTGGGGAAAAGGGTTGTATCTTGGTCATCCATACACCTTTTTCAACAATACAAAAGGAATTTATTATTGGAAATGACCCTCCAGATGCAATGGAATAGGTATCACAACCCATAAATGCTCAAAAATGCCAAAACTAGAACCTGCGTTTCGTCCCTTCAACACTGTTTCCACTGAATGAAGGGGTTGAACCGCACAACAAGAAAACCAAACACTGGATCAGATTTGTTACTTCAGAATATAATGGATGTACTAACACTGTGTGGTTTATTGAAACAAGTTCTCAATGGGGCACATCAACCAAAACTAGATAGGGGTGCTTCTCCCAAGCCTTTGAGAGCAATCTCTCAAAACAAATATCAAAATGACAAAAAAATCTGAGAGGGTGTGTAATACCCCTATTTTTCCCTCAGTGTTTATTGGCTCAAATGTAAATATTGTGTAAATACAGTGTGTGTTTTCCCTAGTGTGGAGCTCAAGGCCAAGGCACCACTAGTGGATGCTTAAGTTTTAATTGCATAGGCAAGTATTTGACAGTTTGATTATTCATGTACTATTAAGCCATGAAATATTGTAAATGATGTAAACATTTAAATATTGCAATAAACACCAAGAAGTTGGCTAAGGTAGGAAACTAATGAGAAGGGGCCAAGTGTATCCACTAGGGAGAGGTGAGGGGGTTAGGGATGGGAACCCATGCTGCCACTTGTCCATTTATGAACCCATTTGACTCCCCATGCTGACATTGAATGTTGCTACAGAAGGTGGTTGAGAAATTGGCTCATGAAGTCGATGGAGTATGGAGCAACCCTGCGATCCGTATGGCAGGGTATGGCTCTGTTTTGCTTGATCCTTGGGACACTCTGCCACCTGGGAATTCGTCCATCCTATTTGCTAACCCATTGTTGACCATGAAACCTCATTCATTCATTCATTCAACACACGTTGCAGAGCCAAGCCACGAGGAGAGAAGGAAGAATTACATTTTCTGTGTAAGCCGAAACTACAAAGTCGAATTCCATAGAAACCCTCCGTGTAAGTTTCATCTGCTCGAGAAATCCATGAAAGAAAACCATGAGATGAATTATAGAGCATGAGAAGCCTGGTGGAGCCACGAGGTTTCCTGGATTTTTTTGTAGAGAGTTGAGTTGCGGGACAAAGATGAGTCCACAACCCTAAGAAGAGCCAACTTGATTAACAGAGGTAGAAGGTCAAATTTAGGGTTGGATTGCTTGATAAAACCAGTGAAGGCTAAAATATCATAGAGCTAGCAGTTGGACCTTTCTATGCCCACCCCGAATAGCACTGGAAGGGAAGGGGCCCCGAGGGACTATGCAACAGAGAAAGGGGTCTTCCTTGTGTTGGGTGAGGTAGGTGTTGTGGGTGCTATGTCTACTGAGTGTTGAGATGCCTGCAGCTCTGTGGTTGAGCTCACTAGCTTAGCACATCCTCCTTGTTTCCCTTGTATGCTTGATAAACCAAACTACAAGTTGGATTAGCATGGCTATGTGCCTTGGTATGCTTGATAAACCCAACTGTAGGTTGTCTTAGTATATGGATGAGACCCTGACTATGAGAGAGCCTATTAGCCCTCCTTAGTGTATACACAGCCCAGCTCGGGGGTGGTATATAAACTGAAAGAGTACAAGTTGGACAGAGACCTAAGGTTGGGTGGAACGTTTCTCTCACTTAGCAAGTTTCTTGGGAAACTTCAAGATCCAAAGATAAGTGCTTCTGAGGTGTAAATGATGAGATTTCATGTGTTTTGTGATGTTGTTTATGTTCAAGTTATAGAATGAATGTTTATATGAACTTGATAAATAAGTAGACTATGAATAAGCTTGAGTAGAAGGTTGAGTGCTTGTTGTATGCTTCATTCAATGTAGGAGTTTAATGCATTGCTAATTTTACATGTGTTATATGTATGAATTAACATTAGTTTCATTCACCCTATGTGTTTCTTCATGCATTGCATACTTGATTTGAAGGACTACTTGGCCTTAAATAGATAGGGGGAAGGATTTGTATGGCCCCTGTGGTGTTCATAACATCTCTGTGGGTCAGAGGAAGGATGAAGTTATGGTAGGAGGCAGGTAGAGTTCTTGTCGAAGGTTGAAGACACATGGAAGGGGGTTACAAGCAGAAATTCAGTGGATAAATTGACAAGGTTAGAACCCTCAGATGGTGTGGAGAGTTGAGCCATTGGATAGATCTCTCAAATATCTTTCCAACGGTACTGGAATTGATTTATTTGGTTAAGGGATGAGGGATACATAAGCCCTGGAAGTTTGTTGTTGCAGAGGGTGAGGTTCCACATTCCCACATCCGCAAAGCGGATTGCAGATTGCGGAGGCCAGGGACCCACCTTGGATTCACGTGGATGGACTTCCTCCTTTCTGCACCCACAAAGCAGTTTTCATATTGTGGAAATCAGAAGGAGAAATTCTCCGGGGGATGATTTGGACTTTCGCAGTTCCGAGTTTTGCAATGTGGAATTGCAGATTACGAAAGGGTGTTGCTCCAGAGTCTGGATTTTGGACTTTCGCAGTTCCGAGTTCCGCAATTTGGAATTGCGGATTACGGAAGGGAATTGTTGGCCAGAGTTGTAGATTAGGTTCCTACACTTCTGCATCCCGCAATGCGGATTGAGGATTCGTGGAGGGGAAGTTTGCTCGGGGCGGCGATTGAAGGTTTTCGAATTTCGAGTTCTGCATGCAGATTGTAGATCGCTAAATCCGGGCGTGTATTTTTCAAGACTGTGAAGTCAGCTTCCGACTTCCGACTTCCGCATTGTGGATTGCGGAAGTCGGGAGTGTAAATCCTTTGGAGAGGTAAGTTTTGCAATCCAAGTTCCGAATCTAGCAGTGTGGATTGCAAATTGTAGAAGGGAGGATTGCGGCTCAGAATCCATTGCAGCTGTGTGTGGAAATGGATGAATTTGGAGAAAGCAAATGTATCAGGGTCTCCCAGCACCTCTGAAGGACACTGAGGGGCTTGGGGAATGTCACAGAGTGGTATCTAAGCTCAAGTTGCAACACCGGGGCTGCTTGGGCCGAGCCGTGGAAGAATTCACAAGCAGAGAAGCACCCATGGCGTTGTTTTAACCTAAACTTTCTTATTGACTGGTTGATTCCATAATGTGTGGATTTTTTAGTTTTATGGACTCTTATGTTGTCTAATAAATGTTCTATCATGCATAGTGACTGTAGCAGATTGATAGTTTAATCATACAACAAGGACACGTGCAAGAAAGCAAGAATGGTGACCATTAATGACGCATAGGACCCTTATGAGCACGAGGAAGATGTGTTGGGTGAGAATGTGCAAGAAGCACGTACTGAAACAGAGTCTAATGGAAGAAGGGAGAAGATAAATCCCTAGAACTTGGTTGAAACCATGGTGAGATTCAATGAGAAACTGATGAAGGCACGGGAAGAGCAGCACCAACTCAATGCTTCCATATTGCATAGCCTTATAGACATGCACCAGAGGATAAATATTGGGTCTAACCCAAGAAATGGAGGAAGATAAGAGAGGGATGCAGGTAGCCATTCTAGAGAGAGTTCTAGGAAGAGGACTCCAAGCTCTAGAAGGGCTTATGTGAGAAGAAGGAACAAAAAACCCTCCTCTAGATCACTGTCCAGCAAGTCATATGACTCCAGTGATTCCCAAATAATCCCAAGGCACACTTCCAAAAGGTTTGAAGGAAGAAGGAAGTACAGATGGGTTCCACAAGGGGAATTTAGGAAGGAAAGACCTACCACATTTGAGGGAGAAAGTAAAACAAGTAAAGAGGCTAAGGCATGGCTTCTTGGAATGAGGAAGTACTTCACGATGCATGACTATTCAGGGAATGAAAAGGCTAGAGTTTTCATCTACAATTTAAATGGAAGAGCTTCCATATGGTGGGAGCATCTCATGTAAGTGAAGAAAATCGGTGAATGAAGGATCAACTGGGAAAGATTCCAAAGATATTTCAAGGCAAAATACCTATAAGCTAGGTATTATGATAGCAAGAGAAAAGAGTTCAATGAACTTAGATTGGGGTAGAATGCCACGGAAGAGCATGTCCATAATTTTTTGGAATTATTAAGGTATGTAGACTACATCAAGGATGAGAGAGTCAAGATCCAATGTTTCCTTGGTAGCCTACCATAGGATTTCAAAGATAGGATTGAGTTTTTCAATCCACCAAGCCTTGATGAATCCATTAGGATGGCCATGCACTACTATGAGAAGAGCAAGGGTAAGTATAAGTTCGGCCAACATGGAAAGGGAAGCAAAGAGGGAAGTTTGAACCAAGGAAAAGTGGCTTCAAGCCACCATTCTGAAATCATCCCAGAACCTTTCCACAGGGACAACAAGCAAGGAGTTGGTTCAATCCAACAGTAGCAATATATAAAGCATCAAAAGGACCACTTCAGTGTTGGGGTTGTGGAGGAAACCACATGCTTAGAAATTGTCCAATTAGAAGGGAGAACCCCAGGAGCTTGCACAACCTTGAAGAAGCAACCACAGTGGAAGATATGGCAAGGTCATAACCTAGAATCTTTGCAGCATTGGATGATCATCAAGCTGACCACCAATTAGCAGTGGTAGAAGTTGAAGGTAAGATTGTTAAGCAATATATTTCCATTTTAATTGATCCAGTATCTACTCATAGCTATGTGTCTCCTAAGATAGTTGAAGGTTGTTCTCTTGGTAAAGTAAAGCATAGTAAACCTTGGTTAGTACAATTAACCACATGTACCAAGAGAAAGGTGAGTGAAGTAGTGAAGGAGTGCTCCATAGAGTTGAATGGATTCCTCACCAAAGAAAATTTAAATGTTCTACCATTAGGCTTCTATGATGCCCTAATAGGTATGGACTGGTTGGAAAGACATAGACCCAATATTGAATGCTATGAGAAGGTACTTGAATGCCTTGATGAAGAAGGAATACCAAGGTTGGTTAGAGGAGTTCCAAAGCAAGTTTCAGTGATGCAGATTTCAAATTTTTCGTAGAAAAAGTTTTATAGAAAGGGATACCAATTATATGCAGTCCACCTATCAGACTCATCAGAGGATAAGGGACCAAGAATAGAAGTCTTTAAGCTGTTGCAAGAATTCCAGGATTTGTTTCCTGATGAAGTGCCAGGACTTCCACCCAAGAGAGACATTGATTTCTCCATTAATCTTGTTATAGGAGCATCACCCATCTCTAAAGCTCATTATAGAATGAGCACACCAGAGCTAATAGAATTGAAGATGCAGTTGCAAGAATTAATGGATAAATAATATATCAATCCGAGTGTATCTCCTTGGGGTGCACCCATGTTGTTTGTCAAGAAGAAGGATGGAACTTTGAGATTGTGTATAGATTACAGGAAGTTAAATAAAGTGATAGTCAAGAACAAGTATCCATTTCCTAGAATTGATGACTTGTTTGATCATATGAAAGAATATAAGGTGTTTTCCAAGATTGACTTGAGGTTTGGCTACCATCAAGGAGAATAAAGGAAGAATACATTCACAAGACAACTTTCAGAACTAGATATGGCCATTATGAGTTCACAGTGGTGCCATTTGGTGTTACCAATGCACCTGCCACATTCATGTGCCTCATGAATAGTGTCTTCAGCAAATACTTGGATAAGTTTGTAATTGTATTCTTGGATGAAATTCTTGTCTATTCAAGGAATGAAGAAGAACATGATGAGCATCTAAGGATGGTGTTTCAAGTCCTTAGAGAGCACCAATTGTATGCCACGCTGAGCAAGTGTGAATTCTATCAAAAGAAGGTGCAATACTTAGGTCATGTCATTTCTGAAGAAGGTATTGCAGTGGATCCAGAGAAGATTGAGGCCATAATGGATTGGCCCACTCCAAATAATGTTGCAGATGTAAGATCTTTTATGGGTCTTGCTGGTTACTACAGAAGGTTCATTGAAGGATTCTCCAAGATAGCCCATCCAATCACTTCATTGCAAAGGAATAATATCAAATTTATATGGTCTGAAAGATGTGAGAAAATTTTCCAGCAGTTAAAGGAATTACTTACCAGTGCACCTGTTCTGAATATTGCAGATCCAAATAAAGACCTTGTTGTGTGCACTAATGCTTTCATTGAAGGGCTTGGTGGAGTGCTAATGGAGTAAGGATTTGTAATTTGTTATGAGTCAAGGAAGCTCAAGGAACATGAGAAGAATTATTCCACACATGACTTAGAGCTAGCAGCCATAGTTCATACACTCAAGAGGTGGAGACATTATCTCTTGGGAAGAATATTTGAGCTCAGGACTGATCATATGAGTTTAAAATATTTGTTTGACCAACCAAATCTGAATGCTAGGAAAACTAGGTGGATAGAGTTTCCTTGTGAATTTGACTTGGAGATTAAACATGTCAAAGGTAAGGAGAATAAAGTTGTAGATGCACTTAGTAGGAGGTTTCATATTGCAACAACAAGTAAATGTGAAACATATTTGAAGGAAAGAGTCCTTGAAGCATAAGCAAGTGATGAAGTTTACCTTCAGATCAAGGAGAAGTTGTAGCCGGGAAATGTGGATGAAGCTTGTACAAGATATCAGATTGGTTAAGGTGATATTCTCATTTATCAAGGTACTAGACTGTACATTCCGAATTGTGCATATTTGAAGAAGTTGGTGATGGATGAGATACATCAAATGCCAAACTCAGGACACCCAGGATATCATAAGAATATAACAACAACAAGGAAGCAGTAATTTTGGCATGAATGAAGAAGGACACAGTAGGGTACATTTCTTGGTGTCAAAAGTGTCAGTAGGTCAAGGAAGAGCATCAACATCCAGCGGGATTGTTGCAGAGCCCCTTACCCATTCCAGAGTGGAAGTGGGAAGTGATTTGTATGGATTTCATAATAGGTTTGCCAATGACAGTGAAGAAACATGATTCAATCATGGTGGTGGTGGAAAAGCTATCAAAGGTAGATCATTTCATTCCAGTCAAGTCCACTCACAAGACTAATGACATTGAAAATATCTTCATGAAGGAGATATTCAGGTTGCATGGATTGCCTAAGGAAATAGTTTCAGACTGTGACACAAAGTTCACTTCTAGTTTTTGGAAAGGATTATTTCAGGAATTGGGAACTAGGTTGAAATTTAGTACAACATATCATCCTCATATAGATGGTAAGACTGAGAGAGTAAATCATATTCTTGAGGACATGCTGAGGATGTATGTGATGGATAAACCATCCAAGTGGGAGGACTACCTACACTTGGTAGAATCTTTATACAACAATGGACATCCAGCATCATTAAAGATGAGCCCTTTTGAAGTATTGTATGGCAGAGGTGTAATACCCCTACCCTGCCATTAATAATTATTGGCTTCAATGTAAATATTGTGTTTATGCAAGGTATGTCGATCCTAGTGTGGAGCTCAAGGCCAAGGCCCCACTAGTGGATGTTTAAGGTTTGCTTTCATAGGCAAGTATTTGATAGTGGAACTATGCATGTGCTGATAAGCCATGAAATTTTGTAATAGATGTAAACGTTTAATATTGCAATGAAAATACCCTAAACTGGCTAACTAAGGAAGCTAATGAGAAGGGGGAGAAGGTATCCAATAGTGAGAGGTGAGGGGGCTGTGGAATGGTGACCCGTCTGTTGGTGGGAAAAAGTACCCTATAGTAAGGAAACATATACTATCAACTGAAAGGGGATGACAGGTAAGCATATTAACTGTGTTACAGAGATGTTTATGAAAGGAAATAGGTTATAGGTCTTGAGAAAATACCTTTCGAATGACGTTCGATCCTAGCTCTTATTCGATCTTGCGCTCGATCCTCAAGTCAACCTCTCGTTCAATAAACCTGCAATACAAGTACCTTTCTCAGCGTATCTTGGATAATATATAATGATGGAATAGACAATGCAATTTAAACATCCAATATTAACCAAAGCAGATCCAAACAAGTATATCACTTCAATGAACACTTAACTTGGGATGAGAAAGATGCTTCAACCTTTTATTGTCAAATGTAAATGGATGATACAAAGTATACCTGACTTTGTGACATGCTCCTGCAACCTGATGCTGGGCTCCTGCTCTTCTCTGGCTTGGATATATTCCAGCATAATCTCCTCCATTGCAAGCTTCTCTTTAAAAGTCTCTTAATAACATTCATGTCTCTAACCCCTCTCTTTATTCTTCCTTGTATTTATAGGACAAGGGAAGCGGTTCAGGTCGAGAGATTGTTATGGAGGAAGTTGGGGAAGTTGGAAAACCAACTGTAAATAATCCTCTTCATGAAATTAATTATTTTTTAATCATCTTTTGAGGTGTACGCTACTATTGCTCAGTGAAGTAGCGTTCAGGGTGGTACTATAGTGTTTTTAAACTAGCGCTCATCACTTTTTGAATGTTGAGCGCTACTCTGTTGAAGAGGAGTAGCGCTCATGAGGCTTGAGCGCTACTATTGCACACTAGAGTAGGGTATAGGTGCTAGTCTATTGAAGTAGAGTAGCGCTCATGTTTCAAAATGACATTTTTAGGGTTTTTCCAGTCTTACCAGGAGGTGGAGTAAGTCAAAGTCTCATCTGGGGTCAACATGCTCCTCCATCCAAGTTGTCTGTTTGTGTGATCAACAGCTCAAGATGATCACGGACGGAGAGGTGCAGGTTTGACCTATAACAGATGCCCCCTAATGTGTGAGGTCAGAGGGGAATGATGGCCGAAATACATTATAATCCAGAGCCAGAGGAGGAACAAGGAACCGCAGAAACAAGTCACAAGAACACCTGAAATAAAGATCGAGGTCAGTGAGTAATTACATTTGTTGACAACATATAGATGTGCAGTGTGATACAACATGATCTCTGATACATAACAAGGAGATTTATATATAGCATGGCCACTTGGAATACAAGCGTGGATCCATGTCAAAATGAGAGATCATAGACATAACAACAAACTGGATCTATGTCTCATGGAGAGCTGAATATAAGTGAGGCTCAGTCTTGCGCAACTTGGGTGATATCAAAATGAGGTAATGTCATCCAAAATCCCAAGGTCTTCATCCAAAAAACTCTAGGTACAAACCCTAACCATGTGAATAGATGAGCTGATAGTCGAACATGGGGGGTATCGTTTGATTACCGGTCATTGATATATACCATTAACAAACGCGAGGACTTCCACCGATAATGATGATGGGGCCCAAGGTACCAAGTATGATCCACCGAGCGTGAATAGATGGAATTGGAGTCGAACACTTGGGGATCTTGTCGAAGAAGAGACATTAATGTATTCTCAACATTCAACAGTGAGAAAAATTGCCACTGGTGACTGCAATCTCCAAGGTACTAACTGAAACTCTAAACTTCATTCCCAGAGTAAGATGAGTTGATGTCGATGGGAAGAAGTTCATTGGAAGGGACGTCGTAAGGCATTCTCCATCATCCAACTCGAGGAACACTCAACTGGTATGAGATGATATGGAATAATATGTAACAAGACTGACACTAGGATGGCCGACACATGAGGTCAAGGTAAACTGCAGAATGGCCGACACAGGGTATATCCTTGAACAGTGAGCACAACACAAAGTGTCTCAGGTAGTTTCCGACATAATAGGGTAAATGATAATCCTGAAATGTAAGAGACATTATCAGACCCTCCATATGGTTGGAAGAATAACCAATCGGGGGAGTAAACAACTCGGAGATCAGGTTCACCTTGAGGTCAAAAACTAAACCCAACCAACAAGATAGATTCAAGTAGGTGCTGTGTTCAAGGATAGAACTGACTGAACTGCCTTTTACATTGAACATATGACACATCTTTCCCATCCCTTATTCTTTTTAGATAAAAGAATATCTTTCTTGTTGTTTTAATGAGTCCAAGAAAGAATGAAAAACTCAATAGATCCAACCATGTAAAAATTTTAACGAGCCCATGGGAGGAAGACTCAGGACCTTCTTCATTATTTACAGAGTTCGAAGAAGAGATAGAATATTACTCTATATTACTAATCTCTGGATTTTAATATCGAGCCGAGATCTGTTCTTGCTCGCCGTTTTTTTCAATTTTGAGTCTGAAAAACTTAAACAATAACTCCATATATCTGCTCGTGGATTTTAGTATCGAGCCCAAGATGATTAATGCTCGCCGGTGTTTTCTTGTTTATAGAGTCTAAAGAAATTAAACAATCCTCTTTTCACCTATCCATGGATTTTATATCGAGCCCGGATTGGTCTGTGCTCGGCGGTGTTTTCTTGTTTATAGAAATGAAAAACTTAAACAATCCTCTACTTACCCTCTCGTGGATTTCACATCGAGCTCGAGTAGGTGAATGATCGCTTGGTATTTTCATGTTTAGAGAGCCTGAAAACCCTATAGAAAGGCTCTAAAAGGTCCTTTTTCGTGCAGTTAGTTTCCTCCCCCGAAAAAGTATAAAACAAAGGGAGAAGAACTCTTCTAGTGCATATAGAAGTATACCTAGAGTATACCTTTTCCGTAGTTAATCCACCTAGGCCCGAAAAAGGGGTAATTCTATACCTGAGTGGATGAGCCTTCAATTACTTTAACGAGCTCGAAGAGGACAAGCTTGCTCGACAATCTCATTTAGGTTTAAATAGTCCAAACAAGAGCTTAAAATGACTTAAAGGTCAGCTTCTGGGATCATAGATTCATAATCTTCCAAAACTAGGTCTTCAACAAAATATTAGTAAACGCGACACAAATATCGAATGATATATGAATTTGAACTATTAACTAGTTGACAAGGTCTAACATCGAGAATTTTAATCTTAGGAGATTGATCCTACAAAAATTTAAGGAAAAATGAGAGTTGGATAAGTGAACATTAGTATTGCACCATGTGTATGTTTCAATTGATTAATTAGGTCATTTTGATCAAATTTGAAACTATAGAGAACTAAACAATGGTGGGTAAAAATTAAAATCCAATTCATATATATAATTTCATTTTAAAAACTCAATTTCCAATTTGTTTTTGTAGGGCAAAAAATTGGGGCAAACTTTGCATTTTCAAATCTCCGTGGTGATCAAATCAAGCATCCAAACACCGTTCTTCTTCCACCAAGTAAGTTAGAATCTTCCCCACTTGCATTTTTATGGTTTAGTTTTTATTTTTTGAGCCTAAAACTGCTTGCCAGGAAATTCTCACAACGTTTAGTGCACAGGCGCTACTGTGTAACAAGAGCAGTAGTGTGTGAAGGAGATGAGCGCTACTATGCTCACACAGAGTAGCGCCCACACGTTACTGTGTAGTATACACAATAGCGCTCAAGCCTGAAAATTTGAAAACAAGCGTCGAGACTGAAAAATTGTCACTTTTTGTGCAGGATGGTTCTTCAATGGAGGGAGAGAGAACATGAGGACATGGATAGGCTGGCCATGCAAGACCCAGCCACTCTCCACGCTCTCCGAAGATGCGGTTTATTGAAGTTTTACCGAACCGTAAACATGAGGGCCCTAAACAAATTATTTCGAAGACTTATTTAGTACTGGGATGTGGATACCAATACTTTTGTCATCCGCGGGCAAACTTGGGAGCTTACAGTTGATGACATTCATTTCATTACTGGTCTCTCACGGAGGGGAGATGTAATAAATCTGAAAGGGTCTTCTCGTGTGGGCATAAGGTCCGTGAAAGAGTACTTGAATACATATTGTGTGGCTGGAGCTGAGAAATCAGGAAGCCAAATCTTGATTTCTACCATTGAAGGCCTCCCCTTGAAGGTGATAGTGAGTATGATTAACCGAGTGGCAGGTAGTGCCTCACTACACCTAGCTTCCAGGCACTCTATGCATGTTGGTGTACAATGCTTACAAGGTCATGTATACGATTGGTGTACTAGTTTACTAGCAAGCATGAAAGCTCAATTGACAGGTTGCAAATCCGGCAAAATGAAGAATTTTGGGTACGGTAGCATTTTGTGTACCTTCTTATTTGAGAGGATGCCTGCTATTAGTTTGGGGATGCCTCTACCTCAGGTTAACCCCCGTGAGCCCAGACTAGGCCATTGGGGTGACATATTCCTTCGCCAGGGTGGTGGGGAAAGTCACTACTGTTATCATACTGATGATTTCTGGGGGTGGTGGGAGAGGCAAGTGCCCGCCTTCGAGCAGTTTCCATATGCTAGATTGGATTTCCGTCATGATCCAGAACTGGCGCTTCCTCCAGGTGGAGTCTGGGGAGATATTGGTATGTTTAATTTTGAGAATTATTTAATTTTTTCAAACTTTTCAAGTATTTGATTTTTATGAATGAATTTTGAAGTACTAAACAAGTGTCATATGCAGATATTGGGCCTGTCCATCTCGAGGGACATCCTACCATCTTTGTGAGGCCAGCTAATATTATTGCAGCAGATGCTATGTTGGGGACTATAGAGAGAAAAGTGAGTTGGTTGACTCTTGAAGTTCTTGCATGTCGTATGGATCAGATACCTATTGATATGCAGGAATATGTAGTTGGGGTGCCCCCAGCATGGCTTAGGGTGCTGCGGAAGATAGCTAGGCTAGTCATATGTTATCGCAATGAAGTAGATGATGATGAGGTCCCTCCTTCTCCATAAGAGAGGGATACATTCCATGTATATTTTTGAGGCTACTATGCCCAGGTTTGTACTTTTATGACATGACTTGATAGACTTGTGATCCAAAACTCATATAAGTTTTTGATACAGTATCGGCTATATACAGTATCAGTTATTTACATGTGTATGTGTTTGAATTTTATTTGTGCAATGTTGTTTATGAAAGTGTATGATACAAATGCCAGTCTAACACATAGTTTGCTAATGAATCAACTAATGCGTTTAAATTTCTTGGAATGTGTTCATATATAATAGAATCAAACTATCTTTCCAATAGTCTAACTCGTAGAAACTGACGTAGCAATCCAGGATCTCTAATCTGGTGGACACCTGTTAACTGAAATACAATTAGTTGTGAGTCAAGTCTTACCTCCAAATGTGAAATGCCATGACTGAGAGCATCTCAGAGAAGTTCTATAACTGCACTGTATTTAGCCACATTATTCATGGTGGGACCCAAACAAACCCCCCCCGAAGAGACAAGTTGGACAGCGGGTGAGCAAATGACCCAAGCTGCTGCAGCCAACTGACAGGTGTGGCGACTGGCCCCATCAACAAATCCTAAGAAATGTTTGGTCGACATCTGGTACACGAAACGAAAAACACACATAAGATTAACTAACAAGCATAATGAAAACTAGCTCTACAAAAATATACAGCTATGTTACAAGAAAAAGCACGTTAGCCTAAGGGTAGTACTTCTTCAGGTAGAGCCCATTTCTGGGATCGACCAACTTATTACCTTCGTAATATATTAGTTCATAGGCACCTTTCTTCAGTACTTTGGAAATTATATAAGGTCTGAGCCACCTGGACTTGAATTTTCCAGGTCCTAGGGGCTCTTTGTCTTGATCCCAAAGTAGGACCAAGTCTCCTTCAAGGAAAACCCTAGGTCTGACGGACTTGTCATACTGTCCTTTGACTCATTTTTTGTGGACCTTGTTTGTTGTGAGCGCGTCGTGGCACTTCTCATCTAGATGTTCTAAGTGTAACAAACGTTCTTCTAGTATTGAATTATTTGGTAGTAACTGAACGGCCAGTTTTAGCGAAGGAATCTCGCATTCAATCGGTACGACTGCTTCTATCCCATGCACAAGTTGGAAGGGAGAGAATCTGGTAGCAGTCTTAATGTTAGCTCGGTAAGCCCAAAGAGCCGGGTACAGCATGATGTACCAATTATTTCGACTAGCATTAATAGTTTTTTGCAGTATAACCTTTAAAGTTTTGTTCACTGCTTTGACTTATCCATTCTCCTGTGGATAGTATGAAGACGAATGTTATTGTCGAAAACCAAGAATTGTATACAACTTGGTCATCACGCTATTCTGGAAATGAATGCCATGATTAGTCACTATCTCTTTAGGTATGCCAAACCGTGCAATAATCTGATTAAACACGAAATAAGCGGCAGTTTCTCCATCTGCCTTGACAGTAGGCATTGCCTCCGCCCACTTAGCAAAGTAGTCAACGGAAACGATGATGTAATGATGTCCTCCAACCGAAACTGGATTGCAAGTCATGTAATCAACCCCCCATTTTGTGAAGGGACCTGCTGTAATCACAGGATGAAGAGGAGCTGGGTGTGCCCTCATTTTCTTAGTGAAAAACTGACATGGACGACAGTGTTTCACAGCTTCCACACAATCTTTAAATATCGTGGGCCAAAAATATCCGGCACGTAGTATCTTCTGAGCTGTTGCCAACCCAGAAAGATGTCCCCCACAAGCTCCACTGTGGGCATCATTTAATACTGCTTTGGCTTCTTCTCGAGTTAAGCAACGTCGTAAAATGGAATCTACCCCACGTCGATACAAAGTATCTAAGATGATGAGGTAGTTCTTCGCATGGATTTTGAGCTTGCGTCGCTCTTCTCGAGAAAAAGTAGTAGGACACCTCAAATTATGGAGATATACTAAGATATCCCCGTACCATGGGTCATAGGAAGCAATGAGGAAGATATGTTCATCTAGGAATGGTGATTCTTCCTCAACGTACTCTAGGTCACTCGGAAACTCTGAGATTAACTCAACAAACACTAGTGATTTCTTCGACTTGGCCGATTGAAAGACCAAATCGAACTCCTGTAGGATTACAATCCATTTATTATATTTCCCACCGATGATTCATCGGGTGAGAACGTACTGGAAAGGATTGACTTCTGCTATCACAATAGTAGTTCATAGAAGTATATAGTGACGAAGCCTGTGTACCGCATAGACCGCGGCAAGTGCTAACTTCTCAACGTGCGAATATTTAACCTCAGGGGCTATCAATGCGCGAGAAAGATAGTAGATAACATGCTCTTGGAGCGTATCGTCCTCCTAAACTAATACTATACCAATTGTATTAAGAGACGCTGCCAGATATAAAAGAAAGTCTTTTGCGTAGTTTGGCGGTCTCAACAAGGGTGCTGAAAGAAGTGCCTTTTTCAAGGCTTCAAAGGATGCTTGAGCAGCCTCGTCCCACACAAAGTAGGAGTCTTGTTTGAGTAGCCTCATAAAACCTTTGGTAATCTTAGCATAGTTTATGATGAATCGCCGTAAAAAATTAGACATGACTTGCAAACTTTGGAGTTGTCGCAAGGTGCGAGGAGGAGGCAGATTTACAATCGCCTCTACTTTCAGCGGGTAGACCATTATGCCATGACTGGAGACAATGAATCCCAGTAGACATCCCAATTTGACACAGAATACACACTTATTAGGATTCAAACGAATCTTATATTGTCTGCATCTTTCAAACACCTGTCTAAGATGAGCTGGATGATCCCGTCTCTTTCGAGATCGTGCCGGGAGATCATCCAAGTAAGGTTCTACTATGTGTTTTATATCATGAAAAGAGAAATTCATCGCATGATGGAAGGTAGCTCCAACATTTTTCAAGCCAAATGGCATCTTCCGGTAAGCGAAGGTCCCCCACGGGCAAATGAAAGCTGTTTTATGTTGATCCTCGGGTTTGATTGTATCCCGAAAATCTGTCCATGAAAGAGAACATCTCATGTCCTGCACAAGCATCTATGATTTGATCGATAAATAGTGTAGGAAAGTTATCTTTCAGACAAGATTTGTTCAAGTCCCGGAAGTCAGTACAGACTCTAATGGTACCTTGCTTCTTATCAACTGGAACAGGGTTTGAAACCCATTCCGTCATGTCAATCGGATAGATGAAACTGACCTTAAGCAACTTTTCAACCTCAGCCTTGATGGTGGACGCTTTTCTAGGGTTCACAGGACGAAGCTTTTGTCTCACAGGTTTTGCGTTAGGGTATGTCGTGATGACATGATCCATGATGGCTGGGTCAATACCTGGCATCTCCTCATATGACCAGGCAAACATGTTGTGGAATTCTTTGAAAAGTTTTGTATACAGAGCAATCTCTTCTAGAGAACAGTCTACACCAATAAAAATGTTTTCCACGACCCCGGGTTTGGTGGAAATGTTAATCGGAATTGTTCTCGATATATTAGCCATATTTCCCTCAACATAAACAGCTCTCGAAGTAGAAGGAAAAAATGACAAATCAACAACTCCACCGAGTCTCACAAGGAATTCTCCTCTCTCAATCCTGTCTAGATCTGGAAGCATGTAGGACTTGTGATGCATATGTTCCCATGGTTGGTCCAGGCTCATCATGACTTCTAAGATGGCTTCATCAGACGGAAAAATCGTGTCTAAACAATCGAACGAGTGGGTGGAATTCAGTGACCATGCCGGAGCATAGTCCATATCTGACTCAGCAGAGACTGGCGAAGTCATGATATGTTCCATTGCATCATGTTGCACTTCCATATAGGCCACTTTTGCAATGGATAAAGGCACATAAGGTTCTGATGTAGTGGGAAGGATCCAAGGATCAGTTCTTAAACCAACCGTGAATGTTTCGGTAGAAGTACCCACATCAGAACGCATAAAAAGAACAGGGGAGGGAAGGTCGAAAGTGCCTATTAATGACCCATAAAGCCCTGCTCCTAAAATCTCATTAACCGGGGTAGTTTGATCAACTAAGGGAATTGTGGTCTCTGAAGAAGTTTGGTTGTTTCTCTGAGTGAAAGAAAGCTGATCGAATGTAACTACCTTACCTTCAAACGAGAACATAACAACTCGAAAAACTGTCGATGCAATAGCTTGCATGGCATATGTCCAGCTCCTGCCTAATAACATATTGTAATCAAGCGGAGCGTCCAGAACTTCTACTTCTACAGCAACTGTCTTACCGGCCAATGTGACATCAAATGATGGCAAAACCCCGTGTGGACGAAAAGTCCTGCCATCAAATGCAGTAAGTAGTGTGTTAGAAGGGGCTAATTCGGGGGAACCCAAAGCTTTCCAACAGGAAATTGACATTACGCAGGTCGACACACCCTCATCTACGACAGCTCGTCTGATGGTCATTGGGCCATGGATGACTTCAATCTGAAGAGCAATGTGGTAGGGAAACTGGTATTTGATATCAGCCATATCAAATCGCGCAGACATGTTAGAGGATTCCATACATCCAATAGCTGCCAGAAGTGCATTCCGTTGTAAAGGACAACTTTGCAAGACTTCTAAGGTAGACATGGCACAAGGGGTCTGGGATAAATCTTCAACCACATTGTAGTTGGAGGCGGCCCGAGTGTTGGGATTGTGCGATGCCCGTTTCAAGACACCTTTCGGGATCTTGGGCATTTGGTCCACAAGTATGTGGAGTGGAGTGGAGGATTCTTGAATCTCTTTATCATTTTTCTATGCATCCGGGGTATAATTCCTAGCTCTCATTTGTAAGAGTGCATCCGAATTAACCATGTTAATAAAAGTTTGATCAACCATAGCATGTGTAGTGCCCCCAGTGTTGGAGGTGCCAGAAGCTGAGCTCTGCCCCTTAGGGAATGGATATTTCAGTATGGTAGGATTCTTTTCTTGTAATAGCTTCTGGGGTTCTTCAAGCAGAGGGCATTGGTGAGTAAGGTGGTCCTGCTTGCAAAGTTTACAAGGGAACTTAACCTTCTTTTTCTCTTTGTTACCCTCCTTGGCATTCTCTTTTTTGGGCTTCTGATGGTTCCCCTCTCCTTTCTTTCCCTTTTTTTTGTTATTGGGATGCCGAGGGCCCTTTTGATTGTTCTAAACCTGGTTGACAGATTCAGAAGTAGAAGGAGAGGTTGTGATGGAAGAAACTTCTGTAGTCGATTGTTTGATAGATAAGGCATGAACCTGTTTGGTCAATGCTTCGAAAGCTGCAGAGTCAATTGAACCCACTGTGCCGTCAGCATGTGGTCCAAGTTTAGGTCTACTCAGATCGGTATTCGATCGCGGTGCATCAGGTATGATCTCATACAGTAACCCAGATTGTGCGTAAACGAGATCTAATTGCTGGGTCCGTAGGATGGCTTCTTCCTCGTTAGACACTCTAGAAGTAGCTACTTCCTTAGAAATGTAAGGAAGGAGTGATTTCAAATACCACTCAAGAAGGAATTCTGGAGGTATGTTGGTTTTAATGAGCCTCTTCCGTCTTCGCCACTCCTGAATGTGATCAGATAAATGAGTGGCTTTATTTTGCCTAAATGTAGACAAAAGGTCTTTTCCGGCATCATACCGAACAAGAAGCTGGAAGTGATTCAAAAAGACAGTCGCGAGATCCCCAAAATTAAAGAATGTAGTTGCAGGTAACTCAATGTACCATTTGGCTGCAGCACCGATTAAAGTCCTTCAGAACAGTCTCAATATAATGGAATCTTCATTTAATGAGTTCGGGGAGCACCATAAATGGAAAGTAGTGACATGGTCACCAGGGTCTTCACCTATTTTGCCTTCGAACTTTGGAATGTCCAAAGGTAACTTGGTAGGAACTGGTGGCCATGTAGCGTTATGATACACTGGATCGTTGGTCAGCTTGGAAAGATTTGGCAAATTTAAAGTTGTCTGATATGGTAAACGAGGCCGGTAAGGCGGTACTTGATAAGCTAGGGTCGAAAAGGGGGAACCACCCATAGCTTGACCCGTGAACTGCTGGTAGGGGTTGCCCCCAGCCGTCTGCTGGTAGGGGTTGCCCCCAACCATCTGTTGGTAAGGGTTTCCCCCGGCCATCTGCTGATTGGGGTTTCCACCTACCATCTGTTGATAGGGGTTGTCCCTAGCCACTTGTTGGTAGGGGTTGCCCCCTGCCATCTGTTGTTGCGCGAAAGTATTATTGAAATTTCTGCACCCATATGAAAGTGGGTTAGTGCTCTGTGGGTTCATCCACTGTGGCTAGGTGTTAGCCCCGCCATATTGTTGGTTAAAAATATTACCCCCTCCTCTTGAAAATAAGGAAAAAGGGACGTTACCTGTAGGCATATTACCTTGATTCATGTTGGGACCTGCAAAGGTATTAAAACTAGTGGTAGCTGACGTAGACGGTGTGGTCATGGTACTCATGATAGGCATAGTTGCAGAAGCACTTGGCCCTACAGTGGGTGTGGAAATCCAAGTACTGGGTATATGATACAATGGTTGAAACACAGGAGGTGGCACTAAATTGGCTGTACTGCTAGGTCCAAAAGTAGGTGTAGAGGTAGATGCCATAGTTGTTGAACTCGGCATAACTAACGTGCCAGTATTAAAACTGAAGGATGGAGTGGACACAAAGGTTGTCTGTGCCGAACTCAGTGTAGCAGTAAAAGGAGGATTTACAGTGTTAGTGTTCATACCTATGGTGGGAGTTTGTGGAACTCCCTATTCACCTCCTGGATTAGACATAAAATGTCCAGGCGAGAAATTATATGCACTGTAATCGGGCTGCTGGAAACCAACGGGTAACAGAAGCAGATTTCTAGGATTAGTTAGAGGAGGATTAAAGGGAGTGATGTACTCCGCAGAAGTAAGATCTTCAATCTCAACTGAACTAAAATGTTGTTGATCTGGAGTACCCGGTTGTGGTTCCTCAGGAACCTCTATTTCAGGGTTTTCTGTTGTAGTTTGTTGTTCTTCAGGAAACTCAATTTCAAGTGGTAGTTCCTCAGGAATTCCTATTTCAGGATTTTTCGTTGTAAAAATTTCCTCAAGAAGTTCTATTTCAGGAATGGTTTCCAAAGGAACACTGGGGTTTACTTGTTGTCGTCTAGCTGGCGGTAATGGTTCTGTTCTAAGTGGCGGAAGGTTTTGAAACCTTCTCAATCTACGAAGTTCTTGGTTCTCCACAATTATATATAGAAATAAAACTAGAAAACCCAGTGGCCACTAAGACTAGGGGGCAAATAGCACGCCAACCAAAAAGTCCTAAGTATGCAAACCAAGCAAACAATATGCCTTCCGGAGAAGAGTCTGGGATGATGAGGGCCCAGGACAGATCAACGAAGGATGAAGAAAAGTTACCTGGGGTCCACAATACAATGACTAAGGGTGCAAGCGTTGGAATCACCCAACTTCCCTCCCAAATACCTGTAAGGGATTTCCTCCCACGTCTGTCCTAGGTACAACAGATATACCCAGCGCTGTCACCTATGTATGAACCTATGGTCAGATACTAAGGATACCACAACACCGAAAACTCCTGGGGGAACAGTCTTTGGTCAAATCAGAAGGCGTGGGCAGGGTAACTGAGCCCGAAACTCAAAAGAGTCCCCAAACGCGATCCAATCCTGGTATATGCTCGAAACAGAAAGTAGGAGGAGTATTCCCAACAATCTGATCTCACAAGACCTACTGCATAGATCCTAGGCAAGCTTTGAGTGAAGTGGATTTACCTGTGATAGTCGAACTACGATTTTTGCGTAATGTGTGATCTTGGGTGGTTTAAGGTGATTTAAACCCAAGATCCTAACCAAGACTAGTTGGTGTAGTGTATCCCTAAAAAAGAAAAATTGTTTCGATTTAATTTTATTAAATATTTTTAGGGTTGTTATTACTCAAAAGGTAGTGCGTTTGTGTGGCGTGGTTGCAACAAAAAAGCAAAAGTGCATAAATTCTAACTTTCAACAACAATTTTTTTTTTAATTTTTTCATTTAAAGTTCTTTCCAAACTGAAAAACTGAGCAAATCTAATCAAATTTCTTTTTTGTTTTCTTTTGAAATTGTAAACAAAATAATCTATGCTATCTTGTAACAAATATAAGCCTCATTAATCTTAAGCTACCAAATTTTTTCTTTTTTGTTATTATAAAAGAAAAAGAACTATAAACATGGAGAGCAAATAAGACTTGTGTGCAATGTGTAAGTATGGCTAAAAATGGTTCCTAAGCTTACAACTATCAAGGCACTAGCTCAACAAAGACTTGTCCTACAGGTTTTTTGCAAAAGAACTAGCCTTCATACTCAGAAACAAAGTGGGGAGAAAACAAAGGAGAAAGATACTCAAAACTGGGAATCAAACACAAGAGGACTGACCCAAAGCATCAAACCCTAACAAGACCACTATGCCAAGCAAACGATAGGCAAGCAAGCTAACAACCACCCTACTAATACAAGGACTGAGAAATGAATCAACCTAAAGCACTTTAAACACACTTGAAACCAGAAAAGACAAAAAGTCAAAGAAGGTTGGAAATCAACAAGTTTGGAAGACACCCTAAAGGCTCCAAAATAGGCCAAACCCTAAAACAAAGGATAAGATAGGTAAAGAGCAAACAAATGTTGCTACAAACAGCGAATGCAAAACATACAGGTTTGTAAATTAGCAACACACAGTCAGGGCAAGAATAAGCGGAAGTGTTCACTAAAGAACAAAGCCTAGTCTTCCAAAAGAGTTATAAATAGTCCAAACATTCCACAAGTAAAAAAGCGATCTAAAGATGGTAAAAAGACTCAAAGAAAGGTTCTAATCAAGGAGATCTAAAAACAAAGTCAGAAGACCACCGAAAAGGCAGAAAACTCAACCAAACAACTAACAGAAGGCTACAGGAATATACCCTACTGTGCAGTAGGGAAACTAGCGCTCCTGAAGAGATGGGTGCTACTGTATGTATAACAAAGTAGCGTATGGGTGCTACTGTATATATAACAAAGTAGTGCTCAGGTCTTAAAAAGTTAAAAACCGACTTTGAAAAGATGCAAAAAAGACTGATTGAAACAGAGAAAAACAAGCAGGGGGTACCTACAGGGTCTCTCAACACATTAAAGGAGTTAAAATGGTTCTGGGAAGACAAACAAGAAAGGTTTCCTAAAGCAAAAACACAACTTTCCCCAGCGGATTCGCCAGTCTGTTGGTGGGAAAAACTACCCTATAGTAAGGAAACAGATACTATCAACTGAAAGGGGATGACAGGTAAGCATATTAACTATGTTACAGAGATGTTTATGAAAGGAAATAGGTTATAGGTCTTGAGAACATACCTTTCGAATGATGTTCAATCCTAGCTCTTATTCGATCTTGCGCTCGATCCTCAAGTCAACCTCCTGTTCAATAAACCTGCAATACAAGTACCTTTCTCAGCGTATCTTGGATAATATATAATGATGGAATAGACAAAGCAATTTAAACATCCAATATTAACCAAAGCAGATCCAAACAAGTATATCACTTCAATGAACACTTAATTTGGGACAAGAAAGATGCTTCAACCTTTTATTGTCAAATGCAAATTGATGATACAAAGTATACCTGACTTTGTGACATGCTCCTGCAACCTGATCTTGGGCTCCTGCTCTTCTCTGGATTGGATATCTTCCAGCATAATCTCCTCTAATGCAAGCTTCTCTTTAAAATTCTCTTAATAACATTCATGTCTCTAACCCCTCTCTTTATTCTTCCTTGTATTTATAGGTTAAGGGAAGCAATTCAGGTCGAGAGATGGTTATGGAGGAAGTTGGGGAAGTTGGAAAACCAACTGCAACTAATCCTCTTCATGAAATTAATTATTTTTTAATCATCTTTTGAGGTGTACGATACTATTGCTCAGTGAAGTAGCGCTCAGGGCGCTACTATAGTGTTTTTAAACTAGAGCTCATCACTTTTTGAATGTTGAGCGCTACTCTGTTGAAGAGGAGTAGTGCTCATGAGGCTTGAGCACTACTATTTCACACTGGAGTAGGGTATAGGCGCTAGTCTATTGAAGTAGAGTAGCGCTCATGTTTCAAAATGACATTTTTAGGATTTTTCCAATCTTTCCAGGAGGTGGAGTAAGTCAAAGTCTCATCTGGGGTCAACATGCTCCACCATCCAAGTTGTCCTTTTGTGTCATCAACAGGTCAAGATGATCACGGACGAAGAGGTGCAGATTTGACCTATAACACCATCCTGCCACTTGGGCATGAGAAATCGATTTGATTCCCTGTATGGGTACATATTCGGTTACAAAACATGAAGAAGGTAAGCCTGCGGAGATATTCGCAGGAGGATAAAAAAACTGCTAGGATCTGAGTCAGGGGTTCGCAGTTCTGGATTGGGATTAATTATGTTGAGAAGAGGGTTTGGTTCAAACATTTTTGAGAGTTCTATTCCTGGAGTTGGAGGCATTCTGTTGGGGAGAGGCCCTGAGACGCAGAGAAAGAAGAAGAAGTAGAGACGAGTACCAGAGGGATCTCGTGCATATGCATGATCCTTTAGAAGAGACCTAGAGATGAGTTCGAAGGTGGACTGAAGGAAGTGAATGGCTTGAGGAAGCTGCATGAAGTCCTGAATCCGCGAGAAGAGAGCCGAGTTGCAGGAAAAAGTCTAGTCGCAACCCTGGAGTGAACCAACTTGTTTAGTGGACGCAAAAAATAGAGTTAAGGGTTGGGAAATGCTTGATAAACTCAGTGAAGACTAGGATCTCATAGAACTAGTAGTAGGACCTTCTTATGCCTACCCTGAATAGCACTGGAAGGGAAGGGGACTTGAGGGACTGTGTAGCAGAGAAGAGGGTCTTCCTTGTGTTGGGTGAGGTTGATAATGTGGGTGCCTGATCTGTAGAGTGTTCGAGATGTCTGTAGCTCTGTGGCTAAGCTCAGTGACTTAGCAATAAAATCCATGTTTTCCTGGATGCTTGATAAACCCACCTGTAGGTTGGCTTAATAGGTGTATGCTTGATAAACCCAACTGCAGGGTGGCTTAGCATGAGTATGTTTCCTGGATTGCTTGATAAACCCAACCAGAGGTTGGCCTAGCATTGGAGTGTATCTTGACTGTTAGAGAGCCTACCTAGCCCTCCTTAGTGGATACATATCCCAGCTCGGGGTTGGTATCTCAGCTGAAAGAGTATAGGATGGACAGAGACCTAAGGTTTGGTGCAATGTTTCTCTCACTTAGCCACTTGCTGGGGAAACTTCAAGATACAAAGATAAGTGTTCTATGGAATGAATGGTGTTATTTACATGTTATTATTATGTTGTTTTTCTCAAGATGTTAAATGAATGTTATATGAATGAGAACAATAAGTAGACCATGTGTAATCGTGAGTAGAAGGTTACGTGCTGGTTGAAATACTTAATACATTTGCATGATTTAATGCATTGATAATCTTACATGTGTTAGATGTATGGATAGACTTAACTTATTTTTGTATGTGCATTTTGTATGAGGTGTTAACCCTGTAAAGGACTGCTAAACTCATTGAATCATGGGATGGCTAGGGGGCCTATGCAATCCTTAAACTGCTCTATGAGTTAGAGAAAAATAGGTTATGGAAGAAGACAAGTAGAAATATGTTAAAGGTTGGAAGGTGCCTTAGATTGTTTATGGAACAAAATTCAGGAAATAAAATGAAGAGGTTGGATACATCAGTTGGGAAGGGGATTGCACCAATTGATAGAGCTCTCCAATATCTTTCCAACAGTACCAACCTTGCTTCATTTGGACCAAGGGTGAAGAATTTACTGCCCTTGGAAGTTTCTTAGGTTAAAGGCCTGGAGCATGGCCATTTCCGCATCCACAATTGCGGATTGTGGGTTGCAGAAAGATTGTTAGCGGAAAGAAAAGTTAGATTTCCGCATTTCTGCACCCGTAATTACGGATTGCGGGTTGCAGAAAGGTCGTTTGGTGGAGAAGTAGATTTCCGCATTTCCACATTTCCGCACCCACAATTGCGGAAAGGTAAGTTTTATGTTGTGGAATTTTTGATTTCCGCATCCGCAGTACAGATTGCGGATTACGGATTGTGGGTTACGGACCCACCATTGCGGATTGTAGAAAGGTAAGTTTCCGGTTGTGAAGTTTGGACTTCCTCATCCACAGTACGGATTGCAGATTGCAGACTCACTATTGCAGGTTGCGGATTGCGGAAAGGTAAGCTTTCCGGATATGCAGTTGTGCATTTCCGCATCTACAATTGCGGATTGCGGATTCGCAATTGCGGATTGTGGATCCGAGTCATTTCAACTGTGTATTCAGTCGAATTGGAAGAAAAAAAAAGTAACAAAGGGTCTTCTGTGGCCTAAGGAGGCCATGGGGACGTTACAGAGTGGTATCAGAGCTTCAATTACAACACTGGGGCTGTTAGGGCCGAACAATGGAAGAAATCGCATGCAAAGAAATTCCCAGGGCGTTGTTTAAATCTATTTTAATAATTTACTGTCAATGAATAATTTCAGGATTGTGTGGATGTTTCAAGTTCTATGTTGTCTAATAAACATTTACATCATGCATAGTGATTGTAGCAGGTTACAGTTGGAGCATACAACAAGGCCATGTGTCAGAAAGCAAGAATGGTGACCGTTGATGACACACAAAACCCCTACGAACCTGAAGAAGACGTGCTGGGGGAAAACATGCAGGAAGAGCATGTGGAGAAAACATCTAATGGAAGAAGGGAGAGGGTGACTCCCCAGGACTGGTTTCAAAACATGGTAAGATTTAATGAGAGGCTGATAAAGGTGCAAGAAGAGCAACACCAACACAATGCAACCATTCTACAGAGCCTCACTGACATGCATCAAAAAGTAAACATGGGGTCCAATCCAAGAAATATGGGACGAGAAGAAAAGAATGCATATAGCCATTCTCGAGGCCATTCTAGGTAGAGGACTCCAAGCCATAAAGGGGGTGCTGTGAGAAGGAGGCACAGAACATCCTCTTCGAGATCTCCTTCCAATAGGTCAGAACACTCTAGAGACTCTCCAAGAAGTCCAAGACACACTTACAATCGGACTGAGAAGAGAAGGAGGTTCAGAGGGATCCCACAAGCAAAATTCAGGAAAGCAACAGCTCCTACCTTTGATGGAGAAAGCAAGACAGGCCAAGGATGAGGCATGGCTGCTTGGAATGAAAAAGAATTTCAAAATGCATGAATATTCATAAAGTGAGAAGGCTAGAGTTGACATTTACAATCTAAATGGCAGAGCTTCCATTTGGTGGGAACACCTCATGAAAGTAAAGAGGAACATGAAAGAAGGACCAACTGAGAGCTATTTAAAAGATACTTCAAGGAGAAATACCTCTCAGCTAGGTATTATGACAACAAGAGAAATTAGTTCAATGAACTCAGGTTGGGGAAAAATTCCATGGAAGAACACGTTCATAAATTCTTGGAACTGTTAAGGTATGTGGATTACATCAAGGATGAGAGGGTGAAGATTCAATGTTTCCTTGGAAGCCTACCCTAGAAATTTTTGGATAGGATTGATTTTGTTCATCCACCCAGCTTGAATGAAGCCATTAGAATGGCCATGCTCTGTTATGAGTAGAATAAAGGGAAGACAGATACCCAACCAGTGTGGAAAGGAAAACCCAAAGGAGGATTTGAACCAAGGAGAAGTGGCTTCAAGCCACCTTTCAAGAATCAGTCCAGAAACTTTCCACAGGGACAAATAGCGGGAAGTGGATTCAAACCACCTGCAATAGCAGAGAAAAAATCAAAAGGACCACTTCAATGTCGGGGATGTGGAGAAAACCACTTGCTTAGAGATTTCCCACATCGAAGAGGGAACCCTCAAAGCTTTCACAACTTGGGAGAAGCAACCACAGTAGAAGATATGGCCAGAGCCACACCTTGAATGTATGTAGCACTGGATGATCATCAGGAAGACCACCATTCAACAATGGTAGAAGTTGAAGGTAAGATTGCTAAGCAATCTATTTCTGTTTTAATTGATCTAGGATCCACTCATAGTTATGTGTCCCCTAAAATGGTTGAAAGACATTCACTTGATAAAGTGTGTTACAATGTAATCTTCCACCTTGTGAGAATCAGCACTCTTTGTCCTAGAGGATCCATTCCACTGACTCAGAACCATTTTATATCCTTCAGACACTATTTTTCCCTATTTTTCCCCTTGTACGCTTGCTGCATCATTACAGTAGGCGTACCCGGGAGTTGCATCACTATAGCTTGCGGGTAGCATGTAAAATGGTAAAAATCACTAGTTTATTACTTTTTACTCCCAAAAAGCGGTCATTGGGTGACCTTTGACTCTCCATCTACCGAAGAAACGCCTCGATGTGTCCTTTCACTTACCTTTGAGAGGACTATATATTGAGCACATATGGCTTATGGATGGGAGGAGAAACAAGAGCAAGAGAACTCCAGTGTATTTTTTCCCTATCTTGAGTCTACACTCATTGATCCTTGTAGTTGTGAACCCTTTATGTTCACCTTCCAAACTCCTATCATAGTTTGAGTTTGCCATTCATGGACGATTGAAGTGGTGGAGGCACAAGTGGATTGACCTAGATCTTGGTTCAGATTGGTTGCCGGCAAGAGGTCGTATCACATTGTACTTCTTCTTGTTTATCAATAGAAATACTCATATTCTCGTCCATTAATGTTGTAAATGTTGTTTATACTACATTGGGTTGCATTTACTTGTTATACCATGAGCCATTGCTATTGATGATGTTAATGCCATTTATAGATTATATGTACTTGTTGTATATTGGCTGTCAAGACTAATTTGCAGATTCAAGTGCACGGATTGAAAAGCTTCAATGGGGATCTACATCAAACGTTTGGATAGAGGTTGGTTATATTCTTAATTATCTTAGCATTGTCATTTATATAGCATAGCATTGAGAATTGAGTTGATTTCTGGTAGTCAGCTGTCTGTTGTGGTCTACCCCAAGCCATACTGAGTTTTCTCCAATACAAAAATGGCGACCATACTGGGGAAAACATCCATTTTTGGGGATTTTTGAGCATTAGTCCTTAATTAGAGTTGTTGTTTGTCGAAGCTCTATGTCACTTATTTGCCGTTGAGATACACTATAGAAAACTTGCTTTTTCTAAGCCATTGGACTCTTTGTTTGCCCATTTTCCTTTCCTTACCCACGAGTTAGCTTAGCTTTGCCTGCGTACACCCACCTTTGTTTACTCTACTGCTTGCGGGTACCCGCAGGTTTTCCTTCGACAGTAGCGTACGACTCCGGCTTTGGTTGATTTATGACTTTTGGTTTTTGCTAGGTTGGCTTTGGATGATCCTGAGTCTTTGTTGGCCTATTTCTTGACTGTTCCATGCCTTGGTTGTGACCAGAACTCTTCTTCTCTCTTGGTTGAGCCTTGTTGGTTTTTTACCCATCTTTGGATTTAGCCTTGTTGGTTTTTTCCTTTTGATCTCATTCCGTTGGCTGAGTCTTACTATTTGGTATCTGCTGGGTTGTCTTAGCAATCTCCTTGGCATATCAGTGACTAGATAGTAGGATTTTTATTGCATTTTTCATTTCTTTATATTGAAAAATACAAAAAATATACATATAGTTTTGCATTTTCCTTTTGTTTATAAGAGAAAATACAAAATTTTTGCTTTTATGTATTGCATCTTGCATTGAGTACTTTCCGCCTTCATTTAGATTCTAATTGTGCATCGAAAAATATAAAAGGATTGCATATTTATTTTGAAACTGTTGGATTGATTTTGCATGTTAGTGGCATTGTTTTCATTGGATAGATGAGTCTAGGATTTGACGATTTTGCATACTATTGAGTCATACACATCACTAGTTTCACGATCATATCCCTTGAGTAACCACAGCCATTAAAATTAATGCTTAATCTTAAAATTGATTAGACCGATTTTATTTATAGGGTACACCAACTAGCATAGGTTTAGAGTCTTGGAATAGATCATTGTGAGTTAACAATCCAAGACTACTAGATGAAACATTAGGTGTCTGACCAGGGAGTGGAGGAATCCATGGTATATATCGGTGTTCTCAGGAAGCTCTACTCAAGCCATAGTTAAGCACGAGGTCACGAGAAGCTGGTTGAAGAGATATCCCTCTGATACCGGCTGAACGTGGGAGATATTTCCAGGGTTTTTTCATATCCGTGGGTACCGTAGGTTCGTCCTCTTGTGCTTCGAGCTTAGCTACCCTTCCCATACAGCGGATCCCACCTGCGACTATCCCCCTGAGCATTGGTTATATTGCAGTGACCATAGTTTCCTTACCTAGGTATCGCATAGGGTACTTGCAGTGGTTATGCTGTTTGTGTCCTGAGTCAGATAGGGGTCGGACAACACAGTTGTCATTGTATAGGGACTTGACCCTGTGCATGCAATGAAGTCTAGGGGCCATTATAACTGATTCTGTTACCTCCGGCTATAGTTTGGGAGTCTCAAGCCTCTCCTAGGCGAGACATACCATCTCTAGTGTTGGGAGCTCATTTAGGCACTCTATTTGTCTGCTCTTGGCTGTAGTTTATCTAGGTGTGTTCTTTTGATTTACTATTTTTTTTATCGATAGTTGGCCTTTAGGGGATATTTTGATTTTACATTCTATCCGGATATATTGTGGCGCGGATTCCTACTCTTCGTCGATCCCGTCGATTGGCTGTTTTACAACCCACCAAGATTTCACGCCGCGTTACTAGGGGACGCCGACGGGCTCCCTCTAAGTCTTTGGATTCTTACGAGACATACATCCTAGACGTCATGACTGCTGCACATTCTGCTACTGAAGAAATACCTACGACTCCATCGGGTAGAGTCAAACACACTTCAGACACCCCTACTCCTCATGAGGCATGGGGCGATGATCCACCTGAGACTGAACATAGTTTGTTTGGTCCGGATCCACCCGAGGACGACCCGTTCGATCCTTCATTTCCACATAATTATATACACGGGATTCCAGAGTTACATGACGACACTAGTCCTATGGTCAACCCAACAACATTCTCTTTTGGTATGCCTAATTATAGTACAGTTGATCCTTCAACTACGTTTGGTAGTCACGCTGGCACTAGTCATGGTGTTAGCCATACTGTACCCCCTGGGGGCAATACCCTCACTGGGGGCACTACATTGTCCACTCACACACATAGTATGGGGACCGGTTGGATTCCTCCTAATAATGTTAATGTTGGAAGACGACCACCTCCTAGGGCTACCCAACCTAATAGGAACACATAGTCATAATGCCACCATTCCTGCTACCAATAACACCAATGTTGGGGTTGGGAATACATCTCATGCTTATGGTCACCACACGACTACTCACGCAGATCCTAATGCTGGGGGTGGGAGCATACCGTATCATTATGGTCATTACAACTCAGTTCTCGCTACGAATAGTACGTATATGCCCCATACGTATGGTGGAAACCCTTGCTACAACATAGTCGGTGCTGGCCACCAGTACAACCCACCCCAATATGGTGCCCAAAACACTTATATACCTGCTTACCCTCACACGAGTCAGGTCAGAGGAGGTTATCAACCTTATCGAAATAGTCAAGCTTATGGTCCGTCAGGACCTCATTATCATCAATTTAATGCTCATGGTCAAGCTTTTGGTCCATCTTATAATTCGGTTCCATTCAACCAACCTTTTGTGGGCGCTTATAATCAAGCTTTCCAGACGCAACTCCCATTCCTTGCACATTTGAACCTTTCGGATCTTTCAAAGCTCACGAATGATCCAGTTTGTCACGACCCTAATTGGCCTTCGGTCCCTACCAAGATCCCTTCAGACAGTCCTAAGTTTGAGGGGAAAGGTGGTGAGGATCCGGGAGATCATGTCACGACATTTCACCTTTAGTGCTCCTCCAACTCATTGAATCACGATTCCGTTAGATTGCGACTATTTCAACGCACCCTCACAGGGGCAGCCGCGAAGTGGTATGTTGAGTTTCCTAGAAACACTTATAGGGGTTTTAACGAGATTGTTTTGGTTTTCTTGGATCATTTCCAGTTGTCGGTTCGCTATACCGGTACTAAAATTCTATCTAACTTCCGTCAGAACAAAGCCACACATATTTCTGACCATGTTCAAGAGTGGCGTCGGTGGAAGAGGTTAGTGAAAGCCAACATTCCTCCAGAGTTCCTGTTGGAATGGTTCCTCAAGTCTCTACTCCCATACATTGCTAAGGATATTTCAATGTCCAGAATTGTGATTGAGGAACAAGCCATCTTGAAAGTCCAGCAGTTAGACTTACTATACTTTCAGTCTGGCATTTTGTATGACATTATTCCTGACGCACCGCGCACACATCATGAGCCTCAGTCAGTTCCTGGACCGCATGCCGATGGCATCGTAGGATCCGCAAGCACTCGCCCTGTAGATTTGGTAACTAATCAAATGAAAAATTTGTCGCTAAACTAGTCTACTCCCAGACAGGTTCACACCTTGTCCACTTCCACCCCGTCGTCTGATGTACACAATGTGCAATCGATGAACCAATCAGGTAACCAGCAACCTGGTGGTAAGAAAAAGGGGAGAAACAACCGTAAGGGTGGAAACAATGGGAACAACAATAGTAATCAAAATACCCCTCGTAAAAATAATGCCAACCCTCCTCGGGAAGGCGGAAATGCTGGTGAGGACCGTAAACCTAGGCGTAAGGTGAAGTTTCCTTGTAAGCTCTGCGGGGAAGATCATCTTACTCACTTATGTCCTCGAATCGAAGAAGCATCAAAGCATTTGGCACAGAGCCTAGCTGTGTTAAAGGATCCCCTTCCTCATCATCAAAACATGGCTTCGCATGCTCCCACCACTAGTTATGGACCTACTGAGATGGCAACGTCTTCTTCCAATACTGGTGGTTATGGATGTGTGAATATGGTTCAATCGGAGGTTAGTGTTGCCACATGTCAACGTGATTATGATGCACCACAACCTAATCTGGGGAGTGAGCCTCCCCCCCCTTCCTAACAATTCCTTGCATATCGAGAAGCCCTCTAATATGTTGCGGATACCAAAAGGTGTTCTTAAGCGCTCTACGCATAACCCTAATGCTCAAGCAACCCATAATTACTCCATCGCGGAAGACTTGGGCCAAACTCCATGTGCCATGTTGGCTCTTGAAGTTTTGTAGGCCTGTCCTTCTCAAAAGCATGCCCTTTTGAGTGTGTTAGGAGTTCAGGATGGGGGAAGTCCCAGTGTTATCAAGTTCGACACTACTAATGTTCAATCTCACTTACCTTACCACATGGCTTTTCAAATCTAGGTGGTGTGCCTTCAAAATTTTGTCAAACGTACGATGGTTGACAAAGGTGCCGTTGCGTTAGTAATGTCGTTAACTTGTTGGAAAGCTCTAGGCTCTCCTCCCCTACTCGCATCTAGAACCACACTCACTGCATTCGATGATCAGTCATTTAAGCCGCATGGAATTATCCCTTCCCTTGTTGCTTGCTTGTGAGGTAAATCTGTGCCTATTGAAGTCGAGGTGGTTGATGCGTCCATCGACTGCAACCTTTTACTGGGTCAGAATTGGATGTACGCTATGAAGGCTGTCGCGTCTACTATATTCAGAGTTATCTGCTTTCCTCATGAAGGCAAGATTGTGACCATTGATCAGCTGGATTTCGTTAATCCCCCTTCCACAGCATCCACGGGATCTGTAGTCCCGCAGGTTACTTATTCCCAGCCGGCAACTGGGAACATGGGTGTTGGAATGTATCCTTCATTGATGGGATCTTTCGACCTCCCTATACCAATATCCTTCATAGGAACCATCTCCGATGATGCTCCTTCCTCGTTGAATCATGTACTTTTCCGGACATCATACTTTAGTGATCCGTGGGATCCACCTTCCATGAGTTCCCCATCTGGAGACGTTTCACACATTGGGATGGATATGCCCTTGTCTGCAGTCAAGATTGCTCATCATGTTCAACCAGCCATTGCAGATTCGGATCTCTCTTCTTCATGGACAGTAGAGGAAGATCCTGTTATGCTACTCGCATGTGCAGTCGACCTATCTTGTTCACATGGTTGCCTCGATGGTATTTTACCTTCAGATGAATTTTTTATTGAGGCCATGAGTGGTGATGACAAGCTGTGGGAGGATCTTTATCATAGATCTCATTCCCCTCCTACCCTTGATCTTATTGAACAAGATGAGTCTAGAATACAGTCTGTCATACATTTTGATCCAGACATAGTTTTGTCTAGCCCCGGTTTGACATTAAAGTCTTATCTCCCTAGTGATGAGTCTTTAGACTCTCCTATAGACCTGCAAATCGGTGATCCTGCTGAGTTCGATTCTACTTCTAGAATTTCCAACTCCCGTGATGATGAATTTGCCACTGTAGATTCCTTCACATCCTTCATATTTGCTCTTCATTTTGAAGATGATCATTTTGATCCCTCAGGTATTGGTACTATGGCACCTTTAGTGGTTAGCTCTACCTGCATGTTGTCTGAGGTTAACAGTAGTGAAGTTGAAAATGTTTCTACCGTAGTGACGTGTATCGGATTCTTCTTTACATACGTTTTAGAGATGATCTTGGTACTTATGTTTCTTGGAGACAAGATTCTTAGCTGGACTTATACTTATTTATTGGTCCTTTTCGACATTTGCTTCGTTCATGACAGGCATATTCGAAACCTTGCATATAGGTTTAGGCCTCCCCATTGGTATGATGCATTTGAACCTTTTGCCATCTGAATTCGCAGACACCCCTTGAGTGTCCTTATCTTGCTCATGTTCCTTGCATTATGAATAGCTTTGTTCCATGCACTTGGAACCAGTCTCGCATGTCCCTGACACTCATCTGCTCCCATTACGAGCATTCTTCCATCTCTCCTTTGAGCTCGTTAAAAACAATAAGGAGGTCATGAGTTTGCTTTTTCGGGCTCGTTAAACCTTTACGGAAAAGATTTTTATAAAGTTTTTTTTAAGCCCTTGTTAGACTTTTTCAAATCAAACAAGATTGCCGAGTATACTTGTTATTTCAGACTCATTAAAGGATTTGAAGCGACATCTACTTAGGTATAAGTTTACCCCTTTTCTGGACCTTTGTGGATTAATTACGAAAAATGTATACTCTAGTCATACGTGACTAGAAGAGTTCTTCTCTCATTATTTTACACTTTTTCGGGTGAGGAGACTAACTTTATGAAAAAGGACTCCCCTTTTATGTCGAGTTGTGATTGCATTGCATTATCCTGCTTGCCGCTTGCGCCTTGAGCCGGCTCCCGCTTACTCACTTATTAGCTATGTTCCTGAGCACTTTAACTTCCAAGCCAAGCAGAGCCTTAATTTATCTTTCGCACCTTGATGACCCTTTACCTTGAGGGAACATTCCCCCGAGTGTCCACATCCTACACATGCTTCCTTGCATTGATCATAGGTATGTTCCACTGCTTGGGACTAGTCTGCTCGCTATTTGACACTCTCTCCCTCACTTGTTGTACTATAAGCAATTTTATTCTTTTTCAAGCTTTTCCAAATATGAAAAAGACCAAAAAAATAAAATATTCCAAAAAGTTGGACAGGATTATGGTTACTACTTCTTGTTGGCAGCTGTTGTGTCTCCTTTGAACAGAGCATTCATTCCACTCCATACATTATGAGTTGGGACTATAGTTGGACCTTAGGAGCTGTACTTGTTTCTCAGTTTACTCCACCGATTGGTTAAGCTTCCAGTCATTATGGAGCCCTTTGTGATGCCTCCTGCATCGCACAGTTTATATTGAGTCTATGCTTCTTGAGTCTATCTATCTGCTCATGCTCTTGTTCAAAGGAAGTCCTGAAACCAGAGTCGGCCACTCCTCAGATCTCTTGACTATTGCATGTCAGCCATCCTTATTGAGTCAGTCTGTTTCACCTGAGTTCTTCCAAATCTTTCAGCATAGCTGGTACCTCGTGTTGGTTGATGGGGGATTCCTTAATGCCCTCCTTCCAGCGAGTCTCGTTCTGTCGACTTCAACCCATTTATTCTAGAACTTGATGCTTAGAGTTCGGTTGAGTACCTTGAGGTTTGCAGTCATTAGTGGCAGGTTCTCTTGCCATTGATAGTTTTGGGAATACATCAATGTCCCCTGATCGATGGATTCATCCCAGTGTTCGACTTCAACTCATCTATTCACACTCCTATGATTGTGCTCTATGCCTTGATGCCAATTTTCATTATTGGTGAGTTATCTTGCGCCTGTTAACGGTATACATCATTGACCGGTAATCAGATGATGTCACATCAGGTTCAACCTCAACTCCTTTATTCACTTGATGGGACTTGCACTGTCGAAGACTTTTGTAGAAGACCCCGGGCGATAGTGGCATTCAGTATGCTACTTATGATGATGACTTTACATCTGAGATATCACCTCTCAGATATCAGCAGTTTGTACCTCCAGTTTGCACCAGTTGTTTCCTTTTCAACAAGAGACCATATCTTACTGTAGAGGGATCATGGCTATGATCACTTATGACATGTATTCACTGTGTACTACCTATTCATGGCCATTGTATCAGATTGTTGTACTACCGACATGTATTCAGGGACACTATTTTATTATGACAAGTGAGCTTCTCTTTCCACTTGTGTCTCCATCACTCCACTTCTAAGATTTATAATGTATTTCAGCCATCGTAGCACCAGTCTCTGACCTCACACATTAGGGGGCATCTGTTACAATGTAATCTTCCATCTTGTGAGAATCAGCACTCTTAGGCCTAGAGGATCCATTCCACTAACTCAGAACCATTTTATATCCTTCAGACACTATTTTTCCCTATTTTTTCCCTTGTATGCTTGTTGCATCATTACAGTAGGCGTACCCGCGTGTTGCATCACTATAGCCCGCGGGTAGCATGTAAAATGGTAAAAATCACTAGTTTATTACTTTTTACTCCCAAAAAGCGGTCATTGGGTGACCTTTGACTCTCCATCTGCCCAAGAAACACCTCGATGTGTCCTTTCACTTACCTTTGAGAGGACTATATATTGAGTACATATGGCTTATGGACGGGAGGAGAAAGAAGAGCAAGAGAACTCTAGTGGATTTTTTCCCTATCTTGAGTCTACACTCATTGATCCTTGTAGTTGTGAACCCTTTATGTTCACCTTCCAAACTTCGATCATAGTTTGAGTTTGCCATTCATGGAGGATTGAAGTGGTGGAGGCGCAAGTGGATTGACCTAGATCTTGGTTCAGATTGGTTGCCGACAAGAGGTCGTATCACATTGTACCTCTTCTTGTTTATCAATAGAAATACTCATATTCTCATCCATTAATGTTGTAAATGTTGTTTATACTACATTGGGTTGCATTTACTTGCTATACCATGGGCCATTGCTATTGATGATGTTAATGCCGTTTATAGATTATATGTACTTGTTGTATATTGGCTGTCAAGACTAATTTGCAGATTCAAGTGCACGGATTGAAAAGCTCCAACAGGGATCTACATCAAACATTTGGATCAAGGTTGGTTATATTCTTCATTATCTTAGCATTGTCATTTATATAGCATAGCATTGGGAATTGAGTTGATTTTTGGTAGTCAGTTGTCTATTGTGGTCCACCCCAAGCCATAGTGAGTTTTCTCCAATACAAAGTGAAACATAGTAAGTCTTGGTTAGTTCAACTAGCCACTGGGACTGAGAGGAAGGTGAGTGAAATGGTGGTGGAACTGGAATGTCCCATAGAACTTAATGGACTCCCCACCAAGGTAAACTTGAATGTACTACCCTTAGGATATTATGATTCCTTGATAGGCATGGATTGGTTGGAGAAGCATAGAGCCAAACTTGACTGCTACAAGAAGATACTTGAGTGTATTGATGATGAAGGAAGACCAGGGTTGGTTAAAGGAATTCCAAAGCAAGTTTCAGTAAAGCAGATTTCAGCCTTACAACTGAGAAAGTTCTATAAGAAGGGATGTCAATTATATGTTGTGCATATATCAGACTAACCAGAAGATAAAGGGCCAAAGCTGGAAGACTTTCAACTGCTACAGGAGTTCCAGGATGTATTCCCAAATGAAGTACTAGGACTACCATGCAAGAGGGACATTGATTTCTCCATTAACCTTGTTCCAGGAGTAGCACCAAGCTCCAAAGCCCCTTATAGAATGAGTACACTTGAGCTGATACAACTAAAAATGCAGCTGTAATAATTAATGGACAAAGAGTATATTAGACTGAGTGTGTCTCCTTGGGGTGCACCTGTGCTTTTTGTCAAGAAGACAGATGGAAATTTAAGGCTATGTATAGATTACAGACAGCTAAACAAAGTAACCATCAAGAACAAGTATCCATTGCCAAGAATTGATGACTTGTTTGACCAGATGAAGGAAGCTAAAGTGTTCTCTAAGATTGACTTGAGGTCTGGATACCATCAAGTGAGGATAAAGGATGAAGACATTCACAAAACAACTTTCTGAACTAGATATGGACATTATGAGTTCACTGTGGTGCCATTTGGCCTAACCAATGCACTTGCTACTTTCATGTGTCTTATGAACAGTTTCTTCAGTAAATACCTGGATAAGTTTGTGGTTGTATTCTTGGATGACATTCTGGTGTATTCAAAGAATGAAGAAGAGCATATTGAACATTTGAGATTGGTACTGCAAGTCCTTAGAGAACCAACTGTATGCAAAGCTGAGCAAGTGTGACTTTTATCAAGAAAAGGTGTAGTATTTGGGAGACATTATTTCAGCAGAAGGTATTACAATAGATCCAGAGAATATTGAGGCCATAATGGATTGGCCTACTTCGAGAAATGTTGTGGATGTAAGATCATTTATGGGCCTTGCAGGGTACTACAAAAGATTCATTGAAAGTTTCTCCAAGATAGCACATCCAATTACATCATTACAAAGCAAGGAAGTCAAATTTATATGGTCTGAGAAGTGTGAAAGCAGTTTTCAGAAGCTAAAAGAATTACTCACTAGTGCTCTTGTTTTAAAGATTGCAGATCCAAATAAAGACTTTGTAGTATGAACATATGCTTGCATGGAAGGATTGGGTTGAGTACTCATGCAAGAAGGACTTGTAATTGGATATGAGTCAAGGAAGCTGAAGGATCATGAAAGGAACTATGCCACACATGACTTAGAGCTAGCAGCCATAGTGCATGCTCTCAAGAAATGGAGGCATTACCTATTGGGAAGAAGATTTGAACTCAAGACAAACCACATGAGTTTAAAGTATTTGTTTGACCAACCAAATCCAAATGCCAGACATAATAGATGGATGGAATTTCTCTGTGAGTTTGATTTAGACATCAAACATGTTAAGGGAAAGGAGAAAAAGGTTGCTGATGTGCTCAGCAGGAAATTTCATGTTGCAACAATAAGTGTTGGTAAATTTGATTTGAGAGAAAGGATCATTGAAGTTCAAGCTAGTGATGAATATTACCTACAAATCAAAGAGAAGTTGCAGCAGGGAAGAGTGGATGGCAAGTGTGCGGGGTATCATATTGGAGAAGATGATGTCCTTATGTACCAAGATGCAAGACTGTACATTCCAAACTATGCAGAGCTGAAGGAGATTGTGTTGGGCGAGATACACCAAAATCCCTATTCTGGCAACCCAGGATATCAGAAGACTATAACCGCAGCAAGAAAACAATACTTTTGGCATGGTATGAAGAAGGACATAGCAGAGTATATTGCTAGATGTCAAAAGTTTCAACAAGTCAAGGAAGAGAATCAACATCCAGCAGGACTGTTTCAACCATTGCCCATCCCAGAGTGGAAATGGGAAGTGATTTCTATGGACTTTATAACAGGTTTCCATGACTGTGAAGAAACATGATTCCATTATGGTTGTAGTGGACAAGCTATCAAAAGTAGCTCACTTCATTCCAGTTAAATCTACTTACAAGGCCAATGACATTGCAAATATCTTCATGAGAGAGATATTTAGGTTGCATGGATTTCCCAAGGCAATAGTTTCAGACCGGGATACAAAATTCACTTCCAATTTTTGGAAAGGGTTGTTTCAAGAGTTGGGGACTAAGTTGAATTTCAGTACAGCCTATCATCCTCAAATAGATGGTCAGACAGAGAGAGTAAACCAGATTCTGGAAGACATGTTAAGGATGTATGTGATGGACAAACCATCCATGTGGGAGAACTACCTACATTTGGTGGAATTTTCCTACAACAATGGGTACCAAGCATCGTTAAGGATGAGCCCTTTTGAGGTTCTGTATGGCAAAGGATGCAGAACTCCAGTAAATTGGGACAGCCCAGTGAACAGGGTAGTGCTTGGACCAGAAATGATTGAAGAGATGGAACAAGAAGTTATCAAGATCAGGCATAATTTGAAGGAATCTCAGGATAGGAAGAAAAGTTGTGTATATTTGAGGAGAGTGCACAAATAATTCCAGATTGGGGATCATGTCTACTTGAGAGTGAGACTAAGGAAGAGCTCCATGAAGTTGGAAAGTTGTGCCAAGTTGGCACCCAGATAATGTGGACCATTTGAATTCCTTGATAGGATAGGACCAGTTGCATATAGGATTGCATTACCTACTAACATGAAAGCTCATAATGTTTTCCATGTCTCTTTGCTTAAGAAATATATACATGATTCTAAGCACATCATTGATTGGCATGTGATATAGGTGGAACCAGAGGGAGAATTCAAGTGGAGCCTATATGCATCCTTGACAGGAAGGTTACCTTACTCCGGAGGCGAGCCATCTAACAGGTAAAGGTGCAATGGAAGCACCTTAGTCCAGAGGAGGCAAACTGGGATCTGTAGGATGCCATGAGATTGGCATTCCCGTTTTTGTTACGTTTTGAGAACACCGATGATGGTGTTGTTCTAAGGGGGAGGGAGTTGTATTACCCCTACCCTGCCATTAATAATTATTAGACTCAATGTAAATATTGTGTTTATGCAAGGTATGTCTATCCTAGTGTGGATCTCAAGGCCAAGGCCCCACTAGTGGATGTTTAAGGTTTCCTTTCATAGGCAAGTATTTGATAGTGGAACTATGCATGTGCTGATAAGCCATTAAATTTTGTAATAGATGTAAATGTTTAATATTGCAATGAAAATACCCTGAACTGGCTAATTAAGGCAGCTAATGAGAAGGGGGTGAAGGTATCCACTAGGGAGAGGTGAGGGGGCTATGGGATGGTGACCCATCCTGCCACTTGGACAAGAGTAACCGATTTGATTCCTTGTACGGGTACGGATTCAGCTACAGAACATGGAGAAGGTGATCCTGCGGGGATATTCATAGGAGGATAAAAACGACGCTGAGATCAGTCAGGGGTTCGTAGTTCTGGATTGGGATTAATTCTATTGAGAAGAGGGTTCGGTTCATACATATTTGGGAGTTCTGGTTCCTGGAGTTGGAGGCGTTCTGTTGGGGAGAGACCCTGAGACGTAGAGAAAGCCGAAGAAGTAGAGCCGAGTACCAGAGGGATACCGTTCATATACATGATCATTGAGAAGAGACCTAGAGATGAGTTCGAAGGCAGATTGCAGGACGTGAATGGCTTGAGGAAGCTATGTAAAGTCCTGAATCCGCGAGCAGAGAGCCGAGTTGCGGGACAAAGTATAGTCCGCAACTCTAGGGTGAACCAGCTTGTTTAGTGGAATCAAGAAATAGGGTTAAGGGTTGGGAAATGCTTGATAAACTCAGTGAAGACTAGGATCTCATAGAACTAGAAGTAGTACCTTCTTATGCCTACCCTGAATAGCACTGGAAGGGAAGGGGCCTTGAGGGATTGTGTAGCAGAGAAGAGGGTCTTCCTTGTGTTGGGTGAGGTTGATAATGTGGGTGCCTGATATGCATAGTGTTTGAGATGTCTGTAGATCTGTGGTTGAGCTCACTGGCTTAGTAATAACCCCCCTGTTTCCCTAGATTCTTGATAAACCCACCTATAGGTTGGATTAACAGGTGTATGCTTGATAAACCCAACTGCAGGGTGGCTTAGCATGAGTATGTTTCCTAGATTGCTTGATAAACCCAACCAGAGGTTGGACTAGCATTGGAGTGTATCTTGACTGTTAGAGATCCTACCTAGAACGGCTTCTTAGTGGATACATATCCCAGCTCAGGGGTGGTCTCTTAGCTGAAAGAGTATAGGCTGGACAGAGACCTAAGGTTGGGTGGAACGTTTCTCTGACTTAGCTAGTTGCTGGGGAAACTTCAAGATACAAAGATAAGTGCTATGTGGAATGAATGGTGTTATTTATATGTTATTATTATGTTGTTTTGCTCAAGCTGTTAAATAAATGTTATATGAATGAGAACAATAAGTAGACCATGTGTAAGCCTGAGTAGAAGGTTGAGTGATGGTTGAAATACTTCATACAGTTGCATGAGTTAATGCATTGATAATCTTACATGTGTTAGTTGTATAGATAGACTTAACTTATTTTAGTATGTGCATTTTGTATGAGGTGTTAACCCTGTAAGGGATTGCTAACCTTGTTGAATCATGGGATGGCTAGGGGGCCTGTGGAATCCTTAAACTGCTCTATGAGTTAGAGAAAAATAGGTTATGGCAGAAGACAAGTAGAAATCTGTTAAAGGTTGGAAGGTGCCTTAGAGTGTTTATGGACCAAACTTCAAGGAAGAAAATGAAGAGGTTGGATACATCAGTTGGATACATTAGTTGGGAAGGGGATTGCACCAACTGATAGAGATCTCCAAGAGATTTCCAATGGTACCAACCTTGCTTCATTTGGACAAAGGGTGAAGAAGTTATGGCCCTTGGAAATTGATTAGGTTAAAGGCCTGGAGCATGGTCATATACGCATCCGCAATTGCGGATTGCGGGTTGCGGAAAGACCATTAGCGGAAATAAAATTTAGATTTCCGCATTTACGCACCCACAATTATGGATTGCGAGTTGCGGAATGGTCGTTTGGCGGAAAAGTAGATTTCTGCATTTTCGCACCCGCAATTGCGGATTGTGGATTGTGGAAAGGTAAGTTTTCCGTTGTGGAATTTTGGATTTCCGCATCCACAGTACGGATTTTAGATTGTGGATTGCGGGTTGCAGACCTGCCATTGCAGATTGCGGATTGCAGAAAGGTAAGTTTCCGGTTGTGAAGTTTGGACTTCCGCATCCGCAGTACGGATTGCAGATTACGGGTTATGGAATCGCTATTGCGGGTTGCGGATTATGGAAATGTAAGATTTCTGGTTATGCAGTTGTGCATTTTCGCATCTGCAATTGCGAATTGCAGATCCAAGTCATTTCAACTGTGTATTCAGTCGAATTGGAAGAAAAAAATAGTAACAAAGGGTCTTCTGTGGCTTAAGGAGGCCATGGGGACGTTACAAGAGGATGCAAAACTCTAGTGAGTTGGGATAGTCCAGTGAACAGGATAGTGCTTGGACCAGAAATGATCAAGGAGATGGAAGAGGAAGTTGTAACAATCAGACATAATTTGAAGGCAACTTAGGATAGGACGAAGAGTTATGCATATTTGAAGAGAGTGCACAAAGAATTTCAGATTGGGGATCATGTTTACTTGAGAGTGATACCTAGGAAGAGATCCATGAAGTTGGGAAGTTGTGCCAAGTTGGAACCTAGATATTGTGGGCCATTCGAATTCCTTGATAGGATAGGTCCAGTTTCATATAAGATTGCATTTCTAGCTAACATGAAAGATCATAATTTTTTCCATGTCTCTTTGCTTAAGAAATATGTACATGATGTTAATCATATAATTGATTGGCATGTGATACAGGTGGAACCTGAGGGAGAGTTCCAAGTGGATCCTATGTACATAATCAAAAGGAAGGTCACTTTTATCTGGAACAGGGCCATCAAGCAGGTGAAGGTGCAATGGAATCACCTTAGTCCCGAAGAGGATACATGGGAGCTGGAGGATGCCATGAGGGAGGAATACCCATTTTTTTAAAAATTTTGAGAACATTGAGGACGGTGTTGTTCTAAGGGGGAGGGAGTTGTAATACCCCTATTTTCCCCTTAGGGTTTATTGGATCAAATGTAAATATTGTGTAAATACAATGTGTGTTTTCCCTAGTGTGGAGCTTAAGGCCAAGGCCCCACCAATGGATGCTTAAGGTTTAATTGCATAGGAAAGTATTTGATAGTTTGATTATTCATGTGCTATTAAGCCATGAAATATTGTAAATGATTTAAACATTTAAATATTGCAATAAACACCAAGAAGCCAACTAAGGGAGGAAACTAATGAGAAGGGGTGAAGTGTATCCACTAGGGAGAGGTGAGGGGGTTATGGGATGAGAACCCATGTTGCCACTTGTCCATTTATGAACCCATTTGAATCCCCATGCTGACATTGAATGTTGTTACAGAAGGTGGTTGATAAATTGGCTCATGAATTCGATGGAGTATGGAGCAGCCCTGCAATCCATATGGTAGGGTATGGCTCTATTTTGATTTCTCCTTCGGACACTCTACCACCTGGGAATTCGTCCATCCTGTTTGATAACCCATTGTTGACCACAAAAACTCATTCATTCAACACATGTTGCATAGCCAAGCCGTGAGGAGAGAAGGAAGAATCACGATTTCTGTGTAAGCCGAAACTACAGAGTTGAATGCCATGGAAACCCTGCTTGTAAGCCTCATCTGCTCGGGAAATCCATGAAAGCAAACCCTGAGATGAATTATAGAGCATGAGAATCCTGGTGGAGCCGCAAGGTTACCTGGATTTTGTTGCAAAGAGTTGAGTTGTGGGACAGAGCTTAGTCTGAAACCCTAAGAAGATCCAGCTTGATTAATAGAGGTATAAGGTCAAATTTAGGGTTGGATTGCTTGATAAACTCAATGAAGGATGAAATGGAAGGGAAGGGGCCTTGAGGGACTGTGCAATAGATAAGGGAGTATTCCATGTGTTAGGTGAGGTAGGTATTGTGGGTTCCATGTCTGCTGAGTGTTGATATGCCTGCAACTCTATGGTTGAGCTCATTGGCTTAGCACATCCTCCCTATTGAACTTGTATGCTTGATAAACCCAACTACATGTTTGCTTAGCATGGGTATGTTCCTTGGTATGCTTGATAAACCCAACTATAGGTTGGCTTAGCATAGGGATGAGACCTTGACTGTAAGAGAGCCTATTATCCCTCCTTAGTGGATACACATCCCAGCTCGGGGGTGGTCTCTTAGTTGAAAGAGTATAGGATGGAAAAATACCTAAGGTTGGGTGGAACGTTGCTGTCACTTAGCTAGTTGCTTGGGCAACTTCAAGATCCAAAGATAAGTGCTTCTATGGTATAAATGACGACATTTCATGTGTTTTGTGATGTTGTTTATTTTCAAGTTATAGAATGAATCTTTATATGAACTTGATAAATAAGTAGACTATGAATAAGCCTGAGTAGAAGGTTGAGTTCTTGTTGGATGCTTCATTCAATGCGCGAGTTTAATTCCTTGATAATTTTACATGTGTTATATCTATGAATTGACATTAGTTTCATTCACCCTATGTGTTTCTTCATGCATTGCATACTTGATTTGAAGGACTGCTTGGCCTCACCTAGACAGGGGGAAGGAGTTGTATGGCCCCTACGGTGTTCATAACCTCTCTTTGGGTCATAGGAAGGATGAAGTTATGGAAGGAGGCAGGTATATTTCTGGTTGAAGGTTGAAGACACATGGAAGGGGTTTACAAGCAGAACTTCAATGGAGAAATTGACAAGGTTATAACCCTCATATGGAGTGGAGAGTTGATCCAGTGGATATAGCTCTCCAATTTCTTTCTAACGGTACCAGACTTGCCTTATTTGGTTAAGGGATGAGGTACATATAAGCCCTGGAATTTTGCTATTGCAGAGGGTGAGGTTCCGCATTCCCACATCCACAAAGTGGATTGCATATTGTGGAGTCCAGGGACCCACCTTGGATTCACGTGGATGGAATTCTGCCTTTCCCCACCCGCAAAGCGGATTGCGAATTACAGAAATCGGAAGGAGAAATTATCCAAGGTGATGATTCAGTGTTCCATAGTTCTGAGTTCCACAATGTGGAATTGTAGATTGCGGAAGGGTGTTGCGCTGAAGTGTGGATTTTGGACTTTCGCAGTTCCAAGTTCTGCAATGCGGAATTGCAGATTGCAGAGGGGTATTTTTTTCCAGAGTCGTAGATTAGGTTCCCACACTTCCAAATCCCGTAATATATATTGAGTATTTGCGTAGGGGAAGCTTACTCCGGGCGGCGATTAAAGGTTTCTGACTTTCGAGTTCCGCATGCAGATTGCAGATCGTGGAATTTAGGTGTGTAATTTTCAAGACCGTGAAGTCGGCTTCAGACTTCTAAATTCCAGATTGTGGATTGCAGAAGTCGGGAGTGGAAATCCTTTGGAGAGGTAAGTTTGGAAATCCGAATTCCGAATCCCGTAATGTGGATTCTTGATTACAGAAGGGAGGATTGTGGATCAAAAGCCATTACGACTGTGTGTGGAAATGGATGAATTTGGAGAAAAAAATGTATCAGGGTCTCCCAGCATCTTTGAAGGACACTGAGGGGCTTGGGGACCGTGACAGGGTGCGCACCACCTTCTTTTATGAATTCGTTTTCTTACTGGGAAAGTAATCTATGAGTTAGATGCATTGAACTTGGACACTGGCTCTTTCCTTCTAGACTTCTCTCATGAAAAATAATAAAATAATAATTAATAATTTTTAGGAGAGAATATCTTTTGGTGAGTTGGACGCTTCTTTGGTAATTTTATTTTTCTTTGGACCTACTTTCCTTCATGATTTCTCCCTCCTTGGATAAAATTAGTATGTAGATATTTCCTAAGGCTTCTAGATGGCTTTCTTACTTTTGCTAATCGTCCTTGAGTCTTATCTCTCAAAATCAGGAAACTCCTATCTTCACTTCTTTTCTACTATTTTTTCCTACTTTTGCTGCTTTTCTGATTTTCTGCTTTTAGGAATTTCCTTCTTTTCTTGATTTAATGCTTTCTTATGCTTTTAGGATGCTTTTCTTGCTTTTACTGCTTTATTATGTTTTTATGCTTTCAGCCTGCTTTTTTTGCTTTATTATGCTTTTCCACTGCTTTTATGCTTTGCACTGCTTTTTCTACTTCCTTCTTTGGCAATATTCTTGTGATCAAAATATTATTGATCTGATTCATGTCCAGGAAGCACGAGGGGGACAACAGTTCGACTAAATGAGTCGGCTCTGTTATGGCAGAAGCTTAATAAACAAAATGAGCAAAAGAAGGATTACACAATACAAATAAACACAAATGTGCACAGACAATATGGAAGAATGCAAACTGTTCTCTATTACTTGCAAACATATCAAAAACTGGTTGATTCTGATAAGATGTATGTTACAATAGTTTACATGCTTATAAAGAAGTCTGAGACGCTTGGGTGCCTGTTCGTTACACTCAGTTACAAAGAAGAAGTTAGAACAGTTCCAATAGTTCAACCGTTACAGTCGACTGGAAGACAGAGAGTCAGTCTATCAAAGTTCGACAGTCGCTGGTCGCATGTCAACACTGCTTCTCGATGTCGTGAAATGCAAGATTGTAGAACATGTCGAAGGTGTGGAACATGTCGCAGTATGTCGAAGTCAAGACTCGTCGGATTTGTGTCGAAATCAAAAACCTGTCGAAGTGCTAAAGTTGTTGAAATTGCATCAACAACAATGACTACTCAAAGATGTGTCAAAGTTAGCATCCGACAACAAATGCCAACTCAGATGTGTATCTGACCTCCTTCCTCAAGAAACAATGGACCCCATTGTTTGCTAGTGGAGGTAAGGAAACTTGTCGATCACTTCAGTAGCAGAGTACCACTTTCCTTGGGATGGGATTTGGCTAGCTTTGGCAACGTGAAACAAGGGAATTGTGTTCGTCCTTGTAAGGCGTACTCGTCGTCCCACAATGGTGTCGCAAGGAAGAGGCTCCTGAACATATGGATGGATGTCTTCGGGTGCTGCTGTGGAGAATTCATTCTGTTCCAGCAAAGGTGCATGGTATGGTCGAAGTAGATCCACATTGAAAACTGGATGCAAACCCAAGCATGCAGGAATGTTGAGATGGAAAGTGTTTTCGCCAATCTGTCGAAGAATATTGTATGGACCATATCGCAAAGGCTTGAGATTCTTGGAAGGACCAGTGAAGATCTCCTTCTTAATATGTAACTAGACCTTATCCCCAATTTGGAATGTATGACAAATACAATGCTTGTCGTGCCCGGCCTTAGCTTTCGTGTTTGCTTTGTGCAACATATCCTGTGCTTGCTTCTGGATGCCGCAAGTCGATAGGTGATGAGGGTTGAAATACGTAACAGACTTCAAAGGGACTCTTGCCTGTAGAGCTGTGTTGAGCACGATTGTAGTTGTGCTGGATGTATGGAAGGCTTTCATTCCATGTGCGTCGATGCTGGTGATTATACATGCGAAGCAGTTGCACTACCAAGCGATTCACAACTTCCGTCTGTCCGTCAGTCTGAGGATGGAAAGATGTCGACAATGAGAGTTGTGTGTCCAGTTGTTGACTAAGGATCTTCCAAAATATGCTAACAAATCTGGCATCTCGGTCGGAAATGATGGTTGTGGGTAAACAAAAGTGTTTCCAAACATGTGTAAAGAAGAGCTAAACGGTCTGCTGCGCTATCGTGGTCTTCTTACATGGTATGAGAATGGCCATCTTAGAAAATCGGTCGACTACTACTAATATCACGTCATGCCGATGTCTGGTAGTAGGATAACCCGTCAAGTAGTCCATAGAAATAGATTCCCATGGTGGACTAGGAACTGGTAGAGGTGTATACAATCCCTGTCGTCGATTAGGTGGATTAGGAATGGCGCAAACCACGCATGATCGAATGTAATTGTTGACGTCAAATTTAAGTGTAGGCCAGAAGAAATACTTCTGCAGAATAGCAAGTGTCTTTGATACTCCAAAGTGTCCTGTAGTCTTGTTGTAGTGCGCGTCCCAAATGAGTTGCTGTCGGTTCTCACCGGTCGGTACACAAAGCTGTCCAAGCTTGTATAGCAAGGTGTCTTGCAGGAAATAGTTGGAGTCTAAGGTCGACGACTTGTTAGTCTGTAACTGTTGGTAGACTGCTGAGAAGTCATTGTCGTCCTCGTACAACTGTTTCCAAGTGGTCATGTTATATCTTTGCATACTCATCACTGTCAAAAGGAGAGTCATGGGTGGTCGACTAAGGCAATCTGCAGTGGCATTAGCTTTACCTTTTCGATACTTAATAACCAACTGGAATTGTTGTAGGTAATTAATCCACTTGAGTTGTCAGTTTGTCTGCAATTTCGATTGTTTCAGAGCAAACTGTAGAGGATTGTGATTAGTAAGAATGACCGTTTCCTTGCCAAGGATATAATTCCTCCATTGCTTGAGAGCTTGCACAATGGCGTATAGTTCTTTTTCGTACATCGAGTATCTTCTAACTGTGTCATTAAAAGTCTTGGAATGAAAAGCGATTGGGTGACCAGACTGAGTGATAACTATGCCCAAGGCATAGTCCGATGTGTCCGTCTCAATCTCAAAGGACTGATGCAAATTAGGTAACACAAGTATTGGTGTAGTGCAGAGCTTGTGTTTGAGCTATTCAAAAGCTGCTTGATGTGTTTCTATCCATTGAAAGACAGTTTTCCCATTTCCCTTCATCGACTGATTCAAGGGCCAGGCTATGTGAGTGAAGCCGAGTATGAATTGTCGATATAAATTCTCCAAACCAAGAAAACTTCTTAGTTATTGAATGCTTCTAGGAATGGGCCAATCTTTGAGGATTTGTACTTTTTCTAGGTCGACGTGAATGCCTGCAGAGTCAATTACATACCCCAAATATTTGATGCTGGTCATCGCAAAAGAGCACTTGTCTATGTTTAGGTAGAGCCGATGTTGCTGGAGAATGTCTAGGACTTGTCGAAGATGTCCAACATGTTCTTCTCATGATCGACTGAAAATTAATATGTTGTCAAGATAGAAAATAACCCATTTGCCAATGAAAGGTCGAAGAAGGTTATCCATATGTTACATGAAGGTCGCAGGTGAGTTCGTTAAGCCGAAAGGCATGACTAACCATTCAAACAATCCTTCCTTGGTCTTGAAAGAATTTTTCCACACATCTGAGGGCTCGATTGGAATCTGATGGTATCCCGACTTGAGGTCAAGCTTAGTAAAGAATTTAGCACCTTTCAGATAGTCAATAAGCTCGTCTATTCGTGGAAAAGGATACCGATTCTTCATCGATATTTTGTCGAGAGCTCTGTAGTCAATGCACATGCGCCAAGTCCCGTCTTTCTTCGAAACCAGGATGACTGTACTTCCACAAGGAGAGGAGCTGGGTCAAATATGACCTTTGTAGATTAATTCTTAGATCTGTCTGTGAATCTCTTCATTTTAGAGAATGGATCTTCTGTAAACAGATGCATTAGGCAAAGAAGAACCAGGAACAAGTTCAATGGAGTGTTTTACCTGACAATGTTGAGGAACTCCATCTGGAGCTTGAAAGAGGTTCTGGTACTCATTGAGAATATGATCGACTTGCTGCTTCTGTCAAGAACTGCATTGGTCGGTGACTCGACTTGTTGCTATAGTCTTCTTAGAATATTGTGGCTTGATCATGATTAATGCGAACTTTTGAGCATGATTAATGAGCTTCTTTGTCTGTTTCACAGATATCAGTGCAACCGTCGGTGTAGGTTGACACTCTGGTATGTTGAACCATCGATTTCAGATTCTGACAATCACCTTCTGAGGCTGTGACTGTTAACTTCCATGTCTATCCCAGAGGTAAGGTTTCCCAAACAAGGCGTCGACTACGGAGAGTGGTGCCACATCGCAGAGTACTTCATCTTCAAAAGGATTTATGAAGTAGGCGAGTTTGCATTGTCGAGTGATCCGTAGTTCTTGTCCATCCTTCATCCAACCTATGTTGTAAGGCTGAGGATGCAGAGTGGTAACAAGACCTAGTTTCTTCACAAGTTCTTCAGAAATAAAGTTTTTCTGGGTCCCATTGTCCACAGTTAGATGTAATGGGTTGCTCTAGACCCATATCCGTGTATGAAACAGGCATTCTCATTCCTCCTCGTCGATGATAGTCGAGGATGCTAGAGTGGTCGAGGTCAAAAGGGTCATCGTGTCTGGATCCGATTCTTCCACCGTCTTGTCGAATGTGTCGGAGGTTGACACTTTCATCATAAATGTCTTCCGACCTTCGCATTCAAACGTATCATGCCAAGATGAGTGGTGGTAATCACACCATTTTTTGGTTGGCGGTTTTTTGCTACGTTCCCTCTTGTGAAAAGGCTTATTTCTGTGATTTGGCTTTGGCGGTGTCGACTGAGAAGATTTCGACTTATCGAAGTCGGCTGGTGCCTTCTTGTCGGGTGGTCGTCCTGATGTCGAATTTGTCACGAAACATGCTTTTCCTTTTTGCTTGGTTTCCAGTTTGTTGGCATAGTGGAAAGCATCCACAAGCATATTGACAGTCAGAAATTCCATCTCCTGCTGGATGTACTGGGACAATCCGCTAACGTACTTCAAAACAAGCAATTTGTCTTCTTCTTGGACGCCAAGTCTTGCCATGAGTCAGTAGAACTTGTCGGTGTAACTCTATAATGATTGGTCTTTCCATTTCTTAGCTGCTACCACTTCTTATACTGTTGCTCGAGGTATTTTGGTAGGTAAAATTCCTTTCGGATGTGTTCGACGAATTTATCCCATGTTTTGATGGGTTCTCTGCTTTTTCTCCATATTTGTTGAGAGGTTCTCCCACCAGTAGTGCATGGAGGTAGACATATTTAAGGATGCAATGGTGATATTTTCAGCTTCTGAGAGTTGATTTACAGTGTAATAGGATTCAAATTGTTGCACCCAATTGTCGACGGATTCCGTGTCAATCTTACCTTCAAGATTTGGTATGTCCATATTCATTTTCACTTTGAAGGGGATGATTTTATTGGAGTGAGTTCTCGTCGAGGATCCTCCGGATGTCAAAGCGAATCGCAAGAGAATCTCATTGAACTGGGCGAATATTTCACTCCGTTGTTGAGCTAGAGCTTGCTCAATAAGCTGCATTGTCTCGTCGGCTGCATGTCTATCGTCTGTTTATTCTGTCATTTTTGGAGATCGCATCTGCTTGGATTGCTGAGATTGCGAGCGATTTTGAACCGGCATAAGTCAGGTAACTTCGAGAGAAGTGTATACGCATAACTTAAGCATGAAAAAAAATGATTGTGCTCTAATACCAATGACCCGATTCGTGTCCAGGAAGAATGAGGGGGACAAAAGTTTGACTGAATGAGTCAGCTCTGTTATGGCGGAAGCTTAATAAACAGAATGAGCAAAAGCAGGATTACGTGATACAAATAAACACAAATGTGCACAAACAATATGCAGGAAAGCAAATTGTTAGTTTAGATGCTTGTAAAGAAGTTTGAGACACTTGGCTTCTTACCCGTTATGTCCAGTTACAAATAAGAAGTTAGAACGGTTCCAACAGTTCAACCGTTACAGTCAACTGGAAGACATAGAGTCAATCTGTCAAAGTTCGACAGTCGCTGGTCGCATGTCGACGCTGCTTGTCGATGTCATGAACTGCAAGATTGTAGAACATGTAGAAGGTGCGGGACATGTCGCAGTATGTCGAAGTTGAGACTCGTCGGATTTGTGTCAAAATCGAAAACTTGTCGAAGTGCTGAAGTTGTCGAAGTCATGTCACATCGAAACTTGTCAAAGTTGCATCAACAACGATGACTGGTCGAAGATGTGTCGAAGTTAGCATTCGACAACAAATGCCAACTGTGATGTGGATCAATTATCTCTTATGTGCCCTCATGGGTCCCTTGGTGTTTTACAAATGAAATTAAATATTATTGAAATAATATTACATCATTTCTAATTTAATTTAATAGAAAACAAATATAGTCCAATTTTATTCCTAGTCAATTTATTTAATTTTCCTTCTGAACTTAAGGGACTGAATGGGTTAGAGGGTTTCTCCATGGTTCTATCAAAATGGTGACATGATAGTCCTCCCCTCCCAATTTTGCTTGTCCTCAAGCAACAACAATCCATGGTGATGCTTAACCCGTTCTTCTTCCAATTGTTTCCTCAAGGTTGTTTTTGGAATGAATAGCCTTGGGACCCAAACTCCAAGCTAATATGAGGGATATCCACCATGCTTTCACTGCAAAAATATGATTATTACCATCTACCAATTCCTAAACCCTCTATCTCTGCAACTGAAAATGTAATTTCCTCCCAATTAAAACAACTAAGAAGAATGCCAGGATCCCAAGTAAATATTATGAATACAATGTGACTATGACAACCACCACTACACTCCAATAACATCCATGGAATCCTAGATATTCCGTCATTCCAAGGAATGCTTGGATCCCACTACCTTAGCTCCACCCTCCAAAACATCAATGGTGTCTAAAACCACCCATCAATGCCTAGATCCCATGGTCCCTGATGCATACCATCCATCATCACTGCTGCTTGTGACAACCTCACTCCACGATATGCCAAGATCCATCCACCACCATGTTGGAAGTTCATCATTCCCAAGGCATCTGAAGGTATTTGTCATGTGTTCCAACAGTTCTTGGATCTCTTCTTGTACAAACTGATTGCTTACAATGTGCTCTGTTGTTCCCAACATGCTTTGTATGCAAGATGATTCTCTCTTGCATGGTAGTTCGAAATATTCCATGCACTTGCACACTCAATCCATGGGGGTATGTGTACTAAAAATATCCAAGGGATGCCATGCATACCCTTGCTGATGCTCACATGGTAAAGCAATGCCAGTATAACTAAAATATTTATCACAAAATAAAAAAAAACTTTACCTCAATGAATTTCCATCATTGATATGTGTCTATCCACCCAAACCATGGATGAATAAACACTTTGGCTCATTGATCCAAATGGAAATAAATCAGCCTTCATCTTTAGAGATAAATCTCCTTCCCATGGAAGTAACTCAAAGTCCTCCACAAGCAAAATGAGTGTTTGGAAAACACTCTCCATGTCAACTAGCCCATCCAACCCAATCAAGTAGGGTTCCTATGTGCTTCTTTTCATATTGGAAGGATCACATGGCTTCCATAGGAACTCATGCTACTTCTCACAAGGTTGCACATCAAATGATGTGTCCATAAATATCCTACCAATGCAAGCAATTCTAGTGCATCCTTGTGTGAAAATTCTCACAGCAGATCTAAGAGATGATGTATACCTCAGAATGAAAGAATTTAGGAATAAGACTAAGAGTGGTCAATGCAGTACGATGAGCAACAGAATAATAATACAGTAGAACTCGGATAGAAGCAAAAATACTTCACACACACACTAATTCATTAATCACAAATGGAGAAATAAATAATACAATGCATGAGGAATTTGAATGCCAAGGTGGCAATTCAAATTAGCCTTCATGGAGTGATAAAAAGATCACTGGAGTGTCATTGGAGCACAACTAGTAGTCTATCTCATCATTGGTGGAGTCATCAATGCACAAGTAACTGTTAACCGTCAATCAAACTGAGTCTAACTAAGTGTGGTAGGTGTAACTGATTGTAATTGGCACATGGAGACACTAAATGAATGAAGGAGGCTCAATGGAGGGCACATGAGGAGCTAAGTAGAGTCAGAATGGGTAGTCAAGTCTCACTGGAGGTCCATCGGAGTGATACAGTCAGTTGAGAGTCAGTCAAGCCTAAAATGAAGGAGAGAACTGAAGATAACTGAATGGTAGGTAAGGAAGGGTACCTTTCTCAAATGGTAGATGAAAGGAGGGTGCACTAAAATCTAGGAGGGATGAAAATGAGTGGAAGGAAGCTCCAGGGGCTATCTAACTGAGGGCTAGGTGCTGGGACTGATGACTGGTATGCATGCAAACCCTAAATAATGCATGCAAACCCTAAAAGTGCATGCATGACTAAAATTGCAAAGGATGAAAATGATAGTAGGACTAGGATGGAGTATAGGAATATCCTAACACCCCCCCTTAATCCATCTTGGTCCCTGGTACCTAAGACCAAAGGTCACCCAATACAATGAATAATAACAGTCAATAAAACGAGGAAATGGGGAAAATTTCATGGGAAAAATACCCCCCCTTAAAATAGATTGTAAGGCACACACAAAAATAAATGCTCCAAACTCAAGTAGGTGTGATGCTTGGTCATATGTCTGGAGGTATCTTCTTCTTGGGAAGAAGTGGATCATGCTCAGAAAGCATGTGCTTGTACTTTCTCTTCAGATCGAATGTGATGAGAACAAATCCAAAAGTATGAGGATGATCCTTGAACCTATGATTCGAATCAGCTGAGGTAGGATCAAATCTATGAATGTGCAGATAGTCTTTTGTCTTCTCCTTCGAACCATCATGGGTGAGATTATGCCAAAAAGAACCATCAAATAATAGCTTGAAATCCAAATCAGATTTAAGACTTGAAGAATAGTTTCTTGAGATCTCCTTTGAACCAGCAAAGGTGAGATCAAAACCATCATATGCATGAGAATTTATCCCAAGTAGTGATTGCTTGGATTTTAAATTAGCTCCAAGACTTGAAACATGCTTTCTTGAGATCTCCTTTGAACCATAAGAGGTGAGATCAAAACCATGATGTGCATGAGAAATTATCCCAAGCGAATGGCAATAGCCATATTCTTCAATAACCCTCTGAAAGCATGGAATAATGATCATATAATAGTAAATAAGAGGTGATAGATCAAGGAGAGCGAATGCATTACCTCCAATGACTGATTTTACCTCCAAAACATTCATGTGATCATGATGCAAACCAACGAACTCTGGTGCAAGAGAGGATTTAGGACCTTCTGCAATTTCTAGAGTGTGAGCTGGAACAGAATTTGAAATAGAAGAAATTTGGAGCATGAGTGTAGAATCTACAAGTTCTTCTTCTTTGTGGACAACATTAATATGAGATATGTTTGATACTGGTTCATGATCAATGAGATCATCAAGGAGAGCGAGTGCATCACTTTGCTTGCTCTCGAAAGGGTTTGGACCAATTCCTTCATTCTGTCTACCAAATCTTTCATCCAGGTGGGCCCATAGATCTTTTGGAGTTTCAACATCATCAAGGTATTGGTATATCATGTATTCAGGAAAAGCAAGCATCATTCTTCCAAGGGATTTGTCACCTTTATTCAACCATTCAATCTTCTCTTCAGAGGATTCGAGCTCTCTTTCAAAATAACAATCAAAGAGATCATGGTTCTTCAAATATGCTATCATTTTTGGTTTCCATTCATCATAGTTGAATGGAGAAAGAGGAGGTATTACTTCTGAATTCATGGAGGCTGTAGAAGACCTGCAAAAACAATAGATAATATCTGCAACTGCTACTGCTGCAAAAATGCAGAAACTGCTACAACTGCTGCACTCGAAATATTGATAATAACCTACAAAAAACTCTCAGGAATGGAGATAAACAATACTCTCAACATGCTCTGACACCATGTGAAAATCCTCACAGCAGATCTAAGAGATGATGTATACCTCACAATGAAAGAATTTAGGAATAAGATTAAGAGTGGTTAATGCAGTAAGATGAGCAACAGAATAATAATATAATAGAACTCGGATAGAAGCAAAAATACTTCACACACACACACTAATTCATTAATCACAAATGGAAAAATAAATAATACAATGCATGAGGAATTCGAATGCCAAGGAGGCAATTCGAATTAGCCTTCATGGAGTGATCAACAGATCACTAGAGTGTCATCAGAGCACAACTAGTATTCCATCTCATCATCGGTGGAGTCATCAATGCACAAGTAACTGTCAACCGTCAGTCAAACTGAGTCTAACTGAGTGTGGTAGGTGTAACTGATTGTAATTGGCACATGGAGACACTAAGTGAATGAAGGAGGCTCAGTGGAGGGCGCATGAGGAGCTAAATGGAGTCAGAATGGGCAGTCAAGTCTCACTGGAGGTCCATCAGATTGATACAGTTAGTTGAGAGTCAGTCAAGCCTAAAATCAAGGAGAGAACTGAAGATAACTGAATGGTAGGTAAAGAAGGGCGCCTTTCTCAAATGGTAGATGAAAGGAGGGCACACTAAGCTCTAGGAGGGATGAAAATGAGTGGAAGGAAGCTCTAGGGGCTAGCTAACTGAGGGCTAGGTGCTGGGACTGATGACTGGGATGCATGCAAATGCATGTAAACCCTAAATAATGCATGCAAACCCTAAAAGTGCATGCATGACTAAAAATGCAAAGGATGAAAATGCTAGTAGGACTAGGATGGAGTACAGGAATATCCTAACACCCCCCCTTAATCCATCCTGGGCCCTGGTACCTAAGACCAAAGGTCACCCAATACAATGAATAATAACAGTCAATAAACCAAGGAAATGGGGAAAATTTCATGGGAAAAATACCCCCCCTTAAAATAGACTGTAAGGCACACACAAAAATAAATGCTCCAAACTCAAGCAGGTGTGATGCTTGGTCATATGTCTGGAGGTATCTTCTTCTTGGGAAGAAGTGGATCGTGCTCATAAAGCATGTGCTTGTACTTTCTCTTCAAATCAAATGTGATGAGAACAAATCCAAAAGTATGAGGATGATCCTTGAACCTGTGATTCGAATAATTTGAGGTAGGATCAAATCTATGAATGTGCAGATAGTCTTTTGTCTTCTCCTTCGAACCATCATGGGTGAGATTATGCCAAAAAGAACCATCAAATAATAGCTTGAAATCCAAATCAGATTTTAGACTTGAAGAGTAGTTTCTTGAGATCTCCTTTGAACCAACAGGGGTGAGATCAAAACCATCATATGCATGAGAATTTATCCCAAGTAGTGATTGCTTGGATTTTAAATCAGCTCCAAGACTTGAAACATGGTTTCTTGAGATCTCCTTTGAACTATAAGAGGTGAGATCAAAACCAGTAAATGCATGAGAATTTATCCCAAGCGAATGGAAATGGTTTCTTGAGATCTCCTTTGAACCATAAGAGGTGAGATCAAAACCATGATGTGCATGAGAAATTATCCCAAGCGAATGGCAATGGCCATATTCTTCAACAACCTTCTGAAAGCATGGAATAATGATCATATAATAGTTAATAAGAGGTGATAGATCAAGGAGAGCGAATGCATTGCCTCCTATGACTGATTTTACCTCCGAAACATTCATGTGATCATGATGCAAACCAACAGACTCTGGTGCAAGAGAGGATTTAGGACCTTCTGCAATTTCTAAAGTGTGAGCTGGAACAGAATTTGAAATAGAAGAAATTTGGAGCATGAGTGTAGAATCTGCAAGTTCTTCTTCTTTGTGGACAACTTCAATATGAGATATGTTTGATACTGGTTCATGATCAATGAGATCATCAAGGAGGGTGAGTGCATCATTTTGTTTGCTCTCGAAAGGGTTTGGACCAATTCCTTCATTCTGTCTACCAAATCTTTCATCCAGGTGGGCCCATAGATCTTTTGGAGTTTCAACATCATCAAGGTATTAGTATATCATGTATTCAGGAAAAGCAAGCATTATTCTTCCAAGGGATTTGTCACCTTTATTCAACCATTCAATCTTCTCTTCAGAGGATTCGAACTCTCTTTCAAAATAACAATCAAAGAGATCATGGCTCTTCAAATATGCTATCATTTTTTGTTTACATTCATCATAGTTGAATGGAGAAAGAGGAGGGATTTCTTCTGAATTCATGGAGGCTGTAGAAGACCTGCAAAAACAATAGATAATATCTGCAACTACTACTTCTGCAAAAATGCAGAAACTGTTGCAACTACTGCACTCGAAATCTTGATAATAACTTGCAAAAAACTCTCAGGAATGGAGATAAACAATACTCTCAACATGCTCTGACACCATGTGAAAATCCTCACAACAGATCTAAGAGATGATGTATACCTCACAATGAAAGAATTTAGGAATAAGATTAAGAGTGGTCAATGCAGTAAGATGAGCAACATAATAATAATATAGTAGAACTCGGATAGAAGCAAAAATACTTCACACACACACTAATTCATTAATCACAAATGGACAAATAAATAATACAATGCATGAGGAATTCGAATGCCAAGGTGGTAAATCGAATTAGCCTTCATGGAGTGATCAACAGATCACTGGAGTGTCATCGGAGCACAACTAGTAGTCTATCTCATCATCGGTGGAGTCATCAATGCACAAGTAACTATCAACCGTTAGTAAAACTGAGTCTAACTGAGTGTGGTAGGTGTAACTGATTGTAATTGGCACATGGAGACACTAATTGAATGAAGGAGGCTCAGTGGAGGGCACATGAGGAGCTAACTGGAGTCAGAATGGGCAGTCAAGTCTCACTGGAGGTCCATCGGAGTGATACAGTCAGTTGAGAGTCAGTCAAGCCTAAAATCAAGGAGAGAATTGAAGATAACTGAATGGTAGGTAAGGAAGGGCGCCTTTCTCAAATGGTAGATGAAAGTGTTAAATTTTCAGAATTTACTTCAATCTGATCTAGGATCTTGACTGAGAGAACAACATGTACAACAAATCTACAGCATAACAATCATGGACACAATAATGCAAGCACACAAGAGACACAGAGTTTACTTGGGGAAAACCATAAAGGTGAAAAACCCCAATAACTTCCTCAGAGATAGATAGATCAATGATACAACCAGAATGCAAGAGATAGTCTTCTCCTAGCAGCAAAGCCTCCTCCTCCACAAGTGTGCCACTCTCCCAAGTGTGAGTGAGAGAATAGAATGTGTAAAATGAGAGAGACGCACTCTCTATTTATACACTAACTTGAATTGACCTTTACTCAACTAGGTCGGCCTCAACGTAACCACTTAACATAATGCTGACTGGGCCGACCCCCACTAGGGTGGTCTAATAACCCTTTGACCCACATGGCCGACCCCCAATAGGGTGGTCTAATAACCCTTTGACCCACATGACTTATACAGGGCTGACCCCAACAAGGTGGTCTAATAACCCATCAAGTATAAGTTACGACACTTACAATATAAATGACGACACTTCCGTATAGAGGAATAATAACATCTCTATAGGAATACAATATACATATATGTGAAATACATTCCGAAGTTACATATACATCAACAGAAAGGAGGGTGCACTAAGCTCTAGGAGGGCTGAAATTGAGTGGAAGGAAGCTCCAGGGGATAGCTAACTGAGGGCTAGGTGCTGGGACTGATGACTGGGATGCATGCAAATGCATTCAAACCCTAAATAATTCATGCAAACCCTAAAAGTGCATGCATGACTGAAAATGCAAAGGATGAAAATGCTAGTAGGACTAGGATGGAGTATAGGAATATCCTAACACCTTGATCTTCCATTGTAGTTATGTACTAATCTAGCTAGTCCATGGAATAGTGAATACCTTTGCTTGTTGATTTGGATGGCATGTCCTTAAATATATCCCCCATAGCTAAGCTCTTCTCCTCATTCTTCAAAACAAGTGCTTGGAAATTTTTTTCTTGATCATGGCTCTTCACAAGAACCTACAATTTTGCATCTTCTTCATGTCCAATCTCCACCTGAGGTTCCTCCATCAAACCCAAAATGTCTCCTACCATGTACACATGATCACGTCCCATACATGATGGAGGATGTGGTGTGCTCAAATACTTTCTAAGTTGATCAATATGCTTTCTTGGCTCTTTAAGAGATCCTTGGGTGCTCTCCAATTCCTCATTAAGGTTCTTAATATGAATCTCATATTCATGAAGTACACTTTGATATCTCCTCAAGGAATCATGGGTGGTATCCAACTCATGAGTGAGTTGGTCAATCTTCTCTTCATCTTCAATTGATGAATTATGATACATCTTTCTCACTATAAGGAGATTATTTTTATCTTCCAATAGGTTCATGTAGCTTTCTTTCATCTTGGCCATTTCTTATCCAAGAGATTTGAAATATCCCAAGAAGGATTCTTTCTTCCAATCTTCATTGGAAGCTTTCCAACAATATCTTGTCACCAAGGAATTGAAATAAAAAAATTTCTTCAAGGATTCCATGAGATTCTCTTGGTCCTCCTTTAGTGATCCACTCAAATTATGTGGCTCACAAAGAAGATCCCTCCCCAAGGTTGTTGCATCTGTAGGCTGATAGAAAATATCTTCCTGTTTGTGGCATGAGTCCACATCATGTGATTCACACAAATCACCATCATTAGAAGAATTTGCAATACCACTTTCATGGTATGAGGTAAAAGGAATTTCAAAGTGTTTAAATGAAGTGTGATTGTTGCAAATATTATCAACACATCTTAGAATTTCATCTTTAACACCAAAATTCCCAACATTGGAAATTTACTCCAAGCTACCTTTCTCACCAGAAGTGGATACTATCTTAGTACGATACAAAGGAATTTTATTTATGCAAAATCAGAATTATAGTTATACCTTTGCATAATATATTTCTCATCATGAAGTATAATTTTGGTAGTCTTTACTTCCACCAAACTTTATGGTTCACATCCAACTGATGTGTGCTTGTCTTTTGCTTCATTATGAAGCTCAAGTGGTGACTGTGAATCGGATTTATGTTCTTCCTTTGGATATGATCCAAAACATGTCTCACCATCATCAATAGAACTAATCTCCTCTGAGGCTATCTTGAAATCCCCAACAAAGAAGCTCGAAGATCCCAAAGTGGAATCTCTTTCCACATTGTTAACAACTTCAACACTTTTTGCTTGGTCTTGTGCTGCACATGGTTCTTATTTCTTGTGCTGCTAGGTCCATCATGGTAATTTGATGGATTCCTTTTGATAGAGGGCCTCCCTCTTTATGAATCAAGAGAATCTTTGGATGATACCTTAGTCACTGGCTCATTGGGTATAGATCATGGTGATGCTTCACTCTACTTCAACATATGCTCCAATTCTTTGCATACAATGTTGACAATATGAATTACTCTTCTTTGATATGTGCTACCACAAGGATCCTCATTTGAAAACAACCTTTCAACTTTGAAAGTACAAAAGTATTGAAAAGGAAAGACCTCTTGGATCTCCTTACTCAATGTTTGGTATTCTATGATGTACTCTGAAGGATTAACTCCTAGAAGTTTCCCCCATAGCACACTCTACCATCTACAACACTAAACTCGGATGTATTAGGCCTTCTGTTCTCTGTGCACACAAGGTCACACAAAGAATCATTATCCCCATTTCTTGTTAAGCCTCCATCAACATAGAATAATTCCTCATCATCCCATTCAAAATTAGCCTTTTGTATTAGTTCTCATTTATTATTATTTGTTACATAGTTGAAGATGGAAACAAAGAGCGGGGCCTTGGTTCACTAGTAAGCTTACATAGTATCAACTTTTAAGCCACCCACTAGGGTTCCATATTCATTGTGGTCGACCCATAAATTCCATGTTAAAAAAATCATGAGGTCGGGTTCAAGTTTGGCTATGATATCCCCTGATTAGGTGCAGAAACAAAGACTTATTCATGCCCTAATCCTTGAACTTTTATGGAAGCATCAGCTTGCAGTGTTTCCGTGAAAACTAATTCAGTGAATTTGATAGCAACATAAAACAACGATCTTATTCATATACAAAATACAAGTGTTCATTAATGAAATTTTTTAGTCTTCTCTGTTCTTGCACTCCACGTTCTCGGGAAGGAATTGCATATTCAATTACTTGACTTACAAAAATATTGTAATTCTAGTGTGTACTATTTAGTGGATAAATAGAATCCCAGAATTAAACTACTAGCTTTCATGAGTTATCTATCAGTTGTTATAGATTTCTTGGTCCTTGATTTATTTCTTCTACCAGACTACCATCTGCTTGTAGGAAATCCCAGAGTTTTTTTCTTGGTCTACAGCTGGGGTAAGCAATCCCCTGGATGATTGAATGGATTTTTAGGATATTACAAGGTTTCCCAAGTCAGCTACTATTGTTAGTACGTTAATCTGCGTGCCCTCTCAATTTTTCTCCATAGCAAAGCTAAAAGTGCAGATTGTTTCCTTAATTGTTACAATAAAAATACAATGTTTGGGAGGCCCTGTTGTTTATAACCCATGTTGGAAAACACAATTTCTTATGGATAAAATACTTCACAGTTTGTTTAATTTGATGGATATATTACTTATTTTCATATACAGGAAAGTTGACTGAATAGTCACCCCCCTGGTCAATAGAAATGAAGGGAATTTGCTTGCATCACAACAACCAAGTGATATCTTTACCAAGCCTCTCATGCTATAGTCTTAGTTAGTTCAGATTATGGAAAAGAGCTCCTCCGATAATGCAATTGCTACCGTTTGGTTCCAGCACTTGTTTAAAGAGATGCACCCAGGAATAAGCAAAATCCAATGCTCACAAAATATTTAGAGCGGGCTATGAAAGGTCGTCCTTCAGCGATGTACATGATTTTATGAAACCTCGTGAGCAATGCTAGAAGTTTGTGGGATTTTACAAGATGGGACAACTTTTCATACAAATCATCTTAGCTCCAAGCAAGGCAGATATTGGAATAATACTCTGATGGAATACAAATGAATATTTGTAGAGGATTGATGAGTATAATATCTAACCATTGGTCAGTACATTGCGTTGGTTTCTTGTAGAAAAAAAACAAGTATTGTGTTGACTGAACAAAGATTGTATGACTTGAAGTTCAAGATGGTGCTAACCAATTTGTAATCTGTTTGATTAATTTTATGCTTCTCATCTTCTAGTGATAGTATTCTTAAGAATAGATATAGTTGTGTGCTCAACAATCTTAACACGGGTTTTCCAGTATGGATGCTTTTTCACTATGGAAATGTGTAGAATGCTTCAAATTATTTTCAATACAGCTTATCCTCAACATTCATTGAAGCCAAGCCACTACTACTTGAAGCTTTTTACAATAATTTTCTATAAACAATTTTTACTCGGTTTGTTTCCAAATTTTATTTTAAAAAGGCTATGTTCAACATGTTAAATTACAATATAAATACAATATATTAATATTGAAATGACACATGAAACACCATCCACATTTTATGCAAGAAAACAAAACCATCCTGATGTATGAAATACAGATGGAAAAATTGAAATCCTCAAGGAACGATGTTTATCCTCAATCCGGGTGTCGTATGTGGAATTTTAATTCAAATAAGGTTACGGTGTGACTTATCAATCATTTTATGGTATTGGTTTAAGAATATGTCTTCCTATAACCCCATGAAGATGGAGTAGCATACTTTTTGGAGCACCCAATTAGTTGGGGTTTCCCTCCCCTCAACAAACAACATGAGTGATAACCATTTTCCCCAAAGAGAGTGAGTGATGTCATGGATGGATCAATAGATCAAGATGATTTTTGGTCACATCTCTATGTAAGGCATAAGTAACCTACTTATGCAGTTTTTTTTGGTTCTCTCGGGTCGGTATCTGTTGTTCAGTGATGAAAGGACGGTTCCTTCTTTCCTGCTTCATTCCCTTTTTCCAAAAAATATTCATCCCTCGTTGGGTCACTTATAAGAAAAGTGAATCTAGTCAATTAAAATGGGTAAGAATGTCCTGAGATGAATCGACGGATCATATGTGCTGCTAAAGCCCAATAAAAGCTAGTGGCCACTAAAGATGTTGCTGAACCAGACTCCCTTTCTTATATATATAAACAAATCCATTTCACATATAAGAATAAGTTGAGCAGAGGTAAGATAGATGAATGAACCTCTGATTAATATTAATACTCGAACCAAACATATTTACAACACCTGGGATTTATGATTAGATTCGTGGTTTTGTACAATGACAGTATTGATATCAAATTTGGTTTGAAATGATTAGTAATGCCCCAAGGGAAATGATATTTTTTCCGGTTACGAGACAAAAAATACACACTCTAATAAATATATGGGAAAATCGAGTTGCAAGGTTGCCGCAATCAAAGTCTTTTTTGTGCTTTACCCGCTCATCTCGAGATAGAGGCTCGCACTGATTAATCATAAGCACCAAATAATTAGTTAACACTTTCTTGCTGAGCATTCGCCAATAAATATATTCCTAGTTGGATTACTCCCTATAATAAATTCCCCAGCTTACACTTAGTATCTACCCTACACACAAATGTCTAACTGGTTAGGGAGGACCTCGAAAGGATGTCTATGACCCACGATGCTTCCGTATACTTATAGCTATTTAATCCCTTAATTCAGTATGCGTCGGATCCTTTTATGTAAATCTCAATGAATCCCACCAACTAAACTATGGTTGGAATGATAGAGCAATTTCATTTTTTAAATGTCTTGCATAGTGTTGGTTGTGGATCCAGATCTTCCAGTCTCATAGATGATATTGTCTCAACCGTGTACCCCAACTTTATATGATATGAAAAAGGACTGTACACTCATTCCCCAACCTTGGGATGTTTGGGATGTTTGTTGGCCAACAGTTTTGCAAACCCAAGGTTTTGGGTATCCCGTGGTATTTTCCCATTGTATTTCCACTATAAAAGAAAGACATTGTAATACGGCTATGGTAAGATGTATTAGGTATTATGCATTGTAAATATCTGATCCGTATTTTATGAGCAGAACGAAATGAATATAGATTATTATTAGATCCTTAACACAAAATAACAGAGATACAATAAAATTGGTTTTTTATTCAATAAGGGAAAAGCTAAAACTGTAAAATGCAGCAGAAAACAAGCTTGTTGGAATGGTCACGGCTTATCTCTGAGAAGAGATGTGACGGCTGCGCTCATTCGCAAGAAGATGAATACAAAGAGAGGCCCAAAGGGCCTATTTATCATAAGCATGAGGGAAAGAATCCCAAACATCCAAAACCCTAACCCTAGAAGATGAACCGTCATAAAGTTTGCGGCCCCAAGGTGGTTAGTTAAATAGTCAACTTCTCGGGGTCATAACGTTTTGCATACAATCTCTGTTTGAGGCGCTCGGTAGCCCATTGGTGGCCCCCCAAATCGCCAAAAAAGGTCATTTAGGGCCTCAAAACGGGCCCGGAAGTTCAGGACCCAAAAAAACTGCTAAAAATAGTAAATTACCAAAATTGCCAAAAAACTATTTTGAGCCAGTTGGAAAGGTGGGTGGCCACCGATATCCACCTGGCTCAATCCTCCCTCCTTAGGAAGCAATGGTCTCCATTGCGTTGAGTTCCCCCATCAGATGAGGAAAGTTTTGCTGAATTTGGTCGTGGGTGAGCCACTTTCCTTGGTGCAGGAGTTGCCCTACTTTGACAACTCGATAAAGATGGATCCTTTGATGTCAAGTGCGCTTGATCTGTGTGTCCGCAATATGATCACTGGATGCCTGTTGTAGGAAGTCAGGGTTGAGCTTTGTTGGTGTGAACTGCTCTGCTATCTCTGAGGTGTCTAATAATGGTGGGAAATATGGCCAAAGGAGAGCCACGTTGAAGACTGGATGCAGACCAAGGAAGGGGGGAATGTTGAGCTCAAAATCATTGTCACCCACCGCCTTGGTGATGGTGTATGAACCATATCGGAGTGGGCGAAGCTTCCGATGGGGTACTATAAGGCGTTCTTTCTGTAAATGCAACCAAACTTTGTCGCCCACCTGAAACTTATGTCGCACCCAATGTTGATCATGGCACTGCTTGTACTTGGAATTAGACTTCTGTAGAATATCCTGAACCTGTTGGCGAATATGCTAGATCCGTTCAATGAACCAGGTGGCTTTGTCAGCTTCTGGGGACAAGTCGGCCGAGGTGGTCTCCAGGGGAAGTGCAACATCCATGGGGCCCAATGGTTGGAATCCCAACCCCACCTGAAAGGGGCTGTGGCGAGTTGAGCTATGCAGGGCTCGATTGTAGATATGCTGGACATAGGGAAGACTCTCATTCCATGTGCGGGGGTGTGTTGAATTGTACATATGCAAGATATGTACAACCATCCGGTTGATGACCTCGGTTTGGACATCTGTCTGGGGGTAGAAGGCAGTGGATTTGGTGAGCTTGGTATCCAGCAGTGACCAGAGGCTCGACCAGAATGAGCTGAGGAACCGACTGTCACGGTCTGAGATAATGGTCTGTGGGATCCAAAAAAGTACCCATACTCATTCAGAGAAGAGCTTGGTAGTGGCTTATGTTGTGATGTTCTTCTTGCAAGTGGATAGAATCGTCATCTTGGAAAAGCGATCAAAAACCACAAAAACACAGTCATTTCCCCTCTTGGTGGACGGGAGGCCTGATATGTAGTCCATTGAGATGGATTCCCATGGCCTGTCAGGAGTAGGAAGACGGGTGTACAAGCCCTGTTTCTTAGTGGTTGGTTTGGCAATAGTGCAAGCGGTTCAAGACTTGATATACTTTCTGACATCCTGTCGAAGTTTCGGCCAATAGAAATGTTTCTGCAACACTGCCACTATCTTTTCGATGCCAAAGTGTCCTGCAACCCGACTATAGTGAGCATCCCAAATCAGCTTCACGCGCTCGCTTGATGGAATGCAGAGATGGCCCAGATAGCACAACAACCCATCCCGAAGATGGAAATTAGCGACCACTGAGTTGGTGCCCAACATTTGGTAGGCGGTGGAGAAGTCAGGGTCTGTCTCATAGAGGTGGGGCCATCCGTAGGTCTCGTGGCCGCAAGAGTCTAGCACCGTGGTGAGTGCCGCGACTGGAGGTTGAATGAGACAGTCAGCAACTCGGTTGGTACTCCCTATTTTATATTTGATGTTGAGGTGGAACTGCTGTAGGTATGTGGACCACTTCTGATGGAGGTCATTCTGCAACTTTCCTTGGGTCTTCATGAACTGTAGTGGCTTATGATCAGTGTGGATGACTGTCTCCTTCCCAAGAATGTAATGTCTCCACTGGCGGCAGGCTTGCACAATGGAGTACATTTCTTTGTCGTAAGTAGGGTACTTACGGACAACATCTGATAGTGTCTCACTATGATATTCCACGGGTTGGTCGTGTTGAGTGAGAACGGTGCCCACAGCATAATCTAAAGCATCTGTCTCGATCTCAAAGGGATGTTGTAGGTCCGGTTATAAGAGTACCGGCGAGGAGCACAAACGCTTCTTCAAGTCATCGAAGGCTTGTTTTTGGGACAAGCCCCACACAAATTTTGCCTTACCGCCACCCTTGGTTACTTGGCTGAGGGCCCATGCGATATGAGAGAATCCCAACACGAACCGGTGATAGAAATTAGCGAGGCCCAAGAAGCTCCGAAGTTCAGTGAGTATGGTTGGGGCGGGCCAGTCACGGATGACCTGGATCTTGGATGGATACACATGCACACCATGTCGATCAATGATGTAGCCTAAGTAATGGACCCTATCTATGCCGAAGGATCATTTTTCCAAGTTTGCATATAGTTTGTGCTACTGCAGGGTGTGCAGAACCTGATGAATATGTTGCAAGTGTTCCGCCCAAGTCTTGTTGTAGATGAGGATGTCATCCAGATACACCACTAAAAAATTATTGGTGAAAGGTCGTAGGATATCGTCCATCATCCTCATAAAAGTTTCTGTAGCATTTGTCAAACCAAAAGGCATGACCAGCCATTCAAAAAGACCTTCTTTTGACTTGAAGGCAGTCTTCCATACATCTGTCTATTCTATTGGGACCTGGTGGTAGCCAGACTTCAAGTCAATCTTACTGAAGTATTTGGCCCCCGTGAGCTGATCAAGGAGGTCGTCGATTCGGGGAATCGGGTACTGATTGCGGACTGTGATTTTATTCATGGCCCGGTAATCAATGCAGAGTCACCAAGTCCCATCTTTCTTCTGCACCAGCACGATTGGGCTCCCACAAGGTGATGAGCTGGGATGGATGTGCACCTTGTCGAGCAATTCTTGGATCTGCCTCTTGATCTCCTCATTTTCCAATAGAGAGCGGCGATAGACTGGCCCATTGGGTAGCGGTGCACCTGGGGTCAGATCGATGGGATGCTTGACTTGGAAGTGCAGAGGTACCCCTGTAGGAGAGGAGAAGATATCTGAGTATTCTTCCACCACCTTATCCACTTGCTTTTTTTGTGTGGAGAGATCGATTGTGGAGTCCCTGGATGTGGCTGTGATCTTTCTCTCACTTTGAGAGTGAATCACGAAGAAGGCAAATTTCCCGGTCTGAGAGATGACCTTCCTGCATTACTTGGTAGAGATCAAGGAAATAGCACTAGGAGGGACTGCCTCAGTTATCCTGTACAATTTCTTGTTCAAAGAAATAATAACACTACGAGGCTTGGACTCATATACAGCATGACATTTCCATAAATAAGGTTAGCCCAAAAGAACATCTGAAACTTCGAGAGGAGCAACATCACACAATACCTCATCCTTGAAGGGCTTGATGCCGTACGACAGTCGACACTTTTGGCCAACACGGAGATCGCTTCCTTTGCGGAGCCATCCAATGGTGTAGGGTTGTGGGTGCGGCGTTGTCAGCAGGGCTAGGCGCTTGACGACCTCTGCTAAGATGAGGTTCTTCTAGCTACCGCTATCAACGGTGAAGTGCAACGGGGTGCCTTTTACCCACATCTGTGAATGGAAGAGGTGTTCTCCTTCTTCTAGCTCATCTAGTTCATCAGGATGGAGGTTGGTGGTAGAAATGGTGGCACTAGGTTCCATGTCGATGATCCATCTTCCCCTTTCTAGTTCGGACTCAGAGTCAGAATTCGCATCTGATTCAGATGATTTCACTTCAACTACCAGTGACTGCTTTGAGAGGTAGTTAGCAGTGTTATGCCAAGGGCTCTTATGGAAGTTGCACCACTTCCCGGTATATTTATTTGTCTTTTCGGTGTCCTTCTTTGCTTTCGGCTTGGACTGGTTGTCCTGATACTGTCCATCTTTGCTCTGTCCTTTATTCTGTGGGTTGGGGCCACCCTTTCCTGTATTTTGCTGTGGGGGTTCCTAGGCCAAAATTGTCGCGTCTTTTGTTTGAGCTTCTGCCTTATTTTGACAGCATATTGGTAGGCCGCGCCCAAGGAAGAGATGTCCAGAAATTCCATTTCGGTCTGGATGTATCTATGCAAACAACCTCGATACTTGAGCACCATATGTCACTCTGAATCTTTGATAACCAGCTTGGTGTGCAAGGTATGGAAGGTATTTGTGAACTCTGGCACTACTTGGTCTCTTTCTTGTCGCAGTGTGGTCCATTTGGTATACAAGTCGTCATAACTTCCAACAGGGTAGTATTGTTCCTTAATAGCATCCCTGAAGGATTCCCAGGTGGCTGTGACTGAAAATAATGAGGTTTCCTCTGTGTCCTTTTGCTTGCAGAAAGGTTCCCGCCAATCTTTGATATGGGGAACGACTTTGAGGAGCGCAAAAGTAATCTTTTCTCTATTCGAAAAGTTATGGACAAAAAAATACCCTTCTAGTATATTCAACCACTTATCTACAACATCTGCGTCTATCTAACCTTCAAATATAGGAATATCGAAGTTGATTTGTTCCTTGAAGGGGGCGGCGCCTCCGCTCGAGGAAGATGCGTCACTTGTTGGTAGCCGCCGAAGGATTTGCGCGAAACTATCCATCATCTCATTCCTCTGTTGCGTGAGGGCTTCCTCAAGCAACATTTTGAAAGGATCTCTTGTCTCGTCATCTTTCTTTTCTCTTTCCATGAGAGGTCACTTGGGCATATGAGAGCATTTGTCCTCAAGAGAAACAAGCTCGAGACCCAATTCTTTGTACCCTGACCTCGTTGGGGACATGCATTAAGACGACATGGAGCAGACCGCTCTGATACCACTGATCCGGATTTTATGAGCACAACAAATGAATACAGATTATTATCAGATGCTTAACACAAAATAACAGAGATACAGTACAACTGGTTTTCTATTCAATAAGGAAAAAGCTAAAACTGTAAAATGCAGCGAAAAACAAGCTTACTGGAATGGTGGCGGCTTATCTCTGAGAAGAGATGTGACGGCTGCGCTCATTCGCAAGAAGATGAATACAAAGAGAGGCCCAAAGGGCCTATTTATCATAAGCATGATGGAAAGAATCCCAAACATCCAAAACCCTAACCCTAGAAGATGAACTGTCATAACATTTGCGGCCCCAAGGTGGTTAGTTGAACAATCAACTTCTTGGTGTCGTAACTTTTGCATACGATCTCCGTTTGGGGTGCTCGGTAGCCTGTTGGAAAGGTCTACTTGAGATTTACAACTTTCAAATGGGGAAAAATGCATGTTGTTGAAATCCATTTGGCCCCCCAAATCGCCAAAAAAGGTTGTTTAGGGCCTCAAAACAGCCCCGGAAGTTCAGGACCCGAAAAAAATGCTAAAAATAGTAAATTACGAAAATTGCCAGAAAACTGTTTTGAGCCAGTTGGAAAGGTGGGTGCCCACCAATAAACACCTGGATCAATCCTCCCTCCTTAGGAATCAATGGTCTCCATTGCATTGATTTCCCCCATCAAATGAGAAAATTTCTGCTGAATTTGGCCCCGGGTGAGCCACTTGCCTTGGTGCAGAAGCTGCCCTGCTTTGACAACTCGATAAAGCTGGATCCTTTGATGTCGAGTGCCCTTGATCTGTGTGTCCACAATATGATCACTGGATGCCTGTTGCAGGCAGTCAAGGTTGAGCTCTATTGGTGTGAACTGCTCTACTATCTCTGAGGTGTCTAATAATGGTGGGAAATATGGCCGAAGGAGAGCCACGTTGAAGACTGCATGCAGACCAAGGAAGGGGGGAATGTTGAGCTCAAAAGCATTGTCACCCACCAAATTGGTGATGGTGTATGTACCATAATGGAGTGGGCGATTATTCCGATGGGGCCCTGTAAGGTGTTCTTTCTGCAAATGCAACCAAACTTTGTCTCCCACCTGAAACTTATGTGGCACCCGATGTTGATCATGGCGCTGCTTGTACTTGGCATTAGAGTTTGTAGAATATCCTGAACTTGTTGGCGGATATGCTGGATCGGTTCAATGAACTGGGTGTCTTTGTCAGCTTTTGGGGACAAGTCAGTCGAGGTGGTCTCCAGGGGAAGTGCAACATCCATGGGGCCCAATGGTTGGAATCCCAACCCCACCTGAAAGGGGCTGTGGCGAGTTGAGATATGCAGGGCTCGGTTGTAGCTATGTTGGACATAGGGAAGACTCTAATCGCATGTGCAGGGGTGTGTTGAATTGTACATGCACAAGATATGTACGACCATCCGGTTGATGACCTCGGTTTGGACATCTATCTGGGGTTGGAAGGCAGTGGATTTGGTGAGCTTGGTATCCAGCAGTGACCAGAGGTTCGACTAGAATGAGCTGAGGAACCAACTGTCACGGTCTGAGATAATGGTCTGTGGGATCCCAAAATGTACCCATACTCGTTCAAAGAAGAGCTTGGGAATGGCTTCTGCTGTGATGTTCTTCTTGCAGGTGGCTAGAATCGCCATCTTGGAAAAGCGATCAAAAACCACGCAAACATAGTCATTTCCCCTCTTGGTGGACGGGAGGCCCGACATGTAGTCCATTGAGCTGGATTCCCATGGCCTGTAAGGGGTAGGCAGAGGGGGTGTACAAGCCCTATTTCTTAGTGGTCGGTTTGGCAATAGCGCAAGCGGTGTAGGACTTAATATACTTGTCAACATCATGTCGAAGTTTCGGCCAGTAGAAATGTTTCTACACCACTGCCACTGTCTTTTCGACACCAAAGTGTCCTGCCACCCAACTGTAGTGAGCTTCCTAAATCAGCTTCGCGCGCTCACTTGATGGAATGCAGAGATGGCCAGATGGCACAACAACCCATCCTGAAGATGGAAATTAGCGACCACTGAGTTAGTACCCAACATTTGGTAGGTGGTGGAGAAGTCAGGGTCTGTCTCGTAGAGGTGGGGCCATCCGGAGGTCTTGTGGCAGCAAGAGTCTAGCACCCTGGTGAGTGCCGCGACTGGAGGTCGACTGAGGTGGTCAGCAACTTGGTTCGTACTCCCTGTTTTATATTTGATGTTGAGGTGGAACTTTTGGTTGTGGAGCCAGATCTTCCAATCTCATAGATGATATTGTCTCAGCCGTGCACCCCGGAGGACTGTACACCCATTCTGCATTTTTAGGGGATCGGGGGCAACGCCCTCAAAAAAAAAAATTGGGGCTATTTTCGCCAGCTATTTTGCGGGCCCATGGTTTTTGGGTATCCCGTGGTATTTTCCCATTGTATTTCCCCTATAAAAGAAAGACATTGTAATATGGATAGGGCAAGATGTATTATGTTTTATGCATTGTAAATATCTCTGAGATCTGTGAAGAGAGACTGTGAGACGGTGAAGAGGAAGTGCAGTGGCTATGTTGCAAGTTGTATCCCTTCACTTTGCTGGATGAAATAATAATAAGGACTGGCAAATTCAGTGTGGACGTATCCCAAGTTGGGGTGAACCACGATATATCTGTGTCTCTCTTGTAACGTGTGTGTGATTATATTTTCATTTAGGTTTATTGTTATTGCTTTGCCCTCCTGTTTTTCTAACAGGAACTGCTGTAAATATGTGGACCACTTCTGATGGCGGTCATTCTGCAACTTTCCTTCGGTCTGCATGAACTGTAGTGGCTTGTCATCAGTGTGGATGACTGTCTCCTTCCCAAGAATGTAATGTCTCCACTGGCGGCAGCGTTGCACAATGGAGTACATTTCTTTGTCGTAAGTAGGGTACTTACGGACAGCATCTGATAGTGTCTGTCTATGATATGCCACGGGGTGGCCATGTTGAGTGAGAATGGCGCCCACAGCATAATATGAAGCATTTGTCTCGATCTCAAAGGGATGTTGCAGGTCCGGTAATGAGAGTACCGGTGATGAGCACAAACGCTTCTTCAAGTCATCGAAGGCTTGTTGTTGGGACATGCCCCACAGAAATTTTGCCTTACCCCCACCCTTGGTTACTTGGATGAGGGCCCATGCGATATGAGAGAATCCCAGCACGAACTGACGATAGAAATTGGCGAGGCCCAAGAAGCTCCGAAGTTCAATGAGTGTGGTTGGGGCGTGCCAGTCATGGATGACCTGGATCTTGGCTGGATCCACATGCACACCATGTCGATCAACGATGTAGCCTAAGTAATGGACCCTGTCCATGCCGAAGGAGCATTTTTCCAAGTTTGCATATAGTTTGTACTGCCGCAGGGTGTGCAGAACCTGCTGAATATTTTGCAAGTGTTCCGCCCAAGTCTTGCTATAGATGAGGATGCCATCTAGATACACCACTACAAAATTATTAGTGAAAGGTCATAGGATATCGTCCATCATCCTCATAAAAGTTGCTGGAGCATTTGTCAAACCAAAGGGCATGACTAGCCATTCAAAAAGACCTTCTTTTGACTTGAAGGCAGTCTTCCATACATATGTCTCTTCTATTGGGACCTGGTGGTAGCCAGACTTCAGATCAATCTTACTGAAGTATTTGGCCCCCGTGAGCTGATCAAGGACGTCGTCGATTCGGGGAATCGGGTACCGGTTGCGGAATGTGATTTTATTCAGGGCCCGGTAATCAATGCAGAGTCACCAAGTCCCATCTTTCTTCTGCACCAGCATGATTGGGCTCCCACAAGGTGATGAGTTGGGACGGATGTGCACCTTGTGGAGCAATTCTTGGATCTGCCTCTTGATCTCCTCATTTTAAAACAGAGAGCGGCAATATACTAGCCCATTGGGTAGCAGTGCACCTGGGGTCAAATCGATGGGATTCTTGACCTGGCAATGCAGAGGTACCTCGGTATGAGAGGAGAAGATATATGAGTATTCTTCCACCACCTTATCCACTTGCTTTTGTTGTGTGGAGAGATTGGTCGTAGAGTCCCTGGATGTGGCTGCAATCTTTTTCTCACTCTGAGAGCGAATCACGAAGAAGACAAATTTCCCGGTCTGAGAGATGACCTTCCTGCATTGCTTGGCAGAGATCAAGGAAATAGCACTAGGAGGTACTGCCTCGGGTATCCTGTACAATTTCTTGTTCAAAGAAATAATAACACTACGAGGCCTGGACTCATATACAGCATGACGTTTCCATAAATAAGTTTGGCCCAAAAGAACATTTGAAACTTCGAGAGGAGCATCATCACACAATGTTAGGATATTTAGACACTTAGGAGTTAGTTAAGATCAACTTGTGTAATATATCCGTTAGGGATAGTGTGTTTCTTTAGTATGCATTAGTATGCATTTGTAAATACTTAATCCGACGGTCACAATATGTTTCCGACATAGAGTGATCCGACAGCTCAACTTCTCTTAGATCAAACCTAACCTTGATCCGTGGCTTAACACCCGATTGGTCCATGATCTCTATTTAAAGAGCATGGAGGGTCATTGTCTAGTTGATCGATTATGAGAAACTCATTTGTAACTTTCTTTCTTTGCATAATAAATTGTCCCGTAGAAGCTATTTGGCCGGGGCCGTGGAGTGTTTCCCTCAAGAGGGTTTAAACCACATCAAAACATCGGTGTGTTGATCTGTGATCTGTTTGTGTGAAGTGGTTGCTCTTGGTGTTCAGTCCTTTGGTAGTACCCTGTGTACCCGAACATGGTATCAGAGCTTTTATGAAGTGCCGCTTCCGGTTATGATCTAGATCTTGAACTGCTGTTTCCGAAACTCGAAAGGGTTTCTAGTTCTGGTATTTCTGTGCATTTCTGGGCTGTGGGAGGTATTCCATTGCATCTGGAGTGTCGTTTCCATTGGGAAATAGTTTTCGTTTGATCGAAACGATTCCCGGTTGCTCCAGAAACGCGTATTTCATCAGATCTGAAGGTATAATGTTACAGTGACGCATTTTTTTATTTCGTTTTTAAAAAGAAAAAATATCATATTTCATCTCTTTTTTACGGTTAGATTTTTTTTGGGTTCGGATTGTTGCTTTCCCGTCTGCATATGCTCTTTGCCGTGCACCTTGAGCGATCTCGGCAAATCAAAAACAGAAAGGGAAATGGTTTTTCTCGGCTGCGTATGCTCTTTGCCGTGCACCTTGCGCGATCTCGGAAAATCAGAAACAGAGAGAAAACGTAGACTTTCCGGGCAAGCTAACAAGATCTAACTCCACAAGTGTGGAAAAGTTTTTGTTTCGATTTGTGGTTTGTTTTGCAGGAAAAAGGGCAAGCACGCAAACCGAGCAAGAAGAGTAAAATAAAATAAAATAAAACTCCTTCCTCATTCCCATATTTTACATACCTTTTAATCTAGCTCACTTGGTTCAAAGTTGATTTATTCCTTAATAGGTCTTGAGTTCAAGTCTTAAGAAGTTACTTTTAAAAGAAAAAGCGCATGCAATTTCTAATTTCAAGTTACTTTATTGTAAAAGTGCATCTCACTTAAATAATAAAAAATAAAAATACAAGTGAGTCACTTAAGTTTTTTTTTATTGTTGTACTATTTAAAAGTAATATCATTGTAAAAGTGAAATCACTTATTTTACAAAAGTGGTTCACTTAAAGCAACTTTCTTGTAAAGTGATTGTCAAAAGGTTCATCTTGGGAAGAGGGGGGTTCTTTTTTTTTTGCTGGACATTCTCTAGCTGCCACGTCACTATTGGGGACATCTTCAATAGTTTCTTTGTTCAAGCATAACTTCATCATACAGAGTTACTTTTCAGTGCCATTTTTTTTTAAACCTCCTATTTTTTCGAGCTCTTCACATCCAGACTATTGGTTTCTGCTTTTACAGCCATTAATTTACAAATATGGCTGCCCATTGTGATATTCTACTTAACAGTTCCAACTATTTCTCATGGAAATCTCGTATGGAGGATGTTCTACGAAGTAGAGGACTTTTCAGAATTACCACAGGGAAAGAAAAAGAACCCACTGATGATGATAAGAAAATAAAATGGGCAAATAGATGTGATGAAGCTCGTGGATTGATTGGGATGTCAATCTCTACTGATTTGCGATTCCACATATCTGGAATTGATGAACCTAATGCTGCTTGGGACAAGTTGGAATCTGTGTTTGGTAAACACAATGAAATTCAAGGTCACCAACTCGAAAATGAGTTGATTTCTTTAAATCCAAGTGACTTTTCATGCATTCAATATTATTTATCTAAGTACAAAACTCTTAAGCTCTTATGTGTAGAATGTAAGATTGAGAGGGAAGACAAACAATGCATTTATCATATTCTTTCCAAACTTGGACCTGCATATTCTATTTTTGTATCTACATTTTACTCCATGAAAGCATCCTTGAATGCAGCTAGCTATCAAGAGCCTAGTCTTGAATCCTTTTGTGATTCCTTGATTAGGGAACAAGATAAACTCATTTATCTTGGAATAATCAACAATGCAGATACATCTGGGAAAACCTTATTGTCCCAACAGAAAGAAAAGTCCAAGCCTCCCAAGAAACAAAATTTTTGCAATAATAAGTCAAACAAGGGTCCAAAACCCTCTAAGTCAACTCCTTCTTTAAAAAATGACAAAGGATCCAAGCCAAAAGGCAGGAAGACAGAGCGTCATTGCAACTATTGTGGGAAAGATAATCATGATGAATCTAAGTGTTTTAAGAAGATGGCAGCCTTGGAAGCAGCAATGAAGAAGCACCACATCAGCCTAGATTCGCCTTCAGAATCTGCCTCTCATGGACATGCACTTTGTGCTTCTGGTTATTCTTATAATACATCTTCTTCTTCTACTTCAAATGAATGGCTCATTGATTCTGGAGCATCTTATCATATGGCTAAGGATCAAGCCATCTTTTCTACTATGCATGAATGTAACACCAAACAAATATTTGTTGGTGATGATAGATCTCTAAGTGTTGTAGGAGTTGGAACACTTCCAGTAGATAATGGTCATTTTAGTGATGTACTATGTGTTCCAAGAATTTCCTGCAATTTGTTATCAGTCTATCAGATCACTCATTCTGGTGAAGGTAAAACTGTGACCTTTACACCTCACCAAGTTGTAATCAAGGATTTTAAAGATCCTCAACAGGTCCTAGCTACCGGAATTGTTGATGATATTACCAGGTTGTACAAGTTTAACAACTTTGGGTCATCACCTTTCCCTTCAGTTTTTGTTGCTCATAGTGATAACTTGAGCAAACTTTGGCATGAGCGATTTGGTCACTTAAATTATCGCTCATTGCAACAACTATGTAAAGAAAATATGGTGACAGGTCTTCCGATGGTATCTTGCAGAGATGGTGTTTGCTCTGGTTGTGTACTCGGAAAACATCATCGGGACAGTTTTGACAAACGTGCCTCTTGGCACACCTCGGTTCCCTTGGATCTTGTGCATAGTGACTTGTGTGGTCCTCTTCCATCTGCTTCCTTCTCTGGTTTCAAATATTTCTTAACTTTCATTGATGATTACACTAGACGCACTTGGGTTTATTTCCTAAAACTTAAGAGTGAAGTATTTAACATGTTCTTGGCCTACAAGGCCCTTGTTGAAAAAAAATCTAGTCATCAAATTATTAAGTTAAGATCTGACAATGGAGGAGAATATGTTAACAAACAGTTCACTACTTTCTGCACTGAACAAGGCATTCAACAACAACACACTGTTCCATATACACCACAACAAAATGGTGTAGCTGAGCGGAAGAACCGCACTTTAAAAGAAATGGCTAATTGTATGATCCAATCTAAGGGACTAAGTCTTCAATTTTGGGCTGAAGCCATTAATTGTGCAAATTGCATAGTTAACCGCACCCCCACTAAATCATTACAAGGTATAACACTGGAAGAAGCATGGAGTAAAACTAAAAATGATGTAAGTCACTTCCGTGTGTTTGGTAGTGAAGCATGGGCTCACATTCCGGATGAAAAACAGAAAGCATTGCAGCCTAAAAGTGAAAAGTGCATATTTGTTGGATATTCTGAAGATGTAAAAGGTTATAGACTTCTTCAACCACATTCTCATGATATAATCATTAGAAGAGATGTTAAATTTGATGAAAATATCTTGGCCTGTGAGCCTAACTCGGCGATTGTGCCATCTTTGGCCTGCGAGCCTGATTTGGTGTTTGTGCCTTCTTCTTCTTCTTCCAACTTCCTTGACAGGTTTCCAACTCCAATTTCCGATGATGACAGTGAGGATGAAAATCCACCTCCGCCTGCTCATGTTCCTCCAGTTGCACTAGCACAAGTACTTCCTCGATGGGTCTGTTCAACATGTGAAGTAGCTGGTGATCTTTCCAGTGATCCTAGAGATCAACGTCGAACACGTTCTCAGTTTGGGCGAGCCTCTTCTCTTTTGGATCAAGTTTTCGAGAATCATGATCCAGAAACTTTTGCAGAAGCTTCAGGGAATCCAGATTGGGATGCAGCCATGGATGAAGAATATCATTCCTTAATGGCAAACGATACTTGGGATCATGTACCTCTTCCAAAAGGAAGAACACTTGTCAAATGTAAATGGGTCTACAGAACTAAGTATGCATCAGATGGAAGTGTTGAAAGACTTAAGGCAAGGTTAGTTGCCAAAGGTTTTTCCCAAGTTGAAGGGATTGACTACAATGAAACCTTTGCTCCCGTTGCAAAAATGAACTCCATCCGCCTTGTTCTTTCTCTTGCAGCCTTACACCACTGGGAAGTCCATCAAATGGATGTCAAGTCTGCCTTCTTACATGGTGATTTATAGGAGGAAATGTACATGGAACAACCTCCTGGCTATGTTCAGAATAACTCTAGCCTTGTCTGCCGCCTTAAGAAATCCTTATATGGCCTTAAGCAAGCTCCTAGAGCTTGGTATGCCAAAATGGATAACTTTCTCCTTGACACTGGTTTTTCTAGATGCCATTCGGACCCCAATGTCTATACCAAGAAAGTAGGAAACCATCTCATCATACTTGTTCTATATGTTGATGACCTTATTCTTACTGGTAGTGACCCTAAGCTTATAACCCATGTGAAATCCAGTCTTAAACAAAATTTTGAAATGTCAGACTTAGGACATTTGCATTATTTTCTTGGTCTCCAAGTCCTACAAACCAAAGACGGAATCTTTCTTTCTCAGTCTAAGTATGCTTGTGACCTTCTTCGTCGCTTTCACATGGAAGATTGTACACCAGACCCTTCTCCCTTCCAGTCTGGAGTCAAACTTTCTGCCACTTGTACTTCACCTGAAGTCGATGCCACCTTGTATTGTCAGTTTGTTGATAGTCTCTTATACTTGACTCATTCCCGTCCTGACCTTTCCTTTGCCGTTGGTCGTGTTGCCTGTTATATGCAAACACCTCATGAAAGTCACTGGAAAGTAGCTAAAAGAATACTTCGATATATTTGAGGTACAGTTCAGTTTGGGATTCATTACAGTACAAGGGGAAACCTTTGTTGGTTGGTTTCACTGATTCAGATTGGGCCGGTGATCCTGATGATCGAAAGTCTACTGCAGGTTATGTTTTCAGTCTGGGATCTGGACCTATTACTTGGGCTTATAAGAAACAACAAGCTCTTGCTCTTTCTTCAGCAGAGGAAGAATATCGAGCAGCAGTTAATGCCAGTCAGGAATCTTTATGGCTTCGACAAATCCTTTCAGAGTTTGGATTCGAGCAGCAGTAGCCTACTCCACTTTGGTGCGATAATCAAAGTGCCATCAAGCTTGCCAAAGATCCAGTTCTACAACAACGCAACAAACACATTGAGCTACATATGCACTTCATCAGAAATCTTGTTCATGATCATGTTCTTGAAGTGCTCTTTTTCCCTACAGATGATCAAGTTGCAGACATCTTAACCAAGTCTCTTACAGAAGCAAAGTTTTCTAAACTTCAATCTATGTTAGGAGTTCAGGAACTTGTCATTAAGGGGGGTAGGCTCTAATGCCTCCTTCCTTCTCCTAATAGTGTCACTTTTGTAAATCCTTCAATCCTATCCCAAGTTGTTCTTAAGGGGGGATGTTAGGATATTTAGACACTTAGGAGTTAGTTAAGATCAACTTGTGTAATATATCTGTTAGGGATAGTGTGTTTCTTTAGTATGCATTAGTATGAATTTGTAAATACTTAATCCGACGGTCACGATATGTTTCCGACATAGAGTGATCCGACGGCTCAACTTCTCTTAGATCAAACCTAACCTTGATCTGTGGCTTAACACACGATCGGTCCATGATCTCTATTTAAAGAGCATGGAGGGTCATTGTCTAGTTGATCGATTATGAGAAACTCATTTGTAACTTTCTTTCTTTGCATAATAAATTGTCCCGTAGAAGCTATTTGGCCGGGGCCGTGGAGTGTTTCCCTCAAGAGGGTTTAAACCACGTCAAAACATCGGTGTGTTGATCTATGATCTGTTTGTGTGAAGTGGTTGCTCTTGGTGTTCGGTCCTTTGGTAGTACCCTATGTACCCGAACACACAATACCTCGTCCTTGAAGGTATCGATGTCGTACGACAGTCGACACTATTGGCTAACGTGGAGATCGCTTCCTTTGCGGAGCCATCCAATGGTGTAGGGCTATGGGTGCCGCGTTGTCGACAGGGCCAGGTGCTTGACAACCTCTGCTGAGATGAGGTTCCTCTGGCTACCGCTATCAACGATGAAGTGCAACTGGGTGCCTTTTACCCACATCTGTGAATGGAAGAGGCATTCTCCTTCTTCTGGTTCGTCTGGTTCATCAGGTTGGAGCTTGGTGGTAACAATGGTGGCACGGGGTTCCGCGTCAATGATCCATCTTTCCCTTTCTCGTTCGGACTCAGAGTCAGAATACACATCTGATTCAAATGCTTTCACTTTGGCCACCAATGACTGCTTTGAGCGGTAGTCAACAGTTTTATGCCAAGAGATCTTATGGAAGTTGCACCACTTCTCTGTATCTTTCTTTGTCTTTCTGGTGTCCTTGTTTTCTTGCGGCTTGGACCGGTTGTCCTGATAATGTCCATCTTTTCTCTGTCCTTTATTCTGTGGGTTGGGGCTGCCCTTTCCTATCTTTTGTTGTGATGGGTTCCCAGTTCCAAATTGCCGCGTCTTTTGTTTGAGATTCTTCTCGATTTTGACGGCATATCGGTAGGCTGCGCCCAAGGAAGAGATGTCCAAAAATTCCATTTCGGTCTGGATGTATCTATACAGACCACCGCGATACTTGAGCACCAGATGTTTCTCTGAATCTTTGATATCCAGCTTGGTGCACGAGGTATGGAAGATATTTCTTAACTCTGGCACTGCTTAGTCTCTTTCTTGTCGATGTGAGGTTGATTTGGTATACAAGTCATCATAACTTCCAACAGGGTACTATTGTTCCTTAATAACATCCCTGAAGGATTCCCAGGTGGCCGTGACTGAAAATAATGAGGTTTCCTCTGTGTCATTTTGCTTGCAGAAAGTTTCCCACCAATCTTTGACATGGGGAACGACTTTGAGGAGCGAAAAAGTAATCTTTTCTCTATTCGAAAAGTTATGGACAGAAAAATACCCTTTTAGTAGATTCAACCACTTATCTACAGCATCTGCGTCTATCTGACCTTCAAATATAGGAATATTGAAGTTGATTTGTAACTTGAAGGGGGCGGTGCCTCCGCTCGAGGAAGATGCGTCGCTTATTGGTAGCCTCCGAAGGATTTGTGCGAAACTATCCATCATATCGTTCCTCTATTGCGTGAGGGCTTCCTCAAGCAACATTTTGAAAGGATCTCCTGTCCCATCATCTTTCTTTTCTCCTTCCATGAGAGGTCGCTTGGGCATGCAAGAGCTTTTTTCCCCAAGAGAAACAAGCTCGAGACCCAATTCTTTGCACCCTGACCTCGTTGGGGACATGCATTAAGACGACAAGGAGTAGACCGCTCTGATACCACTGATCCAGATTTTATGAGCAGAACGAAATGAATACAGATTATTATCAGATGCTTAACACACAATAACAAAGATACAGTAAAACTGGTTTTCTATTCAATAAGGGAAAAGCTAAAACTGTAAAATGCAGCGGAAAACAAACTTGCTGGAATGGTGGCGGCTTATCTCTGAGAAGAGATGTGACGATTGCACTCATTCGCAAGAAGATGAATACAAAGAGAGGCACGAAGGGCCTATTTATCATAAGCATGAGGGAAAGAATCCCAAACATCCAAAACCCTAACCCTAGAAGATGAACCGTCATAAAGTTTGCGGGCCCAAGGTGGTTAGTTGAACAGTCAACTTCCCAAGGTCATAAATTTTGCATACGATCTCCGTTTGGGGTGCTCGATAGCCCGTTGGAAAGGTCTATCCGAGATTTACAACTTTCGATTAGGATAAAATGCATGCCTTTTATAACCATATGGCCCCCCAAATTGCCAAAAAAGGTCGTTTAGGGCCTCAAAACGGCCCCGGAAGTTCAGGACCCGAAAAAACTGCTAATAATAGTAAATTACCAAAATTGCCAAAAAACTGTTTTGAGCCAGTTGGAAAGGTGGGTGGCCACTGATATCCACCTAGATCAATCCTCCCTCCTTAGGAAGCAATGGTTTCCATTGCAATGAGTTCCCCCATCAGATGAGGAAATTTCTGCTGAATTTGGCCCCGGGTGAGCCACTTGCCTTGGTGCAGGAGCTGCCCTGCTTTGACAAATCGATAAACCTGGATCCTTTGATGTCGAGTGCCCTTGATCTGTGTGTCCGCAAATATGATCATTGGATTCCTGTTGTAGGTAGTCAAGGTTGAGCTCTGTTGGTGTGAACTGCTCTGCTATCTCTGAGGTGTCTAATAATGGTGGGAAATATGGCCAAAGGAGAGCCACATTGAAGACTGGATGCAGACCAAGGAAGGGGGGAATGTTGAGCTCAAAAGCATTGTCACCCACCACCTTGGTGATGGTGTACGTCCCATAACGGCGTGGGCGAAGCTTCTAATGGGGCCCTGTATGGCGTTCTTTTTGCAACTACTGCTGCTGGAACTGCTACAATTCGAATAGCTGCTTCCTACTCTAATACCATGTGATAATCTGCAGGTGATCTAGCAACTGT